>JABBWD010000010.1:0-600000 GCA_016628565.1 Suillus placidus | reverse complement strand
AACGCTCCAAACTTTTCCCCAGTTCTCCCGTCTTTCTCGGATCCTCCAAAGAGACATCCTACCCCAAACCTCATCCCATCATTATTCAGCGTCAACTGCCGCCGCCGGATCGCACATTGCACATACCACTGCATGCGCTCCCTCGCTCTCCGTGTCCCTCGCCCAGGAAATAGAAAAGGAGTGCGTATCTCAACAATTTTGATGGAGAGGAGGTTTTCCGAGCGCAGGCAGGATTCAGCCACCATGCTGCTGGATCCATCCATCGACCAAAATCCGTTGGTCTGTGCATCGAGATGTAGTTCACAGGCTACTTAGTACGCTGCCCGACATCATCGAGTTGCTTTCTGAATGCATTCGTGGTCTGCCTATGAGAGGGCGTTCTGCCGTTAACAGTGACTCATGTCTAGTTGAATTTCAAGTACCGGTCTTGCTGCATCCGAGATCGTGTCGGTTAATTTGCAGCGTATGGGCGCGAGATACGGTGGTTGGAGCGCATGGATATGATTTGGCGATATCAAAAATGCCAACAGCCAGTGACAGGACATGCACAACATCACGTTTCCGGAACCGACCAAGGCTCGGACCGAGCTGGAGCAGCGGCACCGGTGACCACTGCTCGTTTCCTTCCAATGTGTCGCTGTAGGTTCATTTTGATTTAAATTCGAAGTGTCCTCCTCTTATCTGATCATTCGCTCTGCATCCCCGTTCTTGAGTTGCTCATCTTGTAATAGACCATGTTGACAATCACCAACGTTACTTGGCTGAACCTATTATGTCTTACCGGTGTCGGAGTCTATCTGGTAAAGCAGGTGGTCATCAAGAAGAATCCTAAACCATATCCACCTGGTCCGCGGGGGTGGCCTCTCATTGGCAATGTTTTAGACATGCCTCGCATCAAGCCCTGGCTCACATTCACTGAGTGGGGTCAGAAGTATGGTGAGTGCCTCCCTTTTTCCAAAATCATGCATTTTCAAAAGTCTTTTCTGCAGGTGATATCACGCATATCGAGGTTCTAGGTCGGCACATCATCGTGCTGAACTCTGTCAAGACTACGATGGAAATGCTGGACAGTAAAAGCACTTTGTACTCTGACCGTCCTGTTCTTCCTATGGGTGGCGAACTTGTTGGCTGGAAGGACTCTTTGCCTTTCCTTCCTTATGGTGACCGTTTTCGCCGGTACCGCAGGAACTTCCACCGCGTCATTGGCAGCCGCGCCGCAGTGGACGTATACAACGAGACCGAGGAGGTTGAGACTCGCCGATTCCTGAAGCGAGTGCTTGCGAAACCTGACCAACTGCAGGAGCATGTCCGGCAGTATGTATTATTTATCCTCACAATGACGTGATCTTGAATTTTTACTATAGCACTGCTGGCGCTGTCATTCTGCGCATCTCTCATGGTTACGAAGTGAAAGAGAGCAATGATCCCTTCATTGACCTTGCAAACCGCGCTATAACCAATGTCTCGGAGGCCACAGCTCCCGGTGCCTTCATGGTTGACATTTTACCATTCTGTAAGCTATATTATTCCTATGTTTCCGTTTGCTTCCGATGACCTTACTATTTTAATTTTTAGTGGCAAAGGTCCCTGCGTGGTTCCCCGGTGCAGGCTTCAAGCGTTTAGCACGTGAATGGCGCGAGACACTCGAAGAGATGGTGTCTGCACCCCACAAGTTTGTCAAGGATCAGATGGTGATTTATTTGCAGTTTTGTGATCATGTGTTGAAGTTCAAATTTTACAGGCTGATGGCGTCGCTCCCATGTCTTTCACCTCGAATCTCATGGAAGGCTGTGATATGTCTGCGGAAGAGGACTATGCTGTGAAATGGTCTGCTTTTTCCTTGTACAGCGGTGGTTCCGACACGGTTAGTCCCTGCACATATTCTAATCGACATCTTCTGAGAGTATATAAAACCTATTTCCTCAGACTGTTTCTGCAATATACTCGCTTTTTCTAGCTATGACGCTTTTCCCTGATGTGCAGAAGAAAGCTCAGGCTGAAATAGATGCGGTCGTGGGTCCTGACCGTCTTCCCACTTTCGCCGACCGCGACTCCCTCCCCTATATTGATGCGCTTGTCAAAGAAGTCCTCCGCTGGAACGTTGTCACTCCTACAGGTATTGGGATCTTGTTTGTGACACTATTATTTGACGACGGGTATCTTAATGACAGGTTTCCCTCACTGTGTGACTGAGGACGATATCCATGACGGGTACTATATTCCAAAAGGCTCATTAGTGATACCAAATGTCTGGTTAGTGCTCCCTGTTTTCGTATTCAATTGATGAACAGAATGATCTTAATTGCGACAGGTTCATGCTTAACAACCCACGGACCTATGCCAACCCCTCGCAATTCAACCCTGAACGCTTCTTAGCTAAGGATGGAAAGGAACCTGAGATGGAACCTCGCACAGTTTGCTTCGGCTTTGGTAGACGGTAAGTATAAAGTTGGTTTTGAGAGGAATGCTAATTTTCTGCTCTATAGTATTTGCCCAGGTGTGCCCAACTCACCTCAATCAACAAACAGTTCTCTGAGCCACTTACTTTTCATTGCACAGGCATCCACCTTGCTGATGCTTCCATCTGGATATCTACTGTGATGTCACTGGCTGTGTTTGATATTTCCAAGGTTGTCGAGAATGGTGTTGAGATCACCCCCGAAGTTGAATTCTTACCAGGTACGGTCAGGTATGTCGCATATCTTGTCATGTCCGGTGCTGGTCTAGATTGACACACTCCAAGCCACCCCAAAGCCTTCAAGTGTTCGATCAAGCGTCGCTCTGCAACTGCCGTTGGGCTCATTGAGCAAGATGCTAACTACTAAGCGCACGATGGTGAGACCGGAGAAATACGCAGGGATAACACACTTAGCATGCGTCGTAATTTGTATGTTACACTCGGGGGTTGTGCAATATGATTCTTGCCAAGAGCACTTGGAGAATCATTTGCTTCCGCGGAACTTTTGTGGACGCAACATCAACGAGACCAAGTTGATATTCTACATCAGCTCGCCCTGTAGCCGCCCAGACTTTGCATGTTCACGAGGCCTGAGATGCCCTGCTGGTCCTGAGACCAAGTTTCAATTCAAGCTTCGGTAGATGGTATATAGCCGGTACCGTATCAACTTGAAGTACTGATTAGCACCGCGTTTAGACGTGGGAAGAACGCGGTTTATTACTTTGTGGTTGCTCACAGCAGTGACAAGCCACTGAACTAGAATGCCGACGCCGTCTGAGACCTCGACACGCTCACGTTTGTCGTTGTCGCGCACGACGTCAAACTCGACTACTACGCGCACTTCCCTTAAGACGCGTGCGCTGTCGATCACAAGTGATGCGAGCGGTTGCACGACTGTGAAGCCCGCCAAACCAATCTCGAATTCGAATTCTACTTCGAACATGCTCTCCACGACGCCGACTCCCTTGAAGCGTCCTGGCGCAGGTCCGCCAAGTGCTTTTCCGCGTTCCTTGTCTGCTTCCACTAGCAGCACTACAGGCTCGAATGGAAATCGAAATGTGGTGCCGTCAACCCCGTCTCGAGCACGCGTCGTTTCTGAAACATCTCTCCCAACTCCATCGCATCATCACCGTGCTTCAGTCAACCTCGCCTCTCACAAACCCGCCATAAACTTTACATCTCCAAGTCCCGCAAAGCATAAGAACATTCCTTCATCCCCGTCAGTCCGCGTACGCACCGCAAGCTCTGCTACTTCCAATTCAGCATCAGTATTTGGAACGGGCGAAACCGCTCCTCTGACCAGGACCGTCTCCATGGAGAGTACTCCAACCACTGTACCCCCATCTTCCGCGCCTAAGCCCCACTCAGGCAACACACCCTCAAAACCTTCGACACACACGCCTTCAACCACCACACCCTCCAAATCCTCTCCTCTCGCTCGTACTCAGCTACAACGTACACCATCAGGGACATCTAATATGACACGGTCCCCTGGAACAAAAAATATGCACTCTCCAAGTCCAAAAGTCCGTTCTCCTGGCTCAAACTTCATGGGTAAAGAGCCCGTCGCATTGCTGTCCGAATCGCTCGCCTCAAAAAGAGGTATGGCTGCAAGTTCCATGGGCGGGACAAGAATAGGGAGCGTCTTCAGTGATGGCACCGGGAGTATTATCGGAGGTCCAAAACGCGTGAACGGACGCGTCATGAACGGTGCCGTGATCAATTTGAACGATGATACGGGTCTGGAGGATATATGGGATCATGAGGATGATGGTATGACGTTTGATATGGTTACGGATGTGGATGGGGAAGGCGATGAAGATGTGAGTTCGTTTCGTTTTAATGCTTCGTTTGTCTACTCCTTTTTGTGCCTATGTGCTTTTGCGATTACTGGACCGTGTATGTTCTTAATGTCGCTGCCTACGCGCGTCCTTCTGACGCGCACTGCATGCACACATTTTTTTCCTGCTTATATCACTGCAGACCCCACTTTCACGTGCATACACCAACCTATCCCTCTCCTCGCTTCTTCATCAAATCTAACTAACTCAACTCCACAGCTCGACCAAGCCCTCACCCAAATCCGCACCCTCCACACCTCCAAACTCCTCGCCTACAAGCGCCTCCTCGAACGCGCGCACGCAAGTAGCGCAGCGCAGGTTTATCATCTTCAAGCTCAACTCGCGGAGTTGCGTTCTCAGTCTCAGTCTCAGGCGCAAGGGTCTTTGCAGCTGGAGGGAGGTGAGTATTGTGTTTGTGGCGGGAGGAAGAGGGGGTACTGGGACGGGGTTAGTTGGGGAGATGTGGAGAGGGAGGAGGATGAGACCGCGGAGGGTGGCGATTTGGTCAATGCTATGAAGAAGCTTGATGAGAGGGGTGTTAGGAGGGCTATGAGAGGGTTGGGAAGGGAGGGGCGGGGGAAGGTGTGAGTCTTTCTTTGTCATGGTTTGGGTTCCTGTTTCTTGTTGATTGAAGGAGGTCGTACCTGCTGATTGGTACAGGGGAAAGATGACGTGGTAGTCTCTGGAGGTGTTCCTTCGTCTCTCTTTCCTTTGTTACTCTCCTGTTTTGATAAAGACGCTAATACTTGCATTATATCGCGTAGTATCCAGATCATACTCGAATGTACGTCCCACCCATCTTCATAGAGGAAGTGCCAGTTAATCAACCCTTCTCTTCCCCTACCTGCCCCTTCCCCCTACCTCATTCGTCCTCCCGACCACCCCAACAGCAACCCTTCCAGGCGACATCCCCCTCCAAATCCTCCTCCTCCAAAAATACCTCAAAAGCTCCTTCGACATCGTCAGTTTCCTCGCTCCTGAGATCGCCCTTCAGATCTTGAGGAAGTTGAGCGTGAAAGAGGTTGTTAGGGCTGGGTTGGTGAGTGTTTTGTTGGTGTTCTGTGATGGGTTTGTAGGATGTTGGGGCATGTTGGTTCCGCTCGGAATCCTTGTTTCTTTAAGCACTGGTCGAAAGCATATGAGTACTGATGACACACGACAGGTCTCGAAAAAATGGTACACCGCAACTCGTGATCCTGCATTGTGGAGGTGGCATTGTCTACGCTTGACTGCCAATGATCCGGTCCGTGTGAGGACACCGGCGAAGCTTGAGGGATGGTGAGTTCTCTTTCGTCGCTTTTCATTTTTTATCCCGATTCCCACTCGCCACTGTTATCCCTCTCCATTGTAACCTCAACACTTACATTTACTGGTTCTTTCATTGCATTGCATCACAGGTACCCTCTCTATCGCTCCCTCCACCACCGCGAATCCAATTTTGCGCATGCGCTTCCGCAGAGCATACGCTTCTTGAATGGACATACGAATTTCTGCACGACGTTGTTGTTAAGAGGTGAGGGGCGTTTTTTGGGTGTTGTTTTGTTGTTTTTTGGGGGTGGACGGCACTTTTTTGGGATGGGGAGGGTCGATGAAGAAAAGCCGTATAATGTGAATCGGGGAGGCTGAAGGTCAGCAGCTGTATTGCAGGTCCTGCTCCTCCAGCCACTCCGATTCACAGCTACCCTCCCTCCATTCCGCCCTACCTCCGGTGCTTGCGTGTCCTTGACTCTACTCTACTTAGGAGACGTAGAATGTGGACCAGTAAGGCTGAAGGTCAGCAGCTGTATTTAAAAACAGGTCTTGCTCCTCCAGCCACTCTGATTCACAGCTACGCTCCATCTATTCTCTTTGCTCCTTTATATTTTACCTTTACTCTCCCCAAGCAAGGACTTTCGCTGACCCTCTCACAGGCAAGCGCCTCATATCAGGCTCCTACGACGAAACCATCCGTTTCTGGGACATCGACACTGGCGAGATGAAAAAGTGTTTGCAGGTGAAGAAGCCTGTGAGCTGTGTGGATTTCTTGGCGGAAGAAGGTGTGTCGTTTTTTGATACGGTGCATTACGCGTGTTTGGAGCTTATGTGCCGAAGAGGTTTTCGTGGTTGGGTTTCATGATGTTGGGTGCGTACATTTGTGTATATCTCATACTCGAAATAAAATTATACGCCACAGCCGCGTTCACCTTTTTTCCTCCGTCACATTCACGCCTCTTCAACAACTTGCCGGACATCTCAACGGTATCCGCGCCGTTGCGCTTTCCTCCAAGAACCTCGTCAGCGCAGGCGCTGACAAGGCTCTCGTGTGTTGGGATTGGCGCGCCGGGACGAAGATCGTGAGGTTTGGACAGCAGACAACGATTAATATCGGTGTGCAGATCGTCCAAGGGGGCACAGAGGCAGAGGGAGAACGTGTAGTGGGCGTGACTATCGATGGCATCGTTCGTGTTTTCTCGATTAGTGAGTTTCTGGCTTCTTTGCTGTCGAGTTCCTCTTTACTCTGTTGCTGATGGTTTGATGATGGTGCACAGAGAGGAGAGAGATGATCTCGCAGTTCAAGCTTAGTGAACTCGGTGGTAGCGACCCAGTGTTGCATGCGAAACTGTTTAATGTGGGCTCTGCGCCTAATAATATGTTGCAATGGTTCGCGGCCAAAGGCTCGCAGATGACTGTAAGTGCTGTACTTATCTTTTGTCAGTGTGCCTCATTCGCTTCTCATTAGTGCGCGACTAAATCTGTGATCTTGCATCTGCAATGGAACGAAGGTGAAGACGAAAAGAATCCTAGTGAGACGACTACGATGAGTCCCACATTCACTGGAAGGACTCTCACCTCTCCTACGCCCTCTTCTCTTAACCTGAGATCACGCGCCGTCTCGTCCCTTATACGGCCCACGCAGATGTCTACTCCCCAGCGCAGACAGTCTGCACTCGGGGTAAGTACATCGGGCTTGCCAAAATCGCGACTTTCGCTTGGGACACCTTCCACGCCTCTCTCCTCCAGTCTCAGTGCATCTCAGCACTCAGGTATATCACCATCACCACTCTCCCTACTCCCTCGATCTGGCACTCCGCTGTCCCCGATGGGTACACCGTTATCCCCTATGGGTGCGGCGGGTGCAGATGGATTTGCGATTCGGTTCGGGCGGGCAGCGATTCTGACTGCACCTCCCAAGCTCGTTGCGCTCGTAGAGACGCCTGATGTTGCTGTTGGGGCAGTGGATCCTAGGAAGAGGAGGGTGGTTACTGCTACGAGGTTTAGTTCGCGAGCGGGTGCTGATCGGAGGGTATGTCTGTCCCGTCATCTTCCTACCCGAACCTGGTCCTCATTCGTTCATTTCGTGGACCTAGGTTCTGATGTCGACGCATAAAGATAAGGATAAGGTTGATGTCCTTGATGGTCCAGTGGATGAAGACACGGGGCCTACGACGGACCATGCAAACCCGATGTTCGCGTCCCCGACGCCAAATGTTGATATAGATGCAAATATCATTCCTTTGTCAGGTGCATGGGCGGCGCTTGCTCATGCCACGCCTGTGGGTGTGAAAGGTCTTCTAGGCCCGTTGCCGCCCAAGTTCACAGGCTTGGCGGTGCCAGAGAAGAATCCGATGTCGATGCAGCTCACACATGAGGAGGTAGTGGTAGGGTGCGCAGATGGGACAATTTAGTGAGTGATTTTTTGTTGCGTTGCGTATTGGGTGTGTGCTGATGTGTTGTTGGTAGCGTGATGAATTTCTTGGGGCATGAGTATGCGAAGGAGAGTTCTAGGACTGAGGAAGGGATTGAAGAGGATGAGAGCAGTGAGGAGGGAGATGCATCTGTGGATAGAAGTTTAATTTTTGGGGCGTGAAGGGCGTTGAGGGTTTCACGCAGCCGCACCAAAAGGACCGGCACCGATACCACACCGAACAACCAACTAGCAAAGGAATACCGACTACTACCGCACTGGGTGGAATGCATGGACTCGAGCATTCGACAATTTCGATCGACAGGACAACTACTACCTACGCAGCACACTCGTTTTATACCCTCAATGACTCGTTTATTTGGATTATCGTTAGTTAGACTTAGAGATAAATGGCTCTTCATATATGGCTCGTACGAGTCGTATTGATTCTCGTGCTTTTGCGTCCTGGGGGAGCTAATATTGACCTTTAAGAAACAAAACCTGCATACCTGACACGCTTCGTTGTATGTCGATGAACGAGTCATGCAACGGTTGCCTACTGCATGGGGACATGGTCGAAGAGGGTTTGCGGAGCTTAAACTTCAATCAACGCCAATCATCGGAGTCTTTGTTTTCTCACCGGCACCGACGAAGTTTCGCTCATTAGCACGACCGCTCAATCGCAACAATAACCCCCAACCCACCGTGCCCTCCGTTTCGAACCCATAACCTGCGACCAGGGACGGCGACACCCTTCCCTGAACTGTTTGTTTTGTTTGTTTCTATTCGCAGCCATTAACGACATATCTCCTCGCTTCTCTACAAGCTATCCGACTTCATCGCAGACTACAACAACATAGACAAGCACTTTCGCTGGGCGACGGGCTCATTATATAGAACGACTCCCCCTCCGATGATCGATGATGATGTAACTGGTTGTACATGGCTTGAGGGACAGAACATACCCATGTAAGCCTTTGTGTCTCACACGAAGCTGTAAACATTTGGAAGATTAGGTGGCGGATGTCCTTGCAGCGGAGTAACCTATCAAAACGCTCGCATAAGCCACTCGCACCGACAGACACATGCATAAACATACAGGATATACGACTTCATCCCGCGAAAGCCGAATTTGGTGTTGGGGTAGATAACCGTCGAGCATAGTTCGGGTATAAGACAGGGAGCTGACAACCTCTTCAGCGAGCAGGCGTCCAGGTCGCAGAACACTCGCTTCTGTTACTAAAGTGCCACGCATTCTACGGCATGCCTTGGCCTCCTCCGAAGCCCATCGGATGCTCGCAGGATTAAAGTCTAGAATGAACGCTGCAGGATGGGAATGCTCTTCAGAAATTCCAGTGCAGGTGTCCCGGAAATCCACGTTGGTTGAATAGGCCACTCTATAGCCTTCTACATCCTGTAGAGGCTCTACATCGCCTTTTGCGCGGAGGACTTTATTGATCAAGAAAACGCGCGACACCTTGGGACCCCACTCGTTCCAGAGCAACGCGCAGTCAGTAGCATTGCGGTCATGAGCGATGGAAAGCAACATTGGTATGTCGATAACAACGTCCAGTCGAGCCTTCTCAACATCCATTTCAAGGGGTACAGATAGAGTCATGATTCCGCTATTCGGGGACAAGACCTCTCGAGGGCGCTGATGTCGTTGGAGAATTTGCTCCTGAAGCGCTCTTGGGAGAAGAATTCGGCTGGGATCTATGAATACCTGGGCTTCGATACGGGGTAGCTGCAAAGATACCTGGAGTGTGACGCAACCGGACAAACAGAGCTGATTTGGCAAGATGACGTCGTAAAGACGCAATATTACGCGAGAAGGGTCCTGCGCTCTATGAATGACGGCAAGTGTACGATCGTTGATAAAGTTAAAATCGTCAACCTTGTCGGAATGAATCCTTGCCTTATGACGCGTAAGTTAAATTAATTGTTCGGGTCGGGAGACACGTGCTTACCAATTTAAATAATGCACTGGTCTTCCAGTTGCAAAGCAAGAGGACGCTGGAATGCGGCTCTAGTTTATTCGACGACGGATCCGTAGTTAGGATCGCACACCAGGGACCAAAAATTCTTAGACCACGGGCACCGAGCGGAGTTGCGAGATATCCCATCGGACTGATGCTGGTAACGAGGACACGCGTAGGATGAGCGGCTGCGGAATGCGGAGACATCTCTCTCAAGGAGAGAAATGAGAGATATGGCAGATTTGTCCTGAAAGTGGTTTCGGTCAAGGCTATTTAATCGTAGGTAAGGCGAGAATATCATCACTCACCCAATATGCATTCGCAAGAGAACAAGGAGGTCCTGTGGTACGTCAGCGGCATGTAGGCAAGTAACCTCGTCAGCTGAGCCATAATAGTAACTTGCATGATCTACAGAGATGTCCCCGTAGACGACACTTGACGTAACATGTCTAGACACGTACAAAACTACTTTATGATAGTAGCTAGTGACGTTCCTTTCATTCAAGGCTCCACGGAAAGAAGAATCGATTGGGTGCATCATCCTCCAGCGGAGTTCTCTAGACTTGAGAGAAGCCAACGCCTGCGGAAAGGACATGGTGGGTGATGCGGACGCGGCATTATACTCCAGACCCTCCCGCTTGAGCTCATGGAGGTACGGGGCACGAACTACTCCACATATAGTTCTGAGTTGTTTACACGTCTGCGACAGGGTCAAATGCGTGAACAGAAGAGATATGACAGTGAGTGCAGCTACCTTGGAGACACTCTCGAGGTCACTCATAGTTGTCAAGTCGAGCAGATATGCAAGTACATCGTCAGGGATATGAAGAAAGTGGGCTGTATAAGACATCGGCGAAATTGGGCGATTTCCAGTTTGTTTGAGAACTCATCTCGTATAAAACTTGAAAACTTAAATGCTTTGAGGCAGCCACGATAGGAAATTGGAACCTTTCCGCCCGGGGCCTGTTGACTTGGGAGGCCGCAATGGATCATATCAAATCTTCCGTTTGGTGCTACTGCTTACTATTGCTTAAACTGCTTATCGGCAATGGCACATTCTGCTCGGGTCCGAAGGTTAGAATTCTGTCGAGGCTTTGTTGGTCCATGAACATAGCGGAACGTCAATAATGAACCTAAATCCGCTGTATAGTATAGGGATTACAAGATTGCGGAAGAAAGGTCATTGGCTCCAGGATGAAATCTGTCAGTCACGTAATGTGAGCATCATTGTTATAGTACGTGAACATAGATGGAAAATATTATTCATTCATTCATTAGCGCACCCCAACTCCCCGACACCGAGCGGTGATCTGCGGTGATGCTGTGACCTGTTACCACTCCGAAATTGTTCGGCTCCTACAAGATACGAGCACTCAAGCACATGAGCGTAGATAGCCAAATATATCATTCGTTCATTCATTTCAGTGACGGCGCTTGCGTCCCAACTCCCCGACACCACTTTGAATTGATTTGCAATGCCTCGTGCGATGTTGCTCAAGTCTCGGGATAAGAGTCAGTTATTTGCAGCTCAATTCATGCACCATCCTAGACTAAGTTATCTTCATCCCTGCTTCAAGTTTTCAGCCGACGGTGTGAGCACATGTCAGTCGACCAATGACATGAAAGTTATTGAGCCGTGGAAAAAAAAACAGCACATCTTTTCGGTGATGGGAATTTTTTTGTGTTCGACAGAGCCAAGACTCTTCCCACTAACGTTGGGTGTCGGGGACACAATGATATGACATTACCGATCGAAACAAAGTTAATGATTAATGAACCTTCTGTCAATCTTCACCAAATATTCCTGGACCCGACTCCTAAAAGCAGCTAAGCTAAAAGTTGATTCATCGGGGGGCGATAATCACAGGTCCACTTCAGCGTGGTTAACGCAATCGGAAGAACTAATGTTCCGACGTTGATTTGCGCTAGTAAGCTTACTACTACTAGTATAAATCTCTGAACAATTATTCATAGGGGCCTCTGACAGGTAGTACTCATTAGAGTGTTTTTGCTTTTGCGACCCGCATGCTTAAACACTGGCCTCGACCGTACAGTCTAATTCGTTTGCAGGCCGCTCCCTGGCTACCATCCCGAGGATCCAACGCTATGACATGACCAAAAAAGATGGGCAGCCATGTGAGTGATACTAGTACTACAATAGTAATAACAATTTCGGAACCTTGACAGGAATCATGGAAGTCGTGTAGCTCCGCCCACCCGAAATTTTCTACGAGATAGAACAAATAGAGTTAGATGCAGTAGAGCCGTTTTGACACACGGTACGCAGTATGTTTTTCAAAATAAATTAAAATAGGTAATAAAGCTAGTTGTAGCAGGCACAGCACAGCTGCGGTGGCTTCATGTTTGCGTTCTGGCGCGTGGACGCCGCTTGTTGTGAGGCCATTAGCACCGGCACAGTTCTCCCAATACCCGGCGGAGGCCCGAGGGTATGTAAAACTTGACGTTGCATCCGAGTCACTGCACCTCTGCCACCACAGAATTTTTCTTATTCGGAAACCAGAAACACTATCATTTTCGAACGGTAAGGTCTGGAATGGTCATTGGAACACCATTTTACCATCCCGAAACAATGTGTGTGTCCGATCTGAGTTTGGTACGAGAGGATCTGGGGCCCGAGCTAGAGCACTTAGCGCCGTTATCAAAAAAGCCGTTGACATAGTACCAAACAACCTTCAAGTTGGACACATTAGTATTAGTGTGCGCCTCGCAGGGGCATATAAGTATACTGACTTTGACTTCTGCTAATACTATGTCCCTTTCCCTCTTGTCGATGGCATCATCCTACGAGTTCAAGTTTCATATTCTGCCAGTCCTTGGTATTTTTGCCCTTGCGGGCTTTGTTTTATCGCGACGCAGACAAAAGGAGACTGTCCATCCCTATCCCCCAGGCCCTTCGTGCCTGCCCATCATTGGCAGCGCCCTGAAGATAGACTTTAATGCGCCGCACCTCACATACACAGACTGGGCGAATCAGTATGGTACTAAGCGATGCATTCAACTCATCACTGGCAAAGGCGCTGCTGACTGTTACATAGGCGAAATTGTCTATACCAGAATCCTGGGAGATGACGTGATCTTGGTAAATAGTGAAAGAGCTGTTAGGGCTCTATCAGAAGGTCAACGGTCTGCTATATACGCATCCCGTCCCCCGTTCCCAATTATTAAACGGTAAGACCGTATTCCTGTCGAGCAGATCATTTCTAAATTTATCTATCTACTAGATTTGGTGTAGATTTTCATACTGCCACCACTCCCTATGGCTCAGAATGGCGAGCACACAGGTTAGTCAGAGGCATACTCTTAGTAGTGGCTTGAACATTAATTACGGATGATTAAATAGAACCATTCTGCAACAAGCTCTACGTGCCGGTTCCATTCAGAAATATCAAGATTTATTTATGAACAAGTCATGTTCACTCGCACTGCTTCTACTTGATGGCGTGGCTCCCGAAGATCTCGGTAAATCTCTCAAGACGTGTGTAACAGCCTTTTCTTTTTGAGGAAGAGGGCTAAGCATATATTGCATTACAGGTTTGCTGCTTCGACGGCGCTCGTCATGACGTATGGGTATCATGCGGAGCAGGGTGATGTGGTCGTTAATGCAGCTCAAGACTTGGCCACATCTGTGACCGGGCGATTGTCGCCTGAAAAAGCTGCCCTAATACAGAAGGTCCCGTTCTGTTAGTTTCTTCATTTTCTAGTCTGAGCGAGGCTGACTCGAATCATCAATGCTCCACTAGTGGAATACATTCCAGGCTTCATGATCCGCACTTCGTACTGCAGGAAATTGGCAGCAGAAGTCACGGACATTCCCTTCGAGTTCCTCAACAAAGAACTGGTAGGTCGTCGTGCTTGTATACATGCCTCCCACTAACACATCTTGAAAGGAACAAGGAACAGAAAAACCTTCAGCGATGGTTGATATCATAAGCGGTCACGAGGATTCAAAGAGGCAGGGGTCTGACCTCACCTTAAAGAATGCTGCTGCAACACTCCACCTTGGTCAGTGCTTGATTATTTCCCCTCACTTCGAACTGGGACTCACGCACGTCGTCCACTAGCTGCAACGGAGAACGTGAGTAAATAACATACGAGCCGTAGTTCAATCTCACTAACCTCTCACCAACAGAATGCCGCTACCTTGCAAATTTTTATCTTGGCCATGTTCCTCTTTGGCGACAAACAACGCAAGGCTCAGGAGGAGATCGATCGTGTTGTTGGCCCAGACAGGCTGCCAACTTATGAGGACCGAGAATCACTTCCTTACATCGAGGCCCTTATCTGCGAATCATTGCGCTGGCATCCCTCTGTACCAATGGGTTTGTAATGTTATATTTTTACTCATTACAGCAATGAACCGCATAACAGGAGTCCCTCGCTACTTGACGGAAGACGATGTGTTTGAAGGCTGCTACATGCCCAAAGGTGAGTGCTCAATGACATTACGTGAGACGATCATAGTTTTATGTATCACACCTTCAGGATCAATCGTAAAGTTCAATGCATGGTGCGTCCCTTCCGAATTGATACGAACCTAGTGTAATATTGCGCCATAGGGCGATGTCGCGTGCATGCGAAGATCCCGAAACCTTCAAACCAGAGCGTCACCTCCTACCAAACGGAGAAGTTTCTCCCGACTCTAGACTGGTTAGCAGCTTCATGTACGGGAACTTCGGTTTCGGACGACGGTATGTGCTTTCATCCAGGCGAACACTTACTTTATCTCGCCAACCCCTCGCTTACGCGCTTGGTACATGCAGCGCGTGCCCTGGGCGCATCTACGCGGACAATCTATTGTGGGCTGCTGTCGTGCAGATGCTGGCGACCGTAACGATTTCTAGGCCTAGAGATGCGAAAGGGAAAGAGGTCGATTATAATCCCAAGTGGGAGGGTGGCTTGACAGCGTAAGTATGGTTTTCCATCCCCAGAATGAGCACTGACGTGCTTCCTCTACTTGTCTAGACACCCGAAGCCATTCCCCTATGTCGTCGACTGTCGGTCGCCAAAGCGGGAAGTGCTCCTTCGCGAAGTAGTCTCTCGCGAGCAGAACAGCCCTTAGACAACTGGATCTCGGAGTAACATTAGATTTCCGTTAAATTTCTGCAGATCAGTTTTTCTTGAAGTTGGCTTACTGTATAAATTGAGAACCTAGTATGAGAACACAGAACATTTTAAATTAGAAAGTGGATATAGGTATTAGCCACCGTTGAATTTAAATTACCTTTGACGCTAGACCATAAGAATAAGAAGGACTGTTGGCATGTGGGGGAGATGCACAACATAGGGAGAGCACGAGACGAGCCCACGATGGGAGGGATCGTCACAGTACTAGTGACTGCGTGGTTGCTGTCACACCCGTTTCTTTGCGATCTATGCTGGTGACACTTGGGTTTTGATTGACCAGCGGTCCTCGTTCTGGTGTTGTGAGTTGGGTGGATTATGGCTAGCATACAAGGAAACTCAACCCAACTCGCCAGCTCTTTCTCTACTGCGCTAGTGGACGACCGACTTCTCAGAAGCGGTTTGGGTATAATAGATCCAGTGTTGAACTGGTGTCGAACGTCCTCATTTTCAAGACTATCGACGAGAGCATCTGGGAAGATGTGGCCATCAAGGAAAATCAGAGAAGCAGGATAGAGCAAAGGATGAGTGAGGGAAGTGTGTTCGGCGAAAGTTGCGGATTTGTCAAGGCCCGGGATGACCACACATTAATCACGCCCGAGTCAGAGCCAGCTACCAGTTGAGAGTTTGGTAACCTACATGTATAGTGACAACCATTTGAAGCAGCGAGCGCTGAAAAAAAACAAGTGTCCGCCCTCTGAATGTATCTAAAGACACATTCAGACTTACGAGATGGCGCTCAACAGGTCCTTGATCACGAGGTTGAGGATAGCACAGACATTCTGTTTCATGGACGTGATGCCGTTCTCTGATGACTGGTGTCGTTGTAGCAGACTCCTGTTAGATACAGGCCTCTATGTGAATATAAATGGAAAAAGACAAAGGAAGGCGAGCGAAGGAGTTCGCAACAATTAGTGTTATCGAGTTCGATGCATTGGACAAGTCTTACGGCAAGGAAAAAGATCGATGATGTACTGAAAGACAGCGAAAAAGGTACAAGTGCAGAATGACTAGAAGCAAATGTGAAGTAGTTGTCCAACTGCTGCAACGCTAGCTGTTTTAATGACCATTAGCGTGTGGTGGAGATGCACAGCAGAGAAACAGCACGATCTGAGCACACCATGGGATAGGTGGTGATTGTGCGACTGCTGTACCTGCTGTGGTAGTGTTAGTACCTGGAGTAGGAGGTATCGCGAATGTTGACTGGGAGGCATTGGCAGGTTGAGTGTGCGATGATGACACCTGGGCTTGGCCATGCGATTGGGTTTGTTGCTCATATGCTCGTTTTGCCTTCTCATATGCTGGCCCCCGAGCAACAACCAAAGTCTGAACAGAAATAATTAAACCAGAGATTGTAACTGCACCGAGGAGACACACCTGCCTGTCCCGCACTGCAGCCACTTCGACAACATGAGGACGGCTTGGACGTTGTGGGAGTTCGATTTCTTCGTTGGTGTGGAGTTGAGAGCGGAAGAGTGAGGACAGCCAGCTGATGTGTGCATCTGGACGTGAACTCGAAGGCGTTGTGGGATGTGGTTTGGCTTCGTCGTCGGTGTTGAGTCGAGATCGGGGAAAAAGTGAAGAAATGCGAGCTAGGAGCACATGTGGATCTAACCGCGAAGGCGTGGAAGGTAGCTGAAGTTCATTTAATGTATCATTTTCAGGTGGAGAGCGGTGAATGAGTAATGTCAGGCGAGCGAGGAGTGCGTGTAGATGGAACGCCGAAGGCTTTGAAGGGTCGGTCGTTTCACCATTGTCAGGTCGAAAGCGGTGGAGGAGCGAGGCAAGGCGAGCGAGGAGTGCGTTTGTAGAGGAATGAGGGTGTGCACCATCAATTGGGGAGGACTGAGAGCACGGGGGTCTAGATAAGGACTAAGTAACAGAAATACTGATTACTCACATCAACATCGGCTTCCATGCCGGCAAAAAACGTTGGTGAGAATTCATCGAGACCGCCAAACTGGCCAGGACATCGCGTAGCATCAGCCTGGAATGTTACTGTTATAATAAACGAGAAGGATTGCAAACACGGCACATACTTCCAAAAATGACTTGTCGCCGAGTGAAGAGCGGGGTGTGGGCTCTATTCCTGAATCATCTTGAGATGCCTAACAGCAGACATTGTCAATGAGAAAGAGCGGGTGATATTCTGACACTCACAATATTGGTACCAATGGGAAGTAGGTCTTGAAAGCCAGCTTCTTTGAGAATGGCATGGATGTCCCATGTGTACGCGTTTCCGTTTGTGCAAGCAGTGACTAGCACCTTTCCATCAGCGGAAAGGGCTGCAGAGCGCAAATCCCTTTTGTGCTGGAGGGGTGGTCCGACTGGGAAGTGAGTGTCGAGATTCCATAGACGCGTTGTTCGATCCCATGATGCACTTGCAAGGATGTGGTTGTTGTGAGACAAGGAGATAGCGTAGACATCATGTGTATGACCTTGAAGGATGGCGATCTGCTTCCAAGTGATAGTGTCGAATATCCTAATAGGACCATTTGAGCCGGAGATGAGTTTCTGTCCGTCTGAAGTCCATGCCAAGCTGAAAACTGTTCCATCGTGTTTGAGTATGTTGACAAGTTCGCCCGTCTTCGTATCCCAGATTTTTACAGCATTCTCCCACCTTCCGCACGTTGCAAGCTTTGATGAATCAGGTGAGTACATCACCGCACATACCCAGTTATCCCCAGTTTCGATTGAAAAGACCATTTTGCAACCGCTGTCGATATCCCAGACTCCCATAACCGCTCGCACCCACGTGTGCTCGTTTTTGATTGAAAGGACAGTTTTGCGGCTGTTGACATTCCAGACTCTTGCTCTGCCATCCCAGGATCCGCTCGCTAGTCGTTCACCATCTGCACTCCAGCACAATGCACACACAACATCGCTGTGTCCAGTCCATTTTGAAATGACTTTCCTCGTCTCGACGTCCCATAATCTCACTTTCCCGTCATCGCTTCCACTTGCAATTGTCTTTCCATTTGGAGACAATGCCATGGATCGCAATCCTGCGATATTATCATCTCGCCAGTCCCCTCCTATCTGTATGCCGCTTTCTAAATCCCATAGCCGGAGTGAGCCATCCAACGAACATGTGATGATGCGTCGTCCATCAGGCAAGTGCACAATACCATTTACCCATTCGGTATGGCCTCGCATCGTCTGGCGTGGCTTGATCGCTGGCATCTTACCGGTGGAGGAAGACATGATCGACACTCGGAGGCTCAACTACGGCAGATCGTGTATACGAAAGAAGCCTGCCGGGATCTTGGAGTTATCCAACAATGACAATGATTGCTGGTGAGTCCAGGGGCCTATCTTCTTTCAATTTGATGCTTGTCAGAACCACATAAGCCATGGCTCACGCACTCACGAGGCAGTGTGCTTACATGATTCAATCCTCACTCACAAGACGGATAATTTATGCAGGTGCTGCAAAATTCGAGAATACGCCAAGAGATTTTGGTGGGTATTTGATGTCGCTGGTAAGCAAGTCGTCAGCTTTAACCGCCTAGAGTATCACTCATGGGAAGCACCGTTCAGACGAGCCCAGTGCGCAATCACCAGCGATCAATGAGTGTGTCTGGTCAGTGGGAGTTGAGAAAGTTGGGTAGTCGTTTGTTCACACAGCTTCATTGCTGTGTAGCCGAAGCGCTCAGGCCTGCGACCGGCGCTACGTGTATTTTCCCATATGTAAGGATTATGTTGATTCTACTTAACATACATTCGACAGCGTCCCGCGCTCCCTTTCCACTCCGCACGTTTATTCCGGCCTATGTTCAATCTCCAGCATATACTAAATGTCCTGATCTCAACAATGTCATCTTTACTGGGTATGAGCAGGTATGGCAAGCTGATAGGTGAGTGTATCGAATCCGGGAAACCTCTTGGCTACGCTGCATAATCAATGTTGATTTTACGATCGAAAAGGTTTAGTTATCCCCTGGGTATATATGCAAATCGATCAGTGGTTCTCAATCACAGTCCTGCTCCCGTCTTAACTCGCAGGATGGGCCACGATAGGTAGCACCAAAACTCCTGCATCCAGCAAGACGTCCAGGTCGCTCGAGTCGAGGCTGAATTGCAACCAACCAAGGTCCACAAGCTAAATACCGGGAAGAAGTAGTGTTTGAGTCAAACTGAAGGCAGTACTTAGTCCTTCTGGACATCGTTGCCGCCCTGAGCAGCCTCCCTTTCCTGTACTAGCCTGTGTATGTGTCACAGGATTCCCTATTGTACGTACTGGAACTTTGACAAAAAATATTAATGTCCTTGAGCTCTCAGACTTCGAAAACGAGAAGGTCTTTGATGATGATCGACAAGAAACGAGGCAGGTAGTGATCAGTAAGACTTAAATGATCAATTCGGGGGCCCATACTGGACAAATTGATTTTCTAATACAAAGTCTAGGCACTTACGAGAACCGACCTGGGGCCTGATCTATACCAAACCGGTTCGAGAGTGATGGCAATTATAAATACCAAATATGTTCTGAATGATTCTCTATGACCTCTAACAGTAACCATGACCATTTTCGGTTCCTTTCTGCGAGGACGCCGAAGAGAATTTAGAGAAACCTCGAGTCCACCTGAACCAGCTTCTCGCGAGCCAACTCATTCTCCTTCTGACCAATCGCGACATCATTTTACTCCAGGCACTATCCAGAGTAGTTCATCTTTTAACGCAGGACCCACCGTCTTCTCCAACCCTCTCACCCACCGCATCTGCCTAGTCCCGCACATCGATTCCAACCACACCTTCCATTTCGAACCTATCTCCCGCGACCTCAGAGATGGCGACATCCCCACCCGCATCGGTCGCTTCGCAAATAGCTTAGCTGTAAACGCCCGATCCACGAACAAAATTGCCTTTAATACAAAAGTACTCTCTCGCGTCCATGCAGAAATATGGTCAGACAACGGCAAGTTCTACATCAAGGACACCAAATCGTCGTCAGGCACTTTCCTCAATCATGTCCGCCTAAGCCCCGCAGGCTCTGAGAGCAAACCACATGAGCTCAAAGATGGTGATATTGTACAGCTCGGCCTCGATTATCAGGGTGGTGTGGAGGATATCTGGAAATCCGTCAAGATAAGGATCGAAGTTGGACGCGATTTGCAGGAGGAAAGGATCAAGGACGACGAAGAAACACAGATAGACCGACTTTTTACTCTCAGTGAGACGCAGGTATGCTCTCTCCCATTATTTCCCCCCTTGTTTATTCAAATCCAACATTGTTCTCGGCGGTGATATACAGCCCCACCGTCACGTCACCAACGACGAGCTATCTAGCGATCATGGCGGCACAAACACCCATTCCCGGGAAAGTCACCAAGGGCCCGACAGTTATTCACCATTCGACGTAAGTTGTTTGGCTCCGATGAATATACTGAATGTGAGCATGCTTGATGTAGATTCCGGCTCCTCCAAATACTCCGGTTCACGACGTAGGGATGGCTCGAGAATTACATACCGCTGAAGAGCTGCTGACGAAGAAGATCGACGCAGACCACAACAATCACCACTCTTATGACAGTCGCTCGATTATAAGGGCGCGACGTTTTGAATGGGACAATGCGCTTCAAGATGCACTTATAGTAAGACGTACTCCTGAGTCTGATCATGAGACAATTGATGACAGGCAACTCTTCTCGGTGATATAGTCCCTTGCAATCCAACCCTCGTTAAAGGGCTACATCTCTAAAGGCATTGCCCTCTGCGGCAAGCAACAACTTTGGGATGCCATAGAAGCTTTTGATCTTGCTCTCTCGTTCTCAAATCACCATCAAATGACTATCGAAATTTTACTAATTAAGGTACTCCCTTCACTATCTTCAATAGCATGTCTGTCATACTAAGATTCCAATGTCACTTTCACCAGGCCGTTGCACTTTTCAACTCAAGTCGCCATCATGAGGCGATACGGCGGGTTCAAGATCTAGCTGCCGCTTGTCAGTCCTCCGAAGAGACATATCAGTGCCGCATCGTTGATGTGAGTCCTACGTCGGAGCTTGCAGGGTTTCTCATTTTAAAGTATACTTGTCAGTTATACCTACGTGTGCAGCGTGCAATAATCGTTTTTCAGGATGGATGCTACAGCGAAGCCGCTGATCAACTTACGGCTGGTATTACTACACTTGATGAACCAGAGCTTACACTGGATGGGTTGCCGGATACGTTCACGGAGGTACGTCACTACGAAGCCGCAGAGAACGCCCTCACTGATTGACCATGTGTACTGCACAGCTCTTCGGCTGGGACTTGGGTTCGTTATGGCAGACCGCCAACCAAAGACGCTGCGAAGCGTTTCTCCGCACCGATCGCGTGATTGAAGCAGCTGCATCTCATCAGTATATGATGCGCAAGATTGGCGAGGCTGCGAAGCCCAGTTCCCTCGAATGGTCTGCTGGTGAGTGGTTGTGGTCAATTTGAGAAGCGAGACTCATTTTGGTGACCGTCAGCCTTCAAGCACGAATGCACTTTGCGCTGTGTCACAAAGGGAGACGAGGCTGTCACCGCAAACAACTATGAGATGGCTGTTGAACTGTATTCAGCAGGGATCGGCCTGGACTCTTCATGCGAGTCCCTCTTTGCGCACAGATGCAAGGCCAATTTGGAACGAAACCTCTATGCAGATGCCCTTGAGGATGCGGAAAAGGTGCAGATAATATTTATTTGTCGAACAATCCTGCTGATACTGCCGATGCACAGGTTATCGAACTAAACCCTTCGTCTTATACTGGATATAAACTGAAGTATGCAGCACTTCATGAAGTACAACGCTACGATGAAGCGATCGAGGCGTTCAAAGTCATGCTTTCCAAGTTGGACGATGCATCTGACCCGCAGATACGAAGTAAGTACCGTGTAACTTGTATCACCCCAGAAGAACGCTAATTCACTCTCCAGAGTTGCGTCAGCAATACGTCAGTCCATCCGAAGTACACGATGCCATTCAAAGAGCTATTCACGCTCAACTGGAAAATGCCCCACTTCGTCTCGTCAACACCTTCACTGGACGTTTATGCGATAGACAGATACAGATCGACGCCTTCATCAAAAGCGAAAAGTACAAGGAGGTCTTGTCATCATCGGTGGCACATGCAACCCTCCAAACAGAGACCATCAGAGCAATAGTCGCGGAACATTTCAGTTGGGTCATGTTATCGCATAGATGGGAGAGCAAGGAGCCGCGGCTGCACAATATTCAGGACAAGGGCGTGTATACCTTGAATCCAGTAGGAACCGTAGTGAAGCTGCAAACCTTCTGCAAAACTGCCCGTGGTGCGGGGTATCGCTGGGCGTGGAGCGATACATGCTGCATCGACCAGAGCAACAATTTTGAACTCCAAGAATCAGTCAACTCCATGTTCGTCTGGTACCGCCACTCCGCACTCACAATTGTCTACCTGGCGGATGTTCTGCCTTCGTCGGAACCTGGAGCACTCGCAAATAGCGCTTGGAACACACGAGGGTGGACTGTGCAGGAATTCCTCGCTCCAAACACTGTTCTCTTTTATCGAGCAGATTGGACCTTATACCTCAACGACGCCTCTCCCAACCACAAAGATTCTGTCACTATCATGAAGGAATTGGAGGATTCGACAGGCATAGATGCACAGGCCCTTATCGCCTTCCGCCCGGGCATGAGAGGCGCCCGAGAGAAACTTCGATGGGCATCCAGCCGTGTCACGACTTTGCAAGAAGACATTGCGTATTCGCTATTTGGCATTTTCCGCGTCCACCTCCCTGTAATATACGGCGAGAAGAAACAAAACGCACTTGGACGACTCTTGCAGGAGATCATTGCGCATTCGGGCGACATCACTGCCCTTGACTGGATCGGAAAATCATCCGAGTTCAATAGCTGTCTCCCAGCTGACATTACATCATACAAAGCTCCGCCTTGTATGTTGTCATCTTTGACCGAAGATGAGATGCAGATGTCTGTCTCTGTGCTGCGAAGCGCTGTGTCAGTGGAGTCAACTTCGACACTGTATACCCGCCTTGACAACCTCAGTGCTCCTCGTTTCGCACACTCCAGACTGCACCTACCGTGCATCGCATTTCCCATCACAGAGCTCAGGCGGAGGCGTGGTCCAGACTCGGAGACATGTTTCACTTATGATGTCAAGGCGGACGGTCTTCAAGACCTACTGATCACCTCCGAAGACAAGCTGATTCAGTTCTCGCCGACACGGCCCATTCAGCAAACATTCTTGCTTGTCCGTCCATGGAATCGTCATGATCTTGGGCTGCCTGACTTTGCAGAGCCTGATTTCGCAGACGATGCACAGAGCTTGGACGATTGGCCTGAGCCTGGGTCTCCGCTATACAAATCTGCCAGTAGTTCTCTAGTAGACTCTCCGCTGGTTGATTCGGAGGCTCACTCGCGAGAGTTGGGGTTGGTTGTTCGCCTTGGACAGCCTTTTGGTGCCCTTTTGCTAGCGCAGCAGCGTGGTGGGGAGTATAAGAGAGTCGCGTCGGACCACCTTATCATGGCTAGGGTCAAGGACATCGCTTCTGTTGATAACATGGACATTAGGACGCTGGAGATTTTGTAGTTGTGTGCATCTCCAAGCACGAAGATCTCTGATGCGTTTTGATTTATACTTTGATAGCATATTTTCTATTCTACATATAGGAGAACATGCTCCTGGGTACTAGTAGGCGGCAGGCAGACCTGCTTGACTAGAAAGAGCCTAAACTAACGCCTGGCGTAGTGCAACCCGTCTGAGCAATTCTGCGGACGTGACACCCAAGATTCTGCCGTTGTCGGACCTTGGCGGGCAGCCGACCGTTTCCACCTGGTCCTATAGCGAGATACATCATACCACAAATGCCTGGGTGCACGTGTGCAAAAGGAAATGAAAACTGTTGAGACCTATCATGATTTCTTCCAAAACAAATGAGTACGTACAGTTACAATATCTCTAGTGTCCTGATACCGTGAACAGAATCCACCTCTTTGACTTGTGTAATGATGTCATGGTCTGATGCGATTCTCTTGTATTCTCCACTGCGTTGCTGTGCTAGCAGGAATGCGCTGAATGGCTGTCCAAGGCGAACAATTAATCTCATTGCACGCTCCCTCGATTCTGAATCAACCGGGCCCTCTCCTCCAAACGACCCAGGGAGAGCAAAATCATCCACGCTCTCTGTATCGTCTGCATAGTCAGGCAGCTCGATGAGACGACGATCCCAGGGACGGACGAGTAAGAATGACTGTCGAGCGGGTCTTCCTCGTGAGAACTGAAGCAACCTGTCCTCCGTGGTGATCTGCAGGTCACGGAGCCCGTCTGCCTTGACTTCATACGTGGAGTAGGTCTCCTTGTGTTCAGTAGGTCTCCGTCTGACTTCTGTGACAGGGAATGCGATGCATGGCAGATGCAGCCGGCGGTGAGCAAAACGTGCAGCGCTCAGGCGGTCGAGCGAGCTGTACAATTCCAAAGCTAACTCGACAACCATAGTGTCTTGCAGCGACGAAATCGATCTTTGCATCTCATCTTCAGATATAGATGGCAGCGTGTACGGTGGCGCTTCGTATGATGTGATATCGGCAGGCAGACAGCTGTTAAATTCGGATGATGTTCCGACCCAGTCCAGGGCAGTAATGTCCCCAGACTCAGCGACGATCTCCTGCAAGAGCCGCCCGAGCGCGTTTTGCTTCTTCTCACCATACATAACAGGGAGCTGAACACCAAAGATGCCAAATAATGAGTATGCGATGTCTTCCTGCACTGTGGTGACACGCGTCGAGGCCCATTGCAGTTTCTCGCGGGCGTTTATCATTCCAGGACGGAAGGCGACAAGGGTTTGTGCATCTATCCCCGTCGCATCCTCCAACTCCTGCATGATTGCGACAGATTGCTTGTGATTGGGAGAGCGGTCGTCGAGATATGGGGTCCAGTCATTTTGGTAGAAGCGGATGACTTTCGGGGCGAGGAATTCCGGTACGGTCCATCCTCGCGTGTTCCATGCGCTCCTTGCCAGTGCGCCCGGCTTCGACGAAGGCGGAACATCCGACAGGTAGACCATCGTGAGCGCTGAGGTGTGATACCAGACGAACATGGAATTGAGCGATTTTTGGAGTTCGACGTTGTTGGTCTGGTCGATGCAACATGTATCAATCCACCCCCAGCGATACCCCGCAGCACGAGCAGTTTTGCAGAAAGACTGCAACTTCATGATCCCGTGAACTGGATTCAACTCATCAACGACCTTATCCTGGATGTCGTGCAGCAGTGGTTCCTTTCCTTCCCACCGATGCGATAGCGTTACACAACGGAAGTACGTCGCCACGACATCTTTGATGAGCTCCATTCGGAGATCTGCATGCACCAATGTTTTTGACAAAAGCTCCTTGTACTCTGTGCTCGTTTTGAAAGCATCGATCTGTCCCTCTCGATCGCACAAGCGCACAGTAAAGGTATTAAGCAGACGATGCGGGGCGTCGTCAAGTTGAGCCTTGATGGTCTCTTGAATAGCTCCTTCTGCTTCGGATGGATTGACATATTGTTGGCGCAGCTCTGGAGAAAGAGTCAAGCATGTTTAAGGATGTGATTATTTTGGGGCGTACTTCGTGTTTGCGTGTCAGGAGCATTTTCAAACTTCGAGAGCATGGTTTGGAATGCGTCAATCGCTTCATCATAACGTTGTGCGCCATGAAGTGCTACATGCTCTAACTTGTATCCAACGTAAGATGAAGGGGTCAGTTTGATGACCTACGTATTTGAAAAATGAGCATGGACTATGAAATAAGTAATAAATGAGATCATACCGTTTGTGCATCCAGAAGCGCATCGTCCCATAGCATTTTTTCCGACCTCGCCTTGCTGCGGTTCGCAAAGACGGCATCGGTTGCCAAATCGAGGTCGATCGCCGCAGAGTATAACTCGATGGCCGTGTCATAATTACCCGCAGCGAGGGCATCGTCTCCCTTTGCGGCATGAAGCGCGCTGTAATCTTGCTTGAGTGCTGAGTTAAATGCAGGTGAGAATTGTAGCCAGTTTGCATCACGAAGACTTGCCAGTGGACCAGTCAAGGCAGCTTGCCTTCGTAGCTTCATCACTTTCATCCATCATGTGTTTGTATGATCTGAGAGCCTCTGCAAGTCTACCTCCTAGAAAGAGCGAACGGCACCGATGCTGATGTGCAGTAAGCCACAATGATTTGAGGTCCCACCCGAATAGCTGCGTAAGCACTCAGTTGGACGTGAAATAAAAATATTGCATCACAATCGACGTACTACCACAAAGATATCATATTTGTGATGGATAGCCGATATAGACGAGAAGTTGATAGTGTTGACAGCAGCAGTGAAATGGCCAGCAGCTTCGTTGTGACGTGCGTCGTCTAATGCATTTTTTCCCAAATGGACGTGTAGATAAGCCTGAAGTGTAAGGTTCGCAATATCAGTATCGACGCATGAATCTGGAATTGACTGTGTTAGGAGCACTCACTTCCACGATACTACAGGCAAGAGTATTCGCATTGGGATGAGTGGTAGCTAGCTCTTGGACGCGCAGAATTGCCTCTTCATGCTGATTTGCATTGAAAAGGGCGATGGCCTGCCAGTCGTAGTGTAAGTAGCGAGTACATGAGACACAATTGACGTACCTTAATCAAGAGTAGAAGACGAGTTTTATTCAAGTCTGCGTCTACGAATATGAACGCGAGGTCAAATGCTCTCATCGCGTCTTGGAACTGTTGTTGTCCACAGAGGGCGATGCCCTTGGAGATACAGCCCATCAAGGATGGCTGAATGCTGATGCTCTATATCACCATATAACTTAGCCTGTGTTAAAAAGGTCGCGACGGAACAGTGCATCTCACCTTAAGTGCGTCATCAAGTGCGCGGTTCCAGTCGGCCTTTCTCGCCATAACAAACGAGCGATTCGCGTAAGAGTTGTAGTCGTTGCTATCAGCATTGATCTCTTGGGTGAGCAGCCTGTCAGCAGTAGCCAAGTCCCCAGTTATGCATGCATCGCGGGCTGTCGTGTTGATGGCGAGGATCTGCATCACGCGTGGTTAGATTGCATGGTACGAGTGAAGGCTGAAAACATGCCTCGCAATCAGACTGTTGAGCCTTTGCATCAAGATTGAGGGTCAATATGCAAGAAGACGTACAAAGAATGGTAACTCACATTATCTGCCACTTGTTCCTTCGGGGTGTCCTCCCGTAACGCATCCTTATGGAAAATGAGGTGAAGAAGGGACGGAAAATGAACAAGATCTTACATCTGATGCCTGGTCCTCTGGAATGTCCTCCAGCGAAGGTACTGCCCACTTCGAGATCATGTTATCTTTTCCTCCACTCAGGATGTGCTTGCCATCCGTGGAGAAGGTGACACAATACACCTCATTGGTGTGCTTGAATATGGCGATGGTTCGTCGATCCGAAAGCCGCCAAAGGCGAACCTGGTGCTCTCCAGATGTGGATGCGAGAAGAGTGCCAGTAGGGTTCAAGGCAATCATCCAGACATACTGAGTATGACCCTTGCAGGGTTCACCGACCTGCATCCAAGTCGATGTATCCCATTCCCGTATTGTGGGATCATTAGCACTACCCGCCGAGAAAAGTCTCGTGCCATCGGGCGTCCACGCGAGTGAACTATTCCATGCTCCATTGAATGCTGAGTGACCCTGGAACTTTGCGATGTCCCTCTTGCCTGGATTCCATATTTGAATGTTTGTCTTTGTTGCGATGGCAAGATGTTCACCAGACGGCGAATACCGAACGCAGATGATTTCAGCGCCAGGCTCACATTTGATTGGATCTCCTTGCACCTGCCATGTTTTTGTGTTCCAGAGCTCCACTGTGGTGTGAAATGAGCCACCCGCCAGCAATGCGCTGTCTGGGGAAAAATCAAGCGACAATATCCCTTTGTTGTGGACTTTGATGGGTTTGGTGAGATTTTTGCCGTCACTGTTCCAGGCGATGACCTCTCCACCATCATCACCACTTGCTATGAATTGCCCGTCTCTTGATACTGCAACTCTTCGTACAAAGAAGCGATGTCCCTCCATTGTCTTCGATACAACGCCATCTTCTAGGTCCCACAGACGAAGCGTTTTGTCATACGAAGCCGTCACCATACGGCGTCCATCAGGGAAGACTGTGGCTGCCACGACACTATCTTGATGACCTTCAAATGTTTGACTAGCCGTGGTGATTTGAATGGCGGGTTGTTCTGCTTCCGTCATTCTGCTCGATGTGGATGACGTTAAATACAACTTGCTGAAGAACATGTGGGCGTCTTGATCTAAGCTTCAGAGGTGCGTGTACCGGGCCTTTCTGTGCTTCTTCACAGCCTCCTGCTTCCTGTATCATTAGACGCCCAGGACACAAAGCCTGAAACCTATATTTATGTAACCAGCAACCATGTAACTATAAATACAGGGCCAACCTCGCTCTCAGAGTCTCTTCATCTAACTAGTCCACCATGTTCATCCCTCCATTCGATTCCACCACCCCATCCTGGACGTACGGTTTGAGAATCGACACTACTCCTGCCGGAACAGACTGGGTTGCAGGCGAATCCGCAGGGTAGAAAGTTTATAACATAGCAGAAATAGACAGCGTACGTACTCTTCGACCTGTCGTTCAGCCATGATCGTGATCGCGATCGACAGCGCTCTTGATTTCAGGCATCGTACCACGCCCCATCACATTCGTGTCCACGATCAGCGAGGAGGGCGTAGAGAGCCTGGCACCGTTCAGGTAAGACGCACCTCCGTTATCTAACGCGCCCTGCACGCTTACCTGACTTGCATCCACCAGTTGGTTTAACACAGTGAGTAATGTAAACCTTTTACACGTGTTGCAATGTAGTTGTGCTTAATTCCATATTCTTACACTTCGCAGGTCCATAAGATTGTATGGGCGATAGATGATTCTCGATCAGGCGAACCGGGATGTTGCTGTGTCCTGTCTGCTCTCGAAGATCTCGGACGTCTATGCTTTATCAACGGAACGGGAGGGATTGGCTAGGATTGCATCCATGCTAGAGATATATGGAAAGATTGTGCGACAGACGCTGGAGTGTGCCGACTTTGTCGTCCATTACTCGGAGATGAAGAGCTTTTGTGAGTCTTTTCCACCACAATGTCGCCCAAGACTCAGGTTCTCTTTACAGGGCGAAGACTTGACAAGCACGTCTTTAATGAAACAGAGGCTGCGATCCAACGTCACAACGAGGTTCTCGATAACCTCATGCAACAGTTCCGAGATCAAATGGCTCTTACCACCATCAAAAACGTCCACCGCATCGGTACGATCAACTCTTAGTTCTCTTTGAGCCTTCTCTGAAATTCGATACCGATGATTTAGCTGAGGACCTGGACATTAGCGACATGGAATACGTGCCTGGTGCTGGACGGAATACCTCCAAGAATTGTCTCCCAGGCACTCGGGAAGACATTCTATCTGAGATCAAGTGCTGGATCCGTAGCACGGGTAAAGACGTGCCACGCGTCTTGTGGTTGTCTGGTACGGCAGGGAAAGGCAAATCAGCCATCGCCCATACCATAGCCAACTGCTCTCATAAGCGCGGGGGAATGCAAGCTTATATATCGTATGCTTACCTACGACAGACTATTGCATGATCGAATCGTCCGCGTCACTAATGACAATATAAGGGGCATTTGATATTTATGAACAGGGGCAGTCCGGGTGAGGAATAAAATCCACGTCCCAGCGTAGTAGGGGTATTGAGTATGCCAATGCGCACTAGACTGTGCAGATACACGATGTAAACCATGCCATCTTCGAAGTCCGCCTCTCTTCAGCTTCCAATCCTACTGACTGTCTATCTCTGTAGTTCCGTGGAGTCGCTCGTAATGCTGGGCGTGGAGTGATATATGCTGCATCAAACAGAACAACAATGTCCAGGTCCAAAGCCGGCCAAGGACTATGTTTGCACATCCGGAGCACTGATTCTACGTAGAGATTGATTGAGGTATGTGACAGAAATGCATACCCATGCGTACATACTGCATCTGGTGAGTCTATGGTTATCCTCGAAAAACCTTCATATCCCCTGAAACACACCTCCCGACCTTGGCTATTCGGAACTTCGCCATCTCGGCCTTCACAACTTCCGCTCTGCTGGTACATCTGCCGCTGGAAAATCAGTGTATCCCTTCTCAGTGAGATCGCCAGCGACGTAGAATGTTGCACGGTCAGGCTTAGCGAGCGGCAGATCGTAAATGAGTCGGGCAGGGAGGTCAGGCTGTTGGAAAAGCGAGGAGAATTGGTAGCGAAATACGAAAAAGATCGACCCAGGCGCAGGAAGAGAAAGTTGTCAGCACACATGGGCAGAGAGAATGGACGAAGAAGAATGAACATGGAAAGACTTACATTCGGAATATACAACCTGCCAAATGCTATCATGCCCCCCTGCTCCTGCACTGTCTCGATGGCGGTCTGCCGCGTGTGCCCACCCGCACTGATGAACACGCCATTTTTGCCTTCATCGCACCATATCTCACGCAGGAAATCATTGCTACTCTGCGGTGGTGCGTCCACATCGATGAATCCGCCGATCCGTGGTTCAATAACGTGGAGGTAGGCGAGGTCGTACTTCCTGAGCTGGCTTACGAGGTAGGAGAACTGTGGCTTTGGATCGGGGAGGCCCATGTCTGCATAAAGGTTGGTCCAGCATAAAATGAGGAACAGAGGCAGAACACACCTTGAAACGGACTCCACGGACTCAATCTAATGCCGACCCTCTCAGCGCCGACTTCTTTGACAAGCGCATCCACGACCTCTATCGCAAATCTTGCTCTCTTCTCGATACTCCCACCCCATCCATCCTCCCGGGTATTGCTCACCTCTTGTAAGAACTGGTCGATGAGGTATCCGTTTGCACCATGTAATTCGACGCCATCGAAGCCTGCTGCAATGGCGTTCCTGGCACCAGTAGCGTAGCTGGTAATGTATGATTTTATCTCTGGTTCGGTAAGTGCGTGCGGGATTGCAGTAGGGCGGGTGGAAAGTGGGATAGGAGAGGCGGATACAAGCGGGGAGTTATTCTCCTTGGCGAGGGCGTCCGGGCGTGCAGCTCTCCCAGGTGCCCACAGCTGGCAAAATATAAAGCTACCCTTCTCATGCACGGCATCGGTGATCCTCTTCCATCCTTCTACGTGTTCCTGTGTATAGATCCCTGGGACGAAGTTCATCCCACCAGCAGCCTGGGAGATGAAGGTTGCTTCGGAGACGAGAAGTGTTCCCGAGACGGATGCACGTTGTGCGTAGTAGGTGGCTGCATGGGGCCCGGGGACGTGGGTGGGGTAGGCACGAACACGGGTGAGAGGGGCAAGGACTATACGGTGGCTGATGCTCATGTGGCCCACTTTGATGGGCGTAAAGAGGGTGGGCGTCATCGTACGCCTCAGACTGAGCAAGGCGCGTAAGGGCGATCTTGGGACATGCCAGATTATATAAGTACTGGCGCTTAGCGCTTATTGACAGCTCTGGCCATGAACTAGAAAGTCGACCGCCACGAGGAACCTTCCCACAGACGTGACGATGAATCGATGCATCATGGGTCCCTGGGGGATTTTGATCATGAACCATCTTGTATGAGGCTCTCGGAACTCAGTTTGCGTGTGGTCACTGCGGTGAGCATACTAGTACATGCACACACGTCGCATGGCGCTCTCACCTTAAACTGATGATATATTCGAAGTCCACCCAATCGCGATGATGATAGACGCACAGTACTGCAGTTGGCAAAACTGAATTTGAATTACTTTTTTCGGCCAAAACAAAATCGACGATAAGGCTGTTAATCATTAATGCGACGCGACGCGTCCTCCTGCCACCCAATCAAGAGTCCATCCTAGAAAAATTGGTCGCTCAGTCAAGTATCCTGAATAACCTTTTCCCCATATCCTTCTATAAACATTAGCTCACTTTGATAATTTGTTGATATTCAGCAGATACTACTAGATGGTATCTCTTACGTCGGAACCATGACGATCCACAAATATGCTTTAGCCCTCCGAGGATATGCGCGTCTCCTGAATCATCTTGAGATACCTAACAGCAGACTGCCAGACATTGTCAGTGAGAGAGAGCGAGTGATACTATTTTGACACTCACAATATTGGTACCAATGGGAAGTAGGTCTTCAAGGCCAGCTTCTTTGAGGATGGCGCGAACATCCCATGTGTACGCGTTTTTGTTTTCGCAACCAACGACTAGCAGATTTCCATCAGCGGAAAGGGCTGCGGAGTGCAAATCCTTTTTGTGCAGGAGGGGTGGTCCGACTGGGAAGTGAGTGTCGAGGTTCCATAGACGAATTGTTCGATCCCATGTTGATCCCATGATGCACTTGCAAGGATGCGGTTGTTGTGAGACAAGGAGATGGTAGTGACAAGACTTGCATGACCTTGATCAAGGATGGCGATCTGCTTCCAAGTGACAGTGTCGAATATCCTAATAGTACTCAGCTGGTCCTCAGTACTTCAGTACTTACTACTTAGTGCTTGACGCGCATCTTGCTACACAGCATGTCTTTCAAAATTCCCCGCAAGACTGGCACCGAGATCCCAATAAATTTCTTTCTTCCCGTTCCTTTCTCGGCCTCTGCTCTCAATGTCTCGGATACACCTCCCAATTTCTGATCGCCAGCGTGGCAGTAGCTCAGTGATATGCTGGTCGGAACACCCCAGGAATTGATTCCACGCCCACGATTCTCGTTGTGGGGCTCATGGCTAGCATGCCTATAAGCTCAAGATCATTGAACTTGAACTCAAGGCTGTCATAGCTGGTTCGTAGTTGAAGTGCCAGTGTAAAGTTAAAGCTTGGACGTTGATTATTTCACTGATCAGACCACTTTTTGCCCAACATATCTACTACGTACGTAATTTTGCAACAAGGATTCATTTCTGACGGACCCTGTATGATAGTTCTGCAGCAGCGCTACTACAAATCCTACATCCGAGTCACTCGACCAGCCGGTAACAACCTTTCTCTTCCACTCGTCACCGCAAAGTATCATGGATGCTCGTCCAAGGGTAATCTACCTCCCGGATACCATGGCCAACTGGCCTTGGCCTCGCGTGATGAATCCTCATTACGAAGCTGTGAAAGCTGAAGTCGATGAATCGTTCAGTCATTTCAAGGGTCTGAGTCCCGAGTCGCAAGAGGCGTTCAACAAATGCGATTCTGGTTCGATCTATGTTTTTACTAGCTACCTCAGAGATGTTTAACGCCCACTGTTGTAGCCCGTTTAGCAGCACTAGCTTATCCCAATGCACCAAGAGGTTCGTGTTCAACCCTAGTAAAATTACACCCCTGATTCTTATACTTGCAACATAGAACACCTTCGAATCGGTTGCGACTTCATCAATGTCCTCGGCATTGTAGATATGTACACCGACATTGAGAATGCAACAGTTACCGAGGCAATGGTGGGCATCGTCATCGATGCCGTACACAATCCTCATAAGACACGACCAGAAGGCGAATGCATCCTCGGTGAAATCGTACAACAGCAAGTATCTTCAAATTGTTTGGTCATACATTCTGAAGTCCAAGGAATTTTTGCGTAGATTTTGGGCTCGTGCGATTCAGAGTACAAGCCTGCCTTTTCAACGTCACTTCCTTGACAGCTATACTGCATACCTTCGTGCCGTAGTTGTCGAGGCTCTCGACCGTGATGAAACTCGTTGCCGCGGTATTGATGACTACATCAAGCTCCGGCGGGATACATGCGCTGCAAAACCTGCTATCGCATTATATGAAATGGGAATGGAGCTTCCTGAGGAAGTGCTTTATCATCCCGTCGTTACTGAACTGACTGAATGCATTACGGAGTTGATGTTGATTGACAACGTAAAGTTGCATTGAAGATATGGTTTGCGGCTGTTAACAGCATTCACAGGACATGATCTCGTACAATAGAGAGCAAGCGATGGGGGACGAAAACCATAACTTGATCACTACTGTCATGGTGGAACTTGGCCTCGACAGAAGCGGTGCGATGGCCTGGGCAGCATACTATCACGCTGAAGTCGAGAAAAGGTTCACCAACGGTCTTGCGAAGGTGCCTTCATGGGGACCTTCCACCGACGTTCTAGTCAAGGAGTATCTTGATGGGATGGCAACATGGGCTCGAGCAAACCATTGTTGGAGTTACGAAACTCAAAGGTCGCGAGAGTTTCCCGGTGTATGAACAATCACTTATCTTGATTGAAATTGCAGATACTTGGGCACAAAGGGTCCAGTGATACAGCGAACTAGACTTGTCCCATTGTTGCCAAAGGTCAACTGCAAAGCGGCATCCGCGGCGGCAAAGGCCCATGTTGCTGATTGATCCACCATGGATGCTACAGCAGACTGTAAGCACCGATATAGAAACTCCAGACTAGCCAGCTAACAAGCGAAAGCCTAAAGATTATCTTCGGCCTCGATGACAAGTGCAATGTATTCCACGTTTGCTTTGTCTCGACGACTCTTTGATTATTCCGTCAAATGACCCATCATCATTGAAAGAACCAACCCTACAGATTGTAAATCAGCCTATATTGCTAATATAATATATCACTCGCAGTGCGATATATCACTTGTGCGTCATTCCAGGAGGAGATGCGCTATGTCCTCCAATTTCTTAAGTGGCAAGCAGACTGGTGGGATGCACATTGTGATACTGCTGCTCACAATGAAGGCTTATGTGCATATGCGGCTCGCCAAGCCGACATTCGTCGGTGCATGGCTGGTCGTTTCTGCCACCTATGGGTGCCATTCATTTCTCCTGAGAGCTTGCGCTTTTTTGAGAAGGAGAACAAGAGACAACAGCTAACGTAGTGTACAGTTATAAATCAATGCGCAACCGTCCGAAGGTGAATGGAGCGCTTGTATAAAGTATTAGGGACTACAATAAAAGTGACTTAGTTACTGTGTTTGATTGGTGTAACAAATCGTGATGTCCATAAGTCCAGAGTGAAAAGTCCTTCAATCAAGCCTCTAGCTCAGTAAACACTATGATATATGCATGCGTGCTTCATGAAAGTAACGCCAGTAACCAGGAAGTAAATGTGCAACAGAAAACCAAAGCTTCGGAGAGTACTTGGTCAGGCCGAAGTTACACGGATGAGGTATAACTCACACTATATAGCTTACACGACAGACGGTCCGCCTGAGTTGTCTTACACACCATGAATCGGAATCCGACAAGTCCCGCATAAAATACAAATGCGACGCTGCAGAATGCGTCCATCTCCCAGACCTGAGTAAGACAAATCGACCACATCGGAAGTCCTACAAACATGGACAAGCGAGCTGGAGAAGGATGTGCGATTGGCAGCGTTCGTCTGCCTATGGAACGATCTCCTTCCTGGTCTTTGAAGTCCTGTGCTTGGAGTGTGGTGGCGAACATGGCGATGCTAAGCAGCACAGCTAAGAGAGCATTAGGCTCTAGCTGCGACATATCTCGGCCTGGTTGCAATAATCAGTGAGTATTTTCTTATCTGATGTCAGCTACATACCTGCAATGAGGGTAGCCCCAGCCTGGAAGCAAGCATATCCCAAGCCGGTCATCAAGTTTTTTGAAAACCAATGACTATGGGCTTTGAATTCATTGTACCAAAGAGTGAGTAAAGTTATCGCTAGGCTTGCGCTAAGGACTTGGATGCTGTAGAACGCTGATGATATCAAGCATATGGGGACCAGGGACCAGCGTAGATAGGTCGCGTGTCGTAAACTGATGTACCCCGCCGGTATTGGTCGGCTAGCTTTGTTCCTGCCATCCTCTGCTGGATCAATTACTTGATTGGCAACGTTGAAATGAAGGAGGTGAAGCCAAATCCACCAGACCACATGAACACATCGATAGGGGTTACAGAGGGGGGCTGCCACCAGTGCGAAAAGTGTCTGCGTTTATGATCTCAGAACAGGAAGTTACTGGGAAACGCTAGTGTTTACCGTTGGAATGATCGTTGTCAGAATGTCATTCTGCGTAAAGAGATGGAGCGTCACCAGGGATTTCGAGATGGCTCGTCCGAAAACAAGGGCGCTCATGATCTGGGAGATTGTAGCACATATCCCATATCCTTAATAAATGTTGTTGAGCAGAAGAAGCAGAACCCAATATAGATGCTTGAGCCTCATCAGAGGCACTGTGCGAAAGTACGGAAGGAGTCAAAGAAGCTCGGCTGGACATCCTGAATAGAACGATCTTGTTCTGTGCCAGCGGTTGGACAGGGTGGGTTTTCTTGGGGACCTACGAAATAACTGTCAGCTCGGAGAATTGTTCCTACGGGGTAGAGATACGAAGTGGTGCGGGCGGGCGGTCCGAGTGGCAAAGAGGAAATAGGATTGAGGGTGATCATGCATACCAGTACAGATTTTCATAACCCTCGTGATTGAATCAGGACCACTTCGGAAAATTACGTCAACAATTACACAAGGGGCATTGTGAATAGGCAGAGCGTTAGATGATGTGCGAGAAACAGCTTCCACGCTTATTGGCAAAGAAATTATGGCGCGGGATGCCACTAGCCGAATGATATCTGAACATGTGGACGTGGATGTGGCCCATCATGTGGGTGGTCCTTGTATAACGTACTATAAGATAGTAGTATAGTAATATACGGTCGCACAGTTGCTCGAATTTGAAAATATGCCAGCTGTCGTACAACCTGGCTGTGGCTTTCATACACGACAGTAGGCACCAACTCGACTTCGCGAGCCGGTGATACGGATCGCTCCGATGAGATATCCAGGACCATATCCTAGCGACAAAACAAAATTAGTCATTGAACAGTCAGCTTGTATGAGATGAATCATGAACGCCTTGCAAACATACCCCTTTTAACTGACGTTAGCGGAGGACAAGGGCGCCTCCACCGATAATAACATGGAGACGCGGTTCAAGCGCCCTTCAATCGCTGTCAAATCAGACATCATGGCGGCGTGCCTATTTTCCAGTGATTCAAAGATGTTCTCGTCGCTTTGCAGATTACTCTCGAGTTCTTCGTGGGATCCGCTTGCCGTACATGTAGCAGAGGGGAGGTTTAACAGACGAGCAGAATAGGATCCAGATATTGTGGGCGTGACACTTCTTCGGCTTAGTATAGACATTGCAGAACCGGGGCGTGGGCTGGGGCTGGGACTTGGTGGTCCATCCGACTCGGTTTCCCCTGCTCCATCGGATGCCAAAGCAACCGCCAGGGCTGGGAAGTCATCGGAGTCATAAGTTTTGTTGGTGATAATGGGCTGGAGACCAAAGCGCAGCTCTTTCCGGACAGTGTTTCGGCCAAGGGACTCCATCAAGCGCGGCTTGCGACCGCTGGCGAGGACTTTCTTCCTAGCGCTCATTCCGATGCATTCCACGAGTTGCTTCATGGCTTCACGATCTGAAACAGCCCTCCGCTGAGCTGTACGCCGAACAGAGCCCGTGCGGGGAAGGGTGTGAAATGCTGATAAACTATGGGGACGAATGGGGGTTGCAAAAGCGGAGGAATGTGTGGCGGCGCTGGAAGCTTTGAGCGATGGATAAGGGCTAGATTTCCCAGAAGTAGCCCGTAAAGGCTGAGGGGTGGCCAACCTGTCCGTCTCGTATTTTCGGGATGAATTGGTTGGTAGAAGGGATGCATCCTCAGTAGGACCCCACGAAAATCCGATGAAGGCCGATTCGGCTCGCGGAGATATGTCATGAGGCGTGTCCCGCAAAATTGATATTCCAGGCGAGGTGTTCGGGGAAGAATGAAATAAAGCAGAAAACGCAAACGGCTGTGAATTTTCTTCATCCGTGGGATCCGAGCGCTCTATGGGCGAGGTTGCAGAATATGTGAATTGTGGCACATGGATGTCAGACGGTGCAAGGCCTACGCAAGAAATAATGGATATAAGGAGAGCTATTGATATCCAAGACTCACGCAAATCTACACAAGACCAGTCGGTGTTTCCGAAAAACTGGTCCTCTGTTATTTCCAGCACGCTACATCTCCCGAGACGGTGATGCCGATCAGTGAGAAGTCTACATCCATGTGGTTTGAGTGATGGAAGCATGGATAGTTGCACAACAGACCTGCGAAGGAACTCCTGTAGTTTTTTAGAAACGGGAATCACCGCATTGAAACGCAAGCTCGTCTGTTCAAATGAGGTGTCAATATAGAGACAAGCGAGCTTAGTAACACTGCAGTACCTGGTAGTCCAAAATCCTCAGATAAGTAGTTCGGATGTCTTTAGCGAAGAAAGGGGCCACTCCATAAGCCAATTCATACAACATTGCGCCGAGGCTCCACCAATCGACCTCCAAGCCATACGAACCAGCCTCTTTGGAGATCGAAGGAGGAGAAACACTGTCGTCCGACAACTCCAGCGCAAGGAGAGCATCTTCGTGTGCTTGGAGAACTTCGGGAGAAATGTAATCACAAGTACCACAAGGAACAAGGGTATATTGTTTCGGGACTGACTGACTCCCGTCAGGCTCTGGAGGTGAAAGGGGCGCAGCAGACCCGAAATCTATTAGAAGCATGTGATTACTTGCTGTAAGAACAAAGTTCTGGGGTTTGATGTCACTGTATTGCGTTTATATGAGTACGGAATGCTAGAGGGTGGCCCTCACCGATGTACAAAACCCTGGGAATGACACCAGTTGATGGCGCAGACTGCCTGAGGAGCCCACCAAAGTAAGTCTGCCTCAGGAACTCTACCTTCAGAGCTTGACTCAAGTACGTCCCATAATGTGCCTCCTTCGGCATAATCCATGACAATGTTGAGATGAGTGGAGGTTTGGAATGCACAGAATAAGTGCGGAGCCCACGCAGAGCGCTCACGTTTCGCGCGCAGAAGAATATCCCGTTCCAACTGTGGAGAGCATTGCTGCAGAGTTTCTCAGTATGGAAAAGCCAGTCGATAACAAAACAAGTAGTACTTCACGAGTCCGCTGGGCAAAATGTTTCTCGATAGATTTGCGAACATATACGCGACCATTTAGCTGGCACGTCACCACGTCAATCTGAACAATCAAATCAGTATATACGCAATACATGTTCTTTACGCACTTACCATCCCGAATTGGCCATGGTCCAGTGTGCCCAGGACGATGAGATCTCCGTCTGAGAAACGGAGAGATTCTATCTCTGCAGTTCTCGCTATTTCAGCAGAGGTTGTGAGTAAAAGACCACCAAAATGTACCTGGTTCTTACCAGTCCTTCCTATGATCCGCTGACCGTGCAAAATGCGATCCAAGGCAAGGCCTTCTTCATCATCATCCGAGCTATTGAGTAAGGAACCCAACAATGTTTTCCGTTTTGTCCAGGATAGAGACATGCATTAGGTCGAAAATGAAAGAGATGACGTTTCTGGCTCCTATAGCTAGAGAGTGTGAAGGAGAGAATGCCAGGAAACTTGCAGGAAACTACAAACTAGTCGTTATCTCAACGTTATCTAAGTGTTGACTGTGTTCCTAGACATAGTTTCTCGGCTTTTTGCGTGATCTGCTTTGAACTCCACATCGACAACATCCACATTACACACTGGCAACCATATAGTTGGTTAGATATTCACCATGAAGCTTGTAAGGTGAATATCGCGCTTGTTTCTATGATATTCAACTAACCCCAGAAGTTTTCTCTATTCGAGCATTACAAGAGTCGGGCGCTGACCCCAAGTTGTTTTCATCAGATTCTTGATGAAACTCAATAATGAGACCGTGACCATCGAACTCAAGAATGGCTCACTAGTCCATGGAACAATCACCGGTTGGTCTAATTGGCTCGTTTACTCAAGTCTTGCACCCCTCTAATTATTCGCAGGCGTCGACATGCAGATGAACACCTACCTCAAAACTGTCAAGATGACAGCCCGTAATCGGGACCCAACATCCCTCGATTCCCTATCTATTCGTGGCAACAACGTCCGATATTTCGTGCTCCCTGATGCACTGCCTCTAGATACCCTCTTAGTGGACGACGCGCCGAAGCCGAAAGGTAGGAAGAAGGACGAGGGGCGCGAAAAGGGAAGGGGAAGGGGACGAGGGATGGACCGCGGGCGTGGTCGGGCAAGGGGACGAGGAAGGGGTTTCTGATGGTATGGTTGAATACCAGGGTCATTAGGAGATGAAGAGCGCGCGTAGGGTGCATCGCTCAGCTGCATAAAAATCCCTCTATGTAAATATAAATGCCCCGTCATCTTGGCCTTCTGAAAAGTGGGTGCTGCTTTCAGTAAGACGGCCATGTATCGAGGTGAGTATCGATAACGCCATTTTACATTATGAGCTGAACATTTGGGAGCATAAATGGCATCATCAAAGAATGTGATTTCCTTGTCCAGAGTCGGAGGACTCGGAACCATTCATTCAAGTTATTAAGGTGTTGTAGGTGCTAACAAAGGCTTCCGCTTCAAATTGCCTTTGTGTCATATTGCGATCGAGGAAGAACAAACCATACCTTTCCCAGGAATCCAACTTGCGCCAGTACTTACACACCTAAGGACCTAAGGAGCCTACCAGAGACTCGGATAGGTAGCATTTCTTCTTCACTGGAGAGCTTATCTACTGAATCTCATCCTCATCTGCCAACGGCCACATGAAGCCGTGATCTCCAGTCCCTATTTTCTTCGCATTTGTCGCATTGATGCATTCCCTCCTTAGGCCTCAGGCCCAGAGCCCAACCAATATTAGTGGATAGCGACATGGGCGAGGACAATAATGTCGTATCTCTGGCAGGCTGTTGCATCTACCATCCATATCTCACACAATTGTGCGTCAGGTTCCTTGCTGGTTGCACATCGGTACTGACACTTGGCAGCTTGGTCTCACTGTGACTGGAGCGCACCCCGATCATCATTCCTAAGTGAACGCAGCATACTAAAAGATGGATTGATTTCGCGTTGAAAAGTCCCCTTCCACTTCCCCCGTGTCTCGTGTCCATAACCTCGCCGGCCTTCATTGCAAGTTCGTAGTATGACTCATTGTCATCATGAGGTCTTGCCAATTTGTCGATCGTGCTTTGCTTTGACCAGCACCACGAAGTTTGCAATTACAAAAACTAGTCTTTGTTTTGGAGCCGTTCCAGACGCTTCTCGGGTGAGTGGCTCTCTATGAGCAGGCAGCTTTGTGAACTTAAACTCCATGCTTCGTACTACCAGATGTTTTCGTGGGCACTGCTACAGATGCTCTCGCAGAAATGCATAACTCGCCCCCATCATCTCCAAAACACCATATCACGCCTCCGAATCCAAGCTTGATAGCTCGGTCTTTGCAAGACACCTTAGTATACCGCTCCGAGTCATCCCTCTCGATGAATGGCTCTCTAGATTTGACTGTTTCGCTTCCAGATACTCTAGTGACCGGCCTGTAAGATCTTATAGAGACGCTTCTGTAGAGGAAATGACAACGGTCATTACCTGTGAACGCCTATGCCATTGGATCAAAGATTGGCAGGGATATTACTGGATGTTTCGAGACTCGGTATTGGTAAATAAGTCAGCTACACATTCTCCTTATGTACAGGTATGTACTCGAATCTCTTTCCTTCTTCATGCTCCAAGAGCTGAAACTCGGGAATCCCGTTGAACCAGCCCCCTGCCTCAGATCCAAGGCGTTTCTGTGTTTGAGCCGCATTTTCTGGGTCAATAAGACGCGGTCTCTGTCCACGAATGGCGGCGGCCTGGTCCGCTATCATTTGAACCTGGCAGCACTTTTCCAAAGAGATGAAAAAGAAAACGGTAGACTCGATCGACTTGGTGGCAACGAGGATCCCGTGGTTCTACACGGAGGGGCAAGATAAGCAGGTGAGAACGTTTGACCGAGCTCTCAAAGATACCTGGAGGATAACAGCCTGGAACCCTGTGAGCATCAACGTATGTGAATCGGGGCATCTGCAAACCTTGTTTGAACCCATAGCAGTCGCTATAGCCAGACCTTCCTCGCGGTCTTCGACGATGCCACGAAATTCGCTGTATAGGGCATGATCCTATGGATCCATTGAATGGGACATCTTGAGAACGATGAATGCGAGATACCTCATAAAATGCACAACTGTCCTGAGTAATGGGATCAAGGGGCACCCCAAGAGCACCGAACGCCTTAGCATGCGTAGTGTGCGAATGCGCAGCACAGATAACATCTGGGCGAGCTTCATGAACCGCTGAATGGATCATGTACGCCGACTGGTTGAGGAACCGGGAGGGCCCAGATTCCTTTTCCTGTATGTTCCCTTCATGGTCCACAAGAAGGAGGAGCTCAGGCTGTATGAGCTTGAAGTGAACACCCTGTAGCAACTGGTGAATATCATGATTTTATCTTGGCAAAATATCAATCACCCAGGGGTTGACCCAGTAGCAATCTGGCCTGACCGGGTCCTTCCGACAAATCAATTAGAACGTCAAGCACACTATGTTATCAGCGTCACTCTTACCCGGACAGTAATATGTCCAGCGACGCCTTCATCATAGCCGTACTTTGCTGCGTTGCATGATGACGACGGGCATTTCCTTTTACGAGAAATGAGCTCACCGAAGATACGATATGCTTGAGCCAAGCGAAATTTCAGGAACGCTCGATGTTCGAATGGATCAGAGAACGTCAGAGGAACCGGTCTATTCGTCGGATGACCCCTAGAAGTCTTGCTGGCGTCCCCAGATGGTGCGATCATGGTAACAGTGGATGTGGCATTTCAAACAAAGAGTTCCATACTTAACCGCGCCAGCAACCTTCATCATTCATCATTACAAGAGATATCACCCGACTTTGCTCTGATCATCATCATTACAAAAGATATCATCCGACTTTGCTTTAAGCCAGATGAAGCAATCGATAGCTGCGCAGTAACTCCGCGGCTGTCAGGGCTCTAGCATTCCAGCATGGGGTACATCACAAGCCACCTTATCGCATTCACACACAAGAACGTATGTACGAAATGTGCCAATCTCCCCGGGCCGCTGGCAGACCACATGCCAGGTTCAAGGAATGATGACGGTCATGACAATGTATGATGCGCATGACACTTCCATCCGGCATTACACTAACCCGAGCCCAAAAGTTACATGAAAACACAAAATCGAAATAAAGACAAAAAAAAAGTAGAAAGATAAAAAGAACAAAACAAACGCATCAAAGAGCCATCGTAACGCCCAACAACGCAGGCCACAGAATAAACACCACGCGGAACTTGAGTTTCTCGATGTCGATGCGGCCAGCCGCGCCGCTCCTGCTATTGCCAGAAGGCTGATCGATGTTCCCGACGTCGCCTGGACGGAGGGGCGGTATCACGACGCTCGTCGGAGATGAGCTCGATGTTCCAGCAGAAGAGAAAGGCAAAGGCGTGTTCGTCGCCTGAAAGAACAGATTTTCGCTGGTAGAGGTAGAACTCGCCACAGCGCTCGCATTCGTCGGAAGAGAGTCGCCTTGAACCACGATAGTAAAGTCCGCGCTGTATACGATCATCTCATACGGGGCATTCGTGATATAACGCAGAGTGCTGTTTGTCACGGTAAGCGTCCGTCGTCACATCCGAATCACACGTACAAATTCGAGGCATCGTGCACGAGACTCCTGGGTATGGTCAACTGACAGGACTTGGCACCAGGGCTCACGTTCGTAGCGAGCGTCGCGAGGTACGTCTGCACGAACAACACGGTCAAGTCCCCGCCCACGACAAAGGGAAAGAAAGACGCACGTCAGAATTACAATACAGCTGTATAGTGATACCCCCCATGTTGCTGAGCAGCGGATACGTCCCATCGTCTATCCACCTCGTCAGAACGTTCTGTCCAGCGTAGTATACGGTGTTTTGGACAGGATGGATGGGGTACAAGGACGCGGAGACCAGCGTGAGGAGGGCGAGTAGCAGCGTCACGAGAAGCACGCCGTGAAACATCCTGATGTGAGAGAATATTCTGAATCTGAATCTGAACCTGGTATGACAGACCCGCTGATCACTGGCGACGAAAGAATGAGGGGTTCCCAAAAACGAATATGAATACAGCGACGACGAGTTAATATGGAACAAAAGTCAACCAGCAAACGCGTCCTACGCGTCACATCACGTGTCTTGATTTCATGATATGATGATGATGATGATTAAGTTCGATCTATCGAAAAAAGCTAGTGGGAAAATGTAAAACATAAAACATAATCCGAGGAAATAACTATGCTTGTACATGTAAACGTATCTCGTAGTCTATGAAAAAAGAACACAGTATCCAGAAAGTGTACGAGAAACGAGCGAGGGGCGCGATGATCAAGGATTCTGAATAGGCGCGATGTAAAAACGGTTTTGAATAGGTGCGCGATGTTATAAAAGGTTCCGACCAGGTGCCCGACGAGACGAAAACGCGAGAACATAAGAAACGCAGAAAAGATATCGGCACAGCCATTATTAAAAAAAAACATAAGAGGAAAAAATCAGAAAATCAAAAGTCACATCACATCACATCACATCACGCGTTCCTTCTCTCGAACCGCCCGAATCCAAATCTCACCAGGACGACTACAAAAACACGCACGTCAGCCCCCCTCCAAAAAACCAAAAAAAAAAAAACTCAAAAACTCACCTCTTCTCCCTCAAAACCCTATAAACGCGCCTACTCCCCCTCTCCTTCTCACTCCTCATCTTCGACGTAACATTATCCGCACGAGGAGGGAACGCACCAGGCCCGCAGCGCGCTTGGAAATCCGCAAGACCCTCGTTCGTGCCTTCCGCTTCGACGATCACAGTCCCGTACCAGCCAGGATCGATGAAAAAACCTGCAACGCTCGGGATCGGGATCCGCAGGTTTTGGCTGTGCGAGTAGGCGTGCGGGTGGTGCGGAGAGACGGGCGGGCGGATCGTGAATGAGGAGCGGTGCAGCCAGTGGACGACGCTGTGCAGCGTGCCGTGCGGGCTGTTCGAAACGTTTTAGCAGGGTGTGAGAGAGGGGTGGAGAGGACTCACGTCGTCGTCGTAGCCCTATCCTGCAACAACTGCAAGTTCGCAGCGAGCTCCTGGCCCCAAGGACTAACATCCAAATAAACAATAGGATTGCCCCCCGGATTCAAAACAGTATTAACACCCGTCCGAATGACGCGGTGGAAATACGACGGAGAGAACGCGAGACTGTGGAAATAAGGAGACAGCTCGCCCATTCGCGAGTACTTGTGATCAAGGTCCTAAAACACCATGAGCCAAATCCATCGCGCGTCACGAGGGAACTCACCACAAGATAACTCCCATCCCACACCATCCTCCCCAAATTCCCCTCATCGCCCACAGCAACATCCCACACCACATCCCCCACCCTCAACAACTTCAACACACCAGCCCTCTTCAGCTCAGCCTCACACTCCACCACACTCGAATCAGATAACCACTCCCCCTCAGGGGAAGGAACGAACACCCGCAAGAGCGGCGCACGGTGGAGCCGGACCAAGGGCGATCGGAACGCCCCCCTAGTCGAAGAAACCGAGGACTTGCCATGGGAATACAACGATGTCGGGGATGGCGTACGGCTTGAGGAAGACCGCACCACTTGCCCGTCCCGCGTAGCAGGCCTCGACGACACAGGACTAACATGCGACCTCGCAAACGCCCGCGCGTCACTCTCGGCCTGCGCCCTCAACCGCATCACGACCCTCGTATACGCACGAGCGGTCATCGCAAGCGATAGAATATCCGGGATCTGGACTTTGGGACGATCTCCTGGCACGGGGTTGGGGATACGGGGCTGGAGATACGCGTCTGCTAGTCGGGCGTATTGGTGCGTGGGCATTGAGATGCCTCGCATGTAGTCGTTTAGGTCCTTTGGTTTGCGTTAGCACGTCACGTCACGTCATAGAATGGGGGGACTAACCTTCAAAGACAGCGCAAGCGGCTCCGCCCACTCAAAGCTCCACCTCTTATACCCAACAGTCCACAAGAAATGCTCAAGCACATACTCCCTCAACACCCGAGACTCAAACACAGCCCTCACCTCCTTGTTCGCCGCATACAGCGCACACCAATCACCAAACGTCAGATACGCGAGGAGATGCGGGAGGAGCGACGCATCAGCGAGATGCGAAGCGATGGGGTAGAACGAAGGAGGCTTCCGAGCGAGCTCTTCTTCTAATCGCTGTTTCTCTCCAGCTTCTTCTTTCAGTCGCTTAGCTTCTGCCTCCTTCGCCATTCGTTCCTCTTCCTCTCGTTGGCGCACCTCTTCTTCCTTCCGTCGCAGCTCCTCCGCTTTCCTGAGACGGACCTCTTCCTCCTCGTGAAGAAGCTCAGCTTCCTTGTTCATCACTTCCTGCTGAGCGATGGCATCAGCGACGAGGGGAGGACGCGTCTTCTCGAGCCATTGTCCTCGGCGCTGTGTCCGTGCGGATTTATAGTCTTCGGGGGAGTCAGGGGTTAAAGGCGACTTGGGCCGCGAAGGCGTCACCGGCCTCGACGTGACAACACCCTCCTCACTTCCACACCCCTTGACAACCTGCACACCCTCAACCTTTTTAAACGGGTCCTCGTCCAAAAACAACGTGTCCTCTGAGAACAACGCCTCCATCGATAATTTTGTAAGTAACTTGGGCGGCACCGACGAAGGGGAAGTGGATGAGGAAGGAGTAGGAGGCCGCGATTTCGTGAGTACGCGAGGCTTGAGGCTTTCTTTGCTCGTCGCTCGACTGAGTTTGCGGACGGTGGTAGGGGGCAAGCGTACGCTTGCGTCTGATGAGACCCTGAGACGGCTTGGTGGTGGTCCCACGTCGGATGAACGTCCGACGTCGTGTGAACGCGCTGTTGGTGCGTCTGACGAACGTCCAGATCCTACGTCCAATGAAATACGCATACCAGCTCCAGCTTCAAAAGCAAACGGACCGCGTCCAGTGGCAGCCGGGCCCGAAGCTATAAGACGAGCCTGTCCCTGCCCCTGTCCCTGTGCAGAAGTCGAAGACACGGGGATACGCTCCGACCCCCCGCGGACCAGACCCACACGCTCTAAAGCAAAAGGCACGCTGGTCGGAGCAGATGTGAGAGGCACGGGCGTGCGCTCCGTGGAAGGCACGGGCACACCCAAAGGCACATTAAGACTCCTTGCAGCACCAAGGTCTAGATTCGTATAGTCCGCGGGCGGAGACGGGTAACCAGGCATCTGATGATCACGTTGCGCTGATGATGCGGAAATGCTGGTGGCGTTCACAGAGTTGTCATGTTGGATGATAGATGTGCGCTGGTGGATGGATGTTGATGGACCTTGCCCAATGGATGGGATTGTGTTTTGACTGGGGGATATATTTTCTTGCATAGACGTGATTTGGTCCTGGTTGATAGCCATAGCTGCGAAAATCAACGGTCCTTTTCGGATTGGGGCAGCGCTGAGCTCTATTGAAGTTGAGCGGTTCAAGTTGAGCTGGAGGGGTTGGGTGTTTTGTCGAAGGGGTATCGGGTACGTGCTGGGGGGTGGTGCTGCTGCCGAGCGAGTGGTAGGCGTTGCTGTCGGGCGCGTCGTAGGCGTTGCTGTCGGGCGAGTTGTAGTCGCCGCTGTCGAGCGACGGGGAGTAGTACTTGGGGAACGGGCAGGAAGGGCGGTAGAAGATACTACTGATAAACGAGCGGTGCTAGAAGACGGCACTTGCGGCTTCGCTGTCGAGCGAGTAGTGCTAGGCGAACGCGTAGCAGTTTGTGTCATAACAGGCGTGGTCATTAAATTTCGTTGCAGATTTTGTTCGCCCAGGACAGAGAACGGACGAGTGTGAGACAAGGGCTGAGTTCGGGCGGTATCAGTTGCGGGTTTGGAAATAACGTTCTAGTGACAAAGTTAGTTAGTGACTAGCGCCAATAAAAAAAAAAGCATGATTGATACGCACGGAGGGGCCAAGGGATCTAGAAGCAGTGCTAAGCGAGTTAATAGGGCTTGCCGCCGATCTGTGTGGTGATCGACCTTGAGGGCGTGTGACGTCAAGGTGCTAAAGAAGTCAAATGTGTCAACGGCATTCGAAGGACGGAGATGAAGTGGACTTTTGAATCGGCGCAGGCGGGGGTAATAATAGAGTAACTCCCCAGAACGTGTATGGCTAAAAACAAAAAGACAGTTTACCTTGATAGCCGGTGAGATTGAGGTTGTGGACGTTAACGCGCTTGAAGAGGAGGTGAAGCGAGTTGCATCTGTGTGATTACTGCTACTGCTGGAACTGGAACCGGGTTTAGATTTTTGTATCATAGGGGATGGCTGTCGCGTGGAAACAGCACGCGGGTCGGGGTCTGTGACACGGGATGAAAACACGATGATAGGATTAAAGAAATGACATGCCAGCGAGTTTAAGTGGTGGTAAACCTGGACCTGTATACTTGCGACGAGTGGGAGGCAGAGGGACCTGGGGAGCGTGAGGGACCCGGTGGACCTGAGGAGGCTGAGGGACCTGAAGAGCCTGAGGAGCCTGAGGAGGGACCTGAGTCGGCTGAGGGACCTGAGGGACCTGAGGAGGCGTTGACTCGAGTACTTTCCAAGGATCCCATTCATCCTGGGGCATGTCCATTAGAGTGGAGGATGTCGCGAATCTAGCAAAGAGAGGCGGTAGTGAAGGAGGTGAATCGATTTCAACGGGTTTTGACGGCGCCGGATGATCAACATCGACATTCTTCCTGAACTTGCGCAGGAAACCGGCCATTGCGAGATGACAGTACAAGAAAACGAGTGTGTGGTTTAATAATATTATAATAAAGAAAAGGTTTAAACGTGCCGACTGCACCAACACAACGAAATCTAATACATGTCACGCGTCACTTACGTGACTCCGCCTCTTCTCTCCCCGGTCAAGGCACGTCCAATCCGAAAAACCTCTTTGGGACGTACGACTCCTCCCGCGAAGATCACCTTGTATATACGCTTCTCTCGATATCCGCACCAAATCTAATACAACCAGAACTCCCCTATCATCACTTCCACAATGGCCACTCTTTGTTCCGCAACCACTCGCCGAAACACTCACCCAACGGGTCTCCCCGATCACACACCAACCTGAACAGACCGAAATACGCACGCCCCGGCTTAGGTTGTATACTCGTCCATGTTCCGATGTAAAGACGAAATAGGAAACAGAAATGCTCTCCGGTAAAAGGTGCATCGAGAAGGTGCCCGAATCCCTATCGCGATCCATTGAGAATGGGCGTACATAGGTTCAATACATATTCGGATTTAGGTTTGGATACATGAGTTCTCTTCGCGATGCTTTGCGGTCGCGCGTCAGTTCGACCGGTCGTTTGCGATGGTCCAAGCATTACACTCATCCTGGTACGTATAGATATAGCCGGAACCCCTATCACTCACTGCAGAGGTAACACTGCAATGCAGAATCTTGCGCCCGGGATATCTCAACTCCACATCAAACAGGCGTTAACTTACCAATAAGTATCAAAGAGAGCTGTCGTTCATGACGCACTAGATCCATCACGAGATAGGACGCAACTATTCGCTCGAGTTCACCGATTCATTCCCGGATGATGCAACCAATAGTGACTGCGTCAGTCACAAGTCGGGTTCATACATTTAACAAAACCTATGCTGATACCGGTTGCGCCTTCCCTCCATCGGTGCTAGTCTGACTACGGGTACGGTATGGCCGGAACTACCAACCGTCATATTCGTATTCGCAACCCAGATGATCCCATGGAGTTCTACAAGGCGGTGGTTTCATATCAGTACTAGTACTCATCGGCATCAGCATCAACCACGCCTTGAGCCTCAGACGCAGAACATACTCGAGAGGATGTATATAGGTGAATCGTGTACATGCCACAGATCGCGAGCGAACACAGACTTGGCAATAGCATTCAAGTCTTGAAAGTCGACGGTAGTAAGAAAACCAAAACGTTGGTAGTCATCAGGGCAGGAACCGCGGATGAGTTTGGGATATCAACCTCCATTTTGCAATGGCATCTCATGTTTAGATGTGAGGATAGATACTCGAGCGATGTGAGTTCTGTCTGCACATCGCAACAGTAGGTGCATGTCACTGCATGATCAAATAGTATTGAACCAGATATTCTCAAGTGCGGCGGCTGGTTCAGCTGAAGTTTGGCCCTGATTGGCAAAAGCCTCTCATCCTAACAGATACAAACAACGCCTCATTCCCAGGTGCCTGCAGGATCCAAGTGGTCTAGATGGCGACATCACTCGAGGAATACCTTATCGCACGGGTAAGCCAATGCCAAGCAACAACAATACGTGACAAAACTTCAAGCGCGCTTTCCCAGGTCTACACACGTATTCGTATCTCACCTGCCGTACAACGCAACATCTTACACCCACTGACCTACAAATAACATTCATATTCTCGGATCCCGTACCCGTTCTACGTCTTTGCAAGGGACGTTCGACGCTGTGAAAATCCACGCCTCGAGGCCTCGCGGCTATGTATTATTCTCTTCCGATTTAAACCCACTCGTCCTTCCTACATAGTCACGAGGCTAGGTCCCATCTTAGTATGTATTGTATTGATGTTGTGATCGTCCATGTGACGCACAAGGGGTATCCCTTACCTCATTCCGCACCGCGCCTCCTCCTCCCGGACATCCCACCTCTCTCCACGTTTGGCATCACACTTGCCAGTGCACGGCTACCCAACAATCTCCCAACAAATCGGTCAACGCGGTGCGGAGAAGCCTCTGGCGGATACTCTCTTCGCTCAAGAATTTTTTCCACCTGTCATACGCGACCATGTTGCCGCCGACACCGTCATATAAAAGTTATTTGTCAAATCGGAGGTATTTCAATACCAGATGAAGACTCTCGTCACGCCATCCATCCCTTCAATTTGAACAACTTCGGAATGCAATTTAACTATCCAGTGCGGCATCGCAATTGATGATAATACATACAACACGCTCGTCCAAGTTCTGATTCATCATTCCGGAACAACTCCAATCCCGCACAGCCCGTTCCTGTACACATCCCCACCCAAAAGGCAGTTCCCGCCATCGCATCAATCACCAAGCAACCGTCTGATCGGAAGTCCGATGTCGAGATGTCTCCACCAAATGAACGTCTGCGAGATGGGATGGGCTTACGACGCGATGGCGGGGTACATTATCGCGCTAATGACTCAATCGCAAATATTACGCTATACCGAGTAGACGATCAAACGATCTTCGCGACGCAATGGGAGCCCATACGTACGCCATCGTCAAGACGTCTTACATACGCATCGAAGCTTCATCTCGAGCTCGATCATGGGATGCCTTCCCATGATCGTATGTAGGCGTTTGTATTATCAAGAGCGTCTTCTACCCGAGGTAACCTCATTTGGACGCCATCGTTCTTACATAGCTCGGACGTATGCGGTTGGGGACTTGGCGCCCTCGATATCCCGCTCTAGCAGACCGGGACATCCTTCTCCGCCTCCATCCATCGAAATTCATATTGTGACGGGCCTCTTCTTTGGTGCCTAAGGTTCGAATTCGAGGGTCGTGCCTGGTCAGGTTTGGAGGTATGATGTCTATGCGTTAACGTTTACCCCGATAGCCTTTCAGATCTAATGCAGACGCCGTCCTACGGGGCTTGAGCTCGCAAAGGAATTAATTAGCTTTCAGCAACGTCGATATCATGCCTTCGCGCACACCATCTAATATAGAGCCTTTGCGCACGAAATCTAATCGAGCTCGAGATAATGATAATGATTATAGGGGGATCGTCCCCACGAATACGAATGCTCAATTCGGTCGCTTTCGTCGATACTGACACTGGAAGTTTTGGCAGCATGGGTTGTCGGACCTTGTTTTGATGGCATTCCCGTTCCGTGGGCTCACGAGAGCACATGTGCATCGTCATCATGCGCTCGCCGACATGCACGGCTCCTAAGCATATGGTCGCCTGAACATAACATATAGTCCATAACCTATCCTGGACAGCCTCGTCCATCACAATCGAAGCGTCTTCCACAGGTGCCTGTGCTTCGGGCAAAGACCAAAGGTCTTCGTCAGGTTTAGACGCAGTATATCCAAGTATCACGTCCAACTGATAACCTTTCAGATCGACTGCGGATGCCGTCCTATATACAAGGTTGGGATAACATAAGGAATATAATTAATTAGCTTCGCCAGTAAGTAGTCGTCGATATCCCGCCTTCGCGCACGAAATCTAATTGAACGTGGAGCCTCGAGGGATCCCCGATGAATAATCAATTTAATCACTCCTTTCTTCGATCGCTGACTGTTGGCCTATACACCATACTTCGATACTAATTCGCAGCCCATGCTATCGGGTCGCTTCCCCCGTTCGACATACGTCCACGCCCATGTGCAATGTGCATCATCACACACATTGCAGCACGCCACTACACACCGACGCATACGGAACAAACGCATAGTCACCCACCAAGGTATCATTGCTTGGCTTCGATGACTCCTGGGCATCCATCGCCGTGAGTTTCTTCCAAGTTTCGGTCTCAGTACCTGGCCAGGTTTAGATGCTCGATGTACAAGCGTAAGCTTATCCTAATAGCCTTTCAGATCTATTGCGGATGCCGTCCTATATACTTGGCTGGGTTCACCTAAGGAATGTAATTAATTAGCTTCCACTGTAGATATCCCGCCTTCGCGCACGAAATCTGATTGAGCTTGATAATGGGAGAGGGATCATCACGATCGAGTTACTCATTGAATATCGATATTGATTGCTCACCTACGCGCTTCGATAATAACACAAGAAACTCTCCCAAGCTATCGTCTTCTGCGTTCCGCATGTTCCCAAGAAACGCCCACGTGCATGTGCATCGTCGCAATCACACGACACTGCTCCCGCCGAAACATGCGGAACAAGCAGTCAGCTCGCTTAGAAAGGTAGGCGAACAACTACTCACGAAGGGCCCCGTCTCTGAAACAGCTCTGAACGTACCATCATTTCGGGGCGCGTTGATCAGCTTACCAATGATGAAGCGGTCATTTATGCACGATCTTGTGAGACAAGATAGGAAACGCGACATCACTAAGAAGGGGGGTCCCCGAGCTCGCCGCATCTTTGTACCATTGCCATTATGATCGGTTTCATACTTGTATGCGCTGATCGCGCCTTCTTCTAATAATATAATAGGGTGTAGATCAAAGTTCTCTTCGCGATGTGGATAGATGTTGCCATCGTGCGTCTGGATCGACTCGCCGTTTATGAGAAAGAGATGCCTCGATGGGCGTCGGAGACTCGGCCGCATATGCATATGCATAATGGGTGTATTGCGAGCAACGTTGCAGTTCGCCGCGATTGTGATTCTAGAATTGATGGTGATGGGCTTCTAGAGCTGGACGATGGTTTCATATCAAGATCAGTATTAGACGGTATTTGAGCTTTGCACGTGGTGAGAAGATGGGCGGATCGTTGTGTAAACGCCACGGATTGTGAACTTGGCAGAGCGGTATTAGACGATCCAATTGGTGCACTTGATGGTAGCAAGGAAGGTTCAGCAATATCAGACCGCGGTGAGATGACGAGAAGCAGTTGTATGCACACTGATCGAGTGATCCAACGGGCTGAGAATGATGGCAATCTGATAGTCTGAGTTAGATCAATATCATAGAAAGTGAGGTCATGACTCACTGGGAGACACCAATCAGCCTCCTCCATCTCCCTTGTGATGTATCTGTTATGGTCTGCAGGAGTCTCAGGTAATAACTCAGGCCAATCACAACAGATGCATATGGATGCCATCAGCTAGTACTACATAGTAGTGGTCCATGTCGGAAAAAATATGGTTGACTTGCCTAACATGAGTTTGGCCCTGATTGGCAAAGGCCTCTCATCCTAACATATACAAACAACGCCTTCAAAATTGTAAGTAAGGATCTTACCAGGCGCTCTATATCTAGATGGCGACATCACTCGGGAAACGCAGGCAAAGAGAAGAAGACGCGCAACCCTCATCACAATCACACGGGTAAGTCAACAATTGCACATCAAACACCAAAACCACACAACATAACATTGCACTTCATCAGGTCCACACTATTCGTATCCAACCTCCCCTATGATGTGACATCCACCGACCTACAAACAACATTCTCAGACCTAGCACCTGTGCGCTACGCCTTTGTTGTATCCAAGAATGGATCTGGGGAATCCAAAGGTTTTGGTTATGTGTCTTTTTCTATCAAGGAGGATGCGCAGACTGCTTTCGATACTGTGTCGACTGAGGGAATCGAGATCAATGGGAGGAAGTTGAGGGTCAAGTGGGCGGATAAGAAATGGTGGGTTTTTTTGTCGTTATCCGTGGATGAGTTGCTTATTGGTGCGGTATAGGACAAGGGGAAATTTGAAAGCTCGAAGGAGCCCGTTGCAAAGGAGAAATCTGGAAGCTCGAAGGAAACACGTTGCAAAGGAGAAGAAGCGCGAGGTGAAAAGCAAGAGGTGAAAAAGCAAGAGGTGAAAAAGCAAGAGGTGAAAAAGCAAGAGGTGAAAAAGCAAGAGGTGAAAAAGCAAGAGGTGATAAAGCAAGAGGTGATAAAGCAGGATGTGATAAAGCAGGAGGCGAAAAAGCCCTGGCAGGAACCACAAAAGCAGAGGGAAAAGGAAAAGCGAAGCTTGAAGACGTCAATGAGAGCGATGCCGAAGCAGACGACATCGAAGAGGGTGATGTCAAGATGGTTGACGTTGAAGATAGTGAAGCTGAGCCGAGTGGTGCTGAAGACGAGGATGAGCAGTTGGGTCTTCACGAAGACGAGCACAGTGACGAGGACGAAGACGAAGACAACGAAGACAACGACGAGAAAGAAGCCATAAGTGTTGAACATCATCCACGTCCCATGAAACCTCAGCTACCTCAAACGGACACAGGTACCACACTCTTCATCCGCAATATCCCTTTTATTGCTACAGAAGACGAACTACGGGCACTGTACGTGTACATTCCCCCAACCACCCATGTGCGCTCATCTTTCATGATGTAGATTCCGCACATTTGGGGCTCTACGGTATGCTCGAATTACCGTCGAACCGGGCACAGAACGTTCGCGAGGTACCGGTTTCGTTTGCTTCTGGAATAAAGAGGTCGCCGACAAGGTGATTGAGCAAAGCGAGATTTTGCGTGCCGAAACCATGGGCTCGCAGCAAGTACGTCTCACTCTCCGATGTGCGATGTGTTTCTGACACCTCTCAGCCAACAAAAAACCCATTTACCCTGCCGTCAATCTTAACACCTGACCCATCTCAGGCATAGCTAGAAGTCTTGTACTTCATGGTCGCACTTTGGACGTCGTGAGAGCTGTCACGCGGGATCAAGCAGGTAAGCTGAGGGATGAAGGCGAGAAAAGACGAGAAAAAGCAGACAAGAGAAATCTTTACCTGTTGCGTGAAGGAGGTAAGGTTGATTTTTTATTGTCATCACTGTTATCTTTGTAAACCAGAATTCTCCAGTCATCTTGCCCAATACGCCAGCGGCCAGCACCATACCACCTGTTGAACTGGAGAAGCGGACTAATTCATTCGCTGCCCGCCGCACGATGTTGCGGACAAACCCTTCCTTATACGTATCGAAGACCCGACTCAGTGTTCGCCAGATACCCCTATTCGTTACCGAGCGGACTCTCAAACGCCTCGCCCTCCATGCCCTTCGTACATTCAAAGATGAAGTCCAAAAGAAAGAACGCGACGATTTGACTCCCGAGGAGCTGGAAGAGGTCACCAAGGAATCCGATGAATCAGGCGACCCCAGCACGAAATCGAAGGTCGGGAAACGATCGCAGGGAAGCAAATTCAAGGCGTAAAGCAAGCCAAAATCGTGCGCCAACATGAACGGGTAGATCCTGTCACAGGAAAGGGCCGCAGCAAAGGTTATGGATTCATCGAGATGCCGCGGCATGCGGATGCGCTACGCGTTCTTCGGTGGGCCAACAACAACCCTGCTGTCGCGCCACTTCTGAGCACCTGGTGGAAAGAAGAGCTCGGAGATCTCATCAAGCTCGAGAAGGGAAAGGGGGAACCTGATGAAGCTAGACTGAAGCGGATAAAAGATGAGCTAGAAGGCCAGGTGAAAGTACCCAAGGGGACGCTTGTTGTGGAATTCTCCATAGAAAACGTGCAGGTCGTCCAGCGAAGAGCGGACCAGAACAAGGAAAAACGATAGTACTTGTATGTATGATTTCCGTCTATGATCACTATTTCTGACTCAGATTTAGACACGAGTCACAAAAGCCACGGTGAAACATCTCAAGAACCACCTATGAAGAAACGACGCGTTGCGGCTGATGAAACGCCAGCGAAGCCTGTCAAAGAAGAACATGCTAATGGTGGTCAGAGCATCGGCGCAGTTATTGGTAGAAAGAGGAAGGAGCGTAAAGCTGCCAAGAAGGGCGGAAAGTAGCCCTCAAGTGCTGTCTTGATGTGTTCTTTACCTTTTCTCGCATCATATCCCGCTCAAATTGACCACAGTATCAAAGATATCGACTGTTATATCTTATATTGGGTCACCTACTGGAGACTGATTGATCACAGTATAAGACTCGCTGTGTTTTGATCATTGGGAGATGGCTCCTGACAGACGTATATGTGGCAGCGAGTTTGCACGTTGCACAACTCAAATTTCTCACAGTTGAATGTATTTGGCAGGAGCAAAATTACAAGCATCCTTCTACTGTACAGCTCTCACGGCCGTAATATCAAGAACTCAAGTACTCATCATTGATATCAATTCACTAATGCCGTGACGCGTCTTTTTTTGTGATCCCGCTGTTATCAATCAGAGCACACGGGGTCAACGACTCAACCAGTTCACAAGCTACATATTTATAACCAAGCCCGCAGGAGAACAAGGTCTTTGAAGATCTTACCAAACGTCTAGTATTCACTGCGCACCGTGATTCACTGTACTTATGTCTGATCCTAAAGTATGGCTAATTACAGGTGAGTATCCTAGTGCGTATCAAATCCAGAGATAGCAGCGACTTACATCGATCATTTAGGTACATCATCAGGTTTTGGTCGCCGTTTAGTATCAATCGTTCTAGAACGCGGTGATCGTGTAGTCGCGACGGCCCGATCTCTGCAGAACATCCAAGATTTCCCCCAATCTCCGAACCTACACCTTCTAGAGCTCGATGTGACTTCCGGAACGACCGTCATCAAGGAACGGGTAGATGAGGCGGCTAAGGTGTGGGGCAGGATTGACGTGTTGGTGAACAATGCGGGTATTGGGCTGCTGGGACTCCTCGAGGAATGCGGGTAGGACAGACATGTTCTTTTCCCGTGCCTAATGCATGTTATCGGTTTCAGGGTGGACATGATGATGAGACAATTCCGTCCTAATGTCTTCGGTGTGCTGGACGTTACGAATGCAACCTTACCATATATGCGTGAAAGTAAGTTTCCGGAGATGTGCATGTAACACACGCTTTGAGCTCTGCAGGGAAGAGTGGTACAGTAGTTATCATCGGAAGTCGCAGCGCCTGGAGGCCCGAAATCACGGTGAGTCACTGAGTTATCTATAATTGATAGTAGTTGAACAACGTCTGTTTCAGGGACTTGGTGAGTTACGCCTTTCAAGCTCTTCCGTAGGTGATTGATGCTACGGCTGGCAGGCGTTTATGCCGCATCAAAGGCAGCTGTTCAGGGTAAGTCGTGTTGAACTCATACACGTTATATCGTTCATCAACTGAAAAACCCTGCAGTAATGGGCGAAACACTTGCCGTGGAACTCGCACCATTCAACATACGCGTCCTGATCGTCGAGCCTGGCGCCTTCCGCACAGAAAACATTTACAGCAATAAATTTGACACGTGGACGAATCCTATACCTGATTATGATGAAATGCGAGCCGAGACACGGGTGAGGTATGACTCCATCCCTGGCAAGCAACCAGGAGACCCCATGAAGGCGATGAAATTCGTCGTAGACGTCGTAAGAGGAGAAGGCGTTGCGGCTGGGAGGGAGTGGCCGTCGTATCTCGTCTTGGGAGAGGATGCAGAAAGAGATGTCAGAAACAAATGCATGATGATGTTGAAGCATCTTGATGAATGGCAGGACGTAATCCGGGACGTGAATGTATAAATCGATGTACATCACGCCACTATGTATAGGGTAAACGTTATGAATGTAGTGTGTAGATGAGTATGTTTACTGCACTTGATCCTTTTTTCGATCTCGAGGAAGCTAAAAGGTACATCATCATGAACCTGGTATCTACACTTCATTTCCTCCTTGTATATGAGGAACTTATGAACGACTGTCTTCCTTCCCTATGACAGTCTATGATCTGGCTAGGTACCAGGAACTGGATTTTACGGACATGTCAGACCATGGCTGGCAAATGTCGGGGAAAATGTCAACAAATTAGCCCCTTTCACGCACCAAACCCGGCTCGCGAGCACGCTCACTATTATTATACGTACGCGTGATGTGACTACTTCAATCGATGAAATAAGTGCGAGCCATCTACTCTTCGACCGCGATGCAAAGATTCGGTTGCATATATGCTGTAAAGTTCGTGAAAAAAATCATGAGTTTCTGACATACCATCGTGGTGTTTGATATGTTGCTCATTGATTGGTCAGGAGCTGGTGTGATTTCTGCATGACTGGCAACCCACATTAATGAGACATCAGGCCTAGGATTACAGCCGTGCATGACGTATGACAAATAAAACGCCTCCTAGATTCATATTGCCCCCAATTTCGCAGTCCATGGTTGTTCAAATTAATCTGACATTAGGTGATGTCATACCATTCGCTGCATCACGGGTCGGTAAGAACCCTCAGCTCTGCCTCAAGGGACAGACTCGGAGACCCATATGGGCCATCGGCCCAAAGCAGGTCTCCAGTGGGATCATCTGGTGATTGGCCAAGCGAGGGAAAGCTTATGAAATCCTCTGCCTTTTCGCAAATCTCCCAACCTCTATGTCGCCCACCGTACGATCCAAGTGATCGAATACAGACCCTAAAGCGTGAGCTAGGTCAGGATGACAAGGGCCAGACGCTATGCTCATCATAGCGTCAAATTTTCGTCTCAGTCCAGTAAGCTGATCTGGCGAGAAATAAACCTCAGGCTATAGTAGAAGTGATCATTAGAGAATGCCTGCCAAAATCTTTCTTGACGTACGATGCTTAGAGGTGGTCCTCCGTTCCCCTGTGGCTGCTCTAACATGGGTCCCACACCATCTTCTTCTAAGCCCACATCATCCCTTGGTATTATTTGAGGCACTTCAATAACTCCAACAGGTACTGTCATCGGCGTCGTGGTGAACAAAGGTTGTTTCGGAACTGGTTTTGGCGTGGTCTCCATCTTGAATTCTCCCGACTGCGACTTGCGAAATGACGCAGGGAAACTTGGATGCGCTTCGGCATGTGTCATACGAATGCGAAGAAGAAGTTCGTTGTCATCCATCGTTGTTATACGTAGCCAGCCTCCACAATGATAACGGGTGATGCGAGAACGTGACTTGGCGCGATCGGCATCTTGGTTTCGCGACTTTGATTGCTCTCCCTCAAGCTGGGCACAGAAGTATGTGACGACCGTTGACTTTCCACCGCGCTTTGTTTTCTTTTGACTGTATGAAAGATGCCTTGTAAGAACTGCTCCAATGCATGACGTAGACAACGCACTTCCAGTGATATTCTGATGCTTCTGCCAGAAAATCTCTAATCTTGTTTGTCCGATTATATAAATGTTCCCCAGCTGCAAACATGCCCGGCGGTAGATTCACCATGGTATCAAAATCGAACGGTCGACCTTTGTTCAATGTGACGAGTTTCAAGAAGTCATCCAAGCTCATCGCCGCGGTGGCAATCTGCCCACATCCAGATGAATCGACAGTGGCAGCGGACTTCCGTGCTACTTGTTTGTCCATACAGCCGATGCATACTTTGAGGTGACCAGTACCAGTACGTCGTGGTGGGTAGGAGTCGACGGGGCCCATGTAGGCACATCGAGTGCACTTCTGAAGTACGGCTGGAGAGGTGGATGAGGAAGGACCCGGAGCTATTTCTGCTGGGATCTCGAATGTAGTGGGAGCCATCGAAGGGGGTGTCGGTGTGGATGACAAGCCCAGCACAGGAGCGGCAGAATCTGCCAAGTCGCCTTATAAGTTCGAAACGAAATTGCTCAAATACATTCATTCATACCTTTTACTTCCATCCTATATTATATCAGAAGATCCTAGCGTAGTCCGTGATATTCTTGAATTACGATGGTAAGGTCTCTGTCAGGTTTCTGTGGGTGCACTTCGCGACATCCCAGAGATCACGTGCACATCTCAATATGGTGACCACGAAATGTGGCAGGCCAATGGCAGGCCTAGGCAATACATTCATAGATAACCTTTGGATCTCATGAGATATTTAACGGAAACTTTCCGAGCTGGGATGAATTAACGAAGCCCAGGGATCGAGACCTGAAATTTGAAAGATCAAATATTTTCGCTGGTTAAAACTGCGCCACGTTCGCGAGCCTCTCCTTCGTGATATCACGAAATCAGAAATCGTTTACGCACTTCGGGTACCCATTGCACCCACGGGACCTATAAGCTCCAACGCTTCGGAGGACGCTGATGCGGTTTGGCTCAAAATCGTATCAGCGTTCGCCAAACATATTTGTGGCTGAGGATACCCAATACGAGTTCGTGTTGGAGTCCTTGTATCCTCAAAACATAGCTGAAGGGAGCATTCAGCCACCCTCAGCTGTGGACATACATAAAATCTAACCGATAATACACCTAATTAGTTTGTAATATCAAAGGTGAGCGCCTGCGTGCACTCTACCACCCACTGGTACACAGAACCTGAACTCGGGCAAGAAGTACTCGTACTTTGCCAACGGGGGTTCTTGATCGTACAGGGCACTTGCCTGGGATTATTCATGGTGCCCAAGCTCCGATATTTTGCAAAACGCCTGGAACAAAGCCGGGACCACAAACGGAACCCTGCACTCCCTCTCAACTTCACCGAGCATACGTTCAGCACGGAGACGTTGTGTCCTTTCCTGCTGCAACTCGATTTCAAGCAGTATCAGTCGCGCCCCCAGATCTACAGGAAGTCAGATGAGTCAGCTACGTGCATACCGAACTGCTGATATACGAGACCATGCGAGGAGGGTACTATCGCTTCGCTCTGCGGTTGCGGAGCACCAAGAAGAATAAGCTCTTCCGATATCCCTTTCTCACAATGTTTCAAGGTGGTCAGCTGACTGCGGACCTTCGACAGCTCGAGTGATAGCCTGTTGATGGTCCCTCTATCTCCTGGTGGGCGGGGGCCAGTAGGGGTGAGGCCATTGTTAATGCCGGGTGATCCTGGAAAGGGTTTGATGTGACATGGAGGGATGTGTAATGGCTGTTGGGGGTGAATGTGAGTGGCACCCAGGATATCGGGTATCTGGACTGAGGAATTTTGTCGCCTACTTGAGTGGTTTGGCATTCTCCAGTTGAAAAGCCGTTAAGAGTATGCTTCCCTTCTGCTGTACTGTTCTGAATGGGAAAGTGCTGCTCGGTTCGAATTCTCTTCAACAATGGATTCGAGGAGGGCTCATTATTGCCATCTGACCCAAAAGATGGCGATAGAAGACTTTGATCATCGATGGACTTGGAAACATTAGTTCATAGGAACGGCAGATAGATCGCAACACCCACGTCGCTTCGAGGTCTCTTCCCTTGAACTACTTCCGTGGTGAACGACTTCTGTAAATCAGAACGGTCTGTTGTAGAAGATAATGGGAAATTTTCTGCGGGCGGACTCATTCCTTCTGTCTGCGGTAGCTCTATTGTATGTTTTGGTGCCAATGGCGACTGATTTGTTCCGTGTGTTCCCGTAAAACCAATGGACGGTACCCTAAGATAGACCTTTAATGGACGTCGCTTGTATGAGGACGCCCTCACATTTCAACAGTCACCGATTCGCTTTACAGATGGGGTCGCGCCTGAGTTTTATTTGTGTACATGTGTTTCTGTAAGGTGCTTACATAGAGAGATTTATTTTTTTCTTGTTCAGCTTTGGATTCCCCTCGGCAATGGCCACCCATCGTTTGTAGAAAGTGTGCTGAGAGCGGATCAACCGTAGTTCGCAGTGCAAAACAATACCTAGGACATACCTTAACCAGAGGGACTGGCGCATGAGCGGGGTAAGGCCATAATAAGAAGAACGCTGCACCTTCCTGATGGATATTTTCGCCTTTTGGACGATGTGCTCTGAGAACATTAAGATCTGCTAGAAGGACCTGAAGGGCCCTGGTTTTAGTCGTCATCCCAGACATCAGTCGCCCGCCCTTTACCCCACCGTACTTAAGGGTAACTTGGATGTTCTCGTTGTTCTCGTTCATGTAGGAGATGATCGATAATATTATGGTTCAATTGAGTTCTGGTTAGATACAGTTCAATTTGGCTCGTCACGCGTCCTACTTGAACAAATATTGTGATTCTGAAAATAAATACGGTGACTGCCGCGACCCCTGACTCAGTATCAGCGCCTACTTACTTACTTGTAATTACTGGCTAGCTACTTGGAGACTAGACCTCTCGGCATTCTCCAAACGAGCTATATAATTAAATAGTTGCTGGTTTCTTTCACATTGTAGTTCGATTCCTCAGAGTCCTCAGTGATAGGATTGTAATTAGCACATCAGCGATTGGCTACGGCTTTACCCGTCGGAGCTTGAAAGGCACAGGCCGACTCCCGGCAAAGCGAGCCGTCCACTCCGAATTCACGCGACACATCCTTTACGGAGATCTTTCTCGCGGCCTTCCTCTACAACACCGACATCCTGCACGCACAGAGGATCCGCCGCTCGAAATCATAGTCATGCATGTCCTTGCAAAGACAGCCCGCGCCAGCGCGCTGCGTTCCTGCATCCGCTCGTTCGCTTCGTCGGCGGCAAGATGCCAGGCTACTCCTCTTGAGAAACCTGTCCTGAACAAGGAGTTTAAGATTTATCGCTGGGTGAGTACGGATTATAATGTATCGAAATATGGTGAGCTGATAATGTGCGTGTAATAGAACCCAGACGAACCTGCCAAGAAACCCACTCTTCAGTCTTATATTATTGATCTTAACCAAACCGGGCCCATGGTACGTTCGCGCCCACATACTTCTCAATATAATGTTTGAATTCCCTTTGCATTCCTTTGCAACAGATCCTTGACGCACTCATCAAAATCAAGAATGAAGTCGACCCCACGCTCACCTTCCGTCGTTCGTGCAGAGAGGGTATCTGTGGTTCTTGTGCGATGAATATCGACGGTCAAAATACCCTCGCCTGTCTCTGTCGCATAGACAGAAACCCGAGCAAGAATTCCAAGATTTATCCTCTTCCTCACAGTACGTTCCTCATCGTGATATCCCCCTTTAAATCCCCATTATATGACTCAACACCTTCGCGTTTACAGTGTATATCGTAAAAGACCTGGTTCCCGACCTGACGCTCTTCTACAAGCAGTACAAGTCCATTAAGCCCTACCTCCAGAACGATAACTTGCCCGAGCAGGGCGAGTTCTTGCAAACGCAGGAGGACCGCAAGAAGCTCGATGGTCTGTATGAGTGCATTCTATGTGCATGCTGCTCGACAAGTTGTCCGTCATATTGGTGGAACCAGGATGAATACTTGGGGCCTGCAACGCTGATGCAGGCATACCGCTGGATCGCTGACTCTCGTGTACGTGATGTTCCTTCGTGAGATATGTCGTGGGACCTCATTCGCGTTTTTGGTGACAGGATTCATATGGCTCCCAGAGAAAGGAGCAACTCCAGAACGAGATGAGCATGTATCGTTGCCACACGATTTTTAACTGTACGTTGCCTCAGTCATTTTGTGCGTCACGTATCACAAATATTCATTATTCACTTAAGGCGCACGTACCTGCCCCAAGGGTCTTAACCCTGCAGAAGCCATTGCGAAGATCAAGCTCGAGCTTGCAGCTGATTAAAGTTCAAACAGCCTTGCATGATGCTAAACCACGGTGGGACGGAACTTATATGCGAATAGCTAGCTGGTTTTTCACTCGTTCCAGTGTATCATCAGTGAACAAGTGAACATATTGAAATATCATAGTTGACTATATATAACAACCTCCATACATCTGGTGGGGGTTTACTGTTTACTTGACCTTGTGAGGGAAGATTGTCACTATTACGTAGTGAACTAGTGAGGCACGAGCGAAGTCTCAGAGTTTTGGGCAAGCGGAAGACGCCGGCGTCTTTTGTTTCCGCTCCTCCACCCAACCTCCACCAGTCAGATCTTCGACGCATCCATCGTCGATCTCTTTTCTTTCTTCCGGTCCCAGAACTATGCAATCTCAGTTAAATTTTCAACTTTCACCTCATGAAGGTCACCGCCAAGGCGGCAGAAGATGGTCCAGTCATTATTGTCAATACAAGCGAGTATTACTGTGATGCCTTGATCGTCCATGGCGCGGAAGAACGTGCCGCTTGATATTACACAAGCCTCGAGTTTCAATCACTCGCAGAGCAATTTGGTTCTTCTGATCATCTTCACAAACTTGTCAGCATCGTGCGCAAACTGTAGCATGATATCGTTGACCCCGTGGTCCAAGCTCTTGGGCAGTCTGATGTTCACCTTGGCTAGCGTATCTGGTAGTATCCCGCTGTTGAGTCAAACTTCGTTGTCTATGTGCGTGGACCCTTGGGCCCAAGATGCCACGGACTCGGTAGTCATCTGTAATATTATCAATAAGACTCTTCCCACTGACATCAGAATCTGCAGGGGATCTTGCACCTGTCGCTTTATAAACTTGCTGCAGAGCTAATTCCAAAGCTGGACGAGTAATATGAGGATTACCTGTTGCGTGTGGACTCAGCCAAGTAGAAGCAATGATGGCCACAGTTGACAAGGACGTACCGTGACTCAAAAAGATCAATGGAGGCCTTCAAGCTTCAGGCACAAACGATGCCTTCTCTTGGTGACGATTTCATCATGCAATCGTAGTTTTGATTTCCTGTCGTAAGTCAGCATAAGGTAAGTATAGTACAAGCGTCTTGGGATATTGTTCTATGTATCATACGTACTGCTAGTGTATGAACGAAAATGTGTCAGAGATATTGATACCCGTTCTTCGAGATCCATGTAAGTAACTACAATATCTCTAGCGTCCTGACGTCCATCATGTTATCAACAGAAGCAGCGTCCCTCACTTGTGCGATGATAATGTTATCCGACGCGATCCTCTTATACTCCCCGCCCCGCTGTTGCGCTAGGAGAAACGCGCCAAAAGGCTGCCCAAGGCGAACGATCAACCTCAGGTCTCGCGTATGAGATTCTGATGGAGACCCAGGCTCGGGCCAATCGTTCACGTTCTCTATCACGCCTGCGGAGTCTAATGACTCGAGATCATCAAAGTCTGGCAGCTCGAGATCAGAACGATTCCACGGACGAATGAGCAAGAATGTCTGGCGAGTAGGCCTTGTCGGTGAGAACTGAACTAGTCTGTCTTCTGTGGTGATCAGCAGGTCTTGAAGACCGTCTGCCTTGACATCATAAGTGATAGATTTGTCCCCGTCTTGAGCAGGTCTCCGTCTGACATCTCTGACGCGAAACGTGATGCATGGCAGGTGCAGTCTGCTGTTTGCGAAACGAGGAGCACTCAGATTATCGAGAAGGGCACACAGTTTCGAAGCCGACTCCATGGCCACGGCATCTCGCAGCGTGCCAGAGACCGATTTTTGGACATCGTCTTCGGATAGAGATGGCAGGGGTGCATGGCGGAGCCATGTACGACGTAATGTCAGCTGGGAGACAGCTATTGAACGTCGGATGGTTTTCCAACCCAGTCAAGAGGCAGAAATGTCGCCCGAACGAGCTATGATCTCCTGCAAGAGTCGTACCAAGCGCGTTTCGTCTATTCTCGCCGTAGATTACAGGGAGGCGGACGGTCAAAGATGCCAAACAATGAGTACGCGATGTCTTCCTGCAACGTGGTAACACGTGTCGACGCCCATTGCAACTTCTCTCGTGCACCTACCATGCCCGGATGGAAGGCCACGAGGGCCTGTGCATTATGCCCAGTCGAATCTTGCAACTCCTGCATGATATTGACAGGACTCTTGTGGTTGGGAGAACTGGTCAGTCGAGATATAAGGACCAATCTGCTCGGTAGAAGAGGACTGATTACAGGAGCCAATAACTCCTGAAAAGTCCATGACCGCTTACTCCAAGCGCTGCCTGCGAGTGCGCCAGGCGTTGATGAAGGCGGAACGTCCGATAGATATACGATGGTGAGTGCAGAGCCACGATACCAAACGAACATGGAGTTGACTGATCTTGAGACCTCAGCATTGTTACTATGGTCGATGCAGCATGTATCGGCCCATGCCCAGCGATGCCCCGCAACGCGAGCAACTTTGCAGAAGTTCTGCAACTTCGCCATAGATCCAACTGGATCAAACATATACACGTCCTTGTCCTGGATGTCGTGCAGCAGCGGCTCCCGGGATTCCCACCTATGTGATAACATGACCCAACTGAAGTACTTCGCGACCGCTTCTCTGATGGGTTCCGTTTGGAGGGGCGCACGCGTCATCGATGATGACAACTCCTCGTACTCTATGCTTCTCATGAAGTCGTTGATTTGTTCATATCGATCGCATAAACGTCCAGTGAGGGTGTTGATTACACGAAGTGGGGCATTTTCCAGTTGATCGTCGATGGCTTGTCGAATAGCCCGATCAGCTTCGGATGGTTTGATATATTGCTGAGGCAGCTCTGGAAAAAAGAGTAAGTCATCTTCAATTTGGCGCGTGAGTTGTGTGAGCTTACGTGGTATCTGTGAGCCGGGTGCATCATCCAACTTGCAGAGCATGAATCAGCACGATGGCTAGAACAATGACGGATGTCACCCGCACCTTTTGCACATCACGTCTCTGATCGAGGCGCGCAGACTTTTTGCTTGAGAGACGCGGCTTCGCGGAAAGTAGTACGGCCTCAATAGACCAGAGCAGCACCTTTTCGTCATTTGCACTGACGAGCAGCTCCATATTGGGACAAATTGCAACAAATGGAACCCAGGTGGTGTGTTCGAGTGACTGTCCTATCTGCCGGTATGTCTCTGTGCTCCATAGCCGCACCGTCTTGTCGTCCGAGGCAGTAGCAATGAATGAGCCATCAGAAGATACGGCGAGTGAGACGATCGAATCATCGTGACCGATGCAAGTTTGACCGATCTGGCTTCCGTTTGACGAGTTCCAGAACTTGACCGTTCTGTCGCATGATGCAGAGACGAGTTGTTGGCCGTCAGGCAACCACGCAACGCTTCGAATTGTCCATCTGTGAGCGTTGATCTTGAGCAGAACTTCGGCGTTTTTGGTGTGCCAAACCCGGATGATGCTGTCCCCTGATCCAGTGCCAGTAGCTAATTTTAGACTATCTGGGCTGAAGGCGACACTCCACACATGACCGCTATGAGGAAGTGTTACGATGACACCGGAAGTATCCACATCCCATAAAACAGCTGTTTTATCATCTGACCCACTGGCGAATTTCTTGCCGTCGGGGGAGAAGCACACCGAGTTCACGGTGTCTGTATGCTTCACCAGTGGGTCGGGCATGTACTTCCTCTCGACGTCCCAGATCATGACATTCTTATCCCATCCACCACTGACGATTCTCCTGTCGTCTGGAGACACGGCCACTGATAGCACCCCTTCCTTGTGCCCCTTGAATGGCTCTTCTACCAATACTCCTGTCTGCATATCCCAAATCTGTAGGGCGCAGTCCGTTGAACCTGTGACGGCCCTTCGACCGTCTTTGAAGAACGCAACTGCCTGCACAGTGTTTGTGTGTCCCGGTATCGTTCGCGATGGTGTCAGTTGCCCTTTCATCGTCTGCCCCGGCGGCGCCGGCGGCACCCATATCAGTGAAAGGTAGGCATTTCTTGCTATGTCAAATAACCTTAGCATGGCGTATTGACCTAGGCAGATAAATTGAGGGTCAGTAGCACTCGAAGTTGAAGGTGCGTATCTTGGGGATATTGTCGTGTCGTGGTTCTTGGGTGACGACTATTATCGGTTTTTTGCCCTTATCACAGCCCGTGCAGGCGCTCGTCCCCTAATTCTTGATGGTTCCCCACGCCGAAACGTCAGTGTATCTCATTCGCTATCATCACTGGCCCTCTTCATGAACGCCCGTCATATACTCGATCGAAAGAACCTTCGTCTAGTACCATCCGAGTCATGCACCAGTCATCCCTGCAACTAGATATTTCATCTGAACTCGTCGTTCATTATTCTTTGAAATGCACTCCTAGAACAATCATATCGATGGGTGTTACATGAGACGTTCTTGTGTCGAGCGGCAAATAATACACATAATTAGTGTACGCTGATTTTCCTGCATGATAACAGTCCGTACCTTCCAGGCAAGCTTTCGTACGGTCCGGAGGCCAATTTTAGCATAGCCCATCGGGGCACTTTTGATAACGAGTGCTGTGGGACGCTGATGACAAGCTGACGAGCACCTTGGTGCAGCAAATGCAAGCAGGATCTGCGAAATGGTTGGGGACAATGTCAACTGCAAACATTCCAATGTTGCACATTCATAAACTGATCGTAGATTGCACGCGACACCGATCGCTCTTGCTCATCACGATCGGACCTGATAGCAAACATATGTGACAATCACCCGATGTATTGAACTTTGGAATGACTCCAGTGAAGTGCATCGGATCTATAAACTGTACGATTACATGATAGCACACCTTTGATCTTCTTTATCCTCTGCGATCGTCTCCTAACGGACCCTAGTAATTCAGGCCAGCAAGGTATGATCCAAGATTAGTGACTATCATGCCTGCGTCTTGAGCTGTCTGAGGATAAATGTATGTAACGACGAGGATAGCTTGTTTCGTTTGCGCTAGTACAGCACCATCGGTCTGATGGTTGTGAGCTCGCATCATACAAAGACATCGTGGAGACCCACTTGTTTCTTGCCCTGAACCACAATAAGATTCGGATCATCTCCGTAGGTATCCGACGATAGAAAGATGTATTTCTGCTTATCGACACGGAAGCCAGAGGCCTGAACTGCAGCTTTGTTCGTGAACGCAGCAGTGATCGCCTTCTGCTCTTCTGGTGAGATCTATGCAAGATCTCGTCAGAGCTGCACAGGCATTACTACTGTCAATAAGTTACCGTGATCCCTGAGGATTTAGCCCATACACCTCCAGCTTTTCCCAAGATGGCGGCCTGAGTCACTCTCCTGGTGCCGACGAGGTTTTCATCTACGTATGCTGTGGATACATGAGACCAAGAGCTTGCTTGGCGATGTAGCTCAGACTTACTTTGCCAGGACATATTATGAGAAACTGATATCGAGACAGCGGAAGGGGTCGCGAATTGAAACTGAGAGACAGGAAAGAGTCTGGCGCAGTACGGAGATCGCCATGATATCGGCGTTGGAAAGCAGACCGCATCAAAGTCCAGGCGGAGCTTACCTAATAAGCAGGTGGACCACGGGTCCAACCCGGTATTAATCAAGCGCTCATGTAGGGCTGGTCATATAAGCATGACATGATGACTCGGACGAAAATAAAGTATATTGTACTAGTACTATATATAAGCTACAGTCCTAGTGAGCGGAACGCAGAGTCCAGACGTAGGTACGAATTCTAGAAAGCAATGAGCATAAACTTGAAGAATCCACAAGGAATAGCGCAAGTACAAGTACAACCAGAACCATGGCATGCATGACATATCAAAGGATTCCGACATAAGTGATGTAGGTACCTACCCTAGATGTAGACCGTCTCAAACGAACATCCACATCGCACCGGGGTTCCTTTGTGGTCAATAACGATCACATTTTCTGTCTGCAACCTGAGCCACGACCGGTCATTGGGATCAAGAGTGAAGAAGAAACACAGCAAAGGACCCTCGCGGATCTCATACTCACGGTTCCGCCAAGCCAGTCCGCTCGGGCTGTAATTCACTATTCCAAGACGATAAATCTCTACATTTGATTCCCGTTGGCGACATGTGACTCGCACATGGAGATCCCGAGATTCTGACCGTCCGAGGTAGCCTGGAGTCCAGGCGTGAATAGTGGCCGATTGATTCGGGCGGTCAAACACCACGTCGAGAAGCGGTAGCTTCATCTGCAGTCCGTGCCTTGTCATTGCAAACGCATGGTCACCACGGAGACCAGGAGGCGTTTCTCCAACAATTCCCTTCACTTTCCCCATGTTGAGAGCCTTGATCAGTTCTGTGGAGTTCTGTATGCCAAACGCTTCATAGCCTTTTGGCGAGCGCGGTATCGCGCTGGAATATGGAGACCATTCTCCTGCCCATACGAAAATTTCCCAACTCTTGCATTGTTGCAAAATGATTTCCATCAACCGAAACCAGGATCGCTGGCCCTCCCCATAAGTTATTGGCATGCTGACATCAAAGATGCCGATGAGGGAGTATGCCATATCCTCAATGCGCGTGGTCGTCCTTCTTGACGCCCACCTCAATCTCTGGTGAACGTTGTCAATGCCGCGCGAGAATGAAACGAGATCTCGTGATTCAATTTCTGTTAAGCGGGTGATGGCAGTGAGAATATCTGGTTGAGAAGGGGTGATTGGCGTAGAAATTTCGTCTTTAGATGGAGTGGCTGAGTCTTTAGGGTGTTTATCGTCAAGATCCTCACTGAGGGGTTCCCAATTTTTCCCGTAGAACCTCATCTTTTCGGGCGCAAGGAGCTCCTGCAGTGTCCAACCTCTGGTAAACCAAGGCTCCTGTGAAAAGTCCGATGTGGTGGAAGAGCTTGCAAGATATGCAATACAGATGGCAGCGCTACGGTACCAGTTGAACATCGCCTGAATAGCTTCATCAAGCTCTGCGCTGCTGTCCTTATTGATGCAGCAAGTGTCCGACCAGGCCAATTCACAGTCGTACTCTCCTGCCTTCTCGCAAAACTTGGTCAATTTTGCATATCCGGTGGGATTCTTTGACATGTCTTTTTGTGACTCGGACATGTCCTGAAATGTGGGTTCTCCAGTATCAAGCCATCGGTGAGAGAGCGTCGCGAATTTGACTTTGTCCCTGAGCACTTTGTGCAAGGTTTCTTCTCTTGACCAGGGTCCTGAAAACTTCTCCAGGTCATCCTCTGTGATGGCTTTAACTACATCCTTGTACTTGTTGAACACCTCGTCCCGGTTCATAAGCATCATGTCAGGCACGTGGATCAAGTGAGCAGGCATGCCACTGAACACGTAGAACGAGAACGCATCCATGATGCCTTCAATGGGCGTGACATTTGTTAACGGTGACTGGATGAGTCAATTGGACTTGCGCTATCCCAAATATCAGATTGACATACCGTCATTGAGCCAAGATCAAAGCGCTTTGAAGTACGGATTCAGATCCACGTTCTGTCTTGCCCAACAAGATCGTCCTGCTACAAGATGCCTTTCCGAAAGAGTTGAAAGGTTGATTAGAAGTAGGATATTAACAAAGCGCGCTATGACACGGGAATCGGGAAGAGTACACCAAGGACGTCGTGACTGAGTACTGAATATTTACTGAATGACGGGACTCTCTGTCTGAGATATCAGATCTGCTTATGGGGACTGGACACTCTGGGGGCAAGTATGTCGCAAACTCTGGGTATGTCTGGGTCGCTGTTAGCCGTTTGGCTGAATTCAGTCGGAGGTTCATTACATCAGGCGTAGCGCCTGTAATTTTGTGGTCTGCAGTGTTGAGGATAGGCACGTACAGACACTGAGATGAGAGGCGCACCAACACTGAAGTACTGAAGCCTGAGCTCGGCGGGAGGGGTGGGATGGCATGAAGTTCCATGAACATGGGCGTACTAATGAAACTCCGACCGACTGAGCCGAGCGGCTTGCACGCCCCCACAACCCCAGGTGGAACCAGATAAATTAATAATTCTCCCAGAGTCTGTGATAGACTTGCCCCCAGACTGTCCATTAGCCAGACTTTCTGCAGGGGGGACTATAGTGTGTTGCATATGAAACTGCAGTATACTAGTACTTACGAGTTTTCGGAAAACTCGGCCTCGCTGCCTTTACTTAAACTTTTGCATCCTTGAAAGTGGTGCGATACTCGGTGGCATTTGAGTCAGAGCAGTGAATGGCAAGGACTACATAGTCGCACTACAGCACTCAGCACCAGGCTCCACGATAAGTACTATACAGTATATAATAATAGTAGTAACTCTATATAGACTATTAACACGATTAGGACAAGAGCAAAGGTTTAGCTATAGCTATCATAAAAGTAGACTGTCTCAAACGAACATCCACATCGCACTGGGGTTCCCTTGTAGTCAATAACGATCACATTTTCTGTCTGCAGCCTTAGCCACGACCGGTTATGGGGATCAAGAGTGAAGAAGAAACACAACAAAGGGCCCTCGCGGATCTCATATTCATGGTTCCGTCGAGCCAGTCCATTCGGACTGTAATTCACTATCCCAAGGCAGTATAACTCTGCCTTTGGTACCCGTTCGTGGCATATAACCCGCACAGGGAGATTCCGAGGCTTTGACCGTCCGAGGTAGCCTGGGGTCCGAGCGTGAATAGTGGCCACTTGTTTCGAGCTGTCAAACACGACGTAAAGAAGCGGTATCTTCATCTGCAGCCCATGTCTTGTCATTGCAAACGCATGATCACCGCGGAGACCAGAAGGTGTTTCTCCCACTCTTCTCTCCACCTTTCCCATGTCGAGAGCCTTGCTCAGTTCTATGAAGCTGTGCACATCATAAGCGTCATAGCCCTTGGGAGAGCGTGGTATTGCGCAGGAATATGGAGACCGTTCTCCTGCCCACGCGAAGATATCCCAACTCTTGCATTGTTGTAAGATGATTTCCATCAACCGAAACCAGGATCGCTGGCCATCCCCGTATGCTATCGGCATACTGACATCAAATATGCCGATAAGGGAGTATGCCATATCCTCGACGCGCGTGGTTGTCCTTCTTGACGCCCACCTCAACCTCTGATGAACGCGAAAGATGCCAGGTGAGAATGAAGTGAGATCGTGTGATCCAATCTCTGTTAAGCGGGTGATGGCAGTGAGAATATCTGGTTGAGGAGAGGTGATAAGCGACGATTTTTCGTTATCAGGTGTAGTGGCTAAAGCTTTAGGGTGTTTGTCGTCCGGATCGTCGCTGAGCGGTTCCCAATTTCGTCCGTAGAACTTCATCTTCTCTGGTGCAAGGAGCTCCGGCAGCGTCCATCCTCTGGTGAACCAAGGCTCCTGTGCAAAGTCCGACACGCTGGAAGAGCATGCAAGATATGCAATGCAGATAGCAGCGCTACGGTACCACTTGAACATCGCCTGGATAGCTTCATCAAGCTCCGCACTGCTATCCTTATTGATGCAGCAAGGTATCTGACCAAGCTAACTGACAGTCGTACTCTCTTGCCTTTGCACAAAACTTGGCCAATTTGTGATATCCGGCGAGACTTTTTGATATGTCTTTTTGTGACTCGGACATGTCCTGAAATGTGGGTTCTCTGGTATCAAGCCAGCGGTGAGAGAGCGTCGCAAATTTGATCTTGTCCCTGAGTACTTTGTGCAAATTTTCTTCTCTTGACCAGGACCCTGGAGACTTCTTCAGGTCATCCTCTGTGATGGCCTCAACCACAGGCTTGTACATGTTGAACACCTCGTTCCGGTCCACGAGCCTCATGTCAGGCACGTAGATCAAGTGAGCAGGCATGCCACTGAACACATAGGACGAGAACACATCCATGATGCCTTCAATGACTGTATCATTTGTTGACGGCGACTGGAGGAAGATGAGTTCAGTCAATCGGACTTAGCATTCGATTGACATACCGTCATTGAGCCAAAATCAAAGCACGTTGAACTATGGACTCAGATTCCCCTGGATGAACGAACCACCTCGTCGAACAGGTTCTTCTACAAGACGCTTCCGAAGGAGTTGAAACGTTGCAAGGCCGATTAGAGACAAGATGTCGACAACACGACACGTGAAACGGGAAGGGGAGACTAAACGAAGAGATGACTGCTTTGGGGGACTAACGATCAATAGTGGGCAAGAACTGACCAGAGACACTAAAGAGACTCGCACCTGGCCCTTGACAAGAGAATTAAATTGTATCACGCTAGCATTAAGCGCGATACTCCAAATTCGTCTCTGCACGGATACGCAAAATCCCAGCGCGGTTCGAAAACGGGCTATGCACAGGTCCCATGACTAAGTAGGTTTAGGGTCCAGATCATGCTCAAGGCTGACCGGACCTGGGAGATGAAGCTTCCTGCCCCCCAACCTGTAAACCACCCTGTCAGTGGGTTATGAGTGCCGAATGCAGCTAGCCAGGTATAGACTTAGTTGCAGTCATGCACAGACCATTTACTCCCACTAGGTTATATAGAGGCTCAGTGGTATACTCCTAAACAGAACGAAATGAACGGTGCGGTAGGGGTAGCGGTAGCCCCCTGATGAGATCTTTCGCAGGTTCGAAATCGCTGCCGCCCGCCCTTCTAGCACCCCTCTAGCCCTAGTCAACAAACCCTTATCCTAGGGGACGGGTGCCAAGGACGTGGTCTACCTCGCGACGCTCAGCTGGACGCTCTGGCTTCGAAGCGAAGCCTGTCGCTAAGGCTAGGATTGAATAGGCGCCATGTGTCAATGACAGGGATGGCAACGATAAGCAGAGAACCGCTGGTGCTGTGGTCGAAGCGAGAACAAAGGGAGATGATAAATTGGAAACGAATGCGCTTGAGAAACTCTGTTCCCTGGAGGAACATTGATGGAGGTGGCATATTCATTTTCGTTGCGCTTTTCGGGCCCCATGCATGAAACATCTGAAGGACCGGAGATTAGACTACCGCCTCGTGGGGATATGAATTAAATTTCGGCCGATTCCAATCACCTACCACTGACCAGGATGGCGAGTGAAGACGTGGAAAGGACAATGTTAATGGACTCGAGGGGTGTCTCTAGAAAGAGAAAGAAAGAATTGGCCCCACTCAACTCGATTGAAGCAAGTCTCCCGGTCTGCAACTTCTTCAGGATGCAGAACTAAGCAGCAGATATTAGAAAGCGATAAGATCTCGCTAAGACAGTCCACATCATCCCACCAGGTAATTGGATGACGAGAGGGTATACAGTGCCTCACCGTGCGATGTTTTTTTTCGGAATGTCGGACTATTCAGCAGATAGTGGAAAGCGATAAAGTCTCGCCAAGACAGTCGAGGCAATTGGATGCCGAGAGGGTGTACAGCGCCTCACTGTGCGATAAGTTGTCATACAGCATGTCATGTTCCGCAATGGGGGATATAGTCAAGAATGCATAAAAGTGTCCATTACAAGGCTATCACTTGGTGAAAGACCGGATTATTTTAGCGGAAATATGCAAAAAGAAGATCGATCCAATAAACGCCAACGAGAGAATGAGGACGACATATGGGTCTCTGGCATGGGAACAAAATCAGCTTAATTGAATGTTACGTTTATGTCAACATGACACGTACACTCGCAGCCCTGGTGAGTCGTCAGTGTAAAGTTTCAGCATTGTCCCCGAGGAGCCGCCAGCTCCTGCTGCACGCGTTGAATTCGGTTTTACCTGCGTGTTTGCAGCCCTCCGCCTTTGACAAGTTTCAGTCAGCCATGTGTGCAAACCACGAACAGACTATGAGACATACCGAACCTGTGCACCTGGCGGTCTTGCAACGGTACCGACCTTGGGGCTAACGGCGTGGCTTGAGCTTTCTGAATCAGACTAAGCAAGTAACAGGTGAGCATCGAAATAATACAGCTAGGTTGCTCGTTACGCACCATGCTGTTGATGGTGAACTTTGAAGACTGGAGTACTGAAGACACGTTGGTGAAGGAAATGAAGTGCAAGTTCGTGGGAATATTCTTTGGGTCTTTCCTAATCCAGAACCACTACCTCCACTCGAGCATCTGTCCAATCTTCCTTCGAACGTTTCGGCTTCTAACATGTCACTGGTAAGTTCCAATCCTATGAGTATGAATAATGCACATACACGGAACTGTCTAGATAAACGCCATCGTTTCCCGAGGATCTACAATCCTTGCTGAACACCAAGCTCCGGGGCAGCGAGACTTCTCGCATGGTGCATTGTTTTCTGTCTCATCATGCGCTTCTTGACATAGTGGCATAGCTACGCAGACAATTCTTTCCAAGATCCCGCCGAACAATAGCAAGTTAACATATGTGTGGGAACAATACCTATTTCATTACATCTCCGAGGGAGGCTTCACTTTTTTGGTCATGGCAGATGACTCTGCAGGAAGGTGAGGCTTCTGAAGGACGTTTATCTGTTTATCTCGGTTAAACATTACCGTAGGAAGATGCCATTCGCTTTCCTAGCGGACCTACAGTGCAAAGTATGTTGCCACAGCACAATTTACCCCCTTATTCTGATTCACATCGCAAGTTTATCGACCTACCATCCTCCTCGTCCGCTGTACTAAGCTCTACCCCCGCATATGGACTTCAAGGCACCTTCTCTCCCACCATTGCCTCTCTCATGCATACGTACAACACCGCTCCTCCAACGGATGAAGTCGCCCGTGCTCAAGCAGAGCTGAACCAGGTCAAGGATATTATGGTCCAAAATGTCGAGCAGATCCTGAGCCGCGGGGAGCGTATCGAGCTTCTCATTGATAAGACTGACAATATGGCCACGCAGGCCACCGCATTCCGGCGCGGCGCCAGGACAATGAGGCGGCAGATGTGGTGGAAGAATAGCAAGATATTGGCATTGAGCGTCTTGGTTGCGCTACTATTTTTGTATATCATTGTTGCTCAATTCTGTGGGGCTGGCCTGCAGTGCGGCGCATAGTCTTGAGCGTCTCAATGGTCCGGACTGCTTATTTATTTGTACTACATAATATCCATATGTACTCCCTAGACTTATCGACACTCATATTGGCATCAGACAATGTTGTTATATGTAGACGCTCAGACCCGGCATATATAACACCCCGAAAACCTTGCTTGCCCGCATATTTTTACACGTCTAGAGATGATGGAGATAAGATAACACAGGTGGATCAGTCTAGATATAGTGAGTGGGGGATCGAAACATCCAAGACGTTTTATTTTTCTTCTTCAAAAAGAACTACATAAACGTCCGTAAAAATTCTACTAACTGCATATGCGTGCACAATAAGTACAATACAAGTTTGGCATAGCTCGAGACACTAAATACAGCATGTATGCCTCAGCCAGTACAACACTATAAACACAATATTAGCTACACACTGGTGACTGGAGTCCGCTCGGACTCGCTCGTATAAATAGTCCCTCGTGCATAGTCCACAAAAGGACCCATGGGGAATCAAAAATCCAGAAGTGACAGTTGGTTAATAAATCGGGGAGGTCATAAGATTCATCAGTCTGCTCCAGCACTGACCGGGTTGGACAACTTGGTCCTGCCTATACGTCGATCGCGATGGTAGGGGTAAGTATCGGGTAGCACATTGGTGGCATCCTTGAGGTGCTGCCACTCTGGTTCCCGCTCGCGATCGCGATCACGATCACGATCACGACCCCGTTCACGCTCCATTCGCTCACGTTCCTGCTCTCGTTGTCTTTCCCTCTCCCGCCTCTCCCTCTCCTGCTGCATTGCAACACTACTAGCATGGACCAGCGTCTTTGGCACGACTGTAGCCGGGTATCCCTCTTCAGGACCAGGTATAGAAGTCACCGATTGACTTGCAGTGGAGTTTCTCCGCAACGGCGTATGCACACGCGTACTAGAATTCGTCTGTCTAGGGATCGTATTGGACGATGGCGGTGGTGGATATGGTGGGGCCATAGGCGACTCATCGCTATAAGACATCGGGATCTTGAGGGAGGCTGATGCCATAGGGCTATCAAGGATATCATAGAGCTGAGCTCGCAGGCGTTCGCGATCCTTGTCCCGAAAGTCGTCGGCCGCCATGATCTGGCGCGGTGCGAGCTGGTCTTTCACCTTTGGCTCATACGTATCTCCTGCGCGCATCTCGTAATCTCTACTACCTCCATCAAATGAATCTCGTGAATTAGTGTCTTTCAACCGAGACCCATGCAGGCGGTCTGAGGAGTAGCGGCGTGAGGGGGAGGAAGTGCGACTGGACATGTAGGACATGGACTGTTCCTGCGACAGTCTGCGAGATGGTGAATGAGTACGGCTGTGTTCCAAAGTAATTGAACGCTCAGTAGAGTGATGCCGTGAAGTAGATCCATTACGACTCGACATGACGATGTCATCGCGAGGGCGAGATCGTGACAATCCGGACCAGTTATCCGGATTGGCCGTAGAGACAGCCGAAGAGACGGAAGAGTCGATCAATTGACGAGATGACGAGGACCGAGGAATAGGAACAAGCTGAGACGTAGCATCACCCATTGTTTGATCCCCGTCTGTATCAGACCTCAATTCCTTTTTGCTGCACGTCTTCTTTAAGTCATCGATCTCATCTTCGTCCACCAGAGCGCGGAACGACTGGATTGCAGAAGGCCAAGTTCCGATTACCTGGGCGAGAGGAGACAAGTGGAACTCCTCTTCCTCGATGGCTTTCGCTTTCGCTTTGGCCTTCGCTCTTGCTTTGATGTTCAAAGGATCGTCCTCGATCAACTTCTCAGGATGCTTGGGCTCCGCTGCATGAAGATACCGGACCTCGACTGGCCGTTGGAAGTCAGGTAACGGGTTAAACGCAATTCTAGCGCGCATGAGCTCCTCACGGAGAACCTTGTTCTCACGCATCGTGGCTTCGAACTGTGGCTGTCAGTAAAACATCACTCGCAGAAAACTACGAGATACTGACTTTGCTAAATGGTACTGATGAGTCCATAAAATAAATGGACCAGAATAATGTGGGCTCACCTTCTCCAATACGCATTCAATTCATCATAATGTTCCCTCAAACTTTTCTCTACAGCAAGAGCAGTATCTTTCTCATCCTGTCGAATACGTTGCAGCTCCTCGTACTTCACTTGCAAATTCACCATCTCTGCCGTAAGACGCGAGCGTACTTCCTCAAGAGCAATTTTTGCCTCGCAGATTCTTTCAGCCTCAGCCACCTTCTCCCGTCTCATTTCCTCAAGAGCAATTTCCACCACCCGGGTCTTCTCAACCTCAGCCGCCTTGTCTTTTCTCATTTCCGCGAGATGACGTTGAGACTCGGCGAGGTTCCAAAGAAGCAGCGCGCTCACTTTCACAGGATTCTGCTAATTACGGAGAATCAGATGTAACTGGGACGGTTCTGATATGACGGCATCAAGAACATACCTGGTCAGCTGATTGTGACTTGTAGTACGTTCGACATTTCTCGATTACCCGGCGGAGTTCAGGAAGCTTAGCACCTTCTTTGACAACACGCGCGATATCGTTCTGAAGGGTACGGGCTTCGTCGTCAGGAGGCGGAGAAGAAGATTCAGGGTTTTCAGGGACTTCTTCTATGGAAGCGGTCGTAATCATAGGTGACTGCATATCAATGTGAAGCCTGCGGACGTCCTGAGGGGAAAATCGAGTCCGACAAAGGGGACATATGTGGCGCAAAAGATGATCGAGACACCTTCGGATTGGGAGGTTATGCGAAAACAACACATGGTGGATGAAACGAATACTTACTTTTGGCAGAATACGTGCCCACAAGAGATCGAGTGTGGCGAATTCCCGCCAGCCATATAACCTTCCATACAGACATCACAGGTAGAGGATTTGTTGAGTACCAGCATGGTTAGAAGACGATGGACAGACTCCCTTGAGGATCGGAGAAAGGAGTGAATTAAGCCTACAGCAGCTTGATCGCCTACTCTAGCAAGGAGGCACCCGCAGGAAGGAAGGAAGGGACTTGTTAAGGACCCACTCGGGTATATGGGGGAAGGAAGGGATTTAAGCCAGCAAAGGCTTAAGGGCCAGACCTAACGTGCGTGGCGGGGTGGGTGGTGTAATATTATGCAGGGGAGGAGCGAACATTCATAACGTTTAAGAGATTATAAGAAGACACGAGGCAGCTAAGCGACGTGAGATAGAACTTCGCCACTTCCTGAGGGCCCTAGACAAACCTAAGTGAAATGATCACATTCTAAGTTGGCATGATCAATCACCTGGATGGAGCTTCCGATCTGAGTTCGAACGGCCACGATAAGAACTTCATGCATGACCCGAGTCTTACCTTTAATGAAGCTTAGCAGGAAACGCTGAAGGAAATCTGTGCCCCTCGCCGGGATTGAGAGTTTGAACCGAATTGGCAGAATTAGATTCCTGGAAAACTACGCATGGATAAAGCAGTGAACAACCCTCCTTTACCGCACGTTCAATTTCGGCTGCCTGGCATAGAGAAGGGGTGTTTCTGAACAATCAGTCCGTTTGGCAGGGCACTGAACTCGTGGAACCGGCCCGACACGGATAGGCAGCCGCCTCGTGGTTTCAGCGTTGCATAATAAGTCGTTGGTTAAACGTTTCGTCAAGAGGTGCCGCAAAGAACGTACAGCTCAACGTTTTTTGTCCGAGTTGTTTCGTTATACGTTATATGTGTGACTTCCCTCGTGATAGCACTGAACAAAAAAAATCACCTTCGCCGTCGGTAGTGGACTGAGCACGTGTCAACGTTTCAACGTGAAGTTGTATGTCATGCCTTGATCATTGTGCAACTACATTGTATACTAAACCTGGCTCTTGAACATATCTTACAAGGGTAGTTCTGACCTTGGGCACTCTCGTTCTTCTGGATTACCGTGAATCCTATTCATCGCGGGGAGTTGCAGTATCCGACGGCTGGAACATCTCACATTCGATTATTCTGGAGCGGCAGTCACGGTCACTATTGCTCGAGAGTGATGCACTGGAGTGCTCGACAGCGACATGGGCGCCTGCCACATTATCAAAGGGCGCTCGACTTTGAACACGTATTTATACTATCGACAGGTTTCCTGCCAAAGATATACTGGATTTAGATCCCCTTTGCCTCAAGGCAGCTCTATTTTCTAACCTGAGAGGTCATCCAGTGGATAACGATACCTCGTTGACGCGCACCAACGCCCTTGACATCAACCATGATTCATGATGCTCCATTGCCCCCTACTCTAGTCTCTGGAGATACCCTTGATTCTGAAACGAACCGTTACCTTGGGTTGTCACCTCAGAAATGACCGTACCCTTCGCCACCTTGACCGTGTCATCGGTCCCAATTTGTATTATGGGTATCTTTTTTGTCCGGTGTGCCCTTCATTTGGACGTCTAGTCTATCGATATCGACTCCTCGTCCTGCGCGGGATGCTCTTTGTCCACCTTTCCAAGCGAACAGGCCACCATTCTATCTTCTTCTCATTCTCCATCGCAGCAGTCATAACCTTACCGAATAACTACAGCAACTTGCATGGTTTGGCCCCACGTTCATACCTCCCTCCTCTAAGTACGTGCCAAACTCCCGGACTATCTGCAACCCCTGAGCCAATGCTTCGTTCTCAAGATGGCAAGAAAGCTTCGGAGTCAACAACACACCCCTTGCATCATTCGGAAGTATATCGATCTGCACTATCGATAGGCACATCGCCCATCGCGGTCATCTGGGTCCAATCGTCCGTTTTTTCTCCGTGCTTTATCTCCTTGGTATGGCTATGCAGTCTCGGCTTAACATCGCTCTGCATATTCTCGACTTGGATCACTAGTACTCCATGTCCAACTCCAGACCTATTCCAAGCATCCGAGTTAAGCGCACTGCGATGACCTCGGAGCCTGGCACGGACGTTGTTCAACACCGATGGACAGAGATGCGGCTATCAGTCATTTGTACCGACTGGAGTCTGGACGCAGATGCGGCTGCACTGCTGTTCCGATATAGCATCTTTTAATTTCAATTATCTTCGAGATCAATCAGCCAGTACAGCCCAAGATAGGGAACTATTGGAAGATGTGCTATCACTGTCATGGTTAATGTTAGCGACTTGGGAAGTTTCCATGGAGTACTGATACGGCGTGATTCAGACCAGTTGTCTGTCTAGGATCTCCGAGGTTAGGAATGACCAGCATCTTTAGCTGCACACTACGCGCATGTCCGAGTGCCTCGTGCCTTCACCAGTTGAGCAAACAATGAAACATTACCGCCGTTTATCAAAGATCCGCGCCACCAAACGCAAAACATGAGCGCTATAAAAAGAGACGATGATCAAACTCCCAACTCCGAATTCCACCGCCACTAGTTCTGATGCCAAACAAACGGCAACGGTGTTATGTTATGATGTTGATAACGGTTACGATAGATGGCGTACATTCAACGTACACGTACGCTATGACACGTCAAGTCTTCTTGCTATTTGGTCCGCGTGGGGAAAACATGCTTGGCGCACGATGATTATCATCAGCATCTTTAGCCTGCGCTGTACGCACCGCACATCTTTGGCCATGCACATCACACGCGCCGGAAGCCTCGCATTTCCACTATATAATCAAATTAATATCGCCGTTTCAGTTGATCCACAGCATAAAGCACGGTACTAGATAGGGGACTATTAGAAGGGAATGGAAGGGGCGCTATCTCAGCAATTAATATTAATTGTATCGTCGACGGAAGTTTCCATGCAGGCACATCAGGGCGTAATCTACAGACCATGTCAGGGGTGATCAGTATCTTCTGCTGCACACTCCACATACACATTGCGAGAGCCTCGTGCCCACCGGTCAATATTAAGTGGCCATCGCCGCTGCAGCGCTGCTTGTCCAATGTCCATGTCAAGAGGCACTTGATCCACCCTACAGCTAGCGCAAAACCAACATAAAAGAGCTTGTCATCTCACGTCATGCGGATCGATGGTATCAAACCCCAGTATCATAGCCATCAAAGCCGAATTCGACCCGCTTATTATCTAATCAAGTCAAAGATTGCGGCGGCAGTTGAATGTCAGTTACGATAAATCACGACACACGCTGAAAGTCAGAAACATTTAATAATACAAACAACCCAAGCAAAGGAGATAGTTAGCACAACAACGAACGGATGACAGGTAGCAGCGTCTATCTGATGTTTATAGTAAAAGTAAAATGAGTGCGGTGAGAACAGACAAAACAAACGGGGAAAAGAAGGATAATCCAGATTCCAGATAAAAAGAACCATACGTATACATCAGTCATGTGCGATTAGCCCACATATGAGCGATATTAGGCCCGCCAACGACTGGGGTAGGGGCGACGATCTGTGGGCCATCGACATTCCCTGTATTTGAAACAGGACCATGCCCACCACTTGTGAAGAAACCATGTCCGGTGTTTGTAGACGGACCATGCCCGGAACTTGTAAAAGAACCACCCCCGGCGCCTGTGAAAGGACGCGCAGCATGATCGTGCATCGCAAGCGAAGCATCAAAATGGAGCGATAGCGCGTTGGTATTCGTATATGAAGAACTGCCACTGGGAACGCGCGTTATCGTCCCTTCTTCGTATCCCCTTGGTTGTGATGTATGTCGACGATAATAAGCGCGCTGGGTGCGAGAGGATTGGATATGAGAGAGGCGATTTGGAGGGCGAGAGGTGTGATTTGGTGGACGCGAGGTGTGACTGGACGGAAAAGAAGTACGACTCGCAGCATACGAAGACTGCGCACGATGCCTCCACTCCCCATCACGCCCTGCATAATCCGCATCCCCTCTATCTTCATGGATAAGACCCAATGCATCTGGTCCAGGTATGACAGGTGTCACGCCGATATCTTCTCCGTCGTCATCTGTTGTATCTTCGTCTGACTCTAGGCGACCTATTAAAGACTCGCCGGCAATGCTCCCCTGCCCACGCACACCCCCGTTGTGCAGCCCCAGGAGACCCAGGTGATCCATGCTACCTGCTCGTGAGGTGGACATAGTTCCCCACGTGCTGACACTTCTTGGGCTTTCTGCGTCTGGTGTTGGATCTAGGGGAGGGATGAGTGCTCGGGGTCTGGGCATGCGGATCTGCGGATCGGTGGGACGGGATGGTGCGCCGTCGTTGAGACGGGCAGAACCAGCTGCGCTGTCATTCAAACGCGCCAATCCTGTCGCTACATTCCCATTCGACATCGATAACCCGACATCGAAACCAAGAACCTGGCCGACACTCTGCACCGCTGCTCGACGTCCCGCACCATTATCAGGCGGTGGCGTACCAAGCAAAGGCACATCCGAAAGACCTCTGGAAACATTCTCCACTCGCGCCGCCTGACCAACGTTCTGCACTGTCGCTCGCCGTCGCATCCCATTCTCAGGTGGCGGCGAACCAAGCGAAGGTACATCCGAATAACTTCTAGAAACATTATCCACTCGAGCCATTTCAGTTACAGCCTGTATGGGAGCGGGTTGCGCTCGAGGCACAGGTGTCGTATGATCTTCTCCCGATGAGCTGACCAAGCCCAGAACATCTATGACTTGTTCTGGTGATTGCGTCTCTAACAACGGAAAGGCCCTTTCGTTGCCACCAGTCGACGACATGTACGGAGCACTGATCAGCTGGTAGCCTGATTCGTACCCTGAACCATAGCCTGAGACGTAAGCTGCGGCGGAGGCTAGCCGCGTGGACGGATCATTCGCTACGTCCGCGCTGACACTAATACTGTTCCTCTCTTTGCGTCTTAAGTCTCTCTCATCGTCAGATCGCCGATCCTCAACGACGAGGGGACGCGCTGCCCAAGTGGGAGAAGTATTGACAAGGACAGCACCGGGAGGGATGTGTGCTCCGCGGGTCGTGATGTTTATTTTCGGCTGTGACTCAGGTGCGCGGCTATGTACGGACGATGCACGGGGTCGTCGCGTGTTGTCTGTCCAGTGTTCTTCTACCCGAGGAGCCTCGGAAGGTCTGGAATTGGATATAGGTAGGGGCTTGGGGGGATGAGACACTGTCTTGTGGGATGAGCTTGTCCCCTTAGATCCTGAGGCGTGGGCATCGCCATTAATGTGGGTGGTATTATCCCGCGGAGGTGGTGCGGGGTATGGAACGGCGCCGTTTAGCAGGGAATCGAGACCTCCGCCGGGCCTTGCAAAGGTCGGGAATCGATCGATCGGCAAGGGCTCTGGAGGCGGGGGGAGGGGATTGCTGGTGTTGCGATATCGGGTTTGGGGTTTTCTAAGGTTTTCTAGTTCAGAATGTAATTGGGACAGCTACGAGGACGTGAGGTAAGTCCAATGTAAATGGCGCTGAACAAAATGATCACCTCTCTACATAGAGAAGTTATTTAGAGAATATTCGTTAACTTACGATTAGTGACTCACAGAGCATGTTCATTCTCTATTTCTTGAATCCTGGAAAGTAGACTTTCTTCCACTGCGCGAGATGTTTTGGAGTCGTGGTCTGCATTTCGCTTGTTGCTCCGAAGTTGACTTCGGAGGCGACGATATTCCGCTTTTTCACGCTCGCTCTGATCTTGAAGAGCTTTGTATCGCTGAAGGGAAGTTACGGCAGCTCGAAGAGCCATATGCTAAAAATGCCGCATGTGAGAAATTGGAATTGAATTGGCAGCAAGAACTGGTATATGTCGTATTTGCAGTGATGAGAATGACTCACAAAATTAGGGTCATCCGGTTGAGACTGCAGCCATTCCTGCACTTCGGTGACTACTTCGACGACATCTACCTCGGGTGTGTCTTCACCTGAGACTAGAGCTACGCGCTGGAGGAGAAGACCGGCATGTGTATCGATAGCATCCTGTTCGGCATTATCTAGTTCGGGTGGATTCGCAAGGTGAAGTTTCTTGACACGATCTGACTGGAAAGGTTTGCGGCAAAGTGGACATGCACTTGGTGATAAGGAGCGAAGGCACCTGGGATTGAAGAGTCGGATATGAGATGAGAGACATGAATATTGATGGCTGCAAGCTGGCTGGGAGTATGAACGCACGTGAGACAGAAGATGTGACCACAAGCAATTGCATGTGGAGAATTAGCGGGTTCTGAAGAGATAGAGTAGGGATCGAGGCAGACGTCACAACAACTTGCAGGATGAACGACAAGCATACCTAGTTTATAACAAAAGTTGTCTACCACATGTCTATGAGGGCGGTGACAACGTGCAATTGTGACACTGCTATGATGACTCAGCGACTACCAAAGCGTCTGCTGATGGATCCAGGTGACTCTAACATGTAATGCACTTAGTCTAAAAGTCATTCACAGTGAGCAAAGTTTTTGTGGTCCAGTCAAGACTGAGTGGGTTTCCAAGTCATTCAACTGTGGCATGCATTTGCTCCCTCTGTTGTGATATAGAATCATTCATTGCAACTCTCCAGTCTGCATTCACAACACATTGTGATGTGACTGGGCTGTGGAGACCTTTCATAGCACTAGACTGCAACCTTGTCCTGGCTTGTCTGCAATTTGTACTATGGCTTTGGGCCGTCCTAACCCTAACCCCAGGTGCGGTATCGGAAAGGCTACAAAGTACGTGAGACTGTCAGCTAAGCGTCGGTAACTTATATATGTGTACTGCATTTTTACTTGCTAGTATTAACGTCAACTGAGTCCTTGAACAATTGATGAATTCAACCCTGTTCCTTGCAGGGTCTTGTTCGGCAGAATACCGGTGAGCTCCTCACGTGTTCATTGAAAATCACATAAAAGGGTTCACTTGTTTCATCCCTCAGACGCTGCAGTTTCACCTGAACAATGACAGCCTTCGACGTCGGTTTCACTCATTCACAGGAGTACTCTTCCATCAACATGAACTGCCCAACTGCCCACATCCATATGCTGCCAGTGGAACTTCTACAGCACGTATTCTTGCTCGTCGTCAATGACGTTTCAGACTATCCTAGCGTCTTCTCCTATGGAGATACCACCATCTCCGCCAACGTTGGCAGCTCTCCCCTAGTCTTCACCCGCGTGTGCCGTTTTTGGCGAGTCATTGCACATTCAACGACAGCGGTCTGGTCGCGCTTGCAGGTCTCCCTTCCGGGGCGAGTCGAACCTTTGAAACCGTTTCTTCCATCTTTCCTCCAGTCGTGGCTTGCACGCTCTGGCAATCAGCCCCTCACCCTCCGTATCGTATCCGGAGAGCTCCCCGTACACACCACACGCCGCTGCACGCGACAGTCGTGCCACGAGCCCTCACAGGCAGATTCTCAACTGCTCGAAATCCTTCTTTCTGAGAGCAAGCGTTGGGGAACAGTGGCTCTGGCGTCCGCAGACGGCTGGAATCGTGACTTCAACACACCCCAGTTGAGATCCTTGCAGTGTTGCTGGTCAGAACTCAGCAGTTTCAATGCACCAATCCTCACTCACTTACACATCACTTATCGCTGGTCTCTTACCATGCGATTCAGACATATTCCTACCTGTGACAACGTGCGTCATCTCTGGGTCCAGAATGCTTCTGCCCGCATCATACGCTCCACGTTCCTCATGTTTCCTCGTATGGAGTCCATCAAGGTGGATCTAATCTTATCGGATATTGGCCATCCACATAATTCAACCACCCATTCTTGCCTCGAATCGATCACTTTCCCCATCCCCTCGGATCCCTTCCAACAACGCGAAGTTCTCAAAATATTCGGCGACCTTCGTCTTCCCATGTTGCAGAAAATGACGTTCGTGGCAGATCCAGAAGAATCAGAAGTTTTCTGTATTGTGGCAGCGCTAGAAATCGCGTCTTGCGACGTACAGGTGATAGACTTTCAGACGACCATACCGTTGAGCGAAGTTGATGTGGATGTCATTGAACCGTTGTTTTCGGTTGCGAGGGAGGTTACTGTTCATGGGGAGGTGCTCCGCCGTCCTGTCAGGCAGTAGTACTGTGTCCCCCGTTGGTGACATGATAAGTATTGCATATATATGTTACAGTAGCGAATCTCAGTATATAATATCATATGTGTTGGAGTTCAGGTATTACAAGACAAGTCGGTGTACAAAATTTGTCCGCGTTCAAAACTCAAGAATGTTGATATTAAAAGTTCCAGAACCAGCCATTGCATAGAACAGCGTAGAGCCGCGGGGGAGCTTGCAGGGAACTACCAAACTAAACCAAGCGAACAAAGCCTTTGAGGTAAGCAGGCAAGGGAGGAGGAGAGCTGAAACGAGAGCCGGAAGCGGGAAAAACACCGCGAGAGATGCCATCGGCCAGATTATCACAAGACCTCACCCATTCCACAGAGATCTGGATGCCGTGTTCAAGGGCAAAGGAGGAGAGACGTTGCAGAATGTGATTTTGGACCACGTTGCGAGAGCGACCAGCCTTAAGGGCTTTAACACCACCCTGGTGGTCAGACCGGAACCGCACATGCACGTCACGAAGACCCGAGCAGACAAGGGCGCGAAGACCGAGGTCGATCGCTACCATTTCTGCCCATCCGATATCTCGGCCATCTGTCCTCCAGCCGTCCAACAATTCCCAAGCGAGCCAGCGGGAATCAGCAAGGAAACCGATGCCAAATGAAGTAGAGGCATCGACAAAAACAAGTAATGGGGGAGGGTCGGGAATCAGTAGATGAAGTGGGGTACTTTCTAGTTGAGCGTGAATGACTCGTCGAGCACCATCATCTATATCTGATATACTGACACAGTGCTGCAGCTCTGAAGAAAATGATATCAACTTCGAGTTGGCAGACGAGTTCTTCGGGGCTTACGTAGTATCTGTGCATCTGGGGCATCATCCAACTTAGGGAGCGTGATTCCAAAGGCCTCTTCTGCTTCATTACAGCGCACAGCACCGTGAAGCGCTGCATTCTTTAATTGGTACCCTAGGTAAGACGAAGGATTGAGTTTAATGACCTATGCAATTGGTAGAATAAGCACAACTGCTACATAGAGAAACGATACCTATCGTCCTCACCCTATTCGCGTCGTGAAGTGCTGCAGCGAAGAGGTTTCGTCCCAAATTTGCTTTACTGCGGTGCACAAAGAGTGACTCGCATGACGAGTCCAGCTCGACCCCCGCTGAATACAGTTCAATAGCCGTTTCATAATTTTTCGCAGCAACAGCCTCGTCTCCCTTTGCGACACAGCGCGCAGTGCATTTTTTCTTGAAGGCTAAACGACACCAAAGTAAGTGTCGATGTTTAAGTTATCTAAGACCCAAAAGCACTCACTAGTAGACCATTCGAGGTCGCTGTCCTTCACATCCTCGTCGATCATGGACATCATGTATTGGTGGGATTCGACGGCTTCGATCACTCGATCAGCGCAGAGGCATGCTGTGCACCGCATTCGGTTGATGGTTTGCCGTGACAAATTAAAGTCCCAGCCGAAGAGCTGTCCAGCATATCAATCAGTAAAAATGTGCTCTGTGACCTCGTGGCGCACCACCGTGAATATTGTCAATCTAGGTTCAAAAAGCGCTCTGCTCGAGAACAAGTCGGTTATACTGGGAATACTACGGTCGAATTGATCGGCGGCTTCACTGTACCGTCCATCCTGCAAAGAAATTATTGCAAGCTGCAAGCGTAGATACGACTGGCGAGTTCGTTTGAGATGTAAGGTTTGACATAAAGCTCACATTCACAACGCCGCATGAAATTGAATCTGAGTGTTGAGAAGCGCCCGTCGTGAGGTCTTGAACTCGCCGCACTGCCTCATCATGGCGACCGGCGTTGAAGAGTGCAATAGCCTGGACAAAATAACATCGAAGTCACCAGCTGACTATGAAAAATAGTGACCACTATACCTTAATCAATAGTAAAAGATTGATGATATTCGGATCACTATTGGAAAATACAAAAGCGAAATCAAAGGATTCCATCGCATCCCAGAGCTGCTTTTTGCCGCAGAGGGCGATGCCCTTGGAAATATAGCCTAATAACGAGGGCTGGATAGCAATGGACTATGTGCCAAAATTGAGTTACCTGCTGTCGATGCCATCATGAGAGGCAGAATGTCTGACCTTGACCGCGTCTTGAAGCGCATCGTCCCACTCGGACTTTCGCGCCCTTACGACTGAGCGATTAGCACATGTGTCGCGTCTGTTGTCATCTTCGTCAAAATCAATCTCGTGGGTCAGGAGGTCTTCGATGATATCAAGGTCCCCAGAATGGCGAATCGTCGTCTTTATAGCGAAGGTCTACATAAAGCAAGTTCACGTTCGGTCAAAAGTGAACCTATTGATAACAAATAGCTCACGTCAAATAATGAGTCTTGGTCATCACTACTAGAGGTATCGTGGGTGTCAGAGGAGTCACTTGTAATGTCCTGATCGACAGAGGGCTCATTGTGATCGTCGGTATCGCCGGTATGCCTATTGTCGCTGTCGCGACTACTCTGTGAGTCAGCACGCAAAAAAAATGTTGTGGATGAATAAAAAGGCAGAACAATAACGAGTAAGAACATACCTGTGTTTCGCTGCTTCGGAGTTGCTCTCCATGTACTTCTTCGTCCTCTGTTGGGCTTTCCTCCGCCTTGCCTTGCTCCAGGATGTCCCTAACAGACCAAAGCTGAAGATTCCCATCATCGGCTCCACTCACGAGCAGTTCCGCATTGGGAGAAATTGCGACAGAGTGAACTTTTTTGGCGTGTTCAAGTACATGTCCTATCTGCTTATGTGTCTTTGTGCACCACAGCCGCACAGTGCTATCGTCCGATGCTGTGGCGATGAAGGAGTTATCTGAAGAGATGGCAAGACAGGTGATCCAGCGAGTGTGACCGATGCACGGTTGACCGATCTTTTCTCCATTTGACGAATTCCAGAACTTGGCTGTGTTGTCGGATGATCCAGAGACAAGCTGGTTGCCGTCAGGCGACCACACAACACTTCGAACTGACCATTGGCCAGCGTTGATCTTGAGCAGACATTCGGCGTTGACGGTGCGCCACACCCGAATGGTATGGTCAGATGATCCGGATGCTAATTTTAACCCGTCTGGGCTGAATGACACACTCCACACGTGCACCGTTTTATGACTGTCGAGTGTTGCAAGGACTGCGCCAGTCTCCGCATCCCATACAACAACCGTCGAATCATGCGAACCGCTTGCTACTCTCTTTCCATCCGGGGAGAAGCACACAGAGTTCACCTTCTCTGTATGCTTCACCAGCGGATTGAGTACCATCTGCTTGCTCTCGGTGTCCCAGATGATGACGACGGCATCATCTCCACCACTCGCAATTCGCTTTTCGTCTGGAGATATGGCGACTGATCGCACCCGGTCCGTGTGCCCCTTGAATGGCCCTCCTACCATTTCTCCTGTCTGCCGCACGTCTAAAATTTGCAAGGTTTTATCATGCGAACCAGTGACGACCCGTCGACCGTCTTTGAAGAATGCCACTGCCCACACTTTGTTCTTGCGCTGTCGCACCGCCTGCGTTGGCGCCGGCTGCCCTTTCAAAGTCGCTCTTGCTGCGTCAGGTACCCCTGACATATTGTGCGACTTAGACAGAGAAATAGACGGTCAGTTAGAATAAGTTCAAGTTGACAAGGAGCGTACATTTGGGATATTGTTGTGTTGTGGATCTTGTGTGCAGTGAGTTGTTGGATTTCTCGCAACTCATGTCCTAGGTGCTTATGTGGGGCCCCTGGTGGGTCCGTACCACGCTGCTGCAGCATGGATCTCACGTCGCTTCTTCCATCATCGCCCAGTCTAGTGACATATCCAATTCATTACACATTGCAATTACTGCAAAACAGGATACATCAATGTAGCGAAATCATCTGAGCCTACCGCAGTGATGTGTTTTTGGTATACCATATTATTCTATGTTAGAGCTCGAGGAAAATAGGTAACGTGAATCCCTCTGGCTTCTCACAAAGGCCCGGCGCATATTTGTGTTCGAAATTCGAACACACACCGAATGTGCACGTGAGACTACTTAGTGGGTACTGTCTCTATTATAGATCTATGAACACTGAAAATAAACTTCCACAGATGCATCATGTAGCACAGTAGCAGTGTTTCAGATCCAATCGAGCCAAGGGACATCCAAAACATCGGACATTCAACAATCGTCTCGGGCGCCGAGCTTGAGAACTAGTCAATCGCCGTGCGTATTCATAGTCGTGTACCATCCATCCGAACCATCGAAGTCGATTTTCAGGGGAATACTATCAAGCGGACTTCGAAATACATTGACTTCTTCCAGGATTGCTCCGCATATCCAAAATCCTGAGCGGGCCAAGGTCTGAGTGTCCTCGACGGTGTTCCCGTCAAGCTCGCTCGGAGCTCACTTACGCTCCTTCTGCTTCAGACTCGTTTCTATCGTATCTATCTAACTTCCGCCTAACTTGGCAGCGGACCAAAGTTTTAGTCCTAGTTCAGAACCTGCTATCAGCATATGTGGATAAGGATGCCGGCATTCAAAGAGTCTGTCCAGGAACTACGTCGTGAAGATAGAATCGACAACCCTTTCAGATGGATGGTCGTCAAATATTAGTGCATCTGCTTCAAATTTATTGAAAGCATGGCTAGGCATCATGATGTAATGATGTTCGTCACCTCATACCCAGCCCTTGACTCGGACGTGTCCTTCAATCTTGACTTAGGAAAATATACTGCTGGTCCGATTACCATACAGGTCACTCTTGCCCGTGATGCAGACGAGGATCCTGGTGATCTGACTGTTGCAGCACATTTCGACCCGACAAAAAAGCTAGTAGTTTGGGAGCCGAGCATGAAGCAGCTGCTATCAATCAAGCGCGTCACCGTTAACAAGAGTCTCCGTAAAATTAGAGTTCACGCTACCGCAAGCGAACCATGCTTTTAAATCCTCGTCATCTGCGATTCATGATCTGGCGCAGATCTAGGTCTCCAACCAATTGATGTTGCCCAGGGTGGTGAGGACAGTGATAGGTATGCTCTGTCCGTAGAGATATATCGAAATTTTACATTTGTCATACGGCTTTCTTGCTGATTGTTCATCATGTAATTTTTCCAATATTCATCGGGATATACTGCAAATTTCCGACAGCTATAGATTATCGTCGTACGAAGCTAACGATCTGTTATCAGGTATATCTTCACTGTACGCGCTCAGTGAATCTTGTCTTGAATAATGTGATTACAGACTCCTAAAGGCAGTAAAGAGTAAGTCATTAGTCGTTCGCATAGATGTATACGCACCTCATCGTAGGTCTGCTTCAAGCTCGGACGGTCCAACATTCCTTGAACATATTTCATGAATTTGGCAAATTTGGGTCCTTTTAACTCCTCGCCCAACTTATACCCCATCCCGACAGGGAATTTCCCTGTTTCCACTTAATCAGATTCAATTTCTCAGGAAAAGGCACGAATGGGTGCTCTACCTGTGTCAGTTTCGATGACGATCTTGAGCCCTGCGAGATGCGGAGAGATGCATGCATCTGCGATAGTGTAGTGATCTCCAACCGCGAAATCTCTACCTTCCTCGAGAAGTCCTTGAATAAATTCAATCCCTTTCAGGGTATTGTCATATGACTCGAGCCCTCGGATGAAGGCGTAAAACGGTCCCTCAACGTGTTTAGTAGTCGCATCCATGAAGAAACGGGCTTTGGCGCGCAGAATAGGATCCTTTGGCAGGAGGCCGGAGTCTGGATAGATATCTGCCAAGAACTCAAGGACGACATTCGATTCTGCGATTTTAGCGGACAGGGGCGAAGGATCCTCGGGGTCGACATTGGGTCCCCCATATGTTACAGCGGGCACCTACAGTTATAATGTCACATTCGTCTGCAATACACACAGAGTATCATCACACATACCTTGCCGACGGGGTTCACTTTACTGGCGAACCATTCTGGTTTATTAAAGATATCGACTTGGTAGGCCCTGTGGGGTGCGTTGGCTTCGACAAGAGCCAGTTCGATCTATCAATTTGCGTCAGATAATCATGAGATGGTGTCAGCAGTCATTTCACCTTTTGGCTATAGGGCGAGAGCTGCAGAGTTGTGGGTCAGACAAGTTTTCCACTTCACTCTCCATCGTTCCTCACCTTGTGAAGGTACAAAGTCAGCTGTTCGGACATGATGATGATTTGAGTAATGGCACTTGAACAAAGGAATGCCCAGGTTTATGTATGAGACGAGCAGAGTTTTAAATATCGGTCATCGCATCACTTCCTGATGAGGTACTACTAGTAGGTACTGCTAGAGTTATTCGTAATCAGGGAGGGTTGCTGTGCGGGAATGAATCTTACCAATTAACAGTCTAGTCTTCAAACAGAATTCTGGTCAGCCATAAATGCATAATATCCCGGTAGTTTGGTGAATGAGTCAGTTGCTGACTGAAATCTACCTGCCTGTTTTTATATCAACATTACGAACTTCATCAACAACTGAGCTTACTATACAAATTACGTGTGAGCAAGTAGGTCCCCAATGAGTTCTAGAGTTCGGCAGCGTTCGGCATCTGCTGTCTGCTGACGGACTGCTGGAGGTAATCGTCAGATTCGCTTATCAACTCCTTGCGTCTGCATTCTTGTACCTTTCAAATGGTGGTGATAGGCAGCCTTGCATTTACCAGTATTCATCGACCGATTCAGGCTTGACCCTTCACCGCCCACCCATCACTGGTGGCACGCCCGCCGCCCTAGGGCGCGCAGGACTGTCAAGTTTGATACTACCGTGAGTCTGGGACGACTGGTCCAGCATCGGTTTACTGATTCTGGTGGGGGATATTAGTCTAGTGAGCAGCCCAGGCCCTTCCTAACGCCCCTCGATATTGGTTCTAGCAGAGCCCAGCTGTAATCAGCTATGCGACGTATGAGAAAACAGCTTTGTTTTTTCATATCCCGAAGATTTTGTTTATCAGAAGAGGGTGAAAATGAAGGCTTTTAAAAGCGTTGTGCGGATAGGGCAGACTTGTTTCTGTTGTGTAGCAGTCAGTGGTTGCTATCACGCCTGTCAAGAAGTCGCTCAGCCTGAGGAATACCGCCGGAACGATGACGTTCCTCACAGGACTACCCCATGTCACCGCTCAATGTCGAAATCCTATTTGAACGGCTTCATGATGGATCATTTGGGAGAACGACCGTCAATCAGAAGTGACATGTTAATAAGGTGGCAAAAGTCCGAGCGGGATGGGAAGATCAATCCTCCCGTCCAAATCCTGCCACAGAACAAAACACAGATCCGTCCAAAGAGTTTGCGATGGATTCATCCTCACCAGCAAGTTGAATCCACCACGAAGTCTTGAGATGAAAGATGTCGGCGATGAAGGTAAATCACGCAGCTCTTCGATTTAGTCTGTCTTGGGGGGATGCATACGATCAACAAGATTCCGGATCGCAATGATGGTACATTCCCCAACCACAGCTCTCCTATGCTTGCATGACCAATGTCGCTAGAGTCCTTAATTGGTTTGTTCGTGAGTCTTCAGCTGATAGATAGGCGTCGCCAGAAAAACATTGATTACATGGTGTAGTTGCATCGCTAGCCTTGGTACGATACTTGGGATCGCTACTGAGGGCCAGATCTCATGACAATTCTCGCATTGAGCTGTACAACACGCAAAAATTATGCGCTGGTGGTCCCTACGGACATGATCATGGGCAGCGGCAGAGTTGTGTTTTGACACGATAATAGGCTATTTATATTATTATGTAGAAATTTCTCCCAAAATGAAATGTAAGCGAGTAAACTGCCGGCATCTGCTTGCACCACTCAGCTTTCAAACTTGACTCAAGCCCCGGACGACGTACGGTACGTGCATTCTATAGCTATCATATCAGCCATCTGACCGTACTTTTATAACAAGTTGCAGCAGCCAAAAGTACTGCTGTGGTGCCTACGTCTGATACAGAATCCGGCTTTCACTTATGCGTTACGGACTACCACGCTCAACTTCACCATCTCCTGAACGGAGGTACGGCATAGTGCATGCCACAGCGAGCCAGGCTAACCCAGTATCCATCAGATCTCGCAGACGAACCTCTACATTCGGTCTCCCATCAGATTCCGAAAGCGATTTCGAAGGGCCACCGACAGATTCAGACTCAGAACTATCCTCCCCAAGCTCCCTTTCATCAGACTCATTCTGCTATGAGTCTGAATCACAAGTCCCGTCACCACCTCCGTGCGTGTATCATCATCGCTATCATCTCCGTGTTCACACACGCTTATGTTACTTTTACAGCCGCCCAAAGCGCGAACCACGCAGTCCAGCTGAACAGCGCCATGTAGAGGACACAGTGGCTGCTATCCGCTTACGCACACGATATCATGATCCCTATGAAGAGTGGGAGAAACAAACGCGTAAGGATGCATTTGTGCGTAGCTATTTGTTCTTTCTACGCAATTTACCCCCCTGACAGCCTCTCAAACAGCACACAGCGCGCAGAGCACAAGTTCAGACGCGTTTGGAGACGCAAGGTCGGCGTACCCAGCGTAACACGCAGGAGCTGCAATCATTAGCAGCTATACACGCACAGCAGCTCGCAGAAGTGCAGAAGCAGCTTGCGGCATTGCAGATCCGGCAACAGGCGGACGTTAATAAGCTCATAAGTAGTTGGCAGGAGCAAGATAAGACATTTCGCGGTAGGATAGAAGGCGTTATTCGCGTCGAAGAGGAGAAACTACGTGCCAAACTCGAAGCTGAGCGCAAAGCGCGGGAAGAGGCGGAGAGAAAACGGAAGGAGGAAGAAGAGAAACGCAAAGCGGAGGAAGAGGTGAAGCGGAAAGAAGAGGAACAAGCACAAAGGCAGCGGGAGGCAGAAGCGGCTGCGAAACACCAAGAAGAGGAGAAAGAGCGTCTGCGCAGGGAGAAGCTGGATGCTGAGGAACAGGGCAGGGCACAACTGGGAATGTCCTTGGCCGAAGAGGACTGGGTGCACGCTCGTGAAACGCTCAAGGTGAACCTGCTGCTTCCGACCGCGTACTGCGATCCTAATGCCTAATTCAGAATCTGAAAGCCGGACCAATGAAGACGGTCAAGGGGAACCAGCCACTCAAATCACAATGGAGCGCCATTCGCCGACAGATAACACCAAAGATCGGACAACTAACACATGACATCGATTCCGTCATGCGAATAGTAAGTTTGTTTCCGCTATCATTCCATCACCTCAAACTAAACTTTCCAGACCCAACAACTCATAGATATCATTTGTCCGCCGGAACGACACTCTCCAGACATCTACTTCGCCGCTCTATCCTCGCTAGCAAAAGCCATCCTCCTTCAAGCCGAAACAGAGGTCACAGCTGAAAAACGAAGCGCTATACCCCTGGCCATGGTCGCCGCGAGATTGCTAGGGACACTGGAAGGCTTTCCGGATATTTTCTTCGCGAAGCTCGTGCAGCGGTCCGGTGGGTGGCCTGTGCCGTCAGCGATTCCTTCCACGGATTCAGACGGTACTGCGTGGAACGAATTGGAGCGCACCAAGGCAATGGGATACCGGACGAATGATGGTCAGAGAGAGACCTTGTCTGACCATGTCATGCGCGTGTCTGGGATGATGCGCGTTTATTTTCTGATTTTGACTGCGCCTGTGCCGCAGCCCTTGGAAAAGATGTTCCAGTTGCCGCGTTTCTGGACGTATTTCGCGAGGATGATTGGGGATGAGAGATTACTGGAGACGGCAGTAGCCGCACAGGTACTTCATGGTGCGTTTTTTGCAATTTGGTGCTTCCCAGGCTCTCACTCCTAAACTCCGTAGCTGCACTTGATGTTGGAGGCATGGAAGCGAAGTTCATTTGGGGTAATCAGTGGGTGAAGATGATGGAGTTACTTTACGAGGGCGCAACGACAGGTATCGGCGGAGTTGCAGGGAAGCTGGTTGGCGGTCAAACCCCTGAGGGAAAGGCTGCACGCGTACGCGTACAACTTCAGATAGACCGCATCATGGATGCCACGGGCTTGCGATGAGGTTTTCAGGGATCTTTCCATCCAATTGCCCATCTATTCGTTCACCATGTATAATCTTTTGGAAGCACATACATTCATGTACAGTAGCATCAGCCTATACATAGCATTCTACAACGCTAGTGTAGAGTCCTGTGATAAGTGCACGTGCCAGCGATGATCGGGGCGCACTCTATCGAGAAACCAGACTTGTGACCAGTTTCTTACCTCATAGTCACCGGTTCAGTATACCCTGGATTCGTCAAGCACTGCAGAGCATCGCAAGCGTTCCGGGCAATCAGTGTGCGGGTACGCAGTTTTGCCTACAGGTTCTCCGAATCTTCGATCAATATCGGATCAGTGTGCCCGGGACCGCATCTGAGCTATTCAAAGAAAGAGATCATTTGTTTAGCATGAAGACTTCTTCACAATGCCGGGCCGTGGAAGATATGTCTTATGAATTGCGCCACAAACGTGGATCTGGGGTGTCAAATGTTTACCGCGAACCCGACTTCTGAAGACGAAAGATGGCCTCGCGGGATGACCAAATGTGGTTATTTGATTCTTTGCTTTGGTGCTGACTGACGAATTAGACATGGTCTAGATAGGGAGTACGGCCGAGAGCGTTGACAGGTTTGCCTGCCGGCCTGGTGTATGCCACGTTTGGCGGCGGCAACCAACGTTCGTGAATCTGTTCTCGCTCCCTCTCCTCCCCATCGGAGCGCAAACGAGCTATTTTTTGAGGTGACGTTGCAGAGACAGAGATTGTTCGCGGTCTTGAGGGGGGAATGGGAGACGTAGAACGTAAGCGAGACGATAGTAGCGTTGACGGTTGCGTTGTGATCTCAGACCTAATCGGTGGTGCCATCGTGCGTGTGGGGGTCGTTGATTTTGTGACTCCGGCGGCTGAAGCAGAGGCACTTCGAGAATGAGTACTTGCGAAGCGCGAGAGCATGGAGGGCATGACTGGTACGTTGTAAGCGGATGCCGCTGATGAAGAAACTGATTGGCGACGCTCGCTTGATCCAGTTGGAGCGGCGGTGCTGGGTCGGACAGGTGACGCTGCAGCGTGAGCGGAAGCAGACTTCAGAGTATAACGGCTAAGCTCTGTTCGAAGAGCTTGACATTCTTGTACTTTTTGGGTATGAAGGGTTTGCTATAAGTAACAAAGATGAGCGGCGTGCACGACATCCCTCAAGCCATTACTTACTTGCCTACAAGAGTTGTCATCAGCTTGCAAACCCAAATGTATGGACCGTATGTTACGCACTCCTTTAGGTCGGTTTCTAGCTTGTTGACATTCAATTCCATGTTGTCTAGCTTCCCTTTTAGGGTGGCCTCGACTCCCTTTGCCATTTTCGTAGCTTCCGAATGAGTGATGTGATTCATCAAGATTGCCCTGAGCAACGCAGCGCACAAGGACAAAGAAGAAAGCTGCATTCAAAATTAGAGGAACGACAAGCATTAAAGAGTAAGAAAATTACCTGGTCGTGAGATTTTTCGTCATGAGTCAACCAGTCTTGTAGCTCGTTATGTAGAGTCGAAACCTCTTCCACTGAGCATTTTCTAGCGGCCACTCTGGCCACTTTGTCCTCCAGCCTGCGGGTCTCTGCGTGTGTACGCGGGACATCCGGCTCGATGAGGGGAAATCGGTCTTTCCTTCGTGATGCCGAGAGGCCAAGAGCCTCAGTGGGGCCACCTCGCCACCGAGAAGTGAGCCGTCGGCTTTCTGGAAAGTCGATGCGGATCAAACGCGCATCGTCGCTAGTGAAATGATCGGAACAGAAAGGACAGGCAGCTTGGAGACGAGGCAATGCCTTTTCTACGATTTTATGGCAGCAGCCCCAGCACAGAACGTGACCTTAAGGACAGAGTGTCATGACTCGAAATTCCTACATTGTGAAAGTTTTGAGAGCTCACTCACCACACGGAACAGAATGAGGAATGCGATGTGGACTGTACTCTTCTGCGCACACATCGCAGACGGAACCAGGACTAAGTGTGAGCATATGAGAGGTCAAGTCAATGAAACCCTTGCCGGGGATTAATATTTGCTGGCGGCGGATAAAATAGCAGGAAGAGAAAATTCTCAGAATGCATATGACGGCAGTTACAAAATGCACTATACGCATAGCAACTCGACCAGACTTCACCTAAACTTACCTAATAGCTTGTAATGCGCACTCACAGCGTGACATGTTGTGTGCGCATTATCTGAGACTCAGTGATTAAAGCCCCTGCCCGGACAGACGCTGACTCGAGCAGAACATGATCTCGCAAGGCCATTGGTGACCGTACCGACCTTAAATTACGTCTTGCTGACAAGTCTGGATGCGACGGGTTAGCCCCCGGCCTGTCGTTGAGACTGATAGCGAGACCGATTGTTCACGAGAACGAAGTGATATATGTGAATCAAAAATAATAGAATGGCTGGCGAGGGCCGCGGGGCGAACAAGAAGTCAGATTGGGAGAGATAGGGGACTACAATGGGAGAAAGATAGACGTCGATAGACGCCCAACCAAACTCCGCCACTATTATTAGGTGGACTCAGGACATTGAACACGCGTGAAAGGTGCGGAGATCCATGGCGGTAGGACTGACATCGAATACACATGCATAGTGATTGAAACAAGCTCAATCTATGTCGTTCGCGTTGACGTGGAGCTTCAGTCCGTGGCTACAAAGTGAAACCCAATTGTAAATCCGACGTCGAATTAGTAACGCGATCGCATACTTACTGGGGGTGGGGGGCGGTGATGATGGAAAAAACGAAATGAGATCCGCGCCGTAGCAGCATGTACTGACCCAACAAGAACCTTCGATAAGCACCTACATGGGTTGGGAACTACTCACCACACACAAGATCCACACCGTAACCACATCCCCAAAGTACGCTGCTCTCATCAACTTGAGACGCTACTGATCATCTGGTTCTCTGTATAGGTCAACGCAACATGTTACTAGGGGTGCTTCAAGAAGCACACCCCACCGCGAGAGGATTCGCGCAGATGACGCAAGGGCGACCTGCGCCAACGCGGACGATGCGAAGTCACACTGACTCATTGTTGGCAGTCGCGTTCTTTAAAGACGGTCGACGAGTCGTCACCGCTTCCCACGACAAAACCCTGCGAATTTGTGACATGCAGAGAGGATCATTGGTAGGAGGGCCATTCGAGGGTCACAAGGACTATGTACGATCAGTCGCCATATCGCCAGACGACAGGCGAATTGCGAGCAGTGGAGATGATAAAACCATCATCATCTGGGACGTTGAGAGCAAACAGATGATATTCGATCCACTGGAAAAGCATACAGGCTGGGTGCTGTCGGTGTGTTTCTCACCTGATGGAAAGAGACTCGCCAGCGGATCGCACGATAAAACGGTTGTCGTATGGGATGCAGAGACTGGCGGTGTCCTTGTAACACTCGACAGGCATAACAATTCGGTCTGGAGCGTCGCATTCAGCCCAGATGGGCTAAAACTAGCCTCCGGATCAGCGGATCATTCCATCCGGATTTGGCGCTCCGATAATGCCGAGCTTCTTCTCGAAATCGACGCTCACCAACATTGGGTTCGAAGCGTCGTGTGGTCGCCTGACGGCCAGCAACTTGTCTCTGCGTCGTTCGACAAAACAGTCAAGTTTTGGAGCTCAGATGATGGAGACCAAATCGGTCAACCTTGCACTGGTTACACTTACCACTCGCTTGCCATCTCTTCTGATGGCTCCTTCATTGCCACTGCCTCGGACGACAAGACTTTGCGGCTGTGGTGCACGAAGACACACAAGTTGATGGGACAGGTACTCGAGCACGCTGCTTGGGTTCGCTGTGTCGCAATTTCTCCCAATGGAGAGCTGCTCGTGAGTGGAGATGGTGAAGGGAAGGTGTTGCTCTGTTCTATCAAGAACATACTCGAGCAGCACAATGCAGAGGAAAGGATATTAGAAGACGAAGAAGCACAGCAACAACTCCCATTCAGTGAGACTCAGGTACGCTCATACCCTTCATTGTTTCGCTCGTCTATTCATCCACACCATTCGGCGTGGTGACAAATAGCTGCGCGGTCACGAGAGCAACGAAGAGTTTATTGGCAATCACGGCAGTCCAAGCAATCATCCCTCGGACATTGACGAACGCTCTGACATCGACAACGAACGCTCATTATTTGACGTGAGCTGCTTGCCTTCTATGCGTTCACTTATGACAGAATATGAGCTTGCTTCATGCAGATCCTCGCTATACAGGCAACGCTCCGCAATGGATCAATTACTGATATCCTGCATACCGCTGAAGAGCTGCTGACCCAAGAGATTGACGCAGACGATAACGACTACAAATCCTATGCCAATCGCTCAGTTGTAAGGGCACGACATGCCGAATGGGAGAATGCGCTTCAAGATGCAGCCAAGGTTAGATACTCTGCCTATCGTGAAGCCACTGACGACAGGTTGACTCAGCTTTATCTCACAGTCAATTGCGATCCAGCCCTCTTTATTGGGCTATATTTCCAAGGGCATCGCCCTCTGCGGCAACGGGCAGCTCTGGGACGCGATGGAAGCTTTCGATCTCGCTTTCATATTTTACAATCATAATCCGATTATCGTAGATCTTTTACTATTGATCAAGGTATTCTTGTTGCTATTTCCATAGTCTTTTTGCCATACTAAAACTTTGACATCATCTTGTGCAGGCTATTTCACTTTTCAATGCCGGTCGTCACGACGAGGCAATGCGGCGAGTTCAAGAACTGGCCACTGCTTATCAACACCCAGATAGATTTCCGTGCAGCGCTATCAATGTGGGTTTGATGTTAAACTTTATGAGTTTTCTCACTTTGAGAATTTCCTCAGTCATATCTACGTGCGCAGCTTGCGATAATTGATTTCGAGAATGGACAGTACAGCGAAGCTGCTGATCAACTCACGGCCAGTGTTACTGGGTTGTTCTTACATACGACACTTTTGGAACCTAGATTGAAGATATTTACGGTGGTGCGTCGCTGCGAAGCCGTCGAGGACACTTTTGATTGATCATGTGCGCTACACAGCTCTTCGGTTGGGATTTGGATTCGTTATGGGAAACCATCAACCAAAGACGGTGCGATGCGTTCCTACTCGCTGGTCGGGTAATCGAAGCAGTCGAATCTTTTCAATATATGATGAGCATGATCAACGAAGGCAGCTGCATTGGTTGGTCTACTAGTAAGTGTTTTAGGGTAAAACAAATTGAACATTGATACTCATAGTGGTGCCCATTAGCCTTCAAGCAAGACTGCACTGCGCACTGTGTCGCGAAGGCACACGAGGCTGTTGCTGCGAGTAATTATGAGATGGCTGTGGCATTGTATTCGGCCGCGATTGCGCTGGATTCCTCGAGCGAATCTCTCTTTGCGCACCGCAGTAAGGTAAATTTAGAACGAAAGCTCTATGCAGAGGCCCTTCACGATGCGGAAAAGGTGCGAATGATATTCATCATTGTTCTAGTAACTGAACTGATACCACCGATGTGCAGGTCATCGAACTCAACCCTTCGTCATATCTTGGTTACGAAGTGAAACATGCAGCACTCTACAAGTTCCAACGTTATGATGAAGCAACCGAGGCCTTTAACGTCATGTTCTCCAAGTTGGACCACGGTCCCGATGCTCAGACACAAAGCAAGCCCCACATTACTGACGTGTCAACAAGATCATTAATCCGTTTTCCAGAGCTGCGTCAGCAATATATTAGTCCATCTGAAGCAGAGGACACTATTCGACAAGCCGTTCACGCTCAACTGGAACATGATCCACTTCGTCTACTCAACACCTTCACGGGGCATTTATGCAACCGAGGGGCGCAGATACACACCTTCTTGGAAAGCACAGAGTACAAGCAGCTTTTATATTCATCGATGATCCATGCGCCCCTCCAAACGGAGCTCATCACAGAAGCAGTCGCAAAGTACTTCAGTCGCGTCATGTTATCGCACAGGTGGGAACAGAAGGAGCCACTGCTGCACGACATCCAGGACAATGTCGTGTACGATTTGAATCCTGTCGGAACCATGGTCAAATTGCAGACATTCTGCAAAACTGCTCGTGATGCGGGGTATCGCTGGGCGTGGAGCGATACCTGCTGCATCGACCAGAATAACAATGTTGAGCTCCAGCGATCTGTGAACTCTATGTTTGTTTGGTATCGCCAGTCAGCTCTTACGATCGTCTACCTGTCGGACGTCTCGCCCTCAGCGAAGTCTGGCGCACTAGCAAACAGCGCTTGGAACACGCGAGGATGGACCATTCAGGAGTTCTTAGCTCCTACAGTTATCCTCTTCTACCGAGCAGACTGGACCCCATATCTCGACGACCACTCTCCCAACCACAAGAAGTCTGCCCTTATCATGCAAGAGCTGCAGAATTCAACAGGCATAGATGCTTCGTCCCTCATCACCTTCCGTCCGGGCATGAAAGGCGCGCGGGAGAAACTCCAATGGGCATCGAGCCGTGTCACTACGTTGCAGGAAGACATCGCGTACTCATTGTTTGGCATCTTCGGCATCCACCTACCCGTCATCTACGGCGAGACGAAACAAAATGCGCTCGGTCGGCTCTTACAGGAGATTGTCGCCCGGTCGGGCGACATTACTGCTCTGGACTGGATCGGAAAATCATCCCGATTTAATAGCTGTCTCCCGGCTGACATTACCTCGTATAAAGCCCCGCCATGCATGTTGTCATCTTTACCCGAGAATGAGATGCAGATATCTGTCTCCAGGCTGCAAAATGCTGTCGCTATGGAGTCAGCTTCGACACTTTATACCCTCCTAGACAACCTCAGTGCTCCTCGTTTCGCGAACTCCAGACTGCAACTGCCTTGCATCGCATTTCCTATCACAGAAGTCAGACGGAGGGGCGGTCAAGATCAGGAGACATGTTTCACTTATTATGTGAAGGCAGACGGGCTTCAAGACCTTGTGATCACCACAGAGGATAGACTGATCCAATTCTCGCGGGCGAGGCCCACTCAGCAGATATTCCTGCTCGTCCGCCCGTGGAATCGTTATGACCTCGGGCTGCTTGACTTTGAGGATGATAAGTCCATCAAAACAATGTCTATGCCCTGGTCTATGTCAGATCGTTCAGTGAGCGGCTCTCCTGACAAATATGAAGAAAGTGTTGGTTCAGAGTTGCCCTCACGAGCGCTGCGGTTGATGGTTCGTCTTGGCCATGCTTTTGGCGCACTTTTACTAGCGCAACAGCGTGGTGGGGAGTACAAGAGGATCGCTTCGGATCACAATATCATGGCACGGGTCAAGGACATGACTGCTGTTCATGACATGATGGACATCAGAACGCTAGAGATATTGTAGGCACATGGAGTTCAAAGAACAAATATTTATGACTATTTATGATTGTATGATCTAATGAAGCATGGTTTGGCGTTTGTTTGTCGACTCCTTACTAACTTGGAGGGCTTGTGTCCTTGTCAAGTTGTCCTCCCCACCCGCTACAGGTCATCATCGCAAATACTCATGTCAGCTTTGGAATTAGCTCTGCTGCGAGTTCAAGAACTGAGGGCTGCAAGATCCCTCGCAGGTTCTGACGTCAGTGGGAAGAATCTGTTGACAAAGATAGTTGTTCCTTGTGCACCACCCAGTCTCGTCCAATTTTTTCTTTTTGCTCCGATGTGATATCCCATGCACACGGCTAGGTTTAGACAGCTGAACTGGACCAATCGAGGGCCTAGCTTAAGTCATTTCAGGAGTCATTCTAGGAGCGCTACTATGGTTGACACGTTTGCAAATCGTATGGCGATGGTGACTGACCCAGGGCCTCATACGGTGGAGTTGAGGTTGCTCGCTCGTCTTGAACAGCCCTTTGGCGCTCTTCTACTCGTCCAGCACCGTTGCACGGAGTACAAGAGGATCACACTGATATCGCACGAGTAGGGGACATGTATTATGTTCATGGTAAGATGGACGCTAGGATATCATATTGTAGTCGCATGCGTTTCGAAGAACGAGATGTTGAATCTAACACATTTTTATTCATACCTTGACAGAACCAACCTGCATGGACCGATATCACTAGGGACTTATACCATATTGTGTACTAACTTACAACAGGAAAGCAAACCACCGCGATTGTATCATCGAATCGTTGCTGAGAGCATCGCCAAGAAGACGTTGTCTTTCCCCACCGCCCCAGTCACTTATCATGTGCATACCGGTCATGATGCGTCCTTGTCAATTATCAGTGCGTTTACTTGGCTCATCCCTGCAGGAAGGTTATGCTCGTTCACCTTTAGAAATAGCTCTGCAGCAACTGTGTGCACCGATACCTGCAAGATCCCTCGCAACTTCTCAGTTCTGACATCAGGCTGTCGACAATAGCGCGAATTGCTACCCAGTTCTTGGCATCTGAGGCCGAGTTACCTCGTGGAGTAGAGGATACAGTGCCACTGAAGTATTTTTACTAGTCAGTACTCAGCCCATCTGATATCCTATTGCGCCCACTGAGTCACAGATGCTCAGGAGTCAGCATGTGCCTGAGGACCAGGAAGGGCGCAGCTCATCCATTACAAGTTTTCAAGTTACGAAGGCGCTCGGAGCTTATCAGGTACGTCTGTCATTGTTGCTTTCCGATCCTTTGCTTAGTCCTGTTAGACGGTAATGATGTAAGCCGGAACTTGAATGCCTTGGACGTGTCGAGTCAGCGCTTGGCACTCCAGTTCAAATTGTTTGCAAAACACCATTGTCACGATTCCAAGACAGGATCCGGCGACAGTACGACCGTGACAACCAGCAAGGCTATGGATTTCGGGAACCGTCGTCATCGGTTTTCGCCTCAAGGTAACAGAGGTGGACGCCCGTGAAACTCGCCAGGTGAAGCCGCTGCTTCTGATGGCACGACACGATACTAATGCCTGATCCAGAATTTGAAAGCCAGGTCAATGGTCAAGAAGGGCAAGCAACTCAAATCCCAATGGAGCGCCATTCGCCGACAGATAACACCAAAAGTCGGGGAACTATGTAAACACACGATAGACTCCATCATGCGAAAAGTAAGTTCATTTCCGCTATTAATCCGTCACCTCGAATTAAAGTTTGCAGTCCAAACAAATCATAGATATCGTTTGTCGGTCGCAACGACTTCCTTTCTCAGAACAGATGTCGAGAGCCCGCCAAGTATACCATCAATTGTAAGACTAGACCAATTGTCAGTTGCTACACAATTTTATCGCCTTTCCAAAAATGAAAAATAAAGAACAACTTCCTCTATACATCTATTGTGCCACTCTATGGACCTCGTTAGCAAAAGCCATCCACCTTCAAGCCGAAACGGAGTTCACCGCCGAAAAACGAAGCGCTATACTTACCCCTGGCCATGTACGCCGCGAGAATGCTAGGCACGCCGGAAGGCTTGCCGGATATCTTCTTCGCGAAGCTTGTGCAGCGGTCCGGTGGGTGGCCCGTGCCGTCAGTGGTTCCTTCCACGGGATTCAGGCGTTACTGCGTGGAACGACAAGGAGCACACCAAGCGATGGGATACCGGACTGATAATGGCCAGAAAGAGAGCTTGTCGGACCACGTCCAACGATACGCATGTCAAGGATGGCGTTGGGACAATGCGTGTTTATTTCCTGATTCTAGCTACGCCTGTGCCGCAGCCATTGGATAAGATGTTCCACTTGCCGCGTTTCTGGACGTATTTCGCGAGGATGATTGGGATGGGAGATTACTGGAGACGGCAATAGCCGCGCGGGTCCTTCATGATGCGTTTCTTTTTCCAATTGGGTGCTTCCCAGGCTCTCACTCCTAAACTCCGTAGCTGCACTTGACGTTGGAGGCATGGAGGCGAAGTTCATTTGGGGTAATAAGTGGGTGAAAACACTGCAGTTGCTTGACCAGGGCACAACGACAAATATCAACTGTGGAGCTGTAGGGAAGCTAGTCGCTGGTCGAACACCTGAAGAAAAGGACGCGTACGCGTACAACTTCAGATAGAATGCCATCGTGGATGCCACGAGCTTGCGATGAGGCTTTCAGGGATCTTTCCACCTAATCACCCGTTTATTCGTTCACCACGCATAATATTTTGGAAGCACATACATTCATGTACGTAGCATCAGCCTATACATAGCATTCTACAGCGCTAGTCATATGATGGATCGCTATCCTTGTGATTGAGATCGTGACCCGGAGATGAAGCATGGGTGGGGTAAGATATTAGGTTTCATTATGTGGCAAGTACGTAGTGGTGCACGATGATGCTGCCCCACCTTGTTGCGAAGTTAGGTCGCACCTAGACCTGGGGATGAACATAAAGTTAACTTCAGCCTATCAATCTGCGATAGATGCTCGCTAGGGGGGCTAAACAATGACCCTGTACGGTGTTGGTGAAAGATATCAGCCTCGATGAAAGAAGTGCGACCCGCCGATAAGTCACCAGATCTCCTTGATTGACGACGCGAAGAGTGGGGACCGTTCAGCTCATTGCATCATGTTCAGTTGACTTCAAAGAAAGTGTGAATTAGGAGAGGGACTCCCATACCTTAATCGGGAGCTATCAGGAGACGTACTAATCGGAAGGCAGAGCAAACTTCATGACGTGCGATCCTGGTACGTCCGCAAAGCCTGATTAGTGTATGCCAGCCTTCGCCAGAAATGATCGGGCTGCGCCGATGGCGCTTTGTCGAAAAAAAGAGTTGATGCAGCATCCGCTGGATTCGCCAGGCACCGCAGAGCATTGCAAGCGTTCCGGACGATTAGTGTGCGAGTACGCGGTTGCCTACAGATCCTCCGAATCGATATTGGATCAGTGTGCCTGGGACCGAGCCAGAGCTGTGCAACACCAAGATCTCGTGTTTCAGCCTCAAGACATATCTACTTGACAACGCCGGACCGTGGAGGACGGTCCTGTCTTATGGCTATTGACTAACGGAATGGCACGTTTTGCATCCCGCCACAGCTCCACGATAACTTAAAAAAACGCTTCAGAAAATGACAGCATGGCCTAGGGCGTGTTCGAAGAAGAGCCTGCTATCCACTATCCGAATCCGATAATCGGCAAGAAAGGAAACATACCACAAGTAAAACATGTGCAGAGGGTTATTGCATCCTGCTTATTCAGTCAAATTTTGGCCGTTTGATGCTTTATTCCGAATTGTGCGACAAACCTGTGGATCCAGCATGTCAACCGAGAGATATCTTCCGACTTCCGATGACGGAGGATAGCCTCGTGAGTGACTCGTGAGATGACCAAATGTGGGCGTCTTTGCTTTGCTGCTATCTGGCGGATTAGACATTGTCTTGCTCCGTCCGAGGGAAGGAAGTGCCATCTACGGCCGCTATGGTGGATTCCTGTTGTGGATGAGTGTTCCACCAAGCGCAGCGAATGTGCGCAGCCTAATTAGGCGAAACTACTACCCATATTTGAGATAGATCCGAATCCAGTGAGGTCATCCCTGGACCTGAATACTAGGAGGCCGGATTGTGGGTATTCGCGCTGCGGCGGAACGCAGGAGACAAATGAAGGGAATATGATCAGTCATGAGCGGGTGAATCCCGCCGTGGCGGGAACACGTGTTTCGCACACCAGCCATGTTATATGACCTGAAATGGGCAAAAGTGTGGGACATAAACGGTTCCGACTGATATTTTTGCAAATACCTAGGCGCCATTGACACAGAAAGGCTGTTAATTCCTTCGGCAAGATTGGTACGATAGCCTTGGCTGGTCTTCTGGTCGAGTCATACTTTGAAAGCCACCAGGACAAAGGGCGAAATACCCTAAGCCCTAACCCTAAATTAGAACTTGTACATTGCGTAAGAAGAACTCAATATTATTCATCCAAAATTTGTGATTTGTGATCCTGAAAGAAATACCTAGAACATGAGGGGGCTCTCCAGAAAATGTCATGGAACCTACAGATACAGCTGACAGATGAAATGAACATAATATGAAGACGGCGTGTTTTGTGATTCTGGATAGCAGAAGAAATATGATTTGTTTGGCCGTCAAGCCATGCGTGCAGTGCATTGTTTGGCTACTTTTGGTGACTTGCCGTCATTCTGAGATTTTTCACTTCATGCTATTTATCCACCACCAGGTCAAGCGATACCCCTTGTCAATAGCTTTCTAACTAGCAAACCTGGCAAGGGTTTCATCGTCTTGACCTCATGCTCACGCTTAGTCCTGGTTCGGTCTGCGATGTGTGCGCAGAAGAGTACGGTCCGCACTGTGTTCCTCACTCCATTCCGTGCGGTGAGCTCTCAATCTTTTGATGATGTGGGAATTTTTTTTAACTCGACTCATAAAACTTTCTAGGTCATGTCCTCTGCTCTAGTTGCTGCCACAAGATCGTAGAAAAGACATTGCCTCGTCTCCAGCCCGTCTGTCCATTCTGTCGGGATCATTTCACCAGCGAGGATGTGCGTTTGATCCGCATCGACTTTTCAGCAAGCGGATGGGCCACTACTCGGCGGCGAGGTGGCCTCACTGAGGCTCTTGACATTGCTGACCGCTCCACACCACGACGGGAAGATCGTTTTCCCTTCGTCGAGCCGGGCTCCTCGCGTACCCGCGCAGAAGCTCGCAGGCTGGAGGATAAAGTGGCCAAAGTAGCCGCTAAAAAATGCTCAGTGGAAGAGGTTTCGACTCTACACAACGAGCTACAAGACTGGTTGACTCATGACGAAAAATCTAATGACCAGGTATTTTTTTTTCTTGCCATTCGATGTTTGCGGTTCCGCTAACTTTGAGTGCAGTTGAACTCTTCTTTATCCTTGAGTGCTGCGCTGCTCAGGGCGATTTTGATGAATCACTTCGCTCATTCGGAAGCTACGAAAATGGCAAAGGGAGTCGAGGCCACCCTAAAAGGGAAGCTAGACGACGCGGAATTAACTGTCACCAAGCTAGAAGCCGATCTAAAACAGTACGTAACCTTCGATCTATACTTTTTGCTTGGCTGACCACTCTTCTAGACAAGTACGTTATAGCTTGAGGAATATCTTACACGCCGCTCACCTTGTTTTCTTTTGTTATAGCAAGCCCTCCATAACCAAAAAGTACAAGAATGCCAGGCTCTTCGAGCAGAGCTTAGCCGTTATACTCTTAAGTCCGCTTCGTCTCAGGCTGCAACGTCACCCGCCCGCCCCAGCACCGCCGCTCCAACTGGATTAAGCGAGCGGCGCCAATCAGTTTCTTCGTCAGCCGCATCCACGTACAATGTGCCTGCAATGCCATCCATGCTCTCGCGCTTCGCAGCTACTCACTCTCGAAGTGCCTCCGCATCTGTGTCAGGAGGGTCGAGACCAACGACCCCCGCACGCATGACGGCACCATCGATTAGGTCTGAGACCCCAACGCAAGCGTCGGTGCTGTCGTCTCGTTTACGTGCTACATCCCCAATCCCCCCCTCAAGACCACGGACTATCTCCGTCTCCGCGACGTCGCCTCAAAAAATAACTCGTTCTCAGTCCGATGAGCGGGAGAGGGAACGAGAACGGATTCACGAACGTTGGATGCCCTCACCAAACGTGGCATATAGCCCGCCGACAGGCAAAACTATTAACTATCCACCCTACTTTGGTTCGTCCCCAGCTCCCGGCCGTGCCCGCTCCTCGTTCTCAACAAACGCTGCTTAAAATTTCCTTTTGGATTTGTCTCTTGGTTTCAGTCTAGCGGTCCCCGGACTACTACTCTACTTGTCTCATATTGCTATCTGTCGCCTAGTTCTCGTATCCACCTGTCTCATCTCTTTTTTCCGTTTCTCTCGCATCTTTCTCATCTGCATCTCATCATTCGCGCTGCTCCTTATACTAATGCTTTATTTCTTTGTATCCTATCCATTTCGCTTTCTTGACATCGTTGGCTTTGGCAGGATTTCTCAGCCATATCCGTACTCGTTCCTGTTACTTATTTCCTTTGAACATTTCACCCCTTAATAAGGAGCGCGTTTTTATGTGCGTTTGATTGCACAGCACATACTTCCTGTAGCATTGCGTCGTTTCCTCTTTCCCGCTTTCACTGTCACTAGCATTCTTTGCTCTCGTTTATCCCTTTTCAGCCCTCTCCATTCTCCGTCCCGCTTCCATTCCATCCGCTCCTCATCGATTCCCCCTTGATTCTAGAACTTATCCGTTGAACCTATATTCTTCCTCTCCGTATCCCCCTTCTCTCTGCCATTCCCAGCCGTCGTGCTTTCAGATATACTGTCTCGCTATCAGTTACTTGCTTCTTACGATGAGTTTGCGGATTTTAGTTTCCGCGGTCTCCTTTACGGGTTTTGATGATTCTCAGTACTTACACAGTAGTACATGACTTTTGTGACGTTTTACATAGTAGACGAATGATAACTCTAGCGTTCTCATTCACGTTGATTTCATTTTGCAATTGCATATTGTCGTTGAAGATTACCAAGTTCAGATGTGAAACTCAAAACGCTTCAACTGTTTCAACATTCAAGTGCTCTCCGCGGATAAGTAGTTCGAGGAACTGCCAGTCATCTGAGCGCTGGCGCGGCCCTTCAGTGTTTCAAAATTTCAAGTGTCAACGTAAACTTGGGCTTGTGCAGGGCTCTATAAGTCCATGGCTATAATCACATGCCGTTGATGGCACTAGTACTGAAGGTGCGGACACCGCGTATCTCAGGTTCTACTTCATCATCGACAAACTTTACTTTGTCTGCTCCGTAAGCTTTCAAGTGAGTTAAACGTTCTTCATGCTTATCGTCCCGCGAATAGTACTACGTCCACAACTTCTGCACCATTCCAGCGCGCAGAAATATAAAATTTCGAGTCCCTGAACTCTTGCAGCGTGTTTTACACGCTGCCTTCCCGAACAGGCACAGCAACGCCGATGGAACGAGGCTACGAGGCCTGCGCATCATCGGCCTAACTGCGCATGGCCTTACACAAGGACTATTATTCTGATTTTCTCGTCGGATATTACGCGAGAGATTTTCAAGGTAAGCGTAACTCAAAATGGAGACTTGGAACGTTGCAAACACATGCATTTTGTAGAAGGGTGGGTGAACCTTCGCTCACTGCAGGACACGGTCCTTCTTTCTTTATTTCTTCCAGCGCTCTAAGCGTTATCATACTCCGCTCCGCCGCGTATCGTACGTGCGCAGCTGAGCATAAATTCGGTTTGTGACGTGAATGATATTCTCCCCTAAAACGCGATTGCTGGATGGTGCGGATGATAGGGGGGACTTTTGAAGTTTGACGTAAATTGAGTGATACGATCAGTTCAGTGGCGAGCGATTCCTTTGGTCTTTCCTTTGGGACTCGTCGATCGTCACGATCAGCCTGATTGCAATCAGGCCCTGCAGACTGCGTCTAATGAACATAACCAAAAGTCGTCGACTCCAAGTGACAGTGCTCTGGTGAAGCGTTCTTGGTGGAACAATTGGATCTTGGAACCAGTGACCTTCAATATCCTTAATATGAGGAAGCGACTTTCTCCCTTCGATAGCCTGGCTAGGGGAGACTGATCAATATCGTGAGTTCGCTTCTATCAGTTGCTGTGTATTGATATATTCGGCCGTTGAATGATATGATAGGATGTGCTCAATTGGGGTATGAAGTAGCCGTGGTCGAATCGAGTCTGATCAGGTCGTATCGCAATCACCGCCAGCAGCCGGCTCATGTCATGGGTGGCAAATATCAGGGCCGAATCGTCCAGAATATCATTTCATATAGTTTATTGATACAGAGACTACAACGCTAATTGAATACTATGCCGCCAAAAGGTTCAACGCGAAGGGTGACTAGCAGGGACCTGACACGGGGAACGAACACGATTAAAAGAAGCACATAAAACAAATCGAACCGACACTTACGCTGCTCAGGCCCAACGCAGATGCGATCTTGTTGTATTCCTCGCTCGTGGGGGTTGCAGTGCCCGCGCAAACTGTGCATCATGAGTTAGTACATTAGATCGAGTAACGGCAGTGTCTAAGCATACTTTGGGACATGCGACCCTGGTCACTCTGAGTGATGACGGCGAGCTGCTGTGGGTTCATGCCTGATCGAGGGTCATAATGTTATTGTAGTGATCGAATATGTACAAGGAAATGCGCACCCTTGTTGGCAAGAGCGCTGGAGAAGGCCTGGCAGACGGTCATGGTGAATGGGTTGAGGTAGATGTGGGATGATTAGATGCAAGTTGCAGGATAAGAAACCCTGATATATTTGACCTGTTTGATGGATTTATATACGCAGGTGACAGGTCAACTGATTAATCCATGATGGACCATTGGATGCCGTATTAGGGATTTGCTGTGGGCAGGTGACCGGGTGACCCTGCCGAGAAGATTATCTGATAAGGCTTCTATATATACAGGATTTGATGTGTACTGGACTGAAGAAGCGCATGTTGTTCCACTCACAATTTGGAGAAACAGCAGACGTGTTTGGAAAGGAGATAGCAATAGGAGATTCTGCTAGCTGTATTAAGCACGGTCCGACCACACATCAAATTGACGCAGTGTATCGCGATTTTCTATTATGTTTCTATGAACGCGCGGACGTCCTCGCGAGCTGTGATAGGAGCAACTAGTAAAAGCGATGCGCACAAATATTGAGATCATAGTACATACTACACATTGATGAATAGCGGCCATTGATTGTTCTAACTTCTCATCTTCGAAGCTTCGCTGTGAATTTAGCTAGGAAGCTTGATACTCATGTGGGCAATTCAGGTTAGTCAAAATTTTGAGGTGAATGCCATGAAGGAGCTTTCAAGGAGCTTGATTGTACAACACGATCCTGTCTGCAGGTTGCCAGTAGCTATGTAGGAGGTCGCAAGCAAATTAATTTGAATTTCGCGTACACTGATACTTATTTGTTCATGTTTGCATAGTTCCCCATAGCCGCAAAACCTTGCTTCAGATTCCTCGACTCCAAGGCCCATATCGCTGAATATACCTCAAGCCCATCAAAATGGTGCGTACATGGTTCCGTACACCATCCTGTGGTGTTATACGCCATTATTTTGAGCATTGTTTCGCAATTTTAGCCTATTGTTGAGGTGGATTGCAAGCTGACTTCTGGATGCGTAGGCTCCGAAAAAAACCAAGGTCGCCAAAGAAGAAAACACTGTTTCGCTCGGTCCTCAGGTTGCTGAGGGAGAGCTTGTCTTCGGTGTTGCACACATTTACGCCTCTTTCAACGACACCTTCGTCCATGTCACCGATCTTTCTGGCAAGGAGACCATCTCCCGTGTCACTGGTACGCGTAACTTGCTATCTTGGTATAGATCTTTAACTACATGATGATCGTGAATAGGTGGCATGAAAGTGAAGGCTGATCGTGACGAGTCGTCCCCGTATGCTGCTATGTTGGCTGCTCAGGATGTTGCCACGCGCTGCCGCGAGGTCGGTATCACTGCCCTCCACATCAAGCTCCGTGCAACTGGTGGTACTGGCACTAAGACTCCTGGACCCGGTGCACAGAGTGCCCTCCGTGCTCTTGCTCGCGCTGGCATGCGCATTGGGCGTATTGAGGACGTTACGCCTGTTCCTACCGACTCCACCAGGCGCAAGGTATGCGCTCTCACCCGTTTTGAGGAGACTTTGTTATTAATTCTCTGACAGGGTGGTCGTCGTGGTCGTCGTCTGTGATCTCCATCTTCATGTTATTACTATGAGATTTCCGAAGAGCCAAAAATTGCTATGCATGTAATTGGAGTTACAAATGATATGTCGCCGTTCGACGCGCATCAGGTTTTTGCCTGCCCCGCGGTCGTTCACCTGTCTGTGTCTCTAGTATTGTGTTGTCAACATCTTTGTGCTTTGTATCGACGCGTGATGAGCATAAAAACATGTGAAACTTGACCGGTCGACCAGTTGTTTCTGTTGAGCTTCCGCATTTCTTCCTGTTTACTTCATACCACCAACATACCACAATACTGTACCTCCTTGGCCTGAAGTCACTGAATTCGAGGAGCGGCCAGCAATGGAACTCATGATTGTGTATAGATTTTTCCGCAAGATCTCAGGCTGGATGTCTGGGTTCTATTCCGAGGTCTGCATCACCGGAGGCGAGAACGTGCCGCGGGACGGACCTGTGATCATGTACGTTTCCCGTTCATTCTTGTAGCAAATTTATCATCATGAGTCGTTCAGTGCTGCGACTCACCATAATGAAATTGTCGACATCACGGCGCTATGTAAGCTCTCCCCAATGAGTTCCCTTTTGATAACTTGGATCATTTAAACAACCGGTGTCGCACCGGCGACGGTATCGTATTGTCGTAGAGTATGCTATTGGGCAAAGTCATCTCTTTTCAAGAAACCACATAGCCGGCACCCTGCTCACTTCCTCAGGAAGCATCCCCGTTTACCGTAACCCTAACAGCTCTTCATCGCCGTTCCCGCCGAACAGCAACAGCTCGCAAGCAGACTTGTTTCGCCACACCTCCACCGCTCTTGCAGCTGGCGAGGTTATCGGTGTATTCCCCGAGTTAACGTCGTACATGGTGCTCGGAATCGTGCAAGTGAAGGACGGCGCAGCGTGGGCTGCGGTGGAGTACGCTAACTCTGAATTTGTCCGGGAAGGAAGGCAAGGAGTTGGTCATTGTCCCTGCAGCGATAGTATATACGAATAAGTCCAAGTATAAGAGCAGAGTAAGTTTTCCAAGCATTTTATGTTTTATCTGACCACATGTGAGCCATAGGTCTGTGTCAGGTAGTTACCTCGGTCCATTGTTGAGTAGTACAACTGAGTAGGACCTGCGACCGCTCAGATGAGGCAAACCAATAGCGGTTTGGCGAATATGCAGCAAGACTGGATCCAGAGAGTGCTGAGAGCACGCGTTTTGTGGTCAAAGAGATGACTGCTGCGATTGATTCCCAGCTCAAGCACTGGACTGTGAATGCTCCTGACTGGTGCGTGCCCTTTTATCATGAAAACTGCCTGTTCCATCATTTTGCATGATTCAGAAAAACACTCCGTGCGGCTTGTACAGCAAGAACGGTGTTTTGGCAGAGCGAGGTCCCGCTTGACAGATCTGTCGATATCTCTCAAAGGTGAGTTTGACTTATCTTGTGCCTCTCAGTCTCCCGAAGTTTCGACAATTGTAAGGTTTGTCGAGGCATTGTTGCCAAGAAGCGATACAACGGGAACACGGAAGGCCATTTTGATTCGATACCTTGCGCTTCTGCACTTCACCGGCACTTCTTATTCAGCTCTGGAAGACCTTTACCCTCTCGTCGATCACAATAAAGACTTTCCTATGCAAGCCCTCCTTTGGCCATCTGGTATCCGCGCTGGTGTGACACTCCTGTTCCAACTGTGCACCACCATGTTCCATCCTCGTACCCTTATCTTCTTCCAGTATTCGTTCCAGGGTATATTACTAGCTGGTTCGCCGCACGGATGCTGACGGTACCGAACGAGGAAGAGACCAAGGCTCAGTTTAAGGCTATATTTGGCGGTCTGGGATTCGCCTTATCCTATGGCTTGCTCACGCAAGCATGCGTAAAGTTCACAGACCCAGTCCCTTCCCCAATTTGCAAGGGAGGTGTTGCTGTTTTCTTCAACAAAATATTACGGTTATCGGCGCTGTACGACTGCCTCGTTGGAGGACAGGAATCGTTGAAGAGAGCGCTCGGTACTCTCGCCATGGCAGTTGGGATGACTTGGTCGCTTTGGAAGTGGCACAACGTTCTTGTGTATGGCAAGTGATCAAGGCTTTCAATCAGTAGGATGCTCATTTTGCGAATAGTGAAATATAGGTAGTGCGTGATAGGTTGAGACCGTAGCCATCAATCTGACATTCATATGAATGGAAGCGTTTTCTAACTGCCTTTAGGGTTTTCACGGGTCTCTTGCTCCCTCCATCTTTTGATCTACCAGCTGATCAACTTCTAGCATATTCAACTCTGCCACTTCCTGTAGGGAATCCGTATATCAAGCGACACGTCGTTGAGGACCCTTCCAAAAACAGCAGTGCTCTCGTTGGTGAGGCAACCCACACAGTGACACAATCCTCTGTACGGAATGCCGACAACGCGGGCACTGGTGCACAAGGTCCACCGATTCCCACAAGGCAGCTCACATAGCACCTGCTCTCCGCTCGTTGTGAGGCCTGCCGTGCGCTAAAAGAGTCATCGGATGGACGGACGCCGGGGTGAAGCCAAGCAGGCTGATTCTGATATGTTAGCGTCTCATACATTTCTTGATTGTCTGATATACTTGCCTTGAAGGGACTCGCTCACTCAAAATTTTGAAAGCATGTTGTTTGCGAGGCAGTTGGACGAAGTACATGCGTCTTCTTGTGTGTTGCTGTGTTACTAGATCTACTGGCTATAGGCGACTCGAAATATTTATACATTTAGATCCTCCTTGGTGATGTATTTCGCCTAAAACGGTGTCTAGGACCAGATGGATTGCTCATGAGTTTCCTGGGTCAAGGGTTTATAATCACGGACCTTTGGTACATGAACTAGGCGATCGTGTAGCACTGAAAGGTCGTCGACATGAAAGGTTGTCATCACCACAGCATCGCATCGCTGTTCAACGCTTCCGAGTCAGCGCTCTGCAAAAGCCGACCTGCTTCATGGGCATTTCGCTGTTCGAGGCATCATATCCCAAGAAGCTGTAGCTACTACTGATTTCGCAAGGACAGGATTTCATAGACATCAGGGGGGTACAACGTCTACCACGATGAGTACGACCTAGGGGCTAGATAAAAAGTCATGGTGACGTCCGACGAGCTAATATATACAGATCGAAGTGTACATCAAAATTCTTCAAAATTACAACGGTAGCAACTTTATGTAGTACATGACATGCGCATGGTATTTAGTAGATGCCAGGTATGAGCCGGTATTTCACTTTCTTAGCCCAGTTCACCCACTCGTCTTTGGCGATCGACTTCATCATTTCATCCTCATTGTTGATTCTAAGCATGAGGCCTATTGCAGCCGTCATTCTCTGCGCCAACACTGCCAACATGATCACTTTCACCCCAGGGATATTGAAAACGCCTGAGCGGCTAAACAATGAGGACAACGATCCGTGCAAGACAAACATCCCGATGTTCTGCGCAAACGCTCCCAGATAGGATGGATGGCGGACGACCGAGTATGGTCCAGCCGTGACAAGCGTGTGCTCCTTGCAAACACTGAGGTGGAATGTGAAGAAACGACCGAGGGTGCGGAAACACCACCAGCGGAGTAATCCCCCCGAAACCATAAATGCAGTGCCGGCAAGGAATTGGGAGTTAGTAATGGGCACGTCTTGAATTGTTTGAAGCAGAACGGCTGCGTTTTGCATCCCGCTAGGAAGGCGGGTGGGGTCTATCATGCGAGAAGCAATGATAGCGAATTCTGCAAAAGCAACAGTCCAGGAGAGTGCCTAGGACATCATTACATCAAAGAGGATCGTGGACGATCAATGAACAAATAGTTACCTTTGCGAGTGGGAGTCCATATTTGATATCCTGGATGAGAAACCATTCAATGGAATTGTAGTGAATAACATCGTTATTCGTGGGGGTATGAGGGGGTGTGGCAGATACATGCAAGGCAAGAGGGGACGAGAGAATGAGTGGTATTTTGAAGAGGAACTCCATCTTGCTGAGGTATGCTCGGCATTGGGGGTGCGTTTATCTATTAATGCACTGTACCCTGTAGTTCCCAAGCTAGGGTAGTCACCTAGCACAATAAGGGTTGAGGTAGTGTCATTTCTCCTTTGATGAAGTCCGACGTTGAATAAATTACCATAACGCCGCTTCTGACCTCGATATCTTTCATCAACAAAGGATCAGGCCTTCAGGGCCCATTCGGTCTTTCTGGTCCGTGTCTGATTGGGAACGAATAGACGGCTGATTTCTTATTGGGATGGCACTTGTACGAGTCGAGATCAGCACTGATAATTTCACGCTGGTGCTGCACATGGATAAGCTGAACTAGACTCGCGCACCTTGTTGTGATGCGCCAAGTATCCCGCAGGTTGAATGTACAGTGATGTATGAACGGTCGGGCCGGTTCTTCATTGGAACAGGATTATTTCTACGAAGCTGTCAACATCACGACGAGAAACCTTCTCCATGAAACCCTAGGCAGGCAGAAAATTAAAACGGAGGCAAAATATATGCACGAAAATAGTACGTGACAGACTCGCCTTCCATAGGTACACTTGAGCACACGACTCGCATGCGTGGCCTTGTCCCATTGATTGTCCGATGACCTTTTTTGATGGACCAATGCCCCAGATCGTTTCCTGGACTGTTTCTCTAGCAGAAATTGCCGTCCTTGCCTCTCGCGTGATAGACCTCAGCACGCTTCCCAGCGTGATACAACCTGCAGTTGGTCAGCTTCGAGGGATTCAGGACATGCCTATTAATGGCCATATCCTCTTGGGCACCGCACTTATTCAAGTTGTCGCGGGGGGATTCCTCCGCTGGTGGTGTTTCTGCACCCTTGGTCGTTTTTTCACATTCAAGCTCAGTGTCCGCCAGGAGCACAAACTTGTTACGACTGGACCATACGCGGTCCGAGTCGTACGCCACCCATCTTACGCAGGAACTCTTCTGCGGTCCATGGGCATGTTGATGTTGTACGTGTCGCAGTCGTCATTCCTTAGACACTCGGAAGTTTTGAATAGTATCCCTGGACTGGCAATGATGTTGGTGGCATTGCTGGTGGAGAGAATCATTGCGGTGACAAGCCTTCTTGTGTAGGATCGATCACGAGGATGAAGTCGTGAAGTCAATTTCCAGAGACGAGTGGAAGGAGTGGGCTAAAGTAGTCAGGTACCGGCTCATACCAGGCATTTATTAAACCTCAATATTCAATGCGTGTGTCATATAAATATGTTCGTAATTTTGTGTAGTGTAGGTGCTACGTAGTATGTATTCAGTCACAGTACAGTTCTCAAAATGAGACTCAAAATATCCGTCTACCATTGGCAGGGCTGGGATGCCCATCTCTATCACTGGATCCTTGCAAACCAACGTTGATTGTATTAATTTAATGCACGGACGACTAATTATGTAGTAAATCGTAGCGGGAGTCGGTGTACAGGACGACTGCAAGTGAATGTATCTTAGCTACACAATCTGGAAGTCTTGTCACATAGTATATATGGCCGTTAAATAAGTAATACAGACTTGAGCAAAATTTGCCACGTTGATTGCCTTTAGGCTTCAGGCCAGGCCTTACTTAGGTCGAAGCCTCACCTTGATCAAATTCATGCAGACCAATTTTGGATAAGTATAGCTGCGATGGATTGCAATGTGGATGCTCAAATGGCGTGACTCGAATTCTCCATCAAGCTTGAGCGAGAACACCAGACGAACATGGCTTTCAGTCCCAGCGTCACAATCTGTGAAATTGTGTGAATGCATGGGATATACCTCCGGTACCACAGTGGTGACCCCTGCTAAAGGATACATTCACATCGGAGTCCGGGGCGGATATGTTTAAACGGTGATATTTTGAGCTCATGTCCGCTGCAGTCTCCTATCCAGGGTGAGGACCCAAAAAAGACACTATCGGGGGAGATTCTGCTTGCTGAAGAGTAAAATGGTTGTCGCGGGCTGGCCGCTGGTAACAAGTACTCAGCCTGGTATCTGATGTCCTGAGTTAGAGTCACTAGGTTACTAATATGCTTATGCGGAAAGCAATATTAATTGCCTGGCGTTGGTGGGGTATTAATTATCATTGCGAAGCCCGACAATGAGCATGACAACCGCATCGTCAAATTTCAAATGTAAGTCCACATACGCATCATCTAGTAGGCTCGAAGAGTCCAGATAGCTTCAGCGTCCCTTCATCTCCAACTGGATCAGAGCACAGGGCTTGGGTTGGTCCAGCCGGGGCTCAACTTTGAAGCTCTCTCCTTCCCTCCAAAAGGCGAGTTACTGATCCGAAACGCAGGCTCCGAGTCAGAATTCTCACTCGAACCTTCTCAGAACTCCGTTGATTCTGGTTTAATCTGTCATGGAAAGCTACAGCGCTGATATCGATGGTCACCAGTCTCGTCGAGCTGATCGCTCCTGCTTTCCTGGATATAGGTGGTGGCCTGCCAGTGGGTGTGTCGATGTTTAGTAGCGAAAGTTTCATTTTGTGCAAGCGGCAGGTATGATTTTTCTCACGCTCTTTCGTTTTGCGCGCGATACAAGACCTCATTAACATTCTTATTTGTGCCTATCTATATCAGTACTCAGTTTCTGCTACGATTGCGACGCCTTCTCGCTGGTCCTTCAAACTCCAAGGTTCGAGCCGGCTTGCCCTACAGCGGAACTTCTTCCATGATAATTTCCGGACACTCGTATTGCATCCAGTGACCGATGCCCGTATTTTCAAGAATCCTGATGTGTATTCTCTCCACATCACGAGGGAGTTTCTCCAAGTCACAAGCTGAGACTTTCCTCGGATCTGATATCAGAATGGTGATCTTCACGTTAGTGGGGATGTTTTTAAACAGGCCACCGAAACACCATGGCATATTTTGCTGTTCGGACCAAAGTAAAACATGTCAGCTGAACTTGCCATTTCCGCATCTGAAATATTACCCGAATCGTTCGCTCAACAACAGCGCGACTGCACATGGCGGCTCCCATAACCCTCAACATGCTGTCATTTCGTGACCAAGCATGATTCTCAGCCATGTGCTCCTCCGCGGTTCTGGCAGTCATGGTCTCCTGCGAGAGATAGTTTATCGCCGCGACGGCTTGCGCCTCGTTGAAATCGAGGGCGGGGTCGACGAGTATAATTGCAGTTTCCTTCTTTGTGGGCAAAAATGGAAGAAGCTCCAATGCCACTGGGCCTCCAAGAGAATGGCCCATAATTACATCGTAGGAGGTGTCATTGGCGAAATATGGTAGGAGGTCTTTTGCATAGCTGCACATACGAAAGTCGCTGCCCCTTCTCCATGCATGCCCAAGTAGATTCGGCGCTACGACGAAGAATCCTAATGAACTCGTCAAAACAAGAATATCATCAGCCAAAGTGTTATAAATTCTGACCTTCTGCAGCTAACAACTGAGCTAGGCCATCCCAGGAGCTTGAGCACATAGTCAAGCCATGAATGAGCAGAGCTCGTTTGGGTGCGTTAGGGTAACCCCACCGAGTAGCTGAAATGGACATGCAGATGGCTCAGGTGTGTTCAAGATCTTCTGAGAAACTCGCTGGGACGAAGATGTCTGGATCTTGGTATTCGTTTAAAAGACGAGCAGTAAGAGCAAGCTGACGGGTCATCTAGGGATAGCTTGGAAGTGCGGACGAACAAGAGCGAATTCCAGGGCGCATCAGTTTCAAATTGCAGGATTACAGAAGTTGCTGCGAACCTCGCAAATGTGCCAAAGTACGTAAGGCATACTAGGTTCTTCTACATCCCTACCGCTTGAACAAATTGAGCACCGGCCAAGAGTGAATCCTACCGGGCATTAACTATTTCCCCCTTGCAGCTGAAAGTTGAGATGACACCCGGCCGCATGCTCCGCAGGTGCCTGTGAAGAGCGCACCGAGTGTTGTTGACTTTGTTGGTGTTTTAGGCAATAGACAAATACTTGGTGAACGACCTCACATAGGCCCTTGCTTCGAGCCTAAGCTGAAGCAAAGCAATTTATGGGAGAGATTATGGATATGATGCGTGCGCCCTGCTGTCTACCAAGCAGTGCCTCTTACGGAGGATCTTCTCGACATTCATGCACGACTAGCATCGGGACATTCGATACCGGAACGATGTGTTGGCTATGGACTACTGTGAGCGCACACATTGCTGTCGAGATTTTATTCCTGGCAGACGACGTTAGCGATAGCTCTGACTGCTCAATCTTGCAAGTCAACAAATACTCAATGTCCATAGCCAGATTTATCGAAGACAGATAGTTGACTTCGCTAATCACAACCATCTTCGTGGCACACAGCAATCCATGTCCAAAGACCTTGAACAACAAATTTTCATACTTCGCCAATCGCGATGGGTTGACCTCTCTGAGCTCATTGATTTTGCCATGAAACCTCTTTCGAAACCTACCTGCCAATCTATCCAACTGCTCGGAAACGGCAGCTACAATACCGTCTACAAACTGGTCTTCGCCGATGGCACTGAGATTGCTGCTCGCGTGCTAGTACATGATGATGGATCCCTAGGCGAAGCTATCTGAGATAGCCACCATGCAGTCGTGGTTTGTTCGCGCGTCCGGATTGTATCCGGAAGTTCTCGTCCCACAAGTCCACGCTTGGGTTCATGCATGCGTCGTATTATCTCAAGTTCCATGATATCATCACGGGCAGGTGGATCACTTGGGTCGATCATGCCGAGTGAATATGTGAGACATATTGGCGGGTTAAACATGGTGAACCAAGACACTGGTCGGGGCGCCGCATTTATTGTCGGTCCAAACGTGGCGAGACTCTGTATATGACGAAATTATAGACTCGCTCTTAGACTGGCCATTTTAGACACGTCCTCGAAGTACCGTGAGTTGTGAGGGCGGGCACGTGAGCGATGGACCGCGCCGGGTCGCCCTTGTCCGGGTGAGCGAAACTTTAAGTGAGCACTACGGTAGTATATCATGTGTAGGACTGTGACGCATGTGATGAGTGCTAGTGATGGCTCCAAAGGAGGCTACATAGCCGCATAAAAAGAAAGCTGAGTATCGTTGAACATTCATATACTTATTCAACACTGCCAGGGCTGTGGCCGGTGGATGCCGGCCGCTGGCGGATGCCAAATTTGACTGCTAGCGAATTCAATTACAATCACATCTCGTGCGAGCTAGCCACTCTTGCCATGATAACATCTAGATGATCTATTTCCTGCCGCTATTTTCCACCTTTTGAATTCGGGGATGGTTTAAAGATCATGACATCGCGGGTTCGAACGTTCTAAGGCGGCTAGAATGAGAACAAAGGTAATAGTTGATATTCAAAAGGGGCCGGGCACGTTCAACTCTTCGTTCCTCTTCCTTGTTGACTTCTTCGTAACATTCAGCGTGGACGGCGATCAGCACAGACTATAACCCTAGCCCCAGCCGACCTCCGTCTCAGCTTTTTCCTCCTGCACCTCCTAATGTTCGTCTTGCCAAGCAACAATCGAGGCGCACTCTCATCCACCAGAAGTCATATTCGTCTGGTTATAGCTTCGGCGTAGTTGTCAACGACGACATTAATGAGATCGACGTGCTCACCGCTGGTGTTCTGCTGCTCCTTGTACTTGGTTTGAGGATCGGAAGTGATATGAAGATCAAGCATTTCGAATTCGAGTTCGACCCCCCGATAAGCAGCACTGTGACGAAGAAGAAGCGCCTGCCGGCTTCTCGCACCCAGAAGGATAATGGTGGCTTCGGTATGCTCGCCAAAGGAGACTGGGAAAGTGCTGTGCTGCACTCGACACCCGCTAACGGCTGATATGCTCTGACGTTGGTTGCGCAGTCTTGGTCTTCGCAAGGACACAACCAACACTTTGAAATCCGAGATTAGTCGCGCGCTTGCGATAAAGATCGGTGGATATGCCACTGTATGCGCAACACAATCTGGGGGGATGAATCGATCCCCAACCTTCTTGCACATCCCCTCATAAATGTTGATAAACAAACTGTCCAGCAAGGCCGCACGATGTCTACTCGCACTCTTGGTCTTCGTGCTGTAGTCCCTCACGGCATGGAAAGTGCATGTGCCTTTGTCGCTACCCTTGACACCGCACAGATACTTCCTCCGCCATCCGCTGCATCCACGGTCACCCTCTTTGACCCTATGGCTGAATTTGATCCTGCTGCGCAAAGCACGCCACTGCACGAAAAGACTATCATTTCACATGAAAATATCAAGTTGTCACTATGCCTCGCTCTCAACCGATTTCAAAATGCTCAAGTATTGTCTATATCAGATCATCAGAAGAACACGCCCAAGCACCAACAGAACCAGAGGCTCAGCCACCCACCAAACGAAATAATGCTAATGGCATCGTCATGTACACTCGCATGGTGGTCCTCCCGGGTGGTGAAACCACTTATACTCAAGTCTAGCAAGCAGCGCAAGGACGCCGTAGAGCCTGCAACGAAGTCGGGCTCGCATTCTTTCCCTTCTTAAAGATCGTGATTCGAACCCTGATAATACTGGCGATGTCGCCGGTAACGGGTTCGCAGGTACACGACCGCTTGTTCTTGGAAAGAAGTCAAAGAGCACGACGAGAACATTTCTCCCGGTGCCAGTTCTGTGAACAAGCATCTGAAGCCACTAAAGCTTAGTCGGAAGGAGTGAGCAAGGTCCATGGAATGCTTCGCAAAGACGAAACGCTCCCTAGCGTGTTGGTTCGCCCACCATCTGACGAAGATGGAATTGATTTATGAGGTTCGGTGAACACTGACTTGAACTTTTTATGCTTTCCCCTCGAATCATGTTCTGTTTGCTTTGTGGTTCGATTTTTTTCTGCTTTCTTGACCATCTGCTTTTAGTTTTCTACGCTATCATACTTTTTGATGATTTTTATTCCATTTCATGTTGCTTTCACATTTTCCGCAGTGCGTTTGGCACATAAAAGTTCAATTGTCATGAAGTTGATGCTCAGAATATCGCATGTATTGTCGACACCATATGTACAGCTACTATGCTTTACCCTTTCAATCTGCCCAAAGTGCAAATGATAGCCGTCATGTACACGGCGCTCGAAAATTTGCCTTCCAAAGAAAAGTTACGAAGGAAGGGACTGTCTCCTCTTTGATCGGTGTCAAGTACTATCGTAACGGCGCTGCCAAGTGAATTTTTCAAATTCTGGTTTGTCGATATGAAGAAGCTGGAATCACCTCAGAGCTAGAACATTTGCAATATTTCAATTTATAGTATGCGCGCCCGGATCGTGAAGAACAGATAAGTTTAACTGGTTTACAGCTGACAGAAACATACCTGTGTAGATTACTTTTGAAATAGGAACCAATCAACAAAATTATGAGGAAACAGCAATCTTCACAGACAAAGGGCGTTCCACGGGAAGAACATGTGCCGGATAGCATGGCGCGTAGATAGCATAGCATAGCACCTGGATAGCATAGCATAGTGCCTGGATAGCATAGCGCCTAGATAGCATAGCGCCTAGAGCCCTTTTGCTTCTGGAATGCCTCCCGTCAGGTGTGCTACTTAAAAGAGCAGTTAAATCCAGCACGTCAAGTCGCAATATCCGTGTCATGGCCCAAAATTATCCCCTTGAAATCAATACTGGCAATTTTTCCCTTAACATATCCGGCGTCGTAGGATTCTTCGGGGGCAATGAAGCCATCGGTGCTATACAGACCATTCATCACCACAAGGCCAGAAAGTTCCTGGGATGGTATAACTCCCCCGGCAGCTGGGCCGTTGGCGAGAAGTTTGGAAAGCTCGCAAAATCCCGTTTCTGGGGCGGGCTCTTCCCTGGGCCCGACGAAGAACCCACAAAATTCTTCGAGCTCGATGGCAAGCAGGGCCCAAAATATGTCGCCTCTAGATCTGGATCCATCCTGGAGCACACCGGCCACCTTGCGTATTTGATAATGCAGAAGAGCAAGGGGGAGCTGGGACTCGAGGTGAACGAAGGAAGAATCACGAAACGGAATAAAATAACCATTATCAAGACGCAGAGGGTTTTTGACCCGCTAGTGGCTAAAGAGGAGATGCCGAAAGAGACGCTTAAAGATGAAACGGGGCCGCATGAGAAGCCGCGTAAAGAGGACAAGAAGCCGCCAGATCGCGAGATCCCACCTCGCAGCAGAATTCCAATGTTCGTTGCAGTTCTACCGATAGCCGTCAGCTTCACCACATGTGCACTTTGTGGATGCACATACGACTGGTTCTGCTTTTCAATGATTCTTCTGGGAATTGTCTCAAGCGGCATATTCTCCGTGGTCATGGGGTCGGCACGTTTAAAGTTGCAAGGCGTGAATTCAGCACCTACGGCTCCGCCCGGAGACGGAATGCTGATGGACGGTGATAATATCGTCCTCCTGCTCGGGGAAGAGAAAGATGTTGCCACGATCACGAGGGGCAGCTTCATTCTTGAATATGACCCCTGGGTTAGGTGGAGCAAAAAAGTAACCAAGACACCTTCCGTTCTTGAAGACGGAATGAAGTCGTCCAGGTCGGACAGCAATAGCGATGCGGAAAAAGGTCAAAATAATTCTTGTCCAAAGCAGGATGCCGCGCCTCAAGACCAGGTTGCCGCGCCTCAAAACCAGGATTGCCGCGCCCACAGAGCAGGGTGATGATCGCGAGTCTGAGGGGTCTCTAAGGCCGGGCAAAGAGCCCATCATAGACGAGTACAATGCCGTTGGATGGTGTTCGCTCCTGCTCGTCATACAACTCCTCGCCCAACTCCTCTTGATACCCCAAGGCACATCATTTGGCCAAATCATGTTCCTGATCTCCTTCGCAGCTTCATGGGCGTACAATGTGTACTTGTCCTCAATCAACAACAAGGATATCCAGGAACAATTGATCCTAGAAGAACTTCATCTGGAGGAGAAGCATATGCGGACGTACATCTTTCTCACGAGAACATCTGCCGCAGTATTCGCATGCCTGATGCTCCAGCCTGTTGACGGTGTTACAGGCAAATATGTTACTGCAGACAAATGGAAGGACCTCGGTTTCAAACCAGAAGATATCATTCGCAACTTCATTCCGAATGATACGCAGGTGTGGGATACATGGAGAGAAAAGGTCTTGGAGGTAATGAAAACGCGCAATGGTAGCAAAGACACTTGCGACGGTTTACTCAAGATGAACCTCGAGGAGGAAACGAAGTCCGGGGAGAAAACGAGGTTCAGGCAGGATGAACGAAACCTTCTCAAACTGCTCTTGGATGACGCTCGAATTGCATATCATCTGGCCATGAAAGAGAAGGGTTGGTTGGAGGAAAATTAAAACAATGGAACGACTTATCTTGTACACCAGTAACTTGTACTACCTATGGCCGAGTCACAGATATCATTGTACCACTGTAATCAACCATGCATTTCATCAGATTTCATCCACGTCAGATTCGAACAGTCCAAAAACATGCATCAACTACTACTCACCAATCTTTACACAAAATGGGCGGAAGGGACCGCAGTCACCGCACCTTTACGTGAGCCTTGGATAATTTTCGACCATTCGTAAAAAGGAGGCACCTCTGGCATTTCTAAGAACTCTACGACCCAGAAAAAGACTTCTATTTATTCTAGCTATACCGCTCATTTTCGTCACGAGGTTGGGCGTTTTAACTTTGAGCTCTCCTAAATGTAAATGGTCCCTTGTAGCTGCCACCTCCTCGAAGACGTCACCTCATCTGTGTTCTCCTACACACAGATTACAGATGCAGCACACAAAACTGAGAATGCATTGCCTATGCTCGCAGCTGCTGCCCGACTACTAAAAGTTGACATCGTCTACGCACGCTTCGCGCCTACGGATTACGACGAATTGCACGCGATCATGCGGAAGCTTATGGTGCGAGCGCATGGCATGAGTGTATACTATACACTCATCGATCCGACGCGAGAGCGATTCCCTGTCACTCCCGCTGCCTCCCGGCCCGCAACACCTGTGCATTCCAGACCGCCATCTCCTCGGCCTGACGTTCCTCCGTGACGACAGAAGAGAAGCATGCACCCTCGGCTGACCAGGAACTCAGAGATTGCAAACCATCCCGCCACCAGCGGCCACTATCTTCCCGCGCATGGTCATATCCTGCGAGCTCCACCTCACCCCTCCATTCACACCGTCCGTATAAGCACTCGCGCTCGCACCATGCCCATCACACTCTTGCACAGCTCCTTGCTGCACTTGGTGCTCTCTCAGGCGCCCAAGCACTCTGGGGAAACAGCGGTGGGTGTATTCGAATCGCAAAAATATCTGAACCTGGAGGCGATACATTTGTCACATCCGGATTCAGCTTTCTTTACCGCTCTAGCAACAGAGCTACTCAGCGACAGCTGCTAGCATCTCTTAAGTGTGTGCGAGGAAGTGCTTGTAATATCTGGGGCCTGGATAGGCAATGTTAGGAAGTTCAGCTTTGATTTTTGGAGGGGCCACCATGAAGATAAGGCGCAAACCCACAAGAAAGAAGTCCAGAAGTAGAACCCTGCTTGGATGACGGATCTCGGAAAGGCAGTGAAATGTGATCCCGACGCCCTTCCCCCAAGAAATGCACTTGAAATAGCCATGAACTGGATTTACCGCGCCGCCATCAGCATCGGAGGTGGAAACGTGCTCTTCGCCTTGAAAGCGGGAGTGTTAACAGGTCTGTCATCATTCCTTTTTCATCTGATCTTCTGGCCGTCTGTATGCTCAGTGATCCTTACCATCTCCGTCAACAACTATCCGTTCGTATCAGCGGCGAGCTGGCTACAACATCGGCCGAACTTGGATCAATCTACTGTTCGGTTGTGTCTTACGTGAACTCACACGTAGATGGAGACAACACCACCATAGTTCGGAGCTTGTTAGCCATCCGCAGCAAACTCAAGCGGTCACTCGTGCTGAAGGAGAACGTCATCTACGAGGCGAATACTAACATTCAGAATATAAACCCTCACATATGTTGATTCGCTAGTTTTTGCTGCGCGGACAATGGCCTGCTGCCAATGAGAGGTATCACAAGATATTGGAGATTCAAACGTGAGTATCTATATCTTATGACGACCCTGTGTTTTTAATCAAAAATAGGCAAATCGCGTACCAACTGTGTCATTTGATGTCCATAGTGCGTCATCTGGAACCCGCTTAGGCTCATGCCTTCCTTCGCCGGACGCGGATACTTGATTCGGATTTCCAAGGCGATGTACTCGCGTTGTCAGTATGCTTTCTGATCACACTCTTTTACCCGCGGTAACCTTATATTATCTTCTCAGGTCTCATCTCCAATGCACTGCGCACCAGCTCTCCTTTGCCTCAAATTACGCCATGTCCATTACTTGACAGGTTCATGCCCATGCATCATGGTTTGAACGTAGTGCATGAAGAGTCAGAAGATAATCATGGATTGCTACGGACGCTCACCGTGGAAACGTTGGAGAATTTGCAGTACCTGTGAGTTTATCGTCTCCTCTTTCCACTCGAGAGGTTGTCATCCTTTGTTTCAGGACATTCTGCATTGGCGTTTCCACCGCCTTTGGAATTATCACTCGACTCGATCGTTTGATGGTTGCTGTTAAAGAGCTGGTTGGCGGGCAGTATCATATTGATGGTGTAGGGATGGGGCATCACAGAACGTGGACGGGAGGAGAGATGGCATCGCCGACGATGTCTGTGAAAGCGACAGAAGTTTGAGCCGTTGACTGTTCGCGTTCTGCGATCTAGGAAGTTTATTTTCTGTACTAGTAAGTGCGCTCAAACCAATCTGGCCTTGTCGATTTGTTATCTAAGACTAGTAGTCACGAAGGAAGGCAAAACCTCCATAATGTGGTTCATGTCGTCTCCACGTGCCCAAACGTTGGAAGGGAGAAGGACAGATGAGAACGTACCGCTTTGTCGGCCTCGATCATGGCCGTTAGGTATTACAAGAAAAAGTGATTGATCCAAAATAAAAACTAAGAATACATGTTGGCTGCCTGGGTTTATTGTCTACTGCGACGGATATGTGCAGACAGCCAAGGAAAGATCAGATCAGAATAGATCGCCATAATACCCCTCGCACAACAATAAACCCAACAACCTCAATAAATTACTTCCGCAAGTCTCCATCCCATCGAACAAATACGTTTAGTGCTGGCAACGATACAATTGCCGAAACGGCACATCACCATACTTCAAATCCCACATGTATCCAAGTTCTAAGCCGAAACGCCCGGGAACCCATGGCTCCTACCGATCTGCTTCATCTGAGCTGCGTCGTGAGCGTATTCTGGATCGGTCGTAGGGTACGAAGGCCAGCTCTCGGGTGTTAGGACGAGTCCCTGATTAGGTTGGTTCACTGGCTTTGTCACAACGTGGAAATGCACATGGTCAACGCTTTGCCCGGCTGTCCTGCCGTTGTTCTGATTGTCATGTTAACTAGCGCGAGCAGGAGCTCTTGCAGCCGGGGAGGGGCGTACCTGAATGATGTTGTATGAATCTTCGCCATTCATCACTGCTATCTTCTTCATTATAGGACCAACGTCTGCGAGGAACTCATCCGGGAGTCCGGGATCTGTTAATGTCCGGGAGTGGTCTGACCTAACTGTTTAACGCAGATTTGCCTAGATCGAATGGATACCCACATTTGGGTATGATGAGAGTATGCCCATGAGAAACAGGAGGCTTCGCGAGGAAGGCTATACTTTTAAAGTGTGGCATTGGAGATTGAACGGTGATTAGGTGACGAGGCGGCGTACCTGTATTTCGTTTCGTACACCTTGAAACTCGGTGCTTCCCCGGTGATAATCTTGCAGAATATACAACTGAGAATTTTTGAGTGAAAGAACAGCACGGATATTGGGTTTGGAGCGCACTTGGGGTCGAGTTTTGTATCATGCGGGAGCGTGCCCGCGTCTACGTTTAGCGCCTTTGAATCTGCGCTCGACTGCGTGGAGGTAGGATCCATTGAATGAGACGTCGTAGTCGTAGTGGGTAACTGAAGAGAGACGATAAGCTTTGATTGGTGTGCAGGGTATGATAAAAGTACGACCGGTCCTGCGAACTATAATAACAACTTGAACGCACCATTTCCTCTGGCTTTATATGCGATTCCACAGGAACAATGTCGTCTGTCGGATGGTCCTTTCGAGGGGTAAAAATGGAAACAAGCAAAAGAACAGCACTGGCCAACAGGAAGGACTTGTGGCGCGAGAGGGTGTCCATTGTGGAAGATGGCGCTTGTTATCGCACATAAGTGAAAGCTGTGGATCGCAGCTACAACACCGGTATTGTTCTTGGGCGTCTTCTGCAAAGACGCGTCAATTTGGCCACGAGACGCCCAGACCAGCTCGGGTCTTAGATTAGTATAATATGCTGTGATGGAAGTGGAACAAGGCAGCTAGTATGGCCTGGTTTGCTTTGGGGTTCGCTTCTTTCTTGACCATCTGCTTTTAGTTGTCTACTCTATCATACTTTCGATGATTTCCATTCCATTTCATGTTGCTTTCACATTTTCCGTGCGCAGTGCGTTTGGTTTTACTATCACGTTTTCACATAAAAGTTCAATTGTCATGAAGTTGATGCTCAGAATATCGCATGTATCGTCGACACCATACGTACAGCTACTATGCTTTACCCTTTCAATCTTATATGTCGATCCTTTTCGTATCAATCAGAATTTGTGTGGTGGCGTAACATGTCAGTGGCGCATGGAGTGGAGGCATTTCAGACGTCTGATTTTGCACTTGCATGTTCGTAGTGTAAAGTGCTCCGGAGTCGGAGGACCCTGATCAGTTCCCCGCAGGACATGGAAGATTGTGGTATTTAATAGGAATTAATAACACGGCTCGAGCTCAAAGTGCAATGACAGCCGTCATGTACACGGCGCTTGAAAATTTGCCTTCCAAATAAATGGAAGTTAAAGTTACGAAGGAAGGGATTTGATCGGTGTCAAGTACTATCGTAACGGCGCAGCCAAGTGAATTTTTCAAATTCTGGTTTATCGATATGTAAGGCTGATAGTGAGTTCGACGGGGATTGCGAACTAAGACGAGAGTAAAGGGCGCGAGATATAAATCGAGATAAAACGAGAATAACAAGGTGGAGGGTGTTAGAGGCGGAGACTTCGTAGGACGTGATTAGGCTTGCTTGCGAGCGGGAACACAGAATATAGGATTCTTTTTGCTAAGGCTTAAAATGAGTGTACATGAGGTATTTATACGTCGCGAAAACGGTAAGGGTCCTCGGGCGTGGCTACGCCGAACGTTTATGTGAGCGCGGAGGCTGAAGGACGTGGCGTCGAACCTGGCAGGGTATAGTATTAGGTAAACGGAAGGTGGGCCTGAAGATTGAATGAGTGGCGGTATGAATGTGAAGGGTGATAGTAATGTAACGAGAGTTTTTGACAGTTTTGAAGGGTCGCGGTGTCGTTTATAGGAAGGATGAGTTGAGGGTGGACGGAGATGGTTTATGACAGCGAATAAGGGCGTGCTGGTCGACGACGGCGGTGAGATAATGATGGTAAGAGATAAAGAAGAATGTATCCACGTGACTCGGATACAAAAGTAACTATCGATGAGTCACGCGGACGACTTTGGGCGTCTTGCTGTGAAGTGTTGGTCCGGGCGTAGAGGATATGAGATCCTTACAGATATGAAGATAGCTGGAATCACCTCAGAGCTAGAACACTTGCAATAGTTCAATTTATAGTATGCGCGCCCGGATCGTGAAGAACATATAAGTTTAACTGGTTAACAGCTGACAGAAACATACCTATATAGATTACTTTTAAAATAGGAACCAATCAACGAAATTATGAGGAAGCAGGAATCTTCCAAGACGAAGGGCGTTCCACGGGAAGAACATGTGCCGAATAGCATAGCGCCTAGATAACATAGCGCCTAGAGCCCTTTTGCTTCCGGAATACCTTCCGTCAGGCGTGTTACTTAAAAGAGCAGTTAAAGTTAAATTCAGCACGTCAAGTCGCAAAATCCGTGTCATGCCCCAAAAACCTCCCCTTGAAATCCATCCTGGCAATTTTTCCCTTAACGTATCCGGCGTCGCAGGATTCTTCGGGGGCGATGAAGCCATCAGTGCTATACAGACCATCCATCACTACAAGGCCAGAAAGTTCCTGGGATGGTATAACTCCCCCGGCAGCTGGGCCGTTGGCAAGAATTTTGGAAAGCTCGCAAAATCTGATTTGTGGGACGGGCTCTTCCCTGGGCCCGATGAAGAACCTGCAAAATTCTTCGAGCTCGATGGCAAGCAGGGCCCCAAATATATCGCCTCTAGATCTGGAACCATCCTGGAGCACACCGGCCACCTTGCGTATTTGATAATGCAGATGAGCAAGGGGGAGCTGGGACGCAAGGTGGAGGAAGGAAGAATCACGAAACGGAATAAAATAACCATTATCAAGACGCAGAGGGTTTTTGACCCGCTAGTGGCTAAAGAGGAGATGCCGAAAGAGACACTTAAAGATGAAACGGGGCCGCATGAGAAGCCGCGTAAAGAGGACAAGAAGCCGCCAGATCGCGAGATCCTACCTTGCAGCAGAATTCAAACGTTCGTTGCAGTTCTACCGATCGCCGTCAGCTTCACTACATGTACACTTTGTGGATGCACATACGACTGGTTCTGCTTTTCAATGATTCTTCTGGGAATTGTCTCAAGCGGCATATTCTCCGTGGTCATGGGGTCGGCACGTTTAAAGCTGGAAGGCGTGAATTCAGCATCTCCGGCTCCGCCCGGAGACGGAATGCTGATGGACGGTGATAATACCGTCCTCCTGCTCGGGAAAGAGAAAGACGTCGCCACGATCACGAGGGGCAGGTTCATTCTCGAATATGACCGCTGGGTTAGGTGGAGGAGCAAAAAGGTGAACAAGAAACATTCCGTTCTTGGAGACAGAACGAAGTCGTCCAGGTCGGACCGCAGTAGCGATGCGGAAAAAGGTCAAAATGATTCTTGTTCAAACCAGGATGCCCCGCCTGAAAACCAGGATGCCGCGACTGAAAACCAGGGTGCCGCGACTGAGAACCAGGGTGCCGCGCCTGAAAACCAGGGTGCCGCGCCTGTAAACGAGGTTGCCGCGCCTGGAAACGAGGTTGCCGCGCCCACAGTGCATGGTGCTACATCTCCAAAGCCGTCTCTACCGCCGGGCGAAAAGCCCATCATAGACGAGTACAATGCCATTGGATTGACTTCCCTCCTGCTCGTCATACAACTCCTCGCCCAACTGCTCTTGATACCCCAAGGCACATTATTTGGCCAAATCATGTTCCTGGTCTCCTTCGCGGCTTCATGGGCGTACAATTTGTACTTGTCCGCTATTAACAGCGAGGATATCCAGGAACAATTGATCCGAGAAGAACTTCATCTGAAGGAGGAGCATATGCGGACGTACATCTTTCGCACGAGAACATCTGCCGCAGTATTCGCATGCCTAATGCTCCAGCCTGTTGACGTTGAAGGCAAATACGTTGCTGCAGACAAATGGGAGGGCCTCGGTTTCAAACCAGAAATTATCATTCAGAACTTCATGCCGAATGATACGCAGGTGTGGGGCACATGGAGAAAAAAGGTCTTAGAGGTGATGAAAACGCGCGATGGTAGCAAAGACACTTGCGATGGTTTACTCAAGATGAGCAGCGAGGAGGAAACGAAGTTCGGGGAGGATGGCCAAAAGCTTCTCAAACTGCTCTTGGAAGATGCTCGAATTGCATATCATCTGGCCATGGAAGAGAACTTGAAGGGTTGGTTGAAGGAGAAGTAAAACAACGGAACGACTTATCTTGTACACCCGTAACTTGTACGTATGGCCGAGTCACAGATATTGGACCACTGTGATCAACTATGCATTTCATCCACGTCAGAATCGAACAGTCCAAAGACATGCATCCACTACTCACCAATCTTTACACAAAATGGGCGGAACGAACCGCACCTTTACGTGAGCCTTGGATAATTTTCGACCATTTGTAAAAAAGAGGCACCTCCATTTCTAAGAACTCCACGACGACTTCAACTGGACTTATTTTGATACTGAGTCCTGACCGACCAAAATGAGACGGCTCCTTGACTCCTTCGTGACTTGGTTTCTTTGGAAGGCAATTTTCAAGTGCCATGGAGATCACGATATGGTGCTTGAAGCTTGAACTGGTAAGGCCGCCGCAGCATGAATTCATGAGTCCTCAACGTTAATATTGGGCTCAGGTAAATTGCCACATCACTGCCGCAACTTGCCGCACCGCCCCTCGACGACGATATAATAATTCTGTTCCTGGTTATGTATGCTGCGAGAAATGTCCCAAGCTTGTCCGACGGCAAGCCTACACACCTATTTCTGCTTCACGAAGCAAGTCATGCGCAACCTTTGCATTCGCAACGTGACCAACGAATCTGCAAGGGCGCATGGCTCACCCTCCACGACATATTGGTTCTTTGATGACGAAATTTGTCGAGGCAGATAAAAAAGCCTGGTCGTGAGGGCCACCCGGCTGGTGACCGGTAATCGCTGGAGTTCTCGCTAGTTCTCGCTTTTCTTGTTGTTGCCAACACCCATGGTGAAATTTACTATCCTCGCAGGAGGATACACCTCCTACATCGCCTCGTATATGTTCAATAGCGAGACGAACAATTTGACATACTTGAACCAGTACATCACTGGTGGCAATCCATCGTGGATAATCTCGCACCCTACGAACAAAAGTATTCTTTAGTTCGTGTCTTCCTCTTGTGTCAGTATCTGCGCGTGTCCACTAACATTGGCTCTGATTAATTCCGCAGTGCAACCAACGAGAACGTCCCTGCAGGCGCACTACAATCATTCACGGTCGGGCCTGAAGGAGCACTCACCCTTGTTGATACTGCATACTCTGGAGGAAGTGGCCCGCCATATTGTGGCGGTCTCTCCACGGGTCAGGTAGCCATAGTCAACGTACGCCGTAATTTTATCTTTTTTTTTCAAGTTGATGCTGAATTTATATCAGTACGGCTCCGGAACTGCGCGTGTGATCCCCACGACCACAGATCCGCTGCATTTCTCCATCAATGACAGCACCATCGTGACGTTCCCTGTCCCAACCACTGGAACGCAGGGCGTGTCCGAACCACACATGGCATACCAATACGGCGAGGAGCTCTTGATCCCTGACAAAGTACGTTTTAGAACCTTTCATCTGTGAGCTGTGGCTTTTCCACTCACCACGAGCGGCTGTTTAAAGGGCGACGACAAAATCTGGCGTCTCGGCCAGAACGGGTCACCAGGTAACTTCTCAGTACATGGTCAAATTGCGCAGCCGATCGGCAGCGGCCCGCGGCACATCCAGATTTACGGTGAGCACATCTCCTTTCATATTCTTCTTCGCTAAGCCAGCACGCAGAGAACCAGCTCTACACAATCCATGAGCTCGCAAGTACCCTGACACTCCAAGACTTTCCCGCATACCCCAACTTCTCCACTCCCCTCCTCTCCAACGTTTCCACTGTCCCATATTATCAACCCGCAGGCTCTAGCTTCGCAGCTGCCGAAGTCCTTATCCCACTTCCAACAGCCGAGTTCCCGACCCCTTACATCTACACCTCGAACCGCAACATTGGTGTACAGGACCCACGTGGGGATACGATCGCCATTTTCGAGAAGGTGGATAACCGGTTGGTCCTAAGGAACCAGGTATACACGGGCTTGGATCAGATTCGCGGTATGATGCATGGGCAGCAAGCTGGCGAGGGAGGTGATGCATATATTGTGGCTGCTGGGTTTGCAGGTACTGCGGGCGTCAAAGTGTACAAGCGAACGGAGGGAGGCGCGAATTTGGAGGAGGTTGCGGTGAATACAGAGCTTCCGACGCGGACGAGCTTCGTATGGTTGAAACAATAGAGGATCAGACACACTCAGTATCAACGCAGGCTGTCTGCTGTCTAATATAGAATATGCATGCATGCTTCCAGGTCTAGGTGTAATACTGGTACTATGGTATACGCACTCTATGTATATATCATGAGTAAGTTCGCTGCAAGAGCTGGACCTGCTCGTCCTTGCTCAACCCCATGCGACCTCTCCAATGACGAGGACAAATAAGTATCGTCGGTGTTGCGCGGGCGTACTGGTAATGCTAGAATAGCATCTAGAATCAATGGAACATCCTTGGATTCTACTTCACCTAGCCTGTAAAGGGCTGTGATTTTAGGTGGTGAGGCCTTGGAGCATAACAGTGACCCGATTGGTTATGTTAAATCAAATAACATTTGATCGCAATTTGATTCGTCAGATTTACAGTAAGTGCATAGTACATACAAACAAGAATAGAAGGAATGTTCGTCCATGATTTGTCTCGGGAGACTAATGATAATGTAAAGCCATCCCAGTGCGTTGGCCAGGATATCGAGCCCGACCTAGATACCCAACTGAGCATTCGAAATGAAATGGGTACCACCAGCGCATCGATAACCTGCCGATTGCTTGATCCAGCGAAAACCTGCAATACACACACCCATTTGCCGTAACTTCTGCTGTACTTGAGCCTCCTCGCGCCTCCTCTTCTCCTCCTCTTGCTGCTTCTGCTTCAGCGCGGCCAAGGCTTTCTCTCGAGCAGCTTTAGCCTCTAGCTCTCGGATGCGAGCGGCCTCTCGCTGGCGCATGAGCTCATCGTTGGCGGTATTGTCATTCGCTATTTTCTGCGCAAGTTTCCGTGCTGCAGCTTCTGCAGCTCGCAGCTTGTTCAGGGCATTATGCTGCGCAATATTACGCTGTCGCAGCTCTTCAGCGGCATCCTTTTTGGCTGCTTCCGCAGCTGCTTTATCTGCTTGCAGCCTCGTCCAAGTAGCATCATCTACACCAGGATCCCGTTGCACCTGGTCATGTTTCTGGGCAAGCGACGAACGTTGTTTGAGTAATCTTTTCGCTATCTTATGTAGTGTATGACACTAACCTGAGATGAATCCGTGGTGTTTGGCGGAGATGCCTTGCTGGAGGGAGGTTTGGGTTGCTGCTCTGTTCGTTTACGTTTACGAGAGGACCTGGAAGCGGGGGAGTTTGGAGGAGCTGCAGTAGACACGCTGTGCTGAGATGAATCCGTGGTGTTTGGCGGAGATGCCTTGCTGGAGGTAGGTTTGGGTTGCTGCTGTGTTCGTTTACGTTTACGAGAGGACCTGGAAGCGGGGGGGTTTGGAGGAGCTGCAGTAGACACGCTGTGCTGAGATGAATCCGTGGTGTTTGGCGGAGATGCCTTGCTGGAGGAATGTTTGGGTTGCTGCTCTGTTCGTTTACGTTTACGAGAGGACCTGGAAGCGGGGGGGTTTGGAGGAGCTGCAGTAGACACGCTGTGAGAGGTTGAAGGAGGAGGAGGAGGAGGAGGTGCGATGTTTCTTGATGTAGCCATCTGTGGGACACCGGGGGCTGATGACACCATCTTGGTTGGCAAGTCGAGACGTTCTCGCTGCTCAGAGAGTTGATCTCTCATGATACTCAATGCGTCTTCTGATGGAACGACCAGTGAACAACCTGGAGTTTTTGCAGCCAAGATGAATGCAGGGCGAGCTAACTTTTTCGCAATAGATTTTATGTCGCGTGCATTACCCCAGTTTTCGAGACTCGCCATATCAGCGATGATGCTTAGCATCTCCTCGTATAGTGATGATGATGAATCAGATAGCCCTTGAATGACAACCTTTGACCCGCGCAGTTCCTTGTCAAGCAGCTCGAGGCATCGGGTTGACGACATATTAGGCAGAATGAAGTCCTCGGGAAACCGACTGGAAAGCCCAGGGTTCGCGCCCAACAGCTGATTCATCTCCTTCTCATATCCTGCCAGGATGATGACCATCTTACCCATGAATTTTTCGTTGGTCATCTGGCCTACGACTTCGTCAATGGCTTCCTGTCCAAAATGACCTTGGCTAAGTCGATAGGCCTCATCCACAAAGAGAACTTTGCCAATGGCCTTCTCAAAAAGTTTCTTCGTCTTGGGACCTGTTTGGCCGACGTACTCGCCAACGAGATCCGATGCGGAACACTCTACCAGTTCTGTGGATGCGAGGAAGCCCATATCATAATAGACTTGACCAAATTTCCTTGCGATGGTCGTCTTTCCGGTTCCTGAAGAGAAGGCATCAACGTAGGAACAATCTCGAACATGATTTGATTACCAGGCGGTCCCTTGAAGATGAAGCTGGTAGGTATTTGCTTGCGCACGTCCAGTCCCGATGCTTTCATCCCTTGCGCCATGTTCTGGTAATCTCCCAGCTTCTGAACAACAGCTTCGCATCCAACCATATCTTCAAACAACTGAGCCAAGTTTGCTGCAGCGTGCTGATCACGGTCCCAATTATAATCGAAATCTTCTGGTTCGAAGACGATATCCAGAGACAAATTGGAAGGTTGCGATGCCTGCCGCTTTAGATATCGATCTTTTGCAAAAGTCAGCATGTTTTCCACTTCCCCTCCATTCCCAAAGTTCGGACGGTTCTTTCTTCGGCTCAAAAGACCAAGCGCCACTTGTTTGGCTTTCTCTGTTGCACTGAGGTCTTGATCCTTTAACTTGCGTTCAAAGATTTCCTGTAGTTGAGGCTCAGTGAAGTCTTCAAACATGAACGCGTCCTCAATCGCAAAGCGCCGAGCAAAGCCGGGATTAACATCCTGATTCAGGTGTCAGAGCCTGCCTTTGATCATGAAGTCGTGCACCTGCCTTGAACATATCTTCCATTTGCTCCTTGTACCCCAATAACAAGACACAACGATCATCTCCTGGTACGTTCTGTATCTCCGCAACCATGGTTTCAATGACGCCGGTCTTATAGGGGTCTGGGGTACCACCATTCTTACTGTGCAGCATGTATGCCTAGCGAGGCAATGAGAACCGCAAGGTGAAGGCGGACATATATACCCACCTCGTCAATGACCAGGACCTTTCCGACAGTACTCTCCAAGATGGCCTTAGTGTTCTGTTCAGAGTGCCCGAGATGTTGCCCGACAAAATCTGAAGGGTTCTTCACCACAACTAAAGACGGCAATCAGGTCATGATCCTCAAATATTCTTCAGCAGAACACCGAACCTTCACCGTTAGTGAGAAGCCCTAGGTCCGCCAGTGCTTGACCATAGAGTTTGGCGACAGTGGTCTTGCCAGTGCCTGGGGAGCCCAGGAAAACCCGGTTAAGGGCCATATCGAGAGGCTGTTTTTCTGTCAACTCGCGATGATAGTTCGCCCTAATGAGGTTGAAGAGGTTGCTGACAGATTGCTTCACGGATTCGAGCCCAGTGAGCTTTTGCAATTTTATCCACGAAGGGCAGTGAGGAAGAACGGAGTCTGGATTGGGGCCAATAAGATCTTCCTTAACGAGCAAGAAATCATCTGGTGATGATCCGTTCTTGCGCTCTTTTCCTACCCTCGCAGCCTGTCGCTGACGTATCTGCGCAAACATATTTTGCAGTGCACGGGCATTGCCAAACCCTTCGCGGCCGCGGCCACGACCGAGGCGTCGGACTGCGATTCGACCATAAAGACCCCGGATGCCCTCTTCGACCTTCATCAGGCCTCCAAACTGTTTCTCCACCAGATCAGCGAGCATATCAAGGAGCTCTTCGTCGGTGTAGTCCTCGAAGGTGAATCTATGCGGCACACGACTCGGAAGACCTTGATTATGATTGAAGAATTTCTCCATCTGACGGCTGTAGCCGGCAAGGATGAAAACCAGGCTTCCAACACGGTTCTCCATCTCCGCTAGCAGGAAGTCGAGAACATCGGTACCGGACCCACCCTGTGCGCTAACTAGCTGATAGGCCTCATCGATGAATATGGCGCCACCGCCAACTTTCATAACGTCCTCGATAAGCTTCTTTGCACCACCGACGCCATCATGTGCCAGGCTCGCTCCTGTGGTTTCCTTAAATGCGTTTCCTGGAAGTACTTGTATCGATTCGAGAAACTGGGCATATAGCCGTGCGACCGTTGTTTTCCCTGCAGAAAGGTTTAAATTAGCGCGAAAAGATTACCCAAAGGACTCCTACCTGTCCCTGGATTCCCCAAGAGCGCAAGATTCAGACGCTCCTTGTTCGCAGGTATTCCCTGGCGTTTCATCAAGTCTAGCTTCTCCTTGGTTTGTAGAACTTGCGACTTCACTCCTTCCAGTCCAGTCATCGCCATAATACTATCAATCGCGTCGTTTCGCTCGCCTAAGAGCCTCTTTTGCGATTCCCAGTCGTCGCGAGCGGCAGAGCTTTGTCGGCTACCGGGAGGTTGCGAAGGAGTAGACGAAGGATGGGAGGATTGCTGTGAGGGAGAAGTTGTTGGTTCGGATGGGTTCGCACTATTGTCTTTTGAGGAACCTGCTGTTTTCTGCGCGCGAACTTTCGCTTCTTGGATCTCTCGTTCCTTCTGCTTAAGCATAGCCTCTCTCTGCTTCGCGGTATTGGCATCTGCAATAAATCCAACCTCAACTTTAAGTCTTGCATCCATTTCAGCCATTCGGGTATCATGAGCAGCTTGCTCGGCATCACGTTTTTGCTGGAGTTCTGCGTCGCGCAGTAACTGCTTTTCAATTCGCTCTGCATCCTTCTCGCATGGAGCGCATTTTGCCCGAGGCCCTTGATGACACTTCCATGAAACGTTGTGGACGCCCGCCCCACATTTCCCAAATAACGTCTGTTGGCAAAGTACTTTGGAGTGATCAGAAAGCTGATGGCACTTTGAAGGACAAATGTGCACGTTGCAACTGAGCATGGTACCACTAAAGGAGCAAGGTCAGCCAGATGCACCGAACATTGTTGAAAGGACACTCACCAAGGCTCCGCACAACCTCCATCTGGACATTGATCGTCAAAATCATTAGCGTCTCGCAGAATGGCATGCCGCGCAGGATGGCGCTCGCATTTAACGGGGAACCCTTCATAGATATGTGCTGCCTGTCTGAGAAGATTGAATAGACGACTCCAAAGGGGGGACTTGCTCTCGAACGTGTCCATATTGCCGATGAGAATAAGACCATCACGGGCCCGAGATAAGAGTACGTTCAAACGTTCAGGAGACTTCATGAAGCCGATAGCGCCATCAGGATTCGATCGCGTCAAGCTAGCAACCACGATATCACTTTCCTCTCCCTGGTAATTGTCTGCTCCAGTCAGTCCAACGTCAGACATTCGTTGTGGAGTTCATACCTATGGTAGCAAGTCTTATCTTCCTTTTGGATGCCTTTGCAGCGTCAGGAGAGAGCAGCCCCGCACGGACCAAGTCATAAGAGTCGAGGTCGTTTAACACAGGGTCATTTTCTGCCTTGAGAGTTTCCCGAAGTTTAGAAAGCTGCCCAAGATAAGGCGTTAGGACGACGATATTATCTGTCCCATAACCTTGTTGAGCGAGGTACCGGACAATCTTCAGAACCATGCCGGCTTCATAAGAGTTTTGTTTTGAAGTTACAGAACCAAGATCACTGCGATCGCTGACTCTGCCCTCATTGTCCTCAGGGTGAGCATGGTTGACGAAAACGATGTTATCTTGGATCCCACGAATATCGGCTCTGCCGTGAGTGCTGGCGGCGTCAGTGAGTTCGGGGTATGTGAGTTCACGAACAAGTGCGGAGATTTCAGGCCGCATACGATGTTGCTCGGTGAGAGTAGCGTGAGGGAATCCTTTTAGAACAAGGCGCTCGAAAAGGGACCTGTTCAAGTCGTATCCTTGGTCACTCTCGACCTGGAGGGCATAGCTATTGACTTTCGGTCTCAATTGCCTATATTCATGACTTAGAATAAGGCGCTGAAGGTAGTGATTGAAAGCATACTTGTGGTCTCCAATAAGGATAAGTTGATTTGTGTTTTCGCCAAGAGCAGTCAGAATATGACTCTCCAAAATCTCTCCGGCCTCCTCCACAAGGACAACGTCGGGAGCAGCAGTTCGGAGGTCTTCAGTAAATTTTGCGGCACCTGTCGTCGTACATGCAATGATCCTTTTCGCCATGAGCGTTGCGACCAACGACTCGCCGTACTTCCGGGTGAGATCTATTTGGCAATTATTGTAGTCTCGGCCAACGGCGCCAATATCATCTACCATCTGCTTCCGAAGGTCGTGTGTCCATTTCGCCAACAAGTTCTTACGGACAGGCAAGGCAGTAGTCCAAATGCGACTTGATTCTTCCGTCCGCAGATGAGCTGCATGGTTGAATATGCCCGCATCGCGGCCCCTTTCCCATAGTGCGATGAGATACGTGGGGTCAATCTCCTGGCCTCCACGGCCTACAATGGCCATGCCATCATCTGACGTGGAAACGCGAAAAGCTTCAAAATAAGCCTCATCCTCGAACTCGATATGCGTTAAGATATCCTCATAACGAATCCGATTTGCCATGAACTCTGCAACAGAGTTGTCAAGGCGACTGCATAAAAAATTAAGTCTGTTCTTGAATTCATCGATCATGGTCCAATCCGCCTTAGTCCGCGGGGGCTGGGACGTCCTCTGGCCAGGACTGAAGAGGTTGAGATGCGCTAGCTGCGGTTTGGCTCTACCTCCGAGTCGAACCATGTGGTCATCAGGAATGCCGATTTTGATAAGGTCATCTAAAAACTGGTCCAGGGCATGATTGGTATAGCAGACAACAAGAATCGTCTGATCGGTGAAGTCGTGTAGAGCTTTTGCTAAGAGGGCGCCCACAAACGACTTTCCGGTCCCTGACCCGTCATATAAACATTTACTTAGCATCCACAGCGTCAAAGAACATACCTGGAGGGCCCTGTATCAAAGATACCCTCTGAGTCAGGCCAGAAAGAATCGACAAGGCTTGCGAACAATCTAAATGTATGGGGTCGGGAGTCTGAAGCAAGTGTTGCAAGTTTCCAGAATGGTTGGCTTCAATGGCCGTGATAACGCCATCAGCCATCCGCGGGGGGTTCCGCAGAGTAACACCACTCTTCCAGAACAGCAGTTCATCCGATACTGGGATGTGCTGCGTCTTCTGCAATGCCTTGAGCACCGGCTCAAAAGCAAAGAGAGCAGTGTCAATCTGGAGGAGCTTCGCGTCTTTGGCATTGCGGAGCCGGAGGATGGTTCTGCTTGTACTCGCCCGCCCGTCTAGTTGAATAACGATCATAGGGGGGCTGCGAATCAAGAGATCTTCCACTCGGTTCACAGTGCCAAAGCCGACCACTTCCTTATCAACTACCACGCAGACGAGTGATTGGTGACGAAAGATCTTGGAGCCAGCATAATCATCTGTGAGATACGCTTTCCTGTCCTTCGGGGGGACGCGCTTCAGAGATGGCAGATCGTTGACGCACTCCAATGTTATTCCCCACAGCATCTTCCGATCATCAGTGCCATGGTAAATACCTTTGAGTACAACACCATCTATCAGGTTAGAGCGGTGGCGCTTGACGTTCTTTCCTCCAAGCGCTTGAAGTTCTTCTCTCATCTCTGCTATCATGTCTTCGCGAAGAAGGCGAAATGTGTTATCGAGATAATCCGCGGTACGAGTGCTTTCTCCGGATTCATCTTCTAACTCCGAACTATGGCGCAAGAATGGTGGCTGTTTGGATCTAATTTCGTCTGCTGTGGGAAGGATAGCGATATCGCGAAAATTGACAAGATCATTGTCATGTCGTCCGCCTGGGCCATTAGCAGCCGAGGGAGGGGCTGAGGAGCCATACGTCGAGAGGATATGCTTGATCTTCTCTCCGATAAGCTGGACTTCCAGGTTTGCAGAGCTTGTGAGTTTTAGAAGCACGTTTGGCCTGCCAGCTAGTTCGAGATAAGGTGTTGTGTTGTGGTTGGAGAGGTTCAACAGCCGGAGGAGGAGGCTAGCGAAGGCATGTTGAGCTTTTTCGAGTAGCTCTCCACGAACAAAAGCGTGACTAAACGCCGACCAGAAGAAATCCGGTTCGACTATCTGGACAAACAGGTGATCCAGCACATTGCTGCTGATGCTTGTGGCCTGGAGGAGATATACAAGAACGTTAGCACCAATACCATTCATAAACTCCGCCGACTGGTCCAGTCGCATGGCCTCCTGCATGATAGAGGGCCCTTTTGATTCTCCCACTATCTTATTTACGCATACCGCAACATCTGGTTGGGAACATACGGAATCGAGAAACAAGTGACAGTTTCGTGGGTCGATAGTGACTTTGCCCTTGAGAACATCATAGAACCGTTTGTTAAGCAAGGCAGCTCGTCGATCAGACATTTTCTGGGTGTTGTTCGGCGGCGGCGGTGGTGTGGAGAAAAAAATACGCTCCAGATAGTTTGAACTTTGATTTGAGGGTTAGAAAGGCACGTGTGATCGAAGAACAACAAACAGGATCTGCACAAGCACCAGTTAGTACTATGTGTAAGCGGATCTTCACGAAGTAACATATTACAAAGGGAATTCCATCGTCAGCGGAGTGACACTCCTTACAGTGCCGTGATTCAAAAACGCACACATCTAAAGAAAATACTACCGTACGCAGAATCGATGTAGAACTAGCGCAGCTGGGAGTTGTGGATAAAATGAAAGCCACCTGCACAACGGTAACCTGATGGATTTTTGATCCATTGGTAGCCTTGCACACAGACGCCGAGGTTTCTCAACTTCTGCTGTATCATCGCTTCTTCGCGTTTCTTCTTCTCTTGCTCCTGACGCATCTGAGAGAGTGCAGCAGCAGCTCTCTGCCTTTCTGCCTTCGCCTCCGCCTCTCGAATGCGAGCCGCCTCCTGCTGGCGCCTGAGTTCGTCTTGCTCAGCCTGGTCTTGTGCCTTCCGCTGAGCAAGAGCCCGAGCTGCAGCCTCCGCAGCTTGTTGTCTTTGAGCGGCTCTACTCAATTCAGCGTCGCGCCTCTTTATATCCTCAATCGCTTTCCTTTTTGCCTCCCGCGCCGCTGCTTTATCTGCCTCCAACTGCCTCCAGACAGCATCAGCAATTCCTGGGTCACGCTGAACATCATTAGTAGACTGGGGCTGCGGGGTGCCCTGAACTGGTAACTGCATTTTTTTCCCTCGCTGATCTGGGGTCGGCGGGATACTGCCTTTCGAAAGAATAGGAGAAGCAGTTCGGGAACCTGAAATAGAGAAAGGAGGCAGACTGCGTGAGCTGGACGATGCAGGCGACACCTGTTGAGAACCTCTGGGCTGCCTTGGGTGACGAGGAGTCGTTTGTGGAGTGACTTTTGCAGTAGACGAGGGAGTCGATGATGGTGGCTGTGGAACTTTCGGACGCAATGTGCTAGATGACGCACTGGGTCGTGAAGGTGGCTTATTAGGTGGTTTGGATGCGCTGGGCGTGGAGGGCGGTCCTGATTGCGGAGGAGGCTTCGGCTGTGACTGGTTGGATGAGGAGCCCTTCTGGGAAGGTGGTTTGGGTGGTTGAGGTCCATTGGTTGTAGAAGAAGACCCTGATTGGGAAGGGGGTGGAGGCGGGGCGGAATTGCTGGACGATGCCATGGGTGGTTTGCCTGACGGGGATGAAGTGGTTATGCGTGGAATATTGAGTCGCTGGCGCTGCTGATTGAGTAGGTCCTTCATGATAGCTATCGTCTCATCTGCGGTGAGGGATGGGGTACTCCCAGAAGTATTTGCCACAACATTGAATGCGTGGTGGACGAGTCTCTGGGCAATGGTCTTGATATCTCGGGCATTTCCCCAGCTCGACAAGCGTGACATCCGGTCGATTATAGTCTCCATCTCGGAGTAAGCAGAAGAAGTGGTGTCAGCTAGCTCAGACAAGACGATCTGCGTCTTCTGCAATTCCTTGTCGAGCACTTGAAGGCACTTGGCCGCCGTCATGTTGGTCAGAGTGATCTCTTCGGAGAAACGACTGGCGAGACCAGGATTGACGCTCAAAAGGGTGTTCATTTCTTTCTCATAGCCTGCAAGAACGATGACCATCTTGTTCATGAACTGCTCGTTGGTCATGAGGCCGACGACCTCATCAATGGCTTCTTGCGCAAAATGCCCGTTACTAAGCCGGTACGCTTCGTCCACGAAAAGTACTTTGCCCAAGGCCTTCTCGAAAAGTTTCTTCGTCTTTGGGCCGGTTTGACCCACGTATTGTCCTACGAGGTCGGAGGCGGAACACTCGATAAGGTCAGACGAAGAAAGAAATCCCATGTCATAATACACTTGACCGAACTTCCTCGCAATAGTTGTTTTTCCAGTACCTAGGGACAAGTAAAGCATGAATACTCTGCTCTGGACGAGAAATTGTTACTTACCTGGGGGTCCTTTGAAAATGAAACTAGTTGGAATTTGTTTGCGCATATCCACACCAGTAGCCTTCATTGCACGAGCAATTTTCTGATAGTCGCCCAGCTTCGTCACAATGTCGTCACAACCAACAAGATCCTCGAAGAGTTTCGCCAAATTAGCTGCAGCATTGCGATCGCGATCCCAATCTGGATCGAAATCCTGAGGCTCGAAGATCACATCGGAACGTTGATCGGGAGGGACTGATGCTTGACGCTTCTGATAGCGGGATTTTGCGAGACCGAGCATGTTCTCCACCTCACCAGCATTGCCGAAGTTAGGACGGTTCTTGGCTCTGTTCAGAAGATCACTAGCAACCTGTTTCGCCGAGTCAGTGGCCCCAAGGTCCTGATCCTTCAGCTTGAAGTCCAAGATGTGCCGAAGTTGGGACTCAGTGAAGTCCTCGAAAGTGAATGCGTTTTCAATGGCAAATCTACGAGCGAGCCCGGGGTTCACGTTCTGAGTAGACGCATCAGATTTCACACTCGGTAATCCAAGTGAACGTTTGAGCGTACCTGGAACATCTCTTCCATCTGTTCTTTGTATCCCAATAACAAAACACAGCGATCTTCTCCAGGTACACTTTGAATCTCCGCGACCAAGGTGTCAATTACAGTCATTTTGAATCGGTCTTGTGATCCAGAATCCTTGCTATACAGCATGTAAGCCTGTCAGACAAGGTCAATATTATCACTGGCTGGTAAATCTGGGATCACATACCTCGTCTATAACTAAAACTTTACCAACGGTACTGTCCAAGATAGCTTTGGTGTTCTTCTCTGTGTGGCCAAGGTATGCGCCCACAAAATCAGATGGATTCTTGACAACGACTGATAGAATGTCGTCAGTCAATGGGCAGCCAACAACACAAGTATAGATTACTACCTTCACTGTTGCTCAAGAGTCCTAGTTCTGCGAGTATTTGTCCGTAGAGCTTCGCAACTGTCGTTTTGCCGGTTCCTGGTGAGCCAAGAAAGACGCGGTTCAAAGACATCGCAAGAGGCTCTTTCTCTTGAAGCTCTCGGTGATAGTTCGTGTCGACGATGTCAAAGAAATTACGGACAGAGTCTTTCACAGAATCAAGACCTATCATTTTCTGTAGCTTCTCCCAAGGAGCGCACTGCGGAAGGACCTGAGATGGGTCAGGACCGATGAAGTCCTCTTTGGTGATCAGAAAATCATCCTCGACCCATCCCTGTTGGCGTTGCTTCTTTAGTCGTTCGGCTAGTCTCTGGGCGACCTTCGCAAACATGTTTTGTAATGCCCGAGCGTTTCCGAACCCCTCGCGACCGCGACCACGTCCAAGTCGACGCACTGCAATTCGAGTATATAAGCCCCTGATGCCATCCTCCACCTTCATCTGTCCCAAATATCGTTTCTCTACGAGCGCTTCCAGCATCGTCAGAAGCTCCGGGTCAGTGTAGTCCGCAAACTTGAGAGAGTATGGAACACGACTGGGAAGGCCAGGGTTATGCTCAAAGAACTTCTCCATCTGCTTGCTGTACCCCGCGAGAATGAAGACCAGAGTACCCACTCTGTTCTCCATCTCGGCAAGGAGAAAGTCCAGCACCTGACCTCCTGTTTGCTGGTGTTCGCTGACGAGCTGGTATGCTTCGTCAATGAAGATGGCGCCTCCTCCAACTGTCATGGCGTCTTCGATGAGCTTTTTCGCTCCACCCACCCCTTCATGCGCCAAGCTTGAACCCGTCGTTTCAATGAACGCATCGCCTGGGAGAACTCGAACTGACTCGAGGAATTGCGCATACAATCTTGCGACTGTGGTTTTTCCTGGAGGAATATGAGCGGCTCATTCATTAAAAACCTCAACGGGCACTCACCAGTTCCTGGATTACCAAGCAAAACCAGATTGAGACGCTCCTTGTTCAGGGGAACGCCTTGCCGTTTCATCAAGTCAATATGGGCCTTGATACGGAGTACTTGGGCTTTCACATCCTCAAGCCCTGTCAACTCCATGATACCGTCAATGGCGCTATTTTTGTCACCATTGACTTGCTTCTGATGCAACCAATCCTGGTGGGCAGCCGACGTAGGTACTACATTCATCGGCGACGTCGAGGAAAGTCTAGGTTGTTGAGACTTTGATTGGTTAGAATTCGAAGGAGTCTGGGTAGTCGAAGGTTTCATTTTTGGCTGCGGTTTCAGCGGCTGTGATGACGGAGGAGTAGGGTTTGGCAGAGGTACGTTTGGTTGCGGATTGGATGGAGGTGTTGGAGGTACTGGGTTTGTCGTCCCAGATGACGAAGCCGAATGGGCAGCGTCAGCGTGTGCCTGCGCATTTGCAGCCGCCTTCTGCGCATTGGCTCTGGCTGCCTCGATATCCTTGATTTTCTGTTTCAAGGTATTCGCTCGCTGCTGCGCAACCTGGGCGTCAGCTATCGCATCCATTTCCGCCTTCAACTTAGCATCCAGCTCAGCCTTGTGTAAATCATACTCTAACTGCTCCTGTTCGCGTTGTATCTGACGTTGCAGTTCCTCTTCTTCCAGTTTCTGCTTCAGTTCGAGTTCACGTTTTCGCTTCTCCTCTGCACGTTCGGCTTCCTTGACACAGACCGGACAAGGGTCTGGCTTTGACTGATGGCATTTCCACTTCAGCTTGTGATTGACAGGACACATGCCCGAGTACGGGTGTTCACACGGCATTTGTGAGTGGTCCGAGATCTGATGACATTTTAGTGGGCAAGGATGGATGCCGCAGTTCAACATGATGTCACTAGAGATAGTGTGAGTAAGAACAACATTACCAATTTCCAAATTCTTACCATATTTCTGTGCATCCACCGTCGGGACAGAGAGTATCAAATTCGGACGCAGATTTGATCAGGACCGTTCGATCTGGGTGTCGTTCGCATTTGATCGGGAAGCCTTCGTACATGTAGTCCCCTTGTTTGACAAGCTCGAAGAATTTTCCCCATAGCTCCTTACCCTTCCGAGCATTTATAAATGTCTGCGAGTTCCCGATCAGGATGAGTCCATCTCGAGCCCGGGAGATAAGGACGTTCAGACGTTCGGGGGAGTTCATGAAACCGATGTCGTTAGATTGATTGGACCTTGTCAGACTGGCGATGACAATATTACTCTCTTCGCCCTGATAATTATCTATTCAAATAATGTTAGATGTGCGCTATAAGTCGAGTGGCAGATACATACCTATCGTGGCAAGCCTGATGCGCTTCTTGGACGTCTTGTCGGCTGAGGGCATAAGTCCGGCACGGATGAGATCATGCGAATCGAGGTCATTGAGCACGGGGTCGTTGTCCCTCTTCAGGACATCCCGAAGCTTTGAGAGCTGCCCAAGGTACGGTGTGAGAACGACCAGTTTCTCCGTCCCATAGCCTTGCTGAGCGAGGTAGCGTACGATCTTCCAAACCATTTCTACTTCATAGGTGTTCTGTTTCGACCCAGACGAAGCCTCGTCGCCTTTGTCTGAAATACGAGAGTCGTTATCCTCGGGATGAGTGTGGTCAATGAATATGATGTTGTTCTGAATACCGCGAATGTCGTCACGGCCCTGGGTCTTGGGAGCATCCGTGAGGTCGGGGTACGTAAGCTTCCTGATAAACGCTGAGATTTCTGGACGCATACGATGTTGGGCTGTCAGAGTTTCGTGAGGAAAGCCCTTGAGAACCAGGCGCTCGAATAGTGATCTGTTGAGTTCAAACCCATCACCCTTTTCAACAGTCAGCTTGTAGTTGTTGACTTTGGGACGCAGTTGCCTGTGGGGAGTCGACTTCAGCAAGATGTACTGAAAATCAGTATTGACTCGCGTACTTGTGGTCACCGATGAGAATCATCTGGCTTGTGTTCTGACCCATCGCGGCGAGGACGTGGCTTTCTAGGATTTCACCAGCCTCCTCGACGAGAACGATATCAGGATTCGCCGCACGAATGTCTTGTGCAAACATAGCTGCTCCCGTCGTCGTGCATCCGATGATTCTCTTCCCCATGAGGGTTGCTACCCTGGCTTCCCCGAATTTGCGTGTCAGTTGATCTTGACATTCGTTGTAGTTTGTGCCAAGCGTGCAAATCTCCTCGAGAATTAATTTGCGTATCTCCGCCTTCCATCCCTCCATCACGGTCTGGCGAGCGCCCAAAGGCATATCCCAAATATCACGCGCCTCGCATACATTGAGCTCAGCTTTGAACTGTCCAGCGTCAAATCCTCTGGCCCACCGAAAGATGAGTTCCTCAGCATCAACAGGTTTGCCGTCCTTGCCGACACGAGTCATTCCCGAATCGTCGTATTCATGTACGTGGAATGCGTTGAAGTAGGTCGGCTCTTGGAATTCGATGTATGTGAGGACGTCCATGAAGCCAATCTTCGAAGCTATGAACCTGCCCATGGCGGTCTCTAGAGCTTTGCAGTGAAACATCGACGAACTCTTCAAGTTGTCGATGATGGTCCAATCAGCTTTGGATCGCGTGAAACGCTCTTTCTTCTGGCCTGCGATGCCAAGATGGGCGACCTGCGCATTTGCTCTGCTGCCGAGGCGGACCATGTTAATGTCCGGAATTCCGATCTTCATGAGATCTTCCAGGAACTGATCTAGGGCATGGTTCGTGTAGCATACTACGAGGATTTTCTGCTCGGTGTGATCGTGGATGGCCTTTGCAAGTAGCGCACCAATGAATGATTTTCCAGTCCCTTTGGAATGTCAACAAAATGGATATGAATGGGTGGTTGATGAACGCTACCTGGAGGGCCTTGGATGAGGGAAAGCTTCTGTGTAAGTCCCGCCAATAGCGATGCCGCCTGCGACTTATCAAGGACAATACTAGATGAAAGCCCTAGGAGCGGCTTCAAATCCACGGACGAATTTATAGCAAGTGGACGCGTAACGCGAGCCGCGGTCACCGCAGCGCTACCGATGATGTTCCCGTCCTTCCAGAACAGGAGCTCCTCCGACAGCGGAATGACCTGCATCTTCTGCAGAACCTTCAAGACCGGCTCGAATGCAAAGAGGGCGGTGTCAATCTGAATGAGCCGAATGGCATTGGATGATTGCAACTGAAAGAGTGTCTTTGTGACGCTAGCCTCCCCTTCCAGCTGAAGTACAATAACAGGTGGTTTTTGCGCGAGAAGTGCCTCAACGCGGTGAACGCTTGCGAGACTGATGATTTGATTTCCCGAAAGTATGCATACGAGAGACTGATGTTTGAGAATTCTGACGCCCGCAGGATCTTTTTCGAGATAAGTCTTGCGCTGCTTGTCCGGGACATTCTTCATTGACTTGAAATCATCTTGGCATTTGAGCTTGATGCCCCACCGAGTTTTTCTATCATCTGTACCGCTGTAAACACCGTCGAGTGTGACGCCATCGATGGTGAGCCCACGGTAACGCCCTTTCTTCTGCCCGATAGCGGTCTGGAGTTCTTCTCTCATCTCATATAACATGTCTTCGCGCAGCAAGCGGAAGGTATTATCCAGGTAGTCAGCTGCACGAGTTGCCTCGCCATCAGGATCCTCCAATACGCTGCTCGGGCGAATGAAAGGAGGCTGCTGGCAGAGGATCTCGTCTGCAGTTGGAAGAATGGAGATCTCCCTGAAATCGTTGAAATCATTATCATGGCGACCACCAGGTCCACCAATTGCAGCGACAGGTGTACCGGACTTGAATGTGGAAAGAATATGTTGGATACGGTAGCCAATGTCTTTGACAGTCCATTGCGATGAATCGAGAAGCCTCGTAAGGATACTAGACTTCTTTGCGAGATCACGGTAAGATGAGGTATTCCCGGTAGTGAGGCACATGAGGCGATGGAGGAGCTTCGCGAATGCTTCCTGGGCTGGCTCACTGAGCTCACCCCGATCGAATGCTTGGCTGAAGGCAGTCCAAAAAATGGGAGGATCAACTATGGCAATGAGTAAGTGATCCAAGACGTCACCGAGGTCTGTCGCTTGGAAAAGATATAACAGAAGCGTGGTTGCAGTTCCATTGAGGAACTGGGAATTAGTATTGTGACGCATGGCAGCCTGAACTGCGCTTGAGCCATGGGAGCTCTCAACGATTTTGTTGATGCAGGCTGCAGGATCTTGCTGTGCACAAATCGCTTCCAAAAAAAGAGCGTAGCTCTGTGCATTCGCAGGAACTTTGCCTCTGAGAATGTCGTTAAAACGTTTCTCAAGTTGAGCTGCTCGATTCATGAGAGGCAACTAGTAGCGATACGACTTGGTTGTGGATTGTGGGTAGTTGAGTGTTGAGAGGAAAACTGCGGGCGTTCGTGGGAGGGCCTATCTAGGGCCACGAAGTTCGGCAGCGCTGCGGCGCCACAATACTAATAGTAGTGTCTTGTGTACGCGAGTCACTAGTCAACTGCCATACGAGGTCCACGGATCCTGGCAATTTGGCAAGAGTCGGGACGTTGTTCACAGATGCATGTAAAATGCAAATCGTACTAGAACAGGAATTTCAGTTAACTACGAGCTCAGCGCTCAGCTGGGCCTATAGTACACACCCTGGACCGCCCATGTGCAGTGACAGTGACCGGTCGACATGACCATACATTGGTGAACGAAAACTCGGCCCATGACGAGAACACTGATATTATCATAACATAATATGCTGCCTATCATGCAGAGGAGCAGTGGGTGATATTCCTGCAGATAAAGAGCTGATGGAAAATTGAACTTCATCAGCGCCAACGATGATCTCGTCGAAACTAGAAATTGCACTTGCAGAGCCACTGGTACCACTGGTGAGTTGTAGTTCATATGGATGTATGTGGTCAATATATCAATCATGATGCATGTGATCGGATCGATTCCATCCAAATTCCATCTTTTGAAATACAGAAATAATCCAATTCCTCGGTCTCACTAATTTGATACCATCATGCCGCTTCATGCATATGTTTTGTTCGTTCAAGAAGATCACTCATATCGACTGCAAAGTCATACCCTGTCATACCACTTTTGCATATGTGCAGCGCCTTGAAGTTGAACTTTACTGAGTGAGTACTATTTTTGACGTGTTCGAGACCCATGACCCAGTGATCAATGGACTGGGATGCTTGGTCTTACAGTTATAATCTCAGGCTGCAGACATGATTCCCAGCACTGACTTATACCACTGCCTACCATGTCTAAAGGTGTTGCTCTAATCACCGGTGCTGGTCAAGGCATTGGCCGTTCCATTTCTCTTAGGCTGGCCGCCGATGGCTTCGACATCGGACTCAGTGATATCCCTACCAACAAGTCGAACCTCGAGGAGGTCGCGCGGGAGATAACGAGGGCTTATGCAGGACGAAGGGCCTGCGTACTTCTTGCAGATGTCACAATCGAGGACGACGTTCGCAAGATGGTGGACGGCGTCGTGACCGAGCTTGGTGGTCTAGATGTCGTGAGTATAGATACCTGAGCATTGGTTTTTTCACGTAATTGATGTCACTTCGAGATGGTCGCAAATGCCGGTATCATTGCAGCCGCATCACTGGTGGACAGTAAGAAATGCGGCTTTGCAAATCATATGTGCAACATCGTACTGACTTCGCTTGACTAGCTACATTGGCAGATTGGGAAAAGATCTTTGCCGTCAATGTCACAGGTGTATTTTTAAGCTACAAATATGCCGCTCAAAAGATGATTGCCTTGAATGAGACCCACAAACGAGGTCGACGCATCATCGGCGCCAGCTCCCTAGTAGGGAAAAGAGGTGTGTATGTCCGTCCTTAGGTTCTAACGCTCCGTACATTCTTTTGCACAGGTGAACAATACCTTAGTGCGTATTCTGCTTCCAAGTTTGCAGTCCGAGGGATTACACAGTCTGCTGGTATGGTGTCTGTCTACATTGCGTTCCGACGATTCTGATAAGTAATCATATGTCAGCTATCGAACTTGGACGCCACGGTATCACCGTGAATGCATATGCTCCAGGACCAATTATGACGGCCATGGGTGAGTAAGCCATAAATAAAATATCTCGTGATGCAAGTTGAGCCTCAAATTTTCAAAGTCGAAGGACTGAATGAGGCAATCATGAAGCTGACGGGATCATCTGACCCTAGTGGCTATAACGAAAAGGTAAGATAAGACAATACGGTTGTTCTCACGATTTCGCTCAAGCATTTCTCGGTAGTCTACGAAGAATACGTGTGTCGGGTATTTGGGGGCTCCAGACGACATTGCGGGACTGGTCTCTTACATTGCCTCCCCAGAATCTCATTTTATCACAGGTAAGCATTGTAGAACCTTTTTCGCAGTCTGTCTTGATGTGAAACAACCAACAGGACAAAGTGTAAGTACTACTTTGAGAGCCCGCGCATGAAGACTGACAACTGTGCAGATCACGATCGATGGCGGACTGCGTTTTGATTAAATCTTGCTAGTTGGTGTGGGGTCTAAACTTACATGCACTAAAGCCTGCAGTTGTATCATCCCTTGTACAATAGCCTATATGCTCTCCACTAACGCTCATGAACATGCCATTCATATCCGTTACCGAGCAAGCTTCAAATGCGTTGATACTACCTTGGATGTCGGGGTATCGCTTCAGGTCCGCATCACATCCTCCTCCAAGGTAGTGTATGCATCTTTCAAGGGTAGGGCATCACGAAATGCTGTCTAGAATATAGTTGGTCTATGACACTTGTCAAGTCCATGACAACTACGTAAACTATCCATGGACGATGCAGGTATGTACAAAATTGATAAGTCCAAATAACCGTAGCCTACCTAAAGAAGTGATTTCACAAAGTAAGAGTCTGTCGTTCGTTTATTCAGCTAATTTTGATATGGGATTCAAGTCCATCGAAACCGTAGGCCTATAAGTCCCAAGTCCCAACATTGTCTAGCTGGCACTCAGACACAGAGGGAGCTTCCTGAAGGGGTAAATGTTCGATGGAGGCACAACAGATCTGCAATAGCATACGTACCGACACACTCCGGCACAATGCAACTACAAGCCACACACCGACGCATCCACTTGGGTTGCTGTCACATCCACTCTTCCCAGCTCAACAGCCAAATTACCGGTCAAGGTGTTCATCGCTGTCTCTGAAATGGTGAAGCCGGCTTTGGATACGTCAACCGCAAGGATAGCAACGGTTGTACTTCCGTATGTGACATTATAGCAGGTCCCGCACCCAGCGGAATTCCAGCCCGTCACGGTGTAGGCACCGCCGACGTTAGGGAATGTAGGAAGTGATCCGAGGGTCGTGTATCCCTTTGTCTCAAGCCCGTTGGCGCCGTCTGAACAAGCGACGCTGGAAAGGGAGAGGGTGGCGTCATCATACGTGGTGTCATATGAAAGGGTTTCTGTCGTTTGTGCCAAAGCGGAAAGGACAAAGACGGAGGTGAAGAAGAGGACTGATGAGAACTTCATGATGCAAAGCACTGTGCTTGTGAGGTGTATGAAGTATGATAATAAGGCTGAGGAACGAAAGAGCTCAAAGTCGAGGCCCGAGGTGCGGTTTACTTTTCAAAAGTCGCCTCCTTTTATGCGCTGCTAACCGATGCCTTCGACTTCCCCGTTAGATACATGCACCCTGAAACGTCGGTACATGTGATAGTATGGTGTTTCGAGGGAATCGTCGCACTCGGAAAGTCATAACCGCGTCATTTAGGTCATTGATTCGCGTTGGGAACAGCATGGCCAATGCGGGGATCAAATATACGCGCCAGTTTGATGGAAGACTGAGCTTCGGGATTGATTATAATCTTTCGATCGGCATGGGAACCAGTGTCTGGTCTGTACTCTGTAGCCTGCCGGTCCTATATAGTCGTAGAACGTGTCTTATGGTTTAGCGGAAATGATGGAATCTGCATTGCCACACTTACTAGCTGAGGGAACACGATGCAAAAAAAACATGGCTTGACCGGCAGCGGCGCGTAGCGCGAAAGCTATGCAACTGGTGTCGATGAGCCAGCGAAAAACCGGCCTGTCAGAATCAGTCAGATAAACCCACACAGACATGGCGAGGTGGCGCCGTGGCGGAAGCCTGACAGTCAGAGAAAGGTTTATAAGGTCTAGTGGCTAGATATATACAAGCATACGGAACAGCCTAGTAGTACTCGTTGGCTGACCTTGTACACATTGGGAACAGGCTTACAGCCCTCCGGGTTGCCTCCGGGCACCTGGACCCGACAAATCATATGCCATGAGGGAATTCGCACGGGGGACTAATCCGCTATATTGTTGTGGGTGAATCAACCCCATACAGAGAACGCCTTTTGGAGGGCGAGTTCGAGAAGACTCTGCGCATGCTTGTCATGAGCTAGCCCTTCTCATCATGATTCTTGTTGATGAGGTCTGTCTAACAATTCCTGGGTGCTCCTTTCTATCCAACATCAAGCCTGATGGTTGGCTATTTCGTAGCTGTATCGGTAGGTTTGCATGTAGATGGTGATTGAGAGCTAACCTGGAGGATTTGAGTGTAAGACCATGGTGGATTCGGAAGCAATGGAGGTAAGGCGTGGGCTGGACGTTGTCGTGCTGATGGTAGCCTCTAGACTGAGCTGATGACGGACGCTCATGTAACTTCCTTCTAGTGCTAGTAAATATTAGGACGTTTGAAGGGATAGTAGTGGCCCGGTAGGGATGGTGAATACGAAGATGAAGGTGCTTACTAAGTTACAGCAGATCATGTGTTCACCTGGGTCCTGGGCTCAGTGGCGGACAAAGTGACAAGCGTCCCGATCGAATCCCGAAAATTTGCCAACTCGGATGGGACGAACAGCGGGCAGCCAACGCCTGTTTCATTACCTGCAGGGAGAATGCGTTTGTTGCAGTGTGTTTGACATTAAGAAGCAAAAGATAGTAGCCAGTGCAAAATGAGAAATATCAAAAGTAAACGTGCCCAGGTGCTGTTACAAATGAAGGATGAGATACGAAAGAGGATGATGATAAAGGTCTGACAATGGCACGGAGGATACTCGAGACATGTGCCAGATCCCTAGTGCTAATTGCTTGACATTCGTGCAGCGTACGTGTGTCGATGATCGTTGTAGAATGCAGTGCGTATTCTTGGCGTATTCTACATGATTCGTTGTCACTATCTCCAATGGGATAAAAAAAATTCCCACCAAGTTAGCGCCTAGAAGCTATGTAAATATGTCCCAAATGATTGTGACCATGCTCGGCTGCATCGTGGAGATCGTTCATTAGCAGCAACATGAATATCATGACTATGCCCACCTTTATTGTACCCGTCAACCAGTCGAATTTCAATCTCAATACATCTAATGTTGCTGGATTCTTCGGTGGCGATGAAGCGATTGCAGCGATGTCTACTGTCCATCTCTATCGTGGGAGGCGCTGGCTAGGCTGGTATAATTCACCAGGAAGTTATACTGTCGCCAAAAAGTTCGGGCAGCTCGCGAACTCAAGATTCTGGGATGGTCTTTTCCCTGGCCCAAATCTCACACCCGCTGAGGTATTTGGGCTAGATGGAAAACCTGGCCCTCGTTATTGGGGTGTTTTCTCGGGCACAGATATGACCACCGGGCACCTGGCGTACCTCATGGTACAGAAGACGAAAGAAGTTCGGGCAGAGGCGGAAGTGAAAGGGAGGGAGACTACACCTCTGTCCGTCACCATCGTTGATGTCGGAGACGGGGTTGTGAAGCACTTGGACCGGGCGCCTATGATGAGCATCCATCATGCTCTCTTGGCCGCTATTCCCATTACCATCAGTCTCGCGACGTGCGCGATTTCTGCTGCTTCAGGAGATTGGCTAGCATTCGCCCTCATCATGATAGGAATAATTTCAAACGGTGCATCTTGCCTTGTCATGGGTACCGCTCAACTCGAATTTGCTTCCGTTAAGGAAGCCGCTCCGGGCGTACCGCCTGCAGACGGTGTGCTTCTCCTGCGAACAGACGTGGTCATCCTCAGAGGTGCAGAGAAAGACATCGATCCAATAACCAAAGGGAAATTTGATCTGAAAATGAATGGCGGCCCAGAGTTCAGACGAGTTGGACTCTGCTCGCTACTCCTCCTCGCGCAGTTCCTTCTCCAGCTCCTTCTCATCCCCCAGGCATCGACGTTCGGGCAGATCATGTTCATCACATCGCTTGCAGCCTCGTGGGCATATAACTCATTCCTGTCGTCACTGGAGCAGGAGAAAATACAAGTCAATATCCTGCTGCAAGCGCTTCGTAATCCACCAATGTTGAAAATTGCGCTCAAAAACAGAGCTGCTCAGGCAGTTTTTGCATGTTTGGTTCTCAGCGATGACGCCCGGAGGCCTCCGAATTCTGACTTCAAGCCAAAAGAAGTGTTGCAATGTTTCATCCCGAACGAAACAAGAGTATGGAATACGTGGAGAGACAAAGTGATGGAGGAACTGGAAAAACACGAGGAAGAAAAGTCGTTCGACCTTAGTTCTGATCTGCCAGGGTATAGAGATGATGAGAAGAAACTCCTGGCGTCATTGTTTCAGGATGCCCGCAATGCGTATAGAGGCTACCAGAAACACATACACAAGATCAGATCTATTTCTTCTCCATCGTCAAACGAGAAACAATTATCTTGACCGGACTACCATGTTCAGAGTTGTGTTTGTAATACTTGTTGTAACATATATATTCACAGAAGCAATACTACTAAGGTACTGGACATGTTGAAACCCACCAACACCGCGTCCAGGCTCTTTGTTTCATCGAAGTTATTCTCAGGCTCTGCAACAGGCACGAGGGTCTCCGCGACAAAAGGGCAATATTAGGCTTCACCTACGAATAGCTACAAAGAGCCCACTAGACTTGTTCCATAAATGATTATTAAATAAATACGTGAGGGTGGTCCATTATACCCACCTCGACTGAAATGAACCCCTCAACTTCTAACGCTGGATAACGCCTGTTGCAACACAGCGTCATAACTCATACCACCATCTCTTCCATTGCCTCCACGACCCCTGACCCGATTTCACTCTTCTCCTGCGAGACCGTGGTTGACGCGCTCGCACTACGGGCCCTAGGAGTGAGAAAATCGACAGCAAGCCCAGACCCTGTGGGAATCATCGGTAGCACCTGCAATGTTTTCTTGGCATCTGGCACGAAATCGGCAGGATCGACAACTTTGGGTGTGGCGCGCCCGCGTCGAAATTGGTACTTGGGGCGTGTAAGCGTGACATTGGCATCAGATCGAGTGCGCTTGAGCTTCGAGACCTGTGTAGACGTTGTGAGGCCTGTCCTTTGTGAGTGCGAACGGAGCATGCGGGTAGGTTGCGCTTTGGGTGAAGATGCAAACGGGAGGCGAATTACAACTTCGCGCGGGTGGGAGTTGTTTCTGGAGAGACGAGCGCTGCGTCGACGTTGTACATTCCCTTGAGTGCTGGTCAGGGAGCTAACGGCCTCGCTGCTGTCTGACGCAAGCAGAGGGGAGGCTGAGACGTCAAGACTTTCGAGAAGGCGTGAGCCTGACGTAGTAGACACACGGCCAGGCGTGGTATTAGCATTCACTGGTGAAGCACGCCTTCGCTTTTTCAAAGGTTCCTCTTGCTCTTGTTCTTCCTTGAGCATTTCCAAGCGCGGGCGACGCATGGCAAGTGGACTAGAAGGAATCACGATAGTTCGTTCGTCCGTTGCACTCGAGTCGATATCCACATCCCAGGGTACTTCATCCAACGCCGCACTCATGCTCTTTGTCCGTACCGCCCTAGGTGCGCCTGGAACGGGTGGGACTGATTCGCTTGCTGTCTCTGTCCGGATCCCAGTTAGGACCTCTATTGCTCTCCGAATATCCGCATCCTCCACATCATCACCGCATGCAATCTGCAATGCCTTTGGAAGACGTCCATTAATGCTCTGAGCAACCTGTGCAAGTTCAGGGCGAGGCATGGTAACAAGGTCCTCATGGCAGCAGAATGGTGCACGTTGGAAAGATGTAATGATGATACTGTCGGTGGATGGAGACGCAGTCTGAAGTGCGACCGCGGGGGGAGGAGTGTAATAAATGGGGCGACTGATTGGCGGCCTTACAGTGTCCATGGAGTGTGAACGTGGACGGGCATGCATGCTGATTTGAAGCGGAGAACGCAAGAGGGAAGTTACACGCCGAATGGGAGTCTGGGACTTGGCGAGAGGGACGGAAGAGACAGGCATAGACAAAGATCTATCGGTGAGACGCATGGTAATCGCAGAAAAGAGGAAGTCTGTGGGACGTGATCAAGAGCAGCGGCCAGCCATGAAATATGACTACTAACTCAGTGGAGGCTGACTGCGAAGCATCACGCAGGAGTGGTCAGCCACTACTTGCAGTTTATTATTATGTCCTCCAAGTCATGGACAGGATATCGGTATATTCTGAGCCTCCGTTAACGCGCATTACTATTGGGAATTTAGAAGGATCGACGTGATCAATGCAGGGGCCTTCGATGTCAAGAAATGCTCAGTGCGCACCCTCGATTGGAGCCGTTGGACGGTCTAGTGCAGTGGCTACTAGTGCTTGTCAACTTGCCCGACAAGCACGTTGGCTCCACAGATACCATTCCACGTAATGAGAGCACCTGCAGCAAAATGCAAATAAGTTGTCCAACGTTTATCGACGTGGTGAAGAGGAAAATCACGTGACCGCGTTGTGGGTCTAGCTCACTGCACACGAAACTAGTAGTAGTACGTGATCCTAGCTCCAGCACGCTGTTGTTCGGTGATGGCGGCCAAGAAGTTATACTGGGTTGAAGGTTCACTCAAAATTCCGCGCAAAGTCACGTCGATGCGCGCGATAACCACACGTTCACGACGCACGTTCTCTCCCGTCGTTACGCACTGGCATGTTGGGCAACAAAACACCATCGTTACAAACAGCGGATGGTTCTTGTCTACAGTTCGTTGATAACTTCTTGAGTTCTCGCATGTTTTATCTGGCGGAGTGTATTTTTGTCAGTGTGAAGTAAACAGAGAACAGGATTATTGGTTGCGTATGATTGCGCTAGATATATTCTGACGTTCTGAAGCTCGAAGGATAAATACAGTGGGGACTACTTGCCCTCCGTTACTGAAGCTGAAGTGTCAACAACGCTGCCACTATCACCTCACGAAATGCATGATACGAGAGCAGTCCCTGGGATTTAGAGGCCATGAGAATTCATCGTCTACGACTCTAACTCGTCGAAACACTAAGTGTAGTCAACAAATGACTGTAGCTTTCGTGCAGTCCGAGGGGGAAACTTGAAAGCAACTAGCTTATCACCGAACGTCCGCGAGATGTTTGCTACCCCAGTTTTCAGTGCTGTGAAATTTGAATTGTTAGCAAATTCCCGGGCGAGGCATGAAGTCACAAACCATCTGAGACAACGACCAGTACGTCACCAGCTCTGGCAACTTCTAAACGCATCATCTCTTTTTCTTCCAATGTTTTTGTGTCGCCTTGAGAGAGTTCATCGGGCGTTGGTGGTGTGTATTTTGCGTTCACCTCGATCTGATACTCCTCGATTGCAGATAAAAACGAGAGGAAGGCTTCGAGGATGCGTGGTATATCCCTTTGAACCACACCATACCGATCTTCACTCAGGGAAGCACAGACGAAGTGCGATAGCGCTGTAGCTGGAGTTCAATAGCCGCATATAAAGTATGAAAATTGGTGTACCTTCAATTATGAGTGCATCAAGCTCCCTATTTGGCAAGCAAACTTCAACGACCTTATTCAAGCGCTCTCGATAAAACCATTTATTCCATGTTATCGCCGACTCCTTCAACCAAGCTGGACAACGGCCCACAACGAGATCCCTACTGTGCAATTCCACCTGTGCAATGAAGCTAGATATGATGCTCGATGCGGGTTTAGCCAGGACAGCATTGGCTGCTGGGGCAGCCGCAGATGATGGCGTCACAGACCGGAAGAGCTCTGGAATGTGCATTTGACTGGCCCGTTCCTCCATTTCGCCTGCCACTGCCTCGGCAGCCTTCGAGAGCTCTGAATCCGACGAAACTGAATCTAGCATACTGCCAAGAGGAGATTGTCGCGGAGCCTTAAAGATAGCCTTTCGAATCAGCGGGGTCGATGGCGGGTCCTTGGGTTTTGATATTACCGGCGCTACAACGACAGGAGGAGTAATCGGCGCACCGCGTCGCAGGAATGTTTGATAATCCTGTCCAAGACGCAGGAGCGATTGACGGGCCAAGACATTCCACAAGCTCGGGCTATATTTTTGGTCACCAAAAAGGGCTGTTCTACGGGCGCTCCCTGCCGAGGATTCGTCCGAAGCCAGCTCTGCTAACTCAGAGTATGCAAAGTGTGCGAACACCATGTCCTGAGTCGTAATCCCCGAGACCACTGTCACATTAGGATCTGCAGTAAGGGTACCAACTTTGATCGACTGAAAAAGACCTTAGAATGCAGATTTGCCGTTGCAAAGGATAATTACCTGGGGAACATACGCGTCAAATAACGACTCCGCGAACTCCCAACTCATCACCGTCACGAGGCCCATCATGAATGATCGAACCAAAAGCGACCAGTGTAATATAGGTAGCGTTAGAGTCCATGTACCCTTTGCGAAATGTGCAACAAATGGCCGGACAATACTGCTCGCCACCGGAAGCTTTAAGAGCAGTGGAAGGACAAGCATCCGCGATAAACCAAAAGCGACGCTATACATCATCGATGAAAATGAGGTGAAAAGAGCCATAGTTAAAAGTAGCCTCAGAAGATTGCTCGGGGCATATGGCTGAGGGTGGATCGTCAAATATGGTCCAGGAAAGAAGGAAAACACTCACAAGTTCCGATGAGTTCAAAGGTTTCGTCCATCTGAACACAAAACGGTCTAGCATGATGTTTCGAACTAAGAAACTAGCGGCTAGCCATAACTGGGCCAGGATGAGGAAGAGCAGTCGACCATTGAGGTAGTACGGATGTTTCCTGGTAAAACGTCTCAGCCTCCGAAATTCAACAACACTCGGAATGAGATCGTGTACTATGCAACTATGTTCCGGGCATGTACAATAAGATTGCTGAATCACATACCTTGACTTTACGAAGACATTCAAACGAAGGTTTTCACGTTCTTCTGATGTGAACGTGCTCATATAGAGCGAAATAAGCATCAATGTACATGACATGTACACTGCCAAGCACCGTCGTGTGCTTGGCTTTGCAATAGCATTCGTGAGCATTTTGGCTGGTGAAGTCGCAGGTGTGGTGGCAGCTATGCAACAGATGTAAGACAGCATCCACACGAGGTGAAGTAACTCACAGGTGAGGTAAACCTTTCTCATGGCAATCACAGGCAACACACCAACGGACCACTTGAGGCATGCCATCATCCAAGTTCCCGGCGAAAGCAACCTGGTGAAAGCACTCGTCTCATCCTCTCCCCCAAAAAGAATGCTGACAATCAGGGTAAATGCAGCGGAGAACGCGAATATGTTGTGGATGAGTCGCTGTCGAAGGGCGGACCTAACAAGGGGTTCATAAGTTTGAGAAGCAGATGGCACGGTCGGGGACAAGCGTGCAGTCAATGTGGATGCTATTGCTCGCATTCGCATCGTTTCTCCCATTCCTGCAGACATCGTGCCCTTTAACTATTCCAGTTCTGAGTATCTGTCGCCTCAGTAGAAGGATAGGCGACGGTAAAAGTTCTTGGTGAAACTTTGAAAGAGACAACTAGTGATGTTGACGGTGGAGTTCAATTGTCGCTACCCCAGAACGGATTGACGGTAGGGTTAGCTAGGGTCCCGTTTGCAATTCACCGTGAAATTATACGGGAAAATATCATGTAATCAACGAATAATCCTATTAATTATGTAGATCACTAAGTAGACTCTAGTTGAACCGAAACGCATAAGTATGTTAACGTAGCATGTGCATGAGTACCATTTTTAAAGCGACGGATACCGACTAGCATCACCAAAATTCCTGACCAGCCCTTATCAGCCAAGCTTATCGGATTTAGGAAATTTTGGTGATTTTATGTAGGAGCGCTACGGAAGGGTAGACTAGAGCTATACTTAGTTAAATACTACTACCCAATTTACTAGTAGGTATGGACCCATCATTAATATTGATGGTTAGCGCTTTGGCATTCAGGTGCCTAGACAGCCTCCGCGTTGCCCACTCTTACGGATCCTTGTTACTCAACACAGATATTCCGTCACTTTCCCATCGACGCGAGGTATCCCTCGTGTATGCCTCATGTGGTATACAGCTGCGTATAACTGAATCTAGATGCTGTAGGCATTCGCCGAGTTCACACACTGCAGTAATTATAAGGCTACACCAACGCTTCTCTGTCACATTTACCTTCCCCCATGGACCCTTCAAGGATAAAACAGAGAATCGGCCGTTTTCGAATCCTCGTTATAGGAAGAGCGAATGCAGGAAAAACAACCATCCTCCAGAGAGTTTGCAACACACGGGAGAACCCTGAAATATACGACAGCGCCGGGAAAAAGGTGGGCATTCCAATGTTAGTAGGAGGATGGTAATGATGACTGAGCGATGGACATCAGATCGATCCCAAAGTTTTGATGGCTTCCACAGAGGTGGCGTATATTTTCGATAGTTCGTAACATGAACTGACGCGTTCTCAGCGTGGAGAGCACGATATCGAGAATGAAATGGTGTTTCGAAACAACCCAGGTTTCGTCTTTCATGATTCACGCGGGTTCGAAGCAGGCGGGGAATCCGAATTTGACAAGATGAAGGCATTTATCGCGAGCCGTTCTAAGAAAACCAAATTAAAGGATCAACTCCATGCTATTTGGTAATTGCAACTGATCAATCGCGACATGCGCTACCTCACGTTCTTACCATAGGTACTGCATCCCAATGGACGAGGCAAGCAGGTCATTCACCGAAGGCGAAATCAAATTTTTCTCTCAGTGCGACACAGGAAGCAGTAAGCTTTCGCATCCAACCATCGTTTATGTTCGACTGATGCGCATATTCACAATCCTCAGTTGCAGTGATGGTATTGTTCACAAAGTTTGATGCCCTCTACGACGTCTCATACGCAGAGCTGAAATCGAAGGGAGCATCGATGGAGGAGGCTGAAGAACTGGCGCCGAAGCACGCTGAAGAATCATTTGCTATCGGGACACAATTGAAGTTTTTATACCACTCCAAGGACATTCGACGCCCTCCAAAACGTCATATATGCCTCCCTAGTAAGTTGTTCATCGTCGACTTATGAACCCAGACATGACGACTGTTGATCCATCAGACATGGACAAGGACGACGCAGATTGCGGGCCACTCATGGAGTGCACGGCTGGAACTATGGACAATGAAGTACTGCAGCAATTGTTCGTCTCGACCCAGCAGGCCAACTTGGAGCTCTGCATGAAATATGGAGTTGAGAGGTAACTACCCATGGTCTCCTTTGCCTGCCGCGAGCGTTGGTAACTGATATCGTCCAGAACACTCCCGGGATTTTTTGACATTACTAAGACAACAGCATCTTATAAGGCTCATGAGATAATAGCGAGATTGGGTGCCTGGTTTCCGCATATCTGGGTAAGACTATCAGAAAGTTCAAAGGTTGCTCTGATTAATATTGGGCGTTTACTTACAGGCTGTGAGTGTGTTGACCCTCCTTGGAGCTCGAGCCATGCTGATCGAAGTCCTTGCCCACTCTTCGCAGCATGTGAGTGTGTTGATCCTCCTTCGAGCTCGAGCCATGCTGATCGAAGTCCTTGCCCACTCTTCGCAGAATGTGAGTGTGTTGATCCTCCTTCGAGCTCGAGCCATGCTGATCGAAGTCCTTGCCCACTCTTCGCAGAATGTGAGTGTGTTGATCCTCCTTCGAGCTCGAGCCATGCTGATCGAAGTCCTTGCCCACTCTTCGCAGGAAGTGAGTGTGTTGATCCTCCTTCGAGCTCGAGCCATGCTGATCGAAGTCCTTGCCCACTCTTCGCAGGAAGTGAGTGTGTTGATCCTCCTTCGAGCTCGAGCCATGCTGATCGAAGTCCTTGCCCACTCTTCGCAGGAAGTGAGTGTGTTGATCCTCCTTCGAGCTCGAGCCATGCTGATCGAAGTCCTTGCCCACTCTTCGCAGAATGTGAGTGTGTTGATCCTCCTTCGAGCTCGAGCCATGCTGATCGAAGTCCTTGCCCACTCTTCGCAGAATGTGAGTGTGTTGATCCTCCTTCGAGCTCGAGCCATGCTGATCGAAGTCCTTGCCCACTCTTCGCAGTTTGTGAGTGTGTTGATCCTCCTTCGAGCTCGAGCCATGCTGATCGAAGTCCTTGCCCACTCTTCGCAGGAAGTGAGTGTGTTGATCCTCCTTCGAGCTCGAGCCATGCTGATCGAAGTCCTTGCCCACTCTTCGCAGGAAGTGAGTGTGTTGATCCTCCTTCGAGCTCGAGCCATGCTGATCGAAGTCCTTGCCCACTCTTCGCAGGATGTGAGTGTGTTGATCCTCCTTCGAGCTCGAGCCATGCTGATCGAAGTCCTTGCCCACTCTTCGCAGTATGTGAGTGTGTTGATCCTCCTTCGAGCTCGAGCCATGCTGATCGAAGTCCTTGCCCACTCTTCGCAGTATGTGAGTGTGTTGATCCTCCTTCGAGCTCGAGCCATGCTGATCGAAGTCCTTGCCCACTCTTCGCAGGTTGTGAGTGTGTTGATCCTCCTTCGAGCTCGAGCCATGCTGATCGAAGTCCTTGCCCACTCTTCGCAGGATGTGAGTGTGTTGATCCTCCTTCGAGCTCGAGCCATGCTGACCGAAGTCCTTGCCCACTCTTCGCAGGGTGTGAGTGTGTTGATCCTCCTTCGAGCTCGAGCCATGCTGATCGAAGTCCTTGCCCACTCTTCGCAGCATGTGAGTGTGTTGATCCTCCTTCGAGCTCGAGCCATGCTGATCGAAGTCCTTGCCCACTCTTCGCAGGATGTGAGTGTGTTGATCCTCCTTCGAGCTCGAGCCATGCTGATCGAAGTCCTTGCCCACTCTTCGCAGTATGTGAGTGTGTTGATCCTCCTTCGAGCTCGAGCCATGCTGATCGAAGTCCTTGCCCACTCTTCGCAGTTTGTGAGTGTGTTGATCCTCCTTCGAGCTCGAGCCATGCTGATCGAAGTCCTTGCCCACTCTTCGCAGCAAGTGAGTGTGTTGATCCTCCTTCGAGCTCGAGCCATGCTGATCGAAGTCCTTGCCCACTCTTCGCAGGATGTGAGTGTGTTGATCCTCCTTCGAGCTCGAGCCATGCTGATCGAAGTCCTTGCCCACTCTTCGCAGGATGTGAGTGTGTTGATCCTCCTTCGAGCTCGAGCCATGCTGATCGAAGTCCTTGCCCACTCTTCGCAGCAAGTGAGTGTGTTGATCCTCCTTCGAGCTCGAGCCATGCTGATCGAAGTCCTTGCCCACTCTTCGCAGAGAGTGAGTGTGTTGATCCTCCTTCGAGCTCGAGCCATGCTGATCGAAGTCCTTGCCCACTCTTCGCAGGATGTGAGTGTGTTGATCCTCCTTCGAGCTCGAGCCATGCTGATCGAAGTCCTTGCCCACTCTTCGCAGAGAGTGAGTGTGTTGATCCTCCTTCGAGCTCGAGCCATGCTGATCGAAGTCCTTGCCCACTCTTCGCAGCATGTGAGTGTGTTGATCCTCCTTCGAGCTCGAGCCATGCTGATCGAAGTCCTTGCCCACTCTTCGCAGTTTGTGAGTGTGTTGATCCTCCTTCGAGCTCGAGCCATGCTGATCGAAGTCCTTGCCCGCTCTTCGCAGGAAGTGAGTGTGTTGATCCTCCTTCGAGCTCGAGCCATGCTGATCGAAGTCCTTGCCCACTCTTCGCAGGATGTGAGTGTGTTGATCCTCCTTCGAGCTCGAGCCATGCTGATCGAAGTCCTTGCCCACTCTTCGCAGAGAGTGAGTGTGTTGATCCTTCTTCGAGCTCGAGCCATGCTGATCGAAGTCCTTGCCCACTCTTCGCAGTATGTGAGTGTGTTGATCCTCCTTCGAGCTCGAGCCATGCTGATCGAAGTCCTTGCCCACTCTTCGCAGCATGTGAGTGTGTTGATCCTCCTTCGAGCTCGAGCCATGCTGATCGAAGTCGTTGCCCGCTCTTCGCAGTTTGTGAGTGTGTTGATCCTCCTTCGAGCTCGAGCCATGCTGATCGAAGTCCTTGCCCACTCTTCGCAGCTTGTGAGTGTGTTGATCCTCCTTCGAGCTCGAGCCATGCTGATCGAAGTCCTTGCCCACTCTTCGCAGCATGTGAGTGTGTTGATCCTCCTTCGAGCTCGAGCCATGCTGATCGAAGTCCTTGCCCACTCTTCGCAGGAAGTGAGTGTGTTGATCCTCCTTCGAGCTCGAGCCATGCTGATCGAAGTCGTTGCCCGCTCTTCGCAGTTTGTGAGTGTGTTGATCCTCCTTCGAGCTCGAGCCATGCTGATCGAAGTCCTTGCCCACTCTTCGCAGAGAGTGAGTGTGTTGATCCTCCTTCGAGCTCGAGCCATGCTGATCGAAGTCCTTGCCCACTCTTCGCAGTTTGTGAGTGTGTTCATCCTATGCTTGCGCACGACATCGCTGATCCATCAATAGGAGGTTAGTTTCTTCATCCTTTGACTTTGGGCCATGCTCACCGAGGATATTGCTCGTTGACAGCATGTGAGTGTATCGATCCTCAGCAGAGGTGGACGATTTTCAACTTTCCATCATGATTTGACTAGCTTTATGAGAGTCATCGAACGGAGATGCGGTCTAGGTTACTCTCTGTGGTATGTCCGATTGGTCACAGATTGTACACATGTTTCTCATGTTGCGAATGTGCCAGATCTCTGGCTCATCACCCTTGGAGAACATTCTTCAGCTCAGTTCTGGTGAATTTTGAGGCTACGTTGCGATGAATCCGCTTATTATTGATCATTTAGCTGTTGTCATTATCTTCGAGCACTCTTATTTCATTTACGACAAGCGGCGCCATCTTCGGGACCGGCGAGAGTCTGGTCCCTCTTTTTATGCCGCTCTCGAGCAGTACACTGCATCTCCGCATGCAGTTGCTGTCAGGGAAGGCGTGAGCGCTGCCGTCCAGGCATATGCAGAAGCCATGAAGACTGCTCCTGCTTGGATGGCGAAGTTACGGTTTAAACGCTCTCAGGAGAAGCAGGCGAAGGCGCAGTTAATCAAGACTATTCTTGAAATCACGTTAAATCATCGCCTGTGTATGTTTGTCTCACAGTCATTTTGTGCCAGCAATCCCGCTGATCCACTTGTCTTCAGCAAGACCTTAATATTGGGTGATGCAACGTATCATCAATGATGTTCTGGCTCTGAGCGGAGCTGAAGTGTCTCGACTGTGAATGGGTTGCTTGCAAGGTCTGTCGAGATAGATTCAGGATATGGAACTGTACGAAACGGTTGTATGATCATGCAATATGGCGTATACGTGTTTGGAGAATGTCGGTCACCCTCAGCCGAGACAGTGGCGAGAGCTACTGCGCTTGATGTACCTCTCAAGTATCCGTGGTTCGATTTCAAGCGCATCAAGGTCGGGTATGTGCTGCTCCACAGCTTGCCTCACTTGCGTGTAAGAAGAAATCCCGTTTATTGTCATTTTAACCTTACACTCTACGTAGACACACGGAATTAAACGCTCCCGACAACGTCAATGACTCCAGCCGGTGGTTGATGGATAAGATCTCTGAAAAGACCTGGCTGTGAGCGGAAGATAGCCTTCAGGCAGCGGACGCACCATGAAAATTTACAGCTTTCGTTCTTTGAGGGACAGCGTGCAATATTAATGTGCATATGATCCTGGCTCTAGGTTATGAAGTTTATAAAGTGGATGTATGATTCCCTCATACATTCTGATGCTCTGGGCATGCCACGGTCAAAACCCATTCTAGTAATATGATGGGCTAACGATTGCGCGGATCATAATCTGGAGTCTAGATGCATCTTCCCGAGGGACTGACAGCCGACGTCTCGTGGAACAAAGGAGAAACCGACTAACAGGATGTCGACATCAAGTCGACGAAGAATTTTGCAGTGCTGGATGTCACCTATGCAATGGTCCCCAATCGGACCTTATCGTTTCATGCGTGTCTCATAAAGATGAGAGCGCGTCGAAGTCTGACGACTGAATCCTGTGCCCAGGAACTTGCTGCCACCAACGACAATGACGCCCATCGCTTGGTGCCAGGATCCCGGCGTGCAGTTCAGGACATCGACGAAATCGTCGATCCTTCATAAGGTTCGAGGCATGCTGACACAGGGAATTTAAGAGTTGTTGATAGTGAGCATATCGATTCGCACTCACACCAGGCTGAAAACTCATTGATTGCGACCACCCTCATGAGCCGGACATGCAGGAGAGACGGTCAAGTCTGCCTTACGCGGTGAAAATGGAAGTCAAGTATGAAAAAGGGCATGGCAGGGAGACATAGCTGTTGGCGCCATCCAAAACAACACTCCCAATCATCACCACAATTTTTTCCCTCTACTGTCCCTTCGGCACATCATGCAACTACAGCTGAAGCAGCGGGTAAGCACATCGTCCATATTCCTAGCTATGGGTGATCATCTGATGAAGAAGGCAGGAACGAAAATGCCTGTTGTCGAGCTGATTGCGACGGGTGTTGGTCGAGCGGCACAAGCTGGATAAGCCCCATGGTTGCTAGCTGCTGTGATGGAGTTGAGTTTGTTCCACGCAGATACGGGCCACCATAGTGAGACCTTGTGGGTGGATGATGGGGAGGGCGGATATTGTTGGGGGAGGTTGTGGATGCGGGTAGTGGGCTTGTTCGTTAGAGGAGATGGTTTGTGTATCAAGAGGGAGTTGGGTATGAGCCATAGGTGCTCGCCTTCACCCCGTCATCAAGAGGGCCGTGACCATGTAAGCGTCGTGTCCGAATCGCCAGAAGTTTTCACTAATTATCGAATGTGCAGACCCAGACCGCCGATAAAGTAACGGGCAACCGCGTCACAAAGAGATGTGCTACTTGGCTGTCTGCTACTGCTGGTGATCAAACACGCTCTTGTTCTAAGGGTTACATACCTCATTATATGAATCCACTTCTGGATCCTCCTTCTTATCCACCAAATGCTATCGTCCGTCGTATGGCTGGATGTACCCAAGCTGCCAGCAAATTGGGGACATGTGCACAGCCTGGTGAACCAGCCCCGACGGATCTTCGTTTCACAGGAAAATCCCTTCCAATAAGTCACCAAAGTGACCTGGCTCCGATTGACCTAGAATCTGTAAGTTCAAACTTCCTTTTCCTAGCATGTTTTTTGGTTCACAAGTTGTTATGCAGGGCAAGAATATCCTGAAACGTCACTGGTTTAGCAGGCATGACGGATGACGGATGATGCCATTCAGCAAGCTACTCTCGCAAAGCAAGCCTCGCGTGAAACCAGTCGCATCCGTGTCATATTAACAGCGTGGGAGATAGAAGAGGCAGAACGCCATGTGGAGCTCCTGCAGCGCACCAATATTATCGAAATCTACAAGGAAGCCAACGACGATCCTGGTTTGAGAAACTCTTATCGGACCGGTCCTTGGCAGAAAACCTTAACCTCAACCCGACATGCTGCCACAATGATTTGGTATCGTTGGTCAACACAGATGAATTAAACTCGAGAACCATGCTCAAGATCTCAGCCTCATTATATCCCAAGATGCAAGGAACCTAAAAGCTTTGATGGTTGACCAGGACGGAGGCGACGGTGACAGCGAGGAGAGTGAAACCGATGAGAGCGCTTACAATTCCAATGCGTCGGACTGTTGTTAAGGTATGCATTCTTATCAGTAACGATAGAAGCCCCACGTGGGCAGCTGATGCGCTGTTGTAGCTATTGACTTCAGAAATGTGTGCTAAGGTGGTAGCTATATAATAGAGGTGAGTGACTTGTCTGTTTGGTGCTTATCGACCTGTTCTTTGTTTCATTCTGACTTTTCTGTTCTCTGGTGTTCTTGCTACCAGATTGGCAGGTCTTGGATGAGCCGGTACGCTCCCCGGAATCCAGCGAGCGAGGCGAAGAGAGCGTCTGATGACCGATGATCTCTCGACAAGGACACATGCATTGGGAATAACCGGTTAACCCACGATGTTCACACCTTTTGGAAATTTGGTGTCTAGATGAATATTCTACGCGTGAACGTTATAATACTGCTCCACAGATCTACAATATTAATCAAAATTCCACACCCACACCCACTTTGATTCAATCAAGGGTAGTCGACGGCTTTGCTCGGCCTCCTTTCTACTTGCTTACATGCGACAGAATTACTCCGGCGTCGATCAAGGTCGTCAATGATCAAGAACGGTTATTGTTTCGCATCATATCTACTCCAGCGGTGAATCTTGGAGTCGCTGTATATTCTGGTATATCTAGCAGGAACACCATCGTTATGTTCCACTAATTTGACCCAGTCTACCGCTTACTATCCCTTGAATATGACCCCCTAGTCTCGAATGATCCCAGCTGGTTGCCGCTAATCAATTCCAATATTCTTTACAACGATAGAGTAAACAGGAGTAAGTCCCCCACAATTATTTACAGGTGCTTCTCCTACGCTCTCTTAACCATTATCATCGCCAATGGCCATTCAATGTCTACTTCATCATGTCCTTCCACGGCTCTCCCATCCTCCCGCTCGACGCCCTCTTTGAGATCTTTACAGAATCGCACTGCAACATCTCCACGCGGAGTTTCCCAATCTGTGGGGTTGTGCTGACGGAACGTGTGCAACACGCTCCACGTATTGAGATAAGACAGCAGGTCATCCCACGTCATCTTCTTACGCATGATCACGGACCGTGGGGAAGGGAGAGATGGGTAGTGGTCGCCTGCGATGCATTAGTCAAGTGGCGCGTCACGATAGGTCCAAGACAGACCTGTGAAGAAGACTCTCGAAATCACTGAACACGCCGGGTACAACTTCATTGCCTTCTGGTACCTCAATCAAGTGGTTATCCAGAATAGAACGGCCGGGTTGCTCCCAGTATGGGCCAACGCTGTTCAGTGGGTCAATACCTTCGACATGCGCGTCAATCTGTTGTGTCAGTGACGGATAGCGGGTGAAGCGGAACTTGGAGTAACCCTAAATCAAGCAAGTGTTAAGGGTACTTTGAGCAACTTCGATCATCTTAGAGCTTGGGCCGACGCCAGTGACGCGCTTGAAGGGCGTGAGCTCGACCGTTGCTTGACCTGGAATCCCGAACCATGCAAAATTTGCAACAAACGGCCGGACAATACTGCTCGCCACCGGAAGCTTTAAGAGCAGTGGAAGGACAAGCATCCGCGATAAACCAAAAGCGACGCTATACATCATCGATGAAAACGAGGTGAAAAGAGCCATAGTTAGAAGTAGCCTCAGAAGATTGCTCGGGGCATATGGCTACGGGTGGATCGTCAAATATGGTCTAGTAAGGAAGGAAAACACTCACAAGTTCCAATGAGTCCAAAGGTTTTGTCCATCTGAACACAAAGCGGTCTAGCATGATGTTTCGAACTAAGAAACTAGCGGCTAGCCATAACTGGGCCTGGATGAGGAAGAGCAGTCGACCATTGAGGTAGTACGGATGTTTCCTGGTTAAAACATCTCAGCCTCCGAAATTCAACAACACTCGGAATGAGATCGTGCATCATGCAACTCTGTTCCGGGCATGTACAATAAGATTGCTGAATCACATACCTTGACTTTACGAAGACATTCAAACGAAGGTTTTCACGTTCTTCTGATGTAAACGTGCTCATATAGAGCGAAATAAGCATCAATGTACATGACATGTACACTGCCAAGCACCGTCGTGTGCTTGGCTTTGCAATAGCATTCGTGAGCATTTTGGCTGGTGAAGTCGCAGGTGTGGTGGCAGCTATGCAACAGATATAAAACTGCATCCGCACGAGGTGAAGTAACTCACAGGTGAGGTAAACCTTTCTCATGGCAATCACAGGCAACACACCAACGGACCACTTGAGGCATGCCATCATCCAAGTTCCCGGCGAAAGCAACCTGGCGAAAGCACTCGTCTCATCCTCTCCCCCAAAAAGAATGCTGACAATCAGGGTAAATGCAGCGGAGAACGCGAATATGTTGTGGATGAGTCGCTGTCGAAGGGCGGACCTAACAAGGGGTTCATAAGTTTGAGAAGCAGATGGCACGGTCGGGGACAAGCGTGCAGTCAATGTGGATGCTATTGCTCGCGTTCGCATCGTTTCTCCCATTCCTGCGGACATCGTGCCCTTTAACTATTCCAGTTCTGAGTATCTGTCGCCACAGTAGAAGGATAGGCAACGGTAAAAGTTCTTGGTGAAACTTTGAAAGAGACAACTAGTGAAGTTGACGGTGGAGTTCAATTGTCGTTTGAAGTGCCTACCCCAGAACGGATTGACGGTAGGGTTAGGGTCCCGTTTGCAATTCACCGTGAAATTATACATGTTAGATCCGGGGAAAATCAACGAATAATCCGATTGTAGATCACTAGACTCTACATAGTTGAACCGAAACGCCAACGTTAACGTAGTGTGCATGAGTATCATTTTTAACGCGACGGATACCGACTACATCACCAAAATTCCTGACCAGCCCTTATCAGTCAAGCTTATCGGATTTAGGGAATTTTGGTGATTCTATGTAGGAGCGCTACGTCGAAGGGGAGGCTAGAGCGATACTTAGTTAAATAAGGTTAAATACTACTAATTCAGTCACTTCCCCAGATATCGACGCGAGGTATCCTCGTGTATGCCTCATGTGGTAAGTATACAGCTGCGTATACCCATTGCCCACTGAATCTAGATGCTGTGCACGTGGGCATTCACCGAGTTCACACACTGCAGTGATTATAAGGCTACACCAACGCTTCTCCGTCGCATTTACCTTCCCCCATGGACCCTTCAAAGATAAAACAGAGAATCGGCCGTTTTCGAATCCTCGTTATAGGAAGAGCGAATGCAGGAAAAACTACCATCCTCCAGAGAGTTTGCAACACACGGGAGAACCCTGAAATATACGACAGCGCCGGGAAAAAGGTGGGCATTCCAATGTTAGTAGGAGGATGGTAATGATGACTGAGCGATGGACATCAGATCGATCCCAAAGTTTTGATGGCTTCCACAGAGGTGGCGTATATTTTCGATAGTTGGTAACATGAACTGACGCGTTCTCAGCGTGGAGAGCACGATATCGAGAATGAAATGGTGTTTCGAAACAACCCAGGTTTCGTCTTTCATGATTCACGCGGGTTCGAAGCAGGCGGGGAATCCGAATTTGACAAGATGAAGGCATTTATCGCGAGCCGTTCTAAGAAAACCAAATTAAAGGATCAACTCCATGCTATTTGGTAATTGCAACTGATCAATCGCGACATGCGCTACCTCACGTTCTTACCATAGGTACTGCATCCCAATGGACGAGGCAAGCAGGTCATTCACCGAAGGCGAAATCAAATTTTTCTCTCAGTGCGACACAGGAAGCAGTAAGCTTTCGCATCCAACCATCGTTTATGTTCGACTGATGCGCATATTCACAATCCTCAGTTGCAGTGATGGTATTGTTCACAAAGTTTGATGCCCTCTACGACGTCTCATACGCAGAGCTGAAATCGAAGGGAGCATCGATGGAGGAGGCTGAAGAACTGGCGCCGAAGCATGCCGAAGAATCATTTGCTATCGGGACACAATTGAAGTTTTTATACCACTCCAAGGACATTCGACGCCCTCCAAAACGTCATATATGCCTCCCTAGTAAGCTGTTCATCGTCGACTTATGAACCCAGACATGACGACTGTTGATCCATCAGACATGGACAAGGACGACGCAGATTGGGGGCCACTCATGGAGTGCACGGCTGGAACTATGGACAATGAAGTACTGCAGCAATTGTTCGTCTCGACCCAGCAGGCCAACTTGGAGCTCTGCATGAAATATGGAGTTGAGAGGTAACTACCCATGGTCTCCTTTGCCTGCCGCGAGCGTTGGTAACTGATATCGTCCAGAACACTCCCGGGATTTTTTGACATTACTAAGACAACAGCATCTTATAAGGCTCATGAGATAATAGCGAGATTGGGTGCCTGGTTTCCGCATATCTGGGTAAGACTATCAGAAAGTTCAAAGGTTGCTCTGATTAATATTGGGCGTTTACTTACAGGCTGTGAGTGTGTTGACCCTCCTTGGAGCTCGAGCCATGCTGATCGAAGTCCTTGCCCACTCTTCGCAGCATGTGAGTGTGTTGATCCTCCTTCGAGCTCGAGCCATGCTGATCGAAGTCCTTGCCCACTCTTCGCAGAATGTGAGTGTGTTGATCCTCCTTCGAGCTCGAGCCATGCTGATCGAAGTCCTTGCCCACTCTTCGCAGGAAGTGAGTGTGTTGATCCTCCTTCGAGCTCGAGCCATGCTGATCGAAGTCCTTGCCCACTCTTCGCAGGATGTGAGTGTGTTGATCCTCCTTCGAGCTCGAGCCATGCTGATCGAAGTCCTTGCCCACTCTTCGCAGGTTGTGAGTGTGTTGATCCTCCTTCGAGCTCGAGCCATGCTGATCGAAGTCCTTGCCCACTCTTCGCAGTTTGTGAGTGTGTTCATCCTCCTTCGAGCTCGAGCCATGCTGATCGAAGTCCTTGCCAACTCTTCGCAGGATGTGAGTGTGTTGATCCTCCTTCGAGCTCGAGCCATGCTGATCGAAGTCCTTGCCCACTCTTCGCAGGAAGTGAGTGTGTTGATCCTCCTTCGAGCTCGAGCCATGCTGATCGAAGTCCTTGCCCACTCTTCGCAGTATGTGAGTGTGTTGATCCTCCTTCGAGCTCGAGCCATGCTGATCGAAGTCCTTGCCCACTCTTCGCAGGATGTGAGTGTGTTGATCCTCCTTCGAGCTCGAGCCATGCTGATCGAAGTCCTTGCCCACTCTTCGCAGTATGTGAGTGTGTTGATCCCCCTTCGAGCTCGAGCCATGCTGATCGAAGTCCTTGCCCACTCTTCGCAGCAAGTGAGTGTGTTGATCCTCCTTCGAGCTCGAGCCATGCTGATCGAAGTCCTTGCCCACTCTTCGCAGCAAGTGAGTGTGTTGATCCTCCTTCGAGCTCGAGCCATGCTGATCGAAGTCCTTGCCCACTCTTCGCAGTATGTGAGTGTGTTGATCCTCCTTCGAGCTCGAGCCATGCTGATCGAAGTCCTTGCCCACTCTTCGCAGGATGTGAGTGTGTTGATCCTCCTTCGAGCTCGAGCCATGCTGATCGAAGTCCTTGCCCACTCTTCGCAGGAAGTGAGTGTGTTGATCCTCCTTCGAGCTCGAGCCATGCTGATCGAAGTCCTTGCCCACTCTTCGCAGCATGTGAGTGTGTTGATCCTCCTTCGAGCTCGAGCCATGCTGATCGAAGTCCTTGCCCACTCTTCGCAGGTTGTGAGTGTGTTGATCCTCCTTCGAGCTCGAGCCATGCTGATCGAAGTCCTTGCCCACTCTTCGCAGCATGTGAGTGTGTTGATCCTCCTTCGAGCTCGAGCCATGCTGATCGAAGTCCTTGCCCACTCTTCGCAGGTTGTGAGTGTGTTGATCCTCCTTCGAGCTCGAGCCATGCTGATCGAAGTCCTTGCCCACTCTTCGCAGGTTGTGAGTGTGTTGATCCTCCTTCGAGCTCGAGCCATGCTGATCGAAGTCCTTGCCCACTCTTCGCAGGATGTGAGTGTGTTCATCCTATGCTTGCGCACGACATCGCTGATCCATCAATAGGAGGTTAGTTTCTTCATCCTTTGACTTTGGGCCATGCTCATCGAGGATATTGCTCGTTGACAGGATGTGAGTGTATCGATCCTCAGCAGAGGTGGACGATTTTCAACTTTCCATCATGATTTGACTAGCTTTATGAGAGTCATCGAACAGAGATGCGGTCTAGGTTACTCTCTGTGGTATGTCCGATTGGTCACAGATTGTACACATGTTTCTCATGTTGCGAATGTGCCAGACCTCTGGCTCATCACCCTTGGAGAACATTCTTCAGCTCAGTTCTGGTGAATTTTGAGGCTACGTTGCGATGAATCCGCTTATTATTGATCATTTAGCTGTTGTCATTATCTTCGAGCACTCTTATTTCATTTACGACAAGCGGCGCCATCTTCGGGACCGGCGAGAGTCTGGTCCCTCTTTTTATGCCGCTCTCGAGCAGTACACTGCATCTCCGCATGCAGTTGCTGTCAGGGAAGGCGTGAGCGCTGCCGTCCAGGCATATGCAGAAGCCATGAAGACTGCTCCTGCTTGGATGGCGAAGTTACGGTTTAAACGCTCTCAGGAGAAGCAGGCGAAGGCGCAGTTAATCAAGACTATTCTTGAAATCACGTTAAATCATCGCCTGTGTATGTTTGTCTCACAGTCATTTTGTGCCAGCAATCCCGCTGATCCACTTGTCTTCAGCAAGACCTTAATATTGGGTGATGCAACGTATCATCAATGATGTTCTGGCTCTGAGCGGAGCTGAAGTGTCTCGACTGTGAATGGGTTGCTTGCAAGGTCTGTCGAGATAGATTCAGGATATGGAACTGTACGAAACGGTTGTATGATCATGCAATATGGCGTATACGTGTTTGGAGAATGTCGGTCACCCTCAGCCGAGACAGTGGCGAGAGCTACTGCGCTTGATGTACCTCTCAAGTATCCGTGGTTCGATTTCAAGCGCATCAAGGTCGGGTATGTGCTGCTCCACAGCTTGCCTCACTTGCGTGTAAGAAGAAATCCCGTTTATTGTCATTTTAACCTTACACTCTACGTAGACACACGGAATTAAACGCTCCCGACAACGTCAATGACTCCAGCCGGTGGTTGATGGATAAGATCTCTGAAAAGACCTGGCTGTGAGCGGAAGATAGCCTTCAGGCAGCGGACGCACCATGAAAATTTACAGCTTTCGTTCTTTGAGGGACAGCGTGCAATATTAATGTGCATATGATCCTGGCTCTAGGTTATGAAGTTTATAAAGTGGATGTATGATTCCCTCATACATTCTGATGCTCTGGGCATGCCACGGTCAAAACCCATTCTAGTAATATGATGGGCTAACGATTGCGCGGATCATAATCTGGAGTCTAGATGCATCTTCCCGAGGGACTGACAGCCGACGTCTCGTGGAACAAAGGAGAAACCGACTAACAGGATGTCGACATCAAGTCGACGAAGAATTTTGCAGTGCTGGATGTCACCTATGCAATGGTCCCCAATCGGACCTTATCGTTTCATACGTGTCTCATAAAGATGCGAGCGCGTCGAAGTCTGACGACTGAATCCTGTGTCTGGGAACTTGCTGCGACCAACGACAGTGACGCCCATCGCTTGGTGTCAGGACTCAGGATCCCGGCGTGCAGTTCAGGACATCGACGAAATCGTCGATCCATCATAAGGTTCGAGGCATGCTGACACAGGGAATTTAAGAGTTGTTGATAGTGAGCATATCGATTCGAATTTCGCACTCGCACCAGGCTGAAAACTCGTTGATTATGACCACCCTCATAAGCCGGACATGCAGGAGAGACGGTCAAGTCTGCCTTACGTGGTGAAATGGAAGTCAAGTATGAAAAAGGGCATGGCAGGGAGACATAGCTGTTGGCGCCATCCAAAACAACACTCCCAATCATCACCACAATTTTTTCCCTCTACTGTCCCTTCGGCATATCATGCAACTACAGCTGAAGCAGCGGGTAAGCACGCCGTCCATATTCCTAGCTATGGGTGATCATCTGATGAAGAAGGCAGGAACGAAAATGCCTGTTGTCGAGCTGATTGCGACGGGTGTTGGTCGAGCGGCACAAGCTGGATAAGCCCCATGGTTGCTAGCTGCTGTGATGGAGTTGAGTTTGTTCCACGCAGATACGGGCCACCATAGTGAGACCTTGTGGGTGGATGATGGGGAGGGCGGATATTGTTGGGGGAGGTTGTGGATGCGGGTAGTGGGCTTGTTCGTTAGAGGAGATGGTTTGTGTATCAAGAGGGAGTTGGGTATGAGCCATAGGTGCTCGCCTTCACCCCGTCATCAAGAGGGCCGTGACCATGTAAGCGTCGTGTCCGAATCGCCAGAAGTTTTCACTAATTATCGAATGTGCAGACCCAGACCGCCGATAAAGTAACGGGCAACCGCGTCACAAAGAGATGTGCTACTTGGCTGTCTGCTACTGCTGGTGATCAAACACGCTCTTGTTCTAAGGGTTACATACCTCATTATATGAATCCACTTCTGGATCCTCCTTCTTATCCACCAAATGCTATCGTCCGTCGTATGGCTGGATGTACCCAAGCTGCCAGCAAATTGGGGACATGTGCACAGCCTGGTGAACCAGCCCCGACGGATCTTCATTCCACAGGAAAGTCCCTTCCAATAAGTCATCAAAGTGACCTGGCTCCGATTGACCTAGAATCTGTAACTTCAAACTTCCTTTTCTTAGCATGTTTTTTGGTTCACAAGTTGTTATGCAGGGCAAGGATATCCTGAAACGTGGTTTAGCAGGCATGACGGATGACGGATGATGCCATTCAGCAAGCTACTCTCGCAAAGCAAGCCTCGCGTGAAACCAGTCGCATCCGTGTCATATTAACAGCGTGGGAGATAGAAGAGGCAGAACTCCATGTGGAGCTCCTGCAGCGCACCAATATTATCGAAATCTACAAGGAAGCCAACGACGATCCTGGTTTGAGAAACTCTTATCGGACCGGTCCTTGGCAGAAAACCTTAACCTCAACCCGACATGCTGCCACAATGATTTGGTATCGTTGGTCAACACAGATGAATTAAACTCGAGAACCATGCTCAAGATCTCAGCCTCATTATATCCCAAGATGCAAGGAACCTAAAAGCTTTGATGGTTGACCAGGACGGAGGCGACGGTGACAGCGAGGAGAGTGAAACCGATGAGAGCGCTTACAATTCCAATGCGTCGGACTGTTGTTAAGGTATGCATTCTTATCAGTAATGATAGAAGCCCCACGTGGGCAGCTGATGCACTGTTGTAGCTATTGACTTCAGAAATGTGTGCTAAGGTGGTAGCTATATAATAGAGGTGAGTGACTTGTCTGTTTGGTGCTTATCGACCTGTTCTTTGTTTCATTCTGACTTTTCTGTTCTCTGGTGTTCTTGCTACCAGATTGGCAGGTCTTGGATGAGCCGGTACGCTCCCCGGAATCCAGCGAGCGAGGCGAAGAGAGCGTCTGATGACCGATGATCTCTCGACAAGGACACATGCATTGGGAATAACCGGTTAACCCACGATGTTCACACCTTTTGGAAATTTGGTGTCTAGATGAATATTCTACGCGTGAACATTATAATACTGCTCCACAGATCTACAATATTAATCAAAATTCCACACACACACCCACTTTGATTCAATCAAGGGTAGTCGACGGCTTTGCTCGGCCTCCTTTCTACTTGCTTACATGCGACAGAATTACTCCGGCGTCGATCAAGGTCGTCAATGATCAAGAACGGTTATTGTTTCGCATCATATCTACTCCAGCGGTGAATCTTGGAGTCGCTGTATATTCTGGTATATCTAGCAGGAGCACCATCGTTATGTTCCACCAATTTGACCCAGTCTACCGCTTACTATCCCTTGAATATGATCCCCTAGTCTCGAATGATCCCAGCTGGTTGCCGCTAATCAATTCCAATATTCTTTACAACGATAGAGTAAACAGGAGTAAGTCCCCCACAATTATTTACAGGTGCTTCTCCTACGCTCTCTTAACCATTATCATCGCCAATGGCCATTCAATGTCTACTTCATCATGTCCTTCCACGGCTCTCCCATCCTCCCGCTCGACGCCCTCTTTGAGATCTTTACAGAATCGCACTGCAACATCTCCACGCGGAGTTTCCCAATCTGTGGGGTTGTGCTGACGGAACGTGTGCAACACGCTCCACGTATTGAGATAAGACAGCAGGTCATCCCACGTCATCTTCTTACGCATGATCACGGACCGTGGGGAAGGGAGAGATGGGTAGTGGTCGCCTGCGATGCATTAGTCAAGTGGCGCGTCACGATAGGTCCAAGACAGACCTGTGAAGAAGACTCTCGAAATCACTGAACACGCCGGGTACAACTTCATTGCCTTCTGGTACCTCAATCAAGTGGTTATCCAGAATAGAACGGCCGGGTTGCTCCCAGTATGGGCCAACGCTGTTCAGTGGGTCAATACCTTCGACATGCGCGTCAATCTGTTGTGTCAGTGACGGATAGCGGGTGAAGCGGAACTTGGAGTAACCCTAAATCAAACAAGTGTTAAGGGTACTTTGAGCAACTTCGATCATCTTAGAGCTTGGGCCGACGCCAGTGACGCGCTTGAAGGGCGTGAGCTCGACCGTTGCTTGACCTGGAATCCCGAACCATGCAAAATTTGCAACAAACGGCCGGACAATACTGCTCGCCACCGGAAGCTTTAAGAGCAGTGGAAGGACAAGCATCCGCGATAAACCAAAAGCGACGCTATACATCATCGATGAAAATGAGGTGAAAAGAGCCATAGTTAAAAGTAGCCTCAGAAGATTGCTCGGGGCATATGGCTGAGGGTGGATCGTCAAATATGGTCCAGGAAAGAAGGAAAACACTCACAAGTTCCGATGAGTCCAAAGGTTTTGTCCATCTGAACACAAAACGGTCTAGCATGATGTTTCGAACTAAGAAACTAGCGGCTAGCCATAACTGGGCCAGGATGAGGAAGAGCAGTCGACCATTGAGGTAGTACGGATGTTTCCTGGTAAAACGTCTCAGCCTCCGAAATTCAACAACACTCGGAATGAGATCGTGTACTATGCAACTATGTTCCGGGCATGTACAATAAGATTGCTGAATCACATACCTTGACTTTACGAAGACATTCAAACGAAGGTTTTCACGTTCTTCTGATGTGAACGTGCTCATATAGAGCGAAATAAGCATCAATGTACATGACATGTACACTGCCAAGCACCGTCGTGTGCTTGGCTTTGCAATAGCATTCGTGAGCATTTTGGCTGGTGAAGTCGCAGGTGTGGTGGCAGCTATGCAACAGATATAAAACAGCATCCGCACGAGGTGAAGTAACTCACAGGTGAGGTAAACCTTTCTCATGGCAATCACAGGCAACACACCAACGGACCACTTAAGGCATGCCATCATCCAAGTTCCCGGCGAAAGCAACCTGGCGAAAGCACTCGTCTCATCCTCTCCCCCAAAAAGAATGCTGACAATCAGGGTAAATGCAGCGGAGAACGCGAATATGTTGTGGATGAGTCGCTGTCGAAGGGCGGACCTAACAAGGGGTTCATAAGTTTGAGAAGCAGATGGCACGGTCGGGGACAAGCGTGCAGTCAATGTGGATGCTATTGCTCGCGTTCGCATCGTTTCTCCCATTCCTGCGGACACAAGGATATCCTGAAACGTGGTTTAGCAGGCACGACAGATGATGCCATTCAGCAAGCTACTCTCGCGTGAAACCAGTCGCATCCGTGTCATATTAACAGCGTGGGAAATAGAAGACATGTGGAGCTCCTTCGTATGCTGCAGCGCAACAATATCGAAATCTACAAGGAAGCCTACGACGAGGCTTCCTTGTTTGAGAAGCTCTTATCGGACCGGTCCTTGGCAGAAGACCTTAACCTCAACCCGACATGCTACCACAATGATTCGGTATCGTTGGCCAGCACAGATGAACTACTTAAACTCGAGAACCCACGCTCAAGATCTCAGCCTCATTATATCCCAAGATGCAAGGAACCTAAAAACTTTGATGGTTGACCAGGACGGAGGCGACGGCGACAGCGAGGAGAGTGAAACCGATGAGAGCGCTTACACTTCCAATGCGTCGGACTGTTGTTAAGGTATGCATTCTTATCAGTAATGATAGAAACCCCACGTGGGCAGCTGATGCACTGTTGTAGCTATTGACTTCAGAAATGGGTGCTAAGGTGGTAGCTATATGATAGAGGTGAGTGACTTGTCTGTTTGGTGCTTTTCGACCTGTTCTTTGTTTCATTCTTTGACTTTTCTGTTCTCTGGTGTTCTTGCTAATAAGGCAGGTCTTGGATGAGCCGGTACGCTCCCCGGAATCCAGCGAGCGAGGCGAAGAGAGCGCCTGATGACCGATGATCTCTCGATTTCGCTTACTCCTGAATAGTAAGAGCCTCTCGACAAGGGCACATATGCATTGGGAATAACCGGTCAACCGTTCCACGATGTTCACAGCTTTTGGAAACTTGGTGTCTAGATGAATATTCTGCGCGTGAACATTATGACACTGCTCCACAGATCTACAATATTAATCAAAATTCCACCCCCACACCCACTTTGATTCAATCAAGGGTAGTCAACGGCTTTGCTCGGTCTCCTTTCTACTTGCTTTCATGCGACAGAACTACTCCGGCGTCGATCAAGGTCGTCGATGATCAAGAACGGTTATTGTTTCGCATCATATCTACTTCAGCGATGAACCTTGGAATCGCTGTATATTCTGGTATATCTAGCAGGAACACCATCGTTATGTTCCACCAATTTGACTCAGTCTACCGCTTACTATCCCTTGAAAATGACCCCTAGTGTCGAATGATCCCGGTTGGTTCCCGCTAATCAATTCCAACATTCGTTTCGACGATAGAGCAAGCGGGAGTAACCCCCCCGCAATTATTAACAGGCGCTTCTCGTTTTCCGGTGTGAGAACTTTACAGGGGCTCGTATTTAGCGCCGGTAGGCAAGGTGCCACTCTCCAGAGCTGACGAAGATGGCAAAGGATGAGGGGCTCACGATGGAGCTTTGGAATACTGTGGGAAGGCCTTTGCAGGAGACAGGGTATGAGGAGAGGTTTGTTGTTTGCGTTGAGTTGTCTTGCTTGCGACGCACACGTGGGTCCAGCGAGATGTTAGTATTCTTAATCCGAAGGAACGACTATCTGTCTTCGATATGTCTAGCTATATATGGGCATTAGGTACCAGGTATTTGTTGACTTACATTTGAGCAGTCAAACCTATCGCTAACGTTATCTACCAGGAGTAAAATCTCTACAGCAGAGTGCGCTCACAGCAGTTCATAGCCAACATATCTTTCCGGTATCGAATGTCATGATGTGATCCTCAAGTGGTCGTGCATGAATATTAATGTCAAGAAGATCCTCCGTAAGAGGCACTCAGGAGTCGGTAGACAGCAGGGCGCACGCATTGTGTCCATAATTCCTTCCTGAAGGGCACTCCTGTCCAGACTGTCACACTGAAGAGTGAAGCCGATTTGATTTTGCCGTGCCTGAGTTGAAGGAGTAAAGATCAATAACTTGTGGACCTACAGCTTTGCCACGCATTCCCAGAACTACCATTACCTTGTTTGTACTGATTTGCCACCGCCTGGCGTCAACTGAGAGGCTGCCACATCATGTATAGCAATTTGCAAAGTCGCCAAATTCAGGCGAGGGTGTCATTGCGGCCAGGGTGAGCTACCCTGACAAGACTCAGCAGCAACAGCCGAGTGATCCACTAACGTCCAAGACCTTATTTTTAGTACTGCATTCAATAAGCTGATTTTGGAGATATAACAGCCTTGCTCGCCTTCTGAATCATGGTATTTCCGATTGCCTAGATAGTCTCTAGTCAGATGATCTGCGAGCCGCCAACGAAAGAATACCTATCGCCCACTATAGCACTAAGCATCATCTTACGCTCTCTTAACCAGTATCATCGCCAATGGGAATTCAATGTCTACTTCATCATGTCCTTCCACGGCTCTCCCATCCTCCCGCTCGACGCCCTCTTTGAGATCTTTACAGAACCGCACTGCAACATCTCCACGCGGGGTTTCCCAATCTGTGGGGTTGTGCTGACGGAACGTGTGCAACACGCTCCACGTATTAAGATAAGACAGCAGGTCATCCCACGTCATCTTCTTACGCATGATCACGGACCGTGGGGAAGGGAGAGATGGGTAGTGGTCGCCTGCGATGCATTAGTGCAATGGCGCGTAACGATAGGTGCCAGACAAGACCTGTGAAGAAGACTCTCTCGAAATCACTGAACGCGCCGGGTACAACTTCATTGCCTTCTGGTACCTCAATCAAGTGGTTATCCAGAATAGAACGGCCGGGTTGCTCCCAGTATGGGCCAACGCTGTTCAGTGGGTCAATACCTTCGACATACGCATCAATCTGTTGTGTCAGTGACGGATAGCGGGTGAAGCGGAACTTGGAGTAACCCTAAGTTAAGTAAATTTAAGAATGGCTGGACAAGTAATGGCTCGGAGATGGGACTACATACCCAGAATGCAGCACTCCCATCCTTCCTCAGCACCCTTGCGAGCTCAGGCCATATTTTGTTCCAATCGAACCAATGGCATGCCTGGGCTACAACCACGCAGAGATCATGAATAAACAGTGCTATCGTGTTTCTCCTGTCTAACACACGCACCGGAAATGACCAGATCCACACTGCTATCCAAGAATGGCAGACTCTCTGCGCTCGCCTGTACAAACTCATATTGACCTGTGCTCGTTGACTTGTTCTTGAGGGTACTTTGAGCAACTTCGATCATCTTAGAGCTTGGGTCGACGCCAGTGACGCGCTTGAAGGGTGTGAGCTCGACCGTTGCTTGACCTGAAATCCCGAATCATCAACAGTATGTCAATAGTTCAAGTCCTTCAAATTAGAACTGACCCGTCCCACAACCAAGGTCAACTGCTCTATCCCATCTTGCACCCTTATTGCGCTCGTGGTATTGGAATATGCAGTTATACAGGGATCTAGGGTAGGTCGGTCTGAAAGTCGCATAGATGGCGCTGTCAAAGGAAGATTTGCTGAAAGTCGCCATAACAGATGCAGCGAGTATGTAGTCGACGATGACACTTAAGGACTGAGGACGCACGGGGGATATAAATACCCCAAAGAGCGAGGCAGATGGTTTTGAGATCGATGACGGTCGACGTAAATATTGCTATTGGAAGTACTTACAAATCGGGCACCCCTTGGTATAGAACTTCGAAGAAATGACTATCAAGGCCTCAGGCCTGAAGATCTGGCGAGGGGAGACTACGGGCACCCGCAGTGACCAGCCTGGCGTATAAGTCCAGCCACACATCATCATGGTGGGTATAATGCATGAAATGGAATCATTTTGATTATCCTATTTAACATTTAGTGCTTCCGCGCGATGTGCTGTTGCATTGAGAGGATGCTATACTTTTCACGGTACGAATGAAAGATTTGTCAGGGCTACTAGACAGCCACAGCGCGTGACGGGCAGGCATGTCAACTTCGTTCCAAACTCGTTGAACACGGACCGGACAGTCAAGCTGGTCGAGACTCGAGGCAATGACAGTACAGCTGCAAGAATAAATATTTATACCCGCCATTGGCTGGTGAATCGCTTCTTTTGTATGGCATAGTGACTCACTGGGACCGTCGTGCACGTTCGTTTGACACGAACAACGTGCACAAACAAAAGTCAGTCGTGGGCGCTCTTATTAGTAGTACTTCGCTAGATAACCATACCTGTCAGAAAGCTGATCATAGCACTGCCGCAGGGTCCCTTCACGTTCGTGTAGCAGACTCTAGGGTGATGCATGATGACCCGAGTCAGTCCTTGACCAAAATGGGGTTTTCAGCCTGCGAAGTTTGAAAAATTGATACTTGGCACATGGGTAAACGTGCCATAAACTGCCATTGGTTCTTTAAAATTACAACTCGATGAGCTGGAGAGAAGTTGGTTCCTTCTCTCGCCCCTTCACGTCCGTGCCATGTTCGACGTGTCCATCGAGGATGCGATACCCCCTGCGTTCTTGTACTCATTTCTCGCGCTGATAGTGGCTTATCATATTTTTGCGCCTCTGTGTTCCACCGTGAAACAACGATCATGGATATTGACCACAATCAGTAGTGCCGCCATGTCTCTGTCAAGTTTACCTCTTTTCTTTCACTACATCAGTTCTCGTGGAGATTTAAGAGGGATAAAGTCAACATTCTGGACGGAGAGTACCGGTCGATTCTTTCAAGCATATCTTATCGCGTAGGTCCAAGATTTCAGCACCTGAAACGTGCGCTGATATGATGTATCAGAGACCTATTGATGGGTGTGACTTACTACCGTAGCAAGGTTAACTTGCTAACAGGTTGGATTCATCACACGATATACATTTTCATTGTCGAGTATGCCTGTCGTATGGGCTGGAGTCATCTGTTTACACTGTGTGCTGTGATGGAGGTGAAACTCCAATTCTCATGGCTCACGTCTGCATATTGAGAGCGCTAACTTGATAAAGGTACCCACCTTCGTTCTGGCCATTGCGAGTCTCAACTCTCGCTTCCGATCGGATCTGATTTTCGCATTGTCGTTTTTTGCGACTCGTATCGTTCTTCATGTATCTCTATGTGCATCGATGGTCGTCAGCCGGCACAATGTCACGAATGATTCGTACGGTCCAGGCGTCATCATGACCTGCGTCTTCCCTCTTCACGCATTCTGGTTTTACGGGTGCCTGAAGGGGTTCGTCAAGCGCGCCAAGTCCGCAAAGCCTCAGCCCGTCAAGCAAGGCACTGTTACAGCATCTCCAAATCCGTCAGGTCAGTCGCGCTGCTTGTACTTCAAATCCCGTCACTGAGCCCCAGGGCTGCGCTTATTTAGGGTTTACTTCCTTACGTGCAAGGTCTTGGATGCTGCCGCGCCGCCGTGGCTCGCTTAGGCAGGCTGTTCGTGCTTGGGACAGGCTTGAGCTTAGAAAGGCAGCCGGACGTTTCGGGGATGTTCAACGCCGTCTAAGGGCTTCATTGCCTGCGGCGCGCGAGCAGGTGTATGCTTATGTTGGATTAGAGAGGCCCCCGACTGGAGAGCCGCAACGGACTGGTGCTGTGAAGACTGAATCCTCTCTGTGATATAAAGACAATTTACAAGGTGCAGTGTCTTTCATCCTTTATACCTCGACGGTTCATGCAGGATAACTTTATACTATGCAACTCTATACCCATACCCCTGTAATAATAGTATATCAGGACAGTAACGAGCTTTACGACCTCTATGCCTTTTATCCATTATGTTTTATGTAGAGGCTGTACATGTGTTCCATGGGACGGCTTCCAAAAATATCTGTAAGTCTCTCCATTCCAGCATGGCCGCCTGGCGAAATGGCATCGCGTCTGACTACGATAAGACGGCGATCAGGAGATTGCAGGTTCGACCCCTGCGGTGGTCAGTTTTGGCGCTTGTTCTTTTTTTGGACCAACGAAACGTAACTGATAAAGTCGAAACCTAGATAAAGTGCTAGATAGCAGTCAGTCCTCTGGGGCACCCGTTCGGAGAAAATGCTCTTACGATGCATGGGGTGTACCATGGGAGTCCATGACCCGCCAGGCCTCGTTATCCTTTTCGAAGGCTTACTAGAATGATAATATCTACTCACTTAAACTTTATATTCCAGGGTCGACTGTCCCAAACTTCCAGCAACTTGATAGATTTCACTGTCAAGATGAGTAAGTTGAGTCTGAGATAAGGATCCGGAGAAGGCGGAAATATTGTTGGGAGTGTTGTTGGATAGGTGTGTCAGGGTGTATCATTCTACGTTCCTCTTCCTCAGGGGTATCTAGACTGATCCACATCGTGAATTGTGCCTAACAGAAAGGACCCGCCCATCTTAGATGGCCATATTTGATCGGCAAGGTTCGATACGGCGATCTGCTGAAAGCTGATGTGTTCGAGTGTGTTAGACACGCCGGAGTTACTGAGTGACTCGAGTCTGTTCGGTGTTCGTGATTATTTTTAGTATGTTTTTCGATGGGCACCGGGTGCGATACTATTTTCAAGGGGGTGCCGTATTGCGCACCTGGCTCTGAATCTAGTTTTTCTTCATATGATTGGTTTGGCATCATGCAGCAGTGCATAGCTGTGCGAATGTGTAGTCAGTGCGGATGATGTGTCTGCGCTAATCTTTCTAAATCAATCTAAGAACAAAGGCAAACAGCTCCGGTGAACGTTAACAATCAGGGGACCCAAATAAGTAGCTTGCGCTAGACTCGGACCTGCCCGAGCATCGCCGTGTTGTGTAAGCCAGCGCTAATCGATAATCGCATGATGGCAGGATACACTGTGCTTGTGTTCAAACGAACCGCAAACAAGAAATTAGACCCAAAAATCCATGTCAACATCCCGGGTGGGCTGCTGGACGAAAAGTTGCGCGGGCAATTGAAGACAGAGGCATCGTTATAATTCGGAGAGTTGCCTCTCAGGTTGAATAAGACGCCCCAAGATATCGCAAATCAAGATGTCTTTCCTATTATCTTAGTGAATGGTTCTTTTCTCTCGTGTTTTTATTTCCTCTTACCGATATCTTCCTCCCAGGATCCCGCTCCTGGACCTGGCACCAGTGGCACAGAATCTGGCACCTGATGCATCAACTGTTGTGTCTTACGTGCACGTGAGCTACTACAACAACACATTTTCATCAGAAGCTCTAGTAAGGCCCCGTGTCATCGTGCTCTTGAAAGCTGACAAAGGCACACCGCGCAGGACCTATCGAGCTGTCGTGTCAGAACCCATATTTGCGGTTCGAACAATCAATGGCGTACCTCGAGTAGCGCCTCCATCCCAAACATGACATCTCTTCACACTCAATCGGAAAATCCCGCCCTCGGTGATCCCCAAGGCAGCAGAAGAGGATCCGCGGCGAATGCGGTTTTACCACGGACGAACATCATAACATGTCAGTAAAAATGTAAGACTCCTAGTCTCGAACTAGATGTCCTGGGACCACTTAGGGACCACTTTAGGTTTCTGTAAGCCTTGTAGATGAACGAGGCACAAGGCTGGCTGGCTGACTGATTGGCACTGATAAGATTTTGACTTGACAGCGCCTGGTGCTATCAACATTTCTTTAACACCAAAGGCCGTTTTGCATTAAATGACGAAAGCGTTGCCTAGTGCATGAATCGCGATTCACCACATATCTGCGCTGTACACACCGTTCTGTGCATTAGAGGGTCAGCTGAAATATCGCATCATTCCTGTGTGCTCGCATATTTCCTGCATTGTTGATGGATCGGTGTTGATGATAAGCCCTTGTTTTCGTTCCGCCATGGAAGCTATGTCGACCCTCGAACCTGAGATTGTGACGAAATAGCACATCAAGCAATGATTCTGAGAGAAACGAACATGTCAATCGGGCCATAGTCCGGGTTACGGGGAAATTCTTGACTTGGTTTTGATAGAGCGATAGCAATAGTTAGGGCATTATTCAGAAAGATTCTCCCTGTTCTTCAGAATGAACTGCATCGTGAGTCTTGCGTCGTCATCGCTAGTTACCTCCATGGTACACCTTTCCACCGGGTGCGTGAAGATGAAGATGTCCATTGTGTCCAGTGCACGAGACAAGATATATTGCCATAAGTCCCTGCCCGGAAAGTGCTCAACATCTTGTTATTGTAGAGTGGATACGTGGGATATTTAAAACACATTGACTTGCAGATACAGATCTCCGAGTCGCCTGTTTCGGAGCAAACAATCACCAGAACGACTAGTTGCAGCTATTTGGTTGCCTCCAGTTCCGATATGACAAGGCAAGCGCCGGTGCCGAAAGTGTTAGCATGATATTATTATGCAGGCGAATATGTCCATTAGTTTCAATGGACTGGACTGGAACTTCCTGTCATGGATGCGGCTGTCATGGATGCAGATAATACGACCTCGGAGGCTCGGACAGGGGTAACTGTTTCAAGTTCGTACAATTTTAAGTTCCAACTTGATCTGTCGAATTCTGTCGTGAAAAATAGTTACCTATAGGCCATTCGTGAGGCGGCGACGGAGGAAGCCAGAAAAGGTCCAATTGACTCACGAGTTAACTTGGCAAGGCGCTGGCATGCCATGCGTGTAGACACGACCCGCCCAGAGATCTGGCACAGGGGGGATTGAGGGGGACGTCTATTGAAGTAAACTCCGACGCAGCTTCGGACCACTAGTAATATCGATCGATCATTAAAATACCTGTTTTTTCCTCCAAAAAATGCGGACAGCAAGTTATCTTAAATTCTGCTGAGAGCGCAGAGTTATGAGCGTGCGAATTCGAGAATTGTTCTGCCCATCCAGTACTAGGACTCTTTCTCTTTGATACACACAAGTGGCTCTAAAGTGGATAGTAAAAGGTTCGCGGCGATGGATATCAATTATGTATGATTAGCCTCCTTCTGTGCGAGGGATAGTTTACTTACAACAGGATGCATTATGAGAGCCAGTGGCTTGGTAACTATGCAGAACAACGAGCAGATCGCCGTCTGTGAGATGCTGAAAGGTTTCGAGACAGGGCTGGTGCTTTCAAATTAGGCAGGTGGCTTTAGGTGGAGGTCGCCAAGAGGTCGCGTCTGATCGCGTGTGCAATTCAAAAGTTTCGCGGAGTGCCAATGATGTGGACTTACGTAAGACACTCGAGCAGAACTTGTGATACTAGGCACTGATTCCTTCGACTGGAGTTTCCAAACGCGGCAAATATTGATTGTTTCGGTTTCTAACCTCCAAAGTGCGCATGATAACAGATATTTCTTTCGTCCGAGCCTCTATCTGATAAGCCCGAAATACTTATTTTGCCAGGCACTTCTGTATACATACTACTTTTTAATTTCATGCGGAGGTCGACTATAAAGGGAGCCATGCTTCGAGGGTAGTCTAACAACTCCTTGGTGTGTTTACTTGGGCTCTCTTCTTCATTCATGGATGCCGACGAGTCTCTGCGAATCGCCCGAAACCATCTGTACCCGAAGCAGGCGTGGTATTGTATCGGACTTTTCGTTTTTATCATTGCCACCTTTCAGCGGATTTCTTTCCTTCACTCCAAGTTCGCCGGGAGGCGTCAAACGTCCAACGCCTCCGACCCAGAACATGCTTCTGTGCACCGTCGTCACGCTTTTTCTTGGCGTCGCATTCCATTGGGACTCGTTAATTCATACCGTGTCATCTCTTTCCGCTGGACACTCGAATTTGGAAAGTCTTACACCCTCAACATGGCTGAAGTTTTTGTGACCATGGCGTACATCATTTTTCTTTTTGTGTGGACATTTATCAACAGTAAGTTCCCTGGCGATGTCACTCGCATATTCTGAAAAAGCTTCTAGCAACCGACCTCGACGGCCACACATTGGACATTTCATACTGGTGCAACCGCTCGGGCATGCTGGCGGCGAGCCAGTTCCCACTGATCACTGCACTTGGAACTAAAAACAACATAGTGTCCTGTATGGCTTGTGTACTCGCGTCTTAACCTGCTTTGCTGACTGCCTGCAGTAATCACTGGTATAAGCTGTGACAAGGTAAATTTGTTCATGATATTCGTCGTTGCTTTGTCGTAACATGATTTTTCTTCAAGCTCAACTACGTCCATCGCATGATGTGTAGAGTCGTTTTCATCTTGCTCTGGGTTCATGCAGGCAGTGACGTTGTCCGAAATGCTCCGTACGTGTAGCATGCGTTAAGAATGCAATGCACTAACACGACACAGATTCCAACCATACTTCGCGGAGCAGTGGCTCATATGGGGCTTAGTTTCCATGGTCGCATTTACCATTCTATGTATCGTTTCCTTGCGTCCCATCCGAGCGCAAGCATATGAACTTTTCTTCTACGTTCATTTCGCTACGGCTCTGTGAGCTCATTCCAGTTATATTGTTTTTGCGGCACTCATAAAGTTTTTTCAGCACTTTCCTCATCGGTGCTTACTTCCACACACAAAATTTCGAGTGAGTTTTATCAAATACACAACCCAAATGTTCCACACTGATGATCACCAGGTCCACCTTCTGGATCTACCCCTGTTTCATAATCTGGGGATTGGACCGCTTCATCCGCTTCCTTCGTCTAGTGGTGTTTAACCACTCATACTTCGGATTCAGGTCAGGGTCTACTATGGATGCGACCGCTGAACTCCTATCAGATGATTTTGTTCGGTTGCGTTTCCACCGCCCGTCTCATTTCCACTGGACGCCTGGGCAGACTGCCTATCTTATCCTACCGTCCGTCTCACGATTGCCGTTCGAGGCCCACCCTTTCACCATTGCAAGCTTTAATTCGACCCTTTTTGATGTGCCCAAGGAACAGAAACCAACAAGCGAAAAATATGCCGAGATTAGCCTCGCAGAAGGGAATCTTGGTTCTAGTGCTCCATTCTGGAAAGAGCTCGTATTTTTCATAAACGTGAGGGAGGGATTCACTGCTCGCTTGAAAGATGCTGCTTTGAAAGGAAACAAAGTCAAAGTCTTTGTCGATGGGCCATATGGGCCTTCTCCTAACCTGAGTTCATATGACACATCCGTACTCGTCGCTGGTTAGTCGTCGAACTTCCTACATTTGAACCTTTGCTCATGCATGTCTCACTTTCAGGTGGATCCGGAGTCTCATATACGCTACCAGTCTTGTTGGATATAATAGAGTATGTCGACTGGATTGTCGATTTTGTATATTTAACCTGGATTTTTTTCAGGCGTGTCCGCAACGGTGAAAGCGGGTGCCATCGCGTTGTTTTCATTTGGTCAATTCGGAGTGTCGGTAAGAATTGTTGATCCGAGGCTTGTGACAATATTAATTCGTCTATTCTCAGATCATATTCACTGGATCGACGATGTTCTTATCCGGGCACTCCGACTTGCACCTCCTTCTTTATCCATCTCAATCCTCATTCACGTTACCGGCGCACCATCAACTATTGAGATTTTACCTCAATCGTATGGTCCAAATGATGGCGCCAAACCTGTGCGCGACGATTCCCGCTCTGAGGTGGTGGAGTTGCAGGATGGAAAAGCCATGGAAATAAGTAATGACTCCCTTTTCGCTATAGACTCGGTCAAGCTCGCAAATGAAAGGCCCGACCTGCGGGCTATCCTCAGAGATGAAGTGAAAACGGCGACGGGCAGGATGTCCGTTAGCGGTTAGTTTTCGCCTCCATACGCTGCAGATCATGGTGACACTTACTCCCTTTTCAGTGTGTGGCTCACAGAGCATAACTCGATCTGTTCGTGGTGCCCTTCGGTTCCCAGTGTCTAGCCCTCTCAATGTAGCCAACGGGGGACCGAGTGTGACTCTACACATCGAGTCGTTTGGTTACGCTTGAAAGAGGGTTTCAATGTCTACATTGAAACGGACCCCAAATATTATTGATATTTTCCTGAATGATTGTATGCCAATGTACTTCAAGTGATACTGGCGGATCCCGGAAAAGGGATATATTGACGAAATCGCTACCGACTGCAGTTGACCATAAATGATGCGTGTTGAAATTCGACCCTTCTGTTGTTCCCATTCAATCGAGTCTGGAGAGATGAAAGTGTCCTCATCGCCCTGCCTTTACTACATCTCTGGAGTCGCGAATGCCCTGATGTGAAGACTCCGAAGAGTCCTCCACCAGTCCGCCGTTCCCGCCGGCCGTTAATGGTTTGGTTTATGAGGTGAGCATCAATGATCACAGTACAACACTGCTGGGCGAGATGATTCGTACCTGTTTATACCTCCGCGAGCTTGATTTCGACGTCGGGTAGGAGTTCGATCAACAAGTAGCTATGAATTTGGTTCGGCCGAAAATCATTTGCTATTGGGGTACTAACTACCCTTGGATACCCAACTTCAGCAAGCCCTCTGACCCGTACCCGTGCGGGTGGAACCATCCAAGGTACCCATCATCCGTACCATCCGTACCATCCGTCCCACGTTCCGTCCGTGGGTGGTACTACCTGGGTAACGCCCACCCCATGCCACATCTTGTGTTTGGAAAGGACCGAAAGGTGCCGCTGGAGCTTGATTAATTTATTGCCAATCGTGTAACATTACCGAAGGAATGGGACGGTGATTGTCGCCCAGGACGGGACTTCGGAGGACACACGCAAAATTAAATCATGCTCAGCTTATCAACTGGACCTAAGATGCCAGCACAGTCCCTAGAGCGGGAGATACTTGGGTCCGAGTCTTGCAACGCTGATGCGGCGCCAGGTATACCGCTGGATCGCCAACTCTCGTGTACGTGATGTTCCTTCGTGAGATACGCTGTGGGACCTCATTCACGTTTCTGGTGACAGGATTCATATGGCTCCGAGAGAAAGGAGCAACTCCAGAACGAGATGAGCACCGTGTACCGTTGTCATACAATTTTTTAACTGTACGTTGCCTCAGTCACTTTGTGTGTATCACAAATATTCATCATTCACTTTAGGCGCACGTACCTGCCTCAAGGGTCTTAACCCCTGCAGAAGCCATTGCGAAGATCAAGCTTGAGCTTGCAGCTGAGTCCTGAATAAAGTTCAAACAGCCTTGTGTGGTGCTCAACCACGGCTAGTAGGTCCTAGGACGAAACTTATATGTGAATAGCTAGCTGTTTTTCGCTTCTTCCAGAACTGTGTATTATCCCGTACCATCGTGTCTCTACAAGTGAGAACTTCCTGCGTCCTGTGAAATTGAAACTGCACAGTGCACACTGACGGCCAAGCTTTAGCCAGATAATCTATTCACCAAAGTATCTTTCTGACATCAGATCTCGATCTGCACAACAGTCACGGTCATGTAACTAGATATCACCGTCCAACCAGAGATGGACTCTCCGATGTAGTATTTACTATTAAAATAAAGTTAACATATTGAGTATTGATTATTCAAATTTTGGGTGACGGGGACTAGGAAGCGGCGGGCATTCCCGAAATTCCGAACGCGTTCAATGATTGGTGATTGCTCTCCAGACTCGAGTCACTCTATGAGTACTATCCACGGTACCGCGGTTGGGAAGCGTCTTGTCAACCTTAATTAGGCTTCTAAACAGGGTCCCCCAGGCCCACACAAGGACGCGAACTGTACGAATCAGTACGATAAGCCTTCAGATGATCTGTATCATCCTCTATATAAGGGTTCGTACCAGTTTCAGGGGCACGGTGACTTCCGAGGGTTGCACGACTGTCGGGGAAGATAACTCATATACTTTAAATTAGTCTCACAATCTAGTCTGATAACCTGATATCTGACGTACTTTCCGCCTTGGTGCCTCTTGATGGTTGACCAAGTCAAAAACACAATGAACTGTCACTGATCAAGTCATACCGTAAGATAGATTGAAATAAGGATTAAGCATGATCATGATATATCGGGTGTATACAATAAGGTATCAGAAGGTATCTAACACATAAAGTCGAGATCGATTCTAAGGTATATTATTTACAAAGTCATGTCAGAATTTGCTTATCTGTTGCTGATCATTCTCCGACGCAAAGGGCCAATCCGAATAACCTGTCGGTGTCAGATTACCGGGCATGTACCATGTTGCTTGGTCACCCCGCTCAAGCGCGATGTCCTTTAGCAGCCGGAATGGAAGATCAGGCTAGGAAAGAGGGGCACGTCAGTCACTGCCAAGTCTAGGAACAAATGACCCACGTTTGGCATAAACAACCTCCCGAATCCAACAAGGCCGCCTTTGTTGTCTACCGTCTCAATTGCGCTATTCCGGGTATGCCCGTTTGTGCTGATGAAGGTGCTGCCTTCAACCCCTTGCCAGATATCACGGAGGAAATCGCTGTTTTTGTCAGCAGTGATTTCGGCAGGCATCGGTTCCACGACGTGGATATACGCGAGTTTGTGTTTGCGCAGCTGCTCAACCACGTAGGAGAACTGGGGTTTAGGGTCTTCCATGCCCAAACCTGCACCACAAATAAGCTAAATAAAGATAGGTGAGTATTTAATGATACACGTACCGTTGAATACGCCCCACGGGCTCATTCGAAACGCCGTCTTCTCAGCACCAACGGCCTCCACAACGGCATCTGTTACTTCGAGTGCAAACCTTGCGCGATTCTCGATGCTTCCGCCATATTCATCTGTGCGTTGGTTGGCGAGGTCTTGTATGAACTGGTCGATCAAATAGCCGTTCGCGCCGTGAACTTCAACGCCATCGAAGCCAGCTCGAATGGCATTTTTTGCGGCAGCGACATACGTGGCAACGTACTCTTTAATTTCATCCGTGGTGAGTGCGCGTGGCACGTCTGTTCTTCCGGGGAGGGGGATAGGTGAGGCACTGACATAGGGACTATTGTTCTCTTGGGCAAGAACGGTTGTGTCTGCGGTGCGGCCGAGCGCCCAAAGTTGTAGGAAAATGAAAGAGCCCTTCTCGTGGACTGCTTCTGTTACCTGCAGTCCGGGGGGTGAGTCAGATCTCATCATTAAGCAAGACACAACGCACCTTTTTCCATCCCTCCACATGGGCATCGGTGTATATCCCAGGGACATTAGTATAACCACCAGCATTCTGAGATATAAATGTGGCCTCTGTGACAAGAAGAGTGCCAGGGATAGACCCTCTCTGAGAGTAGTACGCTGGTGCTTGTGGGCTTGGGACATGATCTGCGTGTGCACGTCGACGGGTAAGTGGGGCAAGGACGACACGGTGCTGCAAGTTGATGTTGCCTATGCGGATGGGGGAGAAGAGTGCGGAGGTCGACATGGTGATCTATTGGAAACTAGGTATGAAATGGTATTGATTGGAGAGACTGCGATCCACGCCGTGTATTTTATAGCCAACTTTCCCTTCGCTGATCAACAGGCTGAACCATTTCAAAATCGATAGATTTGTCAGGTTGTGTCCGGCCATCGAGGAAGTCCTCAACGCAACACCAGGTGCACGGGCTTCACGGCTGCGAGAATCGGGATATGCTCAGGGCTAGCTGACTGATTCTGAGCAAGAATTGATGCGCAGATCGCATCAATTACAAATATTTCACGGCTTTTTCCACAAGCACTGTGCCAGTACAGTAGCCATTGGCAACTTCTTCGACATCGCCGTGACTCGAGCACTCACGATGGTCTGCGCAAGACCCAGAAGGCAAAGAGCACAACGACACACGCGGGATCCTGGACTGTTAATTTAGCTCTAGTTCTGTCACAAGATGCACACTTCCGATAGCACCGACGACCATATTTACATTGACATGCTCTTTGGTGTATTTATATTCCCTGTGTGTCCTCATGAATAGTCCTCTTATAAGTGTTATCGTCGACTACGTGGACACTCGCTGCCTCTGCAATGGCGACTTTCGGCAATTCCTCCTTTGACACCGCCATCTATGCGACTTTCAGACCGACCTACCCTAGATCCCTGTATGACTTCATATTCCGGTACCACGAGCGCAATAATGGTGCAAGATGGGATAGAGCAGTGGACCTTGGTTGTGGGACGGGTCAGTTCTAGCTGTGCTCAATTTGGAGGGCTTGGACTCTTGACCTACTGTTGATGATTCGGGATTTCAGGTCAAGCAACGGTCGAGCTCACGCCCTTCAAGCGCGTCACTGGCATCGACCCAAGCTCTAAGATGATCGAAGTTGCTCAAAGTAACCTCAAGAACAAGTCAACGAGCACTGGTCAATATGAGTATGTACAGGCGAGCGCAGAGAGTCTGCCATTCTTGGAGGATAGCAGTGTGGATCTGGTCATTGCCGGTGCGTGTGTCAGACAGGAGAAACTCTGTTTATTCATGATGTCTGCGTGGTTTTAGCCCAGGCATGCCATTGGTTTGATTGGAACAAAATATGGCCTGAGCTCGCAAGGGTGCTGAGGAAGAATGGGAGTGCCGCATTCTGGGTATGTATTCCATCTCCGAGTCATTAATTGTCCACTCACTCTTAACATTTGCTTGACTTAGATTTACTCCGAGTTCCGCTTCACCCGCTATCCCTCCCTCACACAGAAAATTAACGCTTATGACCAAGGTATTGACCCACTGAACAGCGTTGGCCCATACTGGCAGCAGCCCGGCCGTTCCATCTTAGAAAACCACTTGATTGAGGTGCCAGATGGCAATGAAGTTGTACCCGGCGCATTCAGTGATTTTGAAAGTGTCTTCTTCACAGGTCTGTCTTGGACTTATCGTTACGTGACACTGCACTAATGCATCGCAGGTGACCACTACCCATCTCTTCCTTCCCCACGGTCCGTGATCATGCGCAAGAAGATGACGTGGGATGACCTGCTATCTTATCTTAATACGTGGAGCTCGTTGCACACGTTCCGTCAGCACAACCCCACGGATGGGGAAAACCCGGATGGAGATGTTGCAGTGCGATTCTGGAAAGATCTTAAGGAGGGCGTCGAGCGGGAGGATGGGAGAGCCGTGGAAGGACATGATGAGGTAGACATTGAATGGCCAGTGGCGATGATAATGGCTAAGAGAGCGTAAGATGATGCTTAGTGCTATAGTGGGCGGTAGGTATTCCTTCGTTGGCGGCTCGCAGATCATCTGACTAGAGACTATCTAGACAATCGGAAATACCATGATTCAGAAGGCTAGCAAGGCTGTTATATCTCCAAAATCAGCTTATTGAATGCAGTACTAAAAATAAGGTCTTGGACGTTAGTGGATCACTAAGCTGTTGCTGCTGAGTCTTGTCAGGGTAGCTCACCCTGGCCGCGATGACACCCTCGCCTGAATTTGGCGACTTTTAAAATTGCTATACATGATGTGGCAGCCTCTCAGTTGACGCCAGGCGGTGGCATATCAGTGCAAACAACAAGGTAATGGTAGTTCTGGGAATGCGTGGCAAAGCCCACAAGTTATTGATCTTTACTCCTTCAACTCAGGCACGGCAAAATCAAATCGGCTTCACTCTTCAGTGTGACACAGTCTGGACAGGAGTGCACTTCAGGGAGGAATTATGGACACAATGCGTGCGCCCTGCTGTCTACCGACTCCTGAGTGCCTCTTACGGAGGATCTTCTTGACATTAATATTCATGCACGACCACTTGAGGATCACATCATGACATTCGATACCGGAAAGATATGTTGGCTATGAACTGCTGTGAGCGCACTCTGCTGTAGAGATTTTACTCCTGGCAGACAACGTTAGCGATAGGTCTGACTGCTCAAATGTAAGTCAACAAATACCTGGTACCTAATGCCCATATATAGCTAGACATATCGATGACAGATAGTCGTTCCTTCGGATTAAGAATACTAACATCTCGCTGGACCCACGTGTGCGTCGCAAGCAAGACAACTCAACGCAAACAACAAACCTCTCCTCATACCCTGTCTCCTGCAAAAGCCTTTGCGCAGTATTCCAAAGCTCCATCGTGAACCCCTCGTCCTTTGCCATTTTCGTCAGCTCTGGAGAGTGGCACCTTGCCTACCGGCGCTAAATACGAGCCCCTGTAAAGTTCTCGCACCGGAAAACGAGAAGCGCCTGTTAATAATTGTGGGGGACTTACTCCCGCTTATTCTATCGTTGAAAAGAATATTGGAATTGATTAGCGGCAACCAACTGGGATCATTTGAGACTAGGGGGTCATATTCAAGGGATAGTAAGCGGTAGACTGAGTCAAATTGGTGGAACATAACGATGGTGTTCCTGGTAGATATACCAGAATATACAGCGATTCCAAGGTTCATCGCTGAAGTAGATATGATGCGAAACAATAACCGTTCTTGATCATTGACGATCTTGATCGACGCCGGAGTAATTCTGTCGCATGAAAGCAAGTAGAAAGGAGACCGAGCAAAGCCGTCGACTACCCTTGATTGAATCAAAGTGGGTGTAGGGGTGGAATTTTGATTAATATTGTAGATCTGTGGAGCAGTGTCATAATGTTCACGCGTAGAATATTCATCTAGACACCAAGTTTCCAAAAGCTGTGAACATCGTGGGTTAACTGGTTATTCCCAATGTATATGTGCCCTTGTCGAGAGGCTCTTGCTATCCAGGAGTAAGCGAAATCGAGAGATCATCGGTCATCAGGCGCTCTCTTCGCCTCGCTCGCTGGATTCCGGGGAGCGTACCGGCTCATCCAAGACCTGCCAATCTATTAACAAGAACACCAGAGAACAGAAAAGTCAAAGAATGAAACAAAGAACAGGTCGAAAAGCACCAAACAAACAAGTCACTCACCTCTATCATATAGCTACCACCTTAGCACCCATTTCTGAAGTCAATAGCTACAACAGTGCATCAGCTGCCCACGTGGGGCTTCTATCATTACTGATAAGAATGCATACCTTAACAACAGTCCGACGCATTGGAATTGTAAGCGCTCTCATCGGTTTCACTCTCCTCGCTGTCGCCGTCGCCTCCGTCCTGGTCAACCATCAAAGTTTGTAGGTTCCTTGCATCTTGGGATATAATGTAGATTTCGATATTGGTGCGCTGCAGGATACGTAGGAGCTCTACATGGCGTTCTGCCTCTTCTATCTCCCACGCTGTTAATATGACAACGGATGCGACTGGTTTCACGCGAGGCCTGCTTCGCGAGAGTAGCTTGCTGAATGGCATCATCCGTCATGCCTGCTAAACCACGTTTCAGGATATCCTTGCCCTGCATAACAACTTGTGAACCAAAAAAACATGCTAGGAAAAGGAAGTTTGAACTTACAGATTCTAGGTCAATCGGAGCCAGGTCACTTTGGTGACTTATTGGAAGGGACTTTCCTGTGAAATGAAGATCCGTCGGGGCTGGTCCACCAGGCTGTGCACATGTCCTCAATTTGCTGGCAGCTTGGGTACATCCAGCCATACGACGGACGATAGCGTTTGGTGGATAAGAAGGAGGATCCCGAAATGGATTCATATAATGAGGTATGTAACCCTTAGAACAAGGGCGTGTTTGATCACCAGCAGTAGCAGACCGCCAAGTAGCACGTCTCTTTGTGACGCGGCTGCCTGTTACTTTATCGGCGGTCTGGGTCTGCACATTCGGTAATTAGTGAAAACTTCTGGCGATTCGGACATGACGCTTACATGGTCACGGCCCTCTTGATGACGGGGTGAAGGTGAGCACCTATGGCTCATACCCAACTCCCTCTTGATACACAAACACATCTCCTCTAACAAACAAGCCCACCACCTGCATCCACAAGAGGATACAACCTCCCCAAACAATATCCGCCCTCCCATCATCCACCCACAGGGTCTCACTATGGTGGCCCGCATCCGCGTGGAAGAAACTCAACTGCATCACAGTAGCTAGCAACCATGGGGCTTATCCAGCTCGTGCCGCTCGGCCAACACCCGTCGCAATCAGCTCGACAACGGGCATTTTCGTTGCTGCCTTCTTCATCAGATGATCACCCATAGCTAGGAATATGGACGACGTGCTTACTGATGTGCCGAAGGGACAGTAGAGGGAAAAAATTGTGGTGATGATTGGGAGTGTTGTTTTGGATGGCGCCAACAGCTATGTCTCCCTGCCATGCCCTTTTTCACACTTGACTTCCATTTTCACCGCGTAAGGCAGACTTGACCGTCTCTCCTGCATGTCCGGCTTATGAGGGCGGTCACAATCAACGAGTTTTCAGCCTGGTGCGAGTGCGAATCGATATGCCCACTATCATCAACTCTTAAATTCCCTGTGTCAGCATGCCTCGAACCTTATGAAGGATCGACGATTTCGTCGATGTCCTGAACTGCACGCCGGGATCCTGACACCAAGCGATGGGCGTCACTGTCGTTGGTGGCAGCAAGTTCCTGGACACAGGATTCAGTCGTCAGACTTCGACGCGCTCGCATCTTTATGAGACACGCATGAAACGATAAGGTCAGATTGGGGACCATTGCATAGGTGACATCCAGCACTGCAAAATTCTCCGTCGACTTGATGTCGACATCCTGTAAGTCGGTTTCTCCTTTGTTCCACGAGACGTCGGCTGTCAGTTCCTCGAGAAGATGCATCTAGACTCCAGATTATGATCCGCGCGATCGTTAGCCCATCATATTAGAATGGGTTTTGACCGTGGCATGCCCAGAGCAGTAAAATGTATAAGGGAATCATACATCCATTTTATAAAACTTCATAACCTAGAGCCAGGATCATATGCACATTAATATTGCACGCTGTCCCTCAAAGAACGAAAACTGTAAATTTTCAAGGTGCGTCCGCTGCCTGAAGGCTATCTTCCGCTCACAGCCAGGTCTTTTCAGAGATCTTATCCATCAACCACCGGCTGGAGTCATTGACATTGTCGGGAGCGTTTAATTCCGTGTGTCTACGTAGAGTGTAAGGTTCAAATGACAATAAACGGGATTTCTTCTTACACGCAAGTGAGGCAAGCTGTGGAGCAGCACATACCCGACCTTGATGCGCTTGAAATCGAACCACGGATACTTGAGAGGTACATCAAGCGCAGTAGCTCTCGCCACTGTCTCGGCTGAGGGTGACCGACATTCTCCAAACACGTATACGCCATATTGCATGATCATACAACCGTTTCGTACAGTTCCATATCCTGAATCTATCTCGACAGACCTTTCAAGCAACCCATTCACGGTCGAGACACTTCAGCTCCACTCAGAGCCAGAACATCATTGATGATACGTTGCATCACCCAATATTAAGGTCTTGCTGAAGACAAGTGGATCAGCGGGATTGCTGGCACAAAATGACTGTGAAACAAACATACACAGGCGATGATTTAACGTGATTTCAAGAATAGTCTTGATTAACTGCGCCTTCGCCTGCTTCTCCTGAGAGCGTTTAAACCGTAACTTCGCCATCCAAGCAGGAGCAGTCTTCATGGCTTCTTCATATGCCTGGACGGCAGCGCTCACGCCTTCCCTGACAGCAACTGCATGCGGAGATGCAGTGTACTGCTCGAGAGCGGCATAAAAAGAGGGACCAGACTCTTGCCGGTCCCGAAGATGGCGCCGCTTGTTGTAAATGAAATAAGAGTGCTCGAAGATAATGACAACAGCTAAATGATCAATAATAAGCAGATTCATCGCAACGTAGCCTCAAAATTCACCAGAACTGAGCTGAAGAATGTTCTCCAAGGGTGATGAGCCAGCGGTCTGGCACATTCGCAACATGAGAAACGTGTGTACAATCTGTGACCAATCGGACATACCACAGAGAGTAACCTAGACCGCATCTCTGTTCGATGACTCTCAGAAAGCTAGTCAAATCATGATGGAAATTTGAAAATCGTCCACCTCTGCTGAGGATCGTTACACTCACATGCTGTCAACGAGCAATATCCTCGGTGAGCATGGCCCAAAGTCAAAGGATGAAGAAACTAACCTCCTATTGATGGATCAGCGATGTCGTGCACAAGCATAGGATCAACACACTCACTCTCTGCGAAGAGTGGGCAAGGACTTCGATCAGCATGGCTCGAGCTCGAAGGAGGATCAACACACTCACAGGCTGCGAAGAGTGGGCAAGGACTTCGATCAGAATGGCTCGAGCTCGAAGGAGGGTCAACACACTCACAAGCTGCGAAGAGTGGGCAAGGACTTCGATCAGCATGGCTCGAGCTCGAAGGAGGATCAACACACTCACTCTCTGCGAAGAGTGGGCAAGGACTTCGATCAGCATGGCTCGAGCTCGAAGGAGGATCAACACACTCACTTCCTGCGAAGAGTGGGCAAGGACTTCGATCAGCATGGCTCGAGCTCGAAGGAGGATCAACACACTCACATACTGCGAAGAGTGGGCAAGGACTTCGATCAGCATGGCTCGAGCTCGAAGGAGGATCAACACACTCACATACTGCGAAGAGTGGGCAAGGACTTCGATCAGCATGGCTCGAGCTCGAAGGAGGATCAACACACTCACAAGCTGCGAAGAGTGGGCAAGGACTTCGATCAGCATGGCTCGAGCTCGAAGGAGGATCAACACACTCACTTCCTGCGAAGAGTGGGCAAGGACTTCGATCAGCATGGCTCGAGCTCGAAGGAGGATCAACACACTCACAAGCTGCGAAGAGTGGGCAAGGACTTCGATCAGCATGGCTCGAGCTCGAAGGAGGATCAACACACTCACATCCTGCGAAGAGTGGGCAAGGACTTCGATCAGCATGGCTCGAGCTCGAAGGAGGATCAACACACTCACATACTGCGAAGAGTGGGCAAGGACTTCGATCAGCATGGCTCGAGCTCGAAGGAGGATCAACACACTCACAATCTGCGAAGAGTGGGCAAGGACTTCGATCAGCATGGCTCGAGCTCGAAGAAGGATCAACACACTCACATCCTGCGAAGAGTGGGCAAGGACTTCGATCAGCATGGCTCGAGCTCGAAGGAGGATCAACACACTCACTTCCTGCGAAGAGTGGGCAAGGACTTCGATCAGCATGGCTCGAGCTCGAAGGAGGATCAACACACTCACTTCCTGCGAAGAGTGGGCAAGGACTTCGATCAGCATGGCTCGAGCTCGAAGGAGGGTCAACACACTCACAAGCTGCGAAGAGTGGGCAAGGACTTCGATCAGCATGGCTCGAGCTCGAAGGAGGATCAACACACTCACTCTCTGCGAAGAGTGGGCAAGGACTTCGATCAGCATGGCTCGAGCTCGAAGGAGGATCAACACACTCACATACTGCGAAGAGTGGGCAAGGACTTCGATCAGCATGGCTCGAGCTCGAAGGAGGATCAACACACTCACAAGCTGCGAAGAGTGGGCAAGGACTTCGATCAGCATGGCTCGAGCTCGAAGGAGGATCAACACACTCACAAGCTGCGAAGAGTGGGCAAGGACTTCGATCAGCATGGCTCGAGCTCGAAGGAGGATCAACACACTCACTTCCTGCGAAGAGTGGGCAAGGACTTCGATCAGCATGGCTCGAGCTCGAAGGAGGATCAACACACTCACAAGCTGCGAAGAGTGGGCAAGGACTTCGATCAGCATGGCTCGAGCTCGAAGGAGGATCAACACACTCACTTCCTGCGAAGAGTGGGCAAGGACTTCGATCAGCATGGCTCGAGCTCGAAGGAGGATCAACACACTCACTTCCTGCGAAGAGTGGGCAAGGACTTCGATCAGCATGGCTCGAGCTCGAAGGAGGATCAACACACTCACAAACTGCGAAGAGCGGGCAACGACTTCGATCAGCATGGCTCGAGCTCGAAGGAGGATCAACACACTCACTCCCTGCGAAGAGTGGGCAAGGACTTCGATCAGCATGGCTCGAGCTCGAAGGAGGATCAACACACTCACATACTGCGAAGAGTGGGCAAGGACTTCGATCAGCATGGCTCGAGCTCGAAGGAGGATCAACACACTCACTCCCTGCGAAGAGTGGGCAAGGACTTCGATCAGCATGGCTCGAGCTCGAAGGAGGATCAACACACTCACATCCTGCGAAGAGTGGGCAAGGACTTCGATCAGCATGGCTCGAGCTCGAAGGAGGATCAACACACTCACATCCTGCGAAGAGTGGGCAAGGACTTCGATCAGCATGGCTCGAGCTCGAAGGAGGATCAACACACTCACTTCCTGCGAAGAGTGGGCAAGGACTTCGATCAGCATGGCTCGAGCTCGAAGGAGGATCAACACACTCACTTCCTGCGAAGAGTGGGCAAGGACTTCGATCAGCATGGCTCGAGCTCGAAGGAGGATCAACACACTCACAAGCTGCGAAGAGTGGGCAAGGACTTCGATCAGCATGGCTCGAGCTCGAAGGAGGATCAACACACTCACTTCCTGCGAAGAGTGGGCAAGGACTTCGATCAGCATGGCTCGAGCTCGAAGGAGGATCAACACACTCACTTCCTGCGAAGAGTGGGCAAGGACTTCGATCAGCATGGCTCGAGCTCGAAGGAGGATCAACACACTCACAAACTGCGAAGAGCGGGCAACGACTTCGATCAGCATGGCTCGAGCTCGAAGGAGGATCAACACACTCACTCCCTGCGAAGAGTGGGCAACGACTTCGATCAGCATGGCTCGAGCTCGAAGGAGGATCAACACACTCACTCCCTGCGAAGAGTGGGCAAGGACTTCGATCAGCATGGCTCGAGCTCGAAGGAGGATCAACACACTCACAAGCTGCGAAGAGTGGGCAAGGACTTCGATCAGCATGGCTCGAGCTCGAAGGAGGATCAACACACTCACTTCCTGCGAAGAGTGGGCAAGGACTTCGATCAGCATGGCTCGAGCTCGAAGGAGGATCAACACACTCACTTCCTGCGAAGAGTGGGCAAGGACTTCGATCAGCATGGCTCGAGCTCGAAGGAGGATCAACACACTCACTTCCTGCGAAGAGTGGGCAAGGACTTCGATCAGCATGGCTCGAGCTCGAAGGAGGATCAACACACTCACTCTCTGCGAAGAGTGGGCAAGGACTTCGATCAGCATGGCTCGAGCTCGAAGGAGGATCAACACACTCACTTCCTGCGAAGAGTGGGCAAGGACTTCGATCAGCATGGCTCGAGCTCGAAGGAGGATCAACACACTCACTTCCTGCGAAGAGTGGGCAAGGACTTCGATCAGCATGGCTCGAGCTCGAAGGAGGATCAACACACTCACATACTGCGAAGAGTGGGCAAGGACTTCGATCAGCATGGCTCGAGCTCGAAGGAGGATCAACACACTCACAAGCTGCGAAGAGTGGGCAAGGACTTCGATCAGCATGGCTCGAGCTCGAAGGAGGATCAACACACTCACTTCCTGCGAAGAGTGGGCAAGGACTTCGATCAGCATGGCTCGAGCTCGAAGGAGGATCAACACACTCACTTCCTGCGAAGAGTGGGCAAGGACTTCGATCAGCATGGCTCGAGCTCGAAGGAGGATCAACACACTCACAACCTGCGAAGAGTGGGCAAGGACTTCGATCAGCATGGCTCGAGCTCGAAGGAGGATCAACACACTCACAACCTGCGAAGAGTGGGCAAGGACTTCGATCAGCATGGCTCGAGCTCGAAGGAGGATCAACACACTCACAAGCTGCGAAGAGTGGGCAAGGACTTCGATCAGCATGGCTCGAGCTCGAAGGAGGATCAACACACTCACAAGCTGCGAAGAGTGGGCAAGGACTTCGATCAGCACGGCTCGAACTCGAAGGAGGATCAACACACTCACATCCTGCGAAGAGTTGGCAAGGACTTCGATCAGCACGGCTCGAACTCGAAGGAGGATCAACACACTCACATCCTGCGAAGAGTTGGCAAGGACTTCGATCAGCATGGCTCGAGCTCGAAGGAGGATCAACACACTCACAGCCTGTAAGTAAACGCCCAACATTAATCAGAGCAACCTTTGAACTTTCTGATAATCTTACCCAGATATGTGGAAACCAGTCACCCAATTTCTCTATTATCTCATGAGCCTCAGATGCTGTTGTCTTAGTAGAGTCAAAAACTCCCGGGAGTGTTCTGGACGATATCAGTTACCACCAACGCTTGCGGCAGGCAAAGGAGACTATGGGTAGTTACCTCTCAACTGCATATTTCATGCAGAGCTCCAAGTTGGCCTGCTGGGTCGAGACGAACAATTGCTGCAGTACTTCGTTATCCATAGTTCCAGCCGTGCACTCCATGAGTGGCCCGCAATCTGCATCGTCTTTGTCCATGTCTGATGGATCAACAGTCGTCATGTCCGGGTTCATAAGTCGACAATGAACAGCTTACTAGGGAGGCATATATGACATTTTGGAGGGCGTCGAATGTCCTTGGAGTGGTATAAAAACTTCAATTGTGATCCGATAGCAAATGATTCTTCGGCGTGCTTCGGCGCCAGTTCTTCAGCCTCCTCCATCGATGCTCCCTTCGATTTCAGCTCTGCGTATGAGACGTCGTAGAGGGCATCAAACTTTGTGAACAATACCATCACTGCAACTGAGGATTGTGAATCTGTGCATCAGTCGAACATCAACGATGGTTGGATGCGAAAGCTTACTGCTTCCTGTGTCGCACTGAGAGAAAAATTTGATTTCGCCTTCGGTGAATGACCTGCTTGCCTCGTCCATTGGGATGCAGTACCTATGGTAAGAACGTGAGGTAGTGCATGTCGCGATTGATCAGTTGCAATTACCAAATAGCATGGAGTTGATCCTTTAATTTGGGTTCCTTAGAACGGCTCGCGATAAATGCCTTCATCTTGTCAAATTCGGATTCCCCGCCTGCTTCGAACCCGCGTGAATCATGAAAGACGAAACCTGGGTTGTTTCGAAACACCATTTCATTCTCGATATCGTGCTCTCCACGCTGAGAACGCGTCAGTTCATGTTACCAACTATCGAAAATATACGCCACCTCTGTGGAAGCCATCAAAACTTTGGGATCGATCTAATGTCCATCGCTCAGTCATCATTACCATCCTCCTACTAACATTGGAATGCCCACCTTTTTCCCTGCGCTGTTGTATATTTCAGGGTTCTCCCGTGTGTTGCAAACTCTCTGGAGGATGGTAGTTTTTCCTGCATTCGCTCTTCCTATAACGAGGATTCGAAAACGGCCGATTTTCTCTTTTATCTTTGAAGGGTCCATGGGGGAAGGTAAATGCGACGGAGAAGCGTTGGTGTAGCCTTATAATCACTGCAGTGTGTGAACTCGGTGAATGCCCACGTGCACAGCATCTAGATTCAGTGGGCAATGGGTATACGCAGCTGTATACTTACCACATGAGGCATACACGAGGATACCTCGCGTCGATGGGGAAGTGACTGAATAACTGTGTTGAGTAACAAGGATCCGTAAGAGTGGGCAACGCGGAGGCTGTCTAAGCACCTGAGTGCTAAGTAAGCTATTACTACCAAGTCTCGTCAGAGTAGTTCGCCTGGCCGCAGTGAGACCCTCGCCTGAATTCAGCGGCGAACTAACTGACAATCAACATGTCCATATCAACATGTTCAGGTTGTTTCGAGTGCAAATGCGTCACCGGTGATGCAGACTCACGCATGCCCTCTCCCGGGAGGTGTCCCGCCGCGAGGTCCGTCCGTCGACCTTAAAGTTAGCGCTATTGTCGACAGTGTTCTCGAAGTTGTAAACGAGACAATGAACTCTTCCAATCTGCGCCAGACATGATAGGCAAGTCTATTTCACGTTCATGTAGACTAAGTCATACGATGACAACCCTGTGCGGAATCATTAATATTGTATTTCGCATGCTTGAATGCATCGTTTGAAAATTTGATCATGATTTATTTTCAGGGAAGAAAGATTGTGGGAGCACGCTCTGGTTCATACATGGACAAGTGTACCGTCCCTCGTGGTATCTGAAGACATCTTGCTATCTTACGCAGCCTAGCAACCCAGCTTTCTTCACTCCACTATCTGCTATCGGAACCACGCGTGCCCGAAAATACTGTTTTTGACCGGACATCCTCCACCACACCGGTTGCGTGGACTTTGTAAGCTGCGGTCATGTGCAAACTATGCGGCATGATGTGGCAGGCTCAGTTGACGCCAGGCGGTGACATATCAGTGCCAGCAAGGTAATGGACCATGGTACTTCCGGGAATATTGATACGTGGCAAAGTTGTAGGTCCGCAAGTGATTGGTCTTCATGCCTTCGACTAGGTGCGGCAAAATCTATGATACAAATGAATCAGTCCGGGCAGGAGTTCAGATTCGCGTGGCATGAACATGGCTGAGTCAGATATGATCATGACTCATTGCTCGTGATCAACTTGATCCGATTCGTATCTTCAAGACTGTCACTCGAATGATCAATATCATGAGTGATAGTGGGAAGATCATGAGACATAGATAAACGTACAGTATCCAGCGCTGGCTCGAACGTGTTACGTCTTCCCCAGGCCAGCGTGATAGGGCTTCATATTGACCGAGCCATGGAAGTTAGTGATAAGTATAACACCAGTGCACCACCGCATAGGAAGCACAGATCAAGAAGCACGGCGTATGGATATATATTCTATGAATTCGAGTATTTGGGCCTATTCCAAAATCTCCATTGCTCGATCGGCAGTGAAATTTGTTCAGAACTCGAAGCAAGATTTTGATCAACTTCTCAGCATCAACTTCACTACTGGTAGTAATCCACACGTCGTGCGATCAGCCATGCTGCACCGACGCTAATTGAATTAGAGACATGACTCACTGTCGCGGCATGGCACTCACTCATCTACGCACTTGAACCAGAGGACCTACCACGCCGGTGAGTCATGTGGTTAAATCCAAGACGCAAAATACTCATGCTCACATAAGATAAGCCCTCCGCCATACATGTCTCCCCAGGGCAGCAGGTTCTACCCAAGCACATTGTAGGACAGTCTCCGGTGTCAATGGCAGCGGCATTGGCAGATATTGATGCTGTCAGAGCAGTAGCAACGGCAAGGACAAAAGAGAAACGCATTGTTTGTGAGGATTTGATATAGGATCAGATCGATCTGAATGCGACAGTAGGAAGACGGCTTGATATATGTGCTGAATATTCATGGCCTGGGTGATGTGCTAGCAAGAACCCATTCATCTGAAGTCCCTTTTCGAAGATGCAATATGCAATGCCAATTGCCACTTGTGAAGCAAGGCGATTTTTATGTTCGAATTTGCTGTGTTTGTCCAGCAGCTGATAACCCGTGGTGCGTGTAGCTACATGCCAGCCATTTAGTATTTGCAAGCTATGGATCGTGACGAACTAGTGACCAGTTTCGGGGCCTTGAGCTCGGGCATCAGTGTGGCGGTTCACACGCTCATGTTTCATAGCAATACAAACAACTATCTCATTGATAGATAGTCTTGAAGCTTGCTCAGGCCTTTGAAGGGGGCGAGGAATAATCAAGTGAGACAACGGTATACGGATGAGTCAGCAGTAGAGGTGCTGATTGTGAGCGGAGCGTCACCCCTACCTCCTCAGAGGACGTGAGTTTCTTCAAAATTAACGAGCCAAAAATTCCTCACAAATCCAATAACTTCTGCAGTGAACCTGATGACAGCAAAGATTGTCAGATGCGATCCATCTGCACCGGCCAGTTACAGAAATTGATGACGGTTGACCTAGCTGATATAGACTAGATGATTTGAAATTTCAGGCCTTTACGTAGGAATGACTCGGACATACCATCACAGTAAGATGCAAGACACAATGCAATGGTGTATCCCAAAGCTCCTTTGCAAACCCCTCATCCTTTGCCACCTTCGTCAGCTCTACTACCTTGCCTACTGGCGTTACATAAATACGCGCCCTTGTACTTCTCGCACTGCTTGGCCACTTCTTCCGACGCAGCTGCAAACGTCGAGTTATATGCACCCTGGTCTGGATGTAAAAAGAAGAGGGACATGATAGGCTTGACGATGATGAAGTTGGATGGGACAGTTCACCGGAGAAGTTGTTGACTGCTCCAGGGTGAAGGGCGATGACGGTGATGCAGAGAGCCACTGCAGCGGTGAGGTGTCGTTAAAGTTCAAAAGCATAGATCATATTCATGAGTTTTGACATGCCTTCACGTGAAGGAATTTTGTGAGACAGAAGATAGCAAAGAACAACCGACGTACAATACCGCGCGAAGGTGGGAGAAAGGTATCACGTCACCGAATGGGCTTTAGACTACGATGTCCGAGTCATTAATATTCTTCGGGCAACGGATGGCGTCCAAAGGTTCATGTTATTCACGCTGATGCAGCAATACCCAGCGGATCACGCCAGATCACGCCGGACTAGGATGATTGTACAGTCGTACATGAGTGTACACGTGGTTGGACCGTTGGAGGCTGTTCGGCGCTTCAGCTTCAGGCTGTGAAAACTTCAGCATCCCCTTGAATACTGATTGATTTCAATGTCTTCTCGGTCAAATTTACGAAGCCGTGCCAGAGGCGGGCTAAGCACCGTCTTTGACTACATTTGGGCACGCAGGTTCGTCTGCAATGTGATGTTCTATTCTTTGTACTAATTCAATCACACCCATCTTCGCCTGTGATTAAGGCTCCAAGGGTCTTTGCCGACAAGCTATCCTCTTCCCGCACTGCCACAGTATGTCTTACCCCGTCAATACTCTAAAGCAGCAAGATGCTAAGGTAGTCACTCGTTAACAGAACAGCACCTCATATCACAGTCAGCAGTCCTGGAGGCTCGCTAACCCCACAGAAGTCGCCGCCTTCAACCCCGGTACCTTCTGCTGGTGCAACTTCGGTCGCTACAGCAAGCGGTGTATGCGCCCCACCGAGCAGCAACCTTGACCCTTCAAGTTCTGGCATATCTGTATCGTCATGCACAATATCTCCGTCCATTGCATCGACACGCAAGGCGAGGCCTATTCCGGCATCTGATGTGAATCGATACGAGAGGAAGCGGATAATGTAAGTCGATATAAGGCGTTTTCGGCCTCCTTTTTCAATTCTTAATCGCGGCCTAGACCCCAAACGAAGGACCGCGTGTTTATCGAGCCGGGGAACAAGGTGTTCGAGGAGTATGTATTTCTTCTGCGGTTGGACTATTGTGAGCTGACGACGCCAAGCAAACCTCCTTCTGGTCGATGGACACCACTTGCACATCCTGAAGGTGCCTTATATTACTACGACAGCACTTGCGTAGGTTTAGATTCAATGCTCCACACAATCATTAACGAAGGCGGCAGCGGATATATACTGATGCTGATTTGTCAAAGCCGTCAACCCTCAGTGCGATCGAGGCATTCGCGGATCAGTTATATAATGATGCACAAACCAACACAAACGTAGATATCACCAGCGAGACGGAATTGGTCATTGAGGATATTGATGAGAGCACCTGCGGCTACTATTTCGTCGAACGAGACACGCGGTGCATCTTCTGGCTAGAAAAATTTGACGCACAAACCTTGTTCGAGAACATCAGGCGAGTAAGGAACATGGGTCATATCAGTGTGTCACTTCTGACTATCTCTCGCATTTTCTGTATGCTAACATGCACGACTTTAGAATACGCTATTGAAGCTCAATACTGGTGAAGTCCAGGTATGTTTATTGTTTTGCGTGACCAGAGTCAGTTTCTGACATCGTGTCAGCCGTTCGTGTGGATTTGATCCCGACTCAAACAGCTTCAAGGATTCACTGTGAACTGTTTCCACATGAAAATCGAGTGACGCCGGTTGTTCTTGAGGAACTAAAACAAATGATTATGCATGCTGCAGCAGGTGATCTTCAATATCACATTGGATCTCCTTGAGCGAGACATTGATGTTTGTGAATCTCAGTGACCATTACGTCTGTGACGTCTGTCGCTCCGTTTGAGAGAGACGAGCTGGAGAAGATGTTGAACCTCGTTATGAACATTGAAGGTAGTTCTGGTAAAGGTTTGCGAACACGATCCAGGTTACTGATGTTTTCTATGACAGGAACCCTCGAAGGACAATTTACGCACACGAGATGTGTTGTGGGTGTGTTTTCATCCTAAATGATGTGTTTCGCGAGGTATCTCAAACCATCCGCTTTCAGCTCGATTCATGTCCGAGTTCAGTGCGTAACCAAAAGACCCTATCGGTTTTTGCTGATATTGCAGTAGTCAAAGCAAAGTTTTTCAATTTCTGTGGACAGCCGGGTGCAAGGCTGGATTCCGACCAGACAATCTACTTCAAAGATCATGAGCATCAGTCGCTCTTGTTCATTGTTGCCTCCCTCCTGCTTTTTGGCGCCCCTCGTACCCACCAAGAAGAGTTGAAAATGATATGGGTTGATAGGATCATCAATCGCGTCCTCTGGAATCAATTCATCGGGAAACTTAATGACGAGTGGGCTGGATTGGCGCTCTCGGTAAATTGTTATCAAAAGATGTGGAGTCAGCAATACTTACGACTTACTCCAGGCAACGGTTATTCTCAATGCCAACGTGGCCTTTCTTGCAATTCCATCTGTGCAGGACATCGCCAGATTATTAAGCTATCTATCAGTGGCTTGCAGTATCGCAGTCGTTCTCCTTGTACTTCTCCTGGTTCGTCAAAACCAAAAGAGGGATTGCGAGCGAGCTGTACGAGAACTAATTAAATATCATCGTTCTATCAAGGACTGACCCAGCGGACAGGTCACACTTCTGGCATCCGTGTCACAGTCTTTCTTCGGCATGGAAATGCTAGCCATAACGTATAGCTTGCCATATGGACTGTTGATGTGGGCGTAAGCATTCATGTTACCGCATGAAGAACTTTGTTGCTGAACCCTCGCGATAGCCTACTATGTTTTGCTGCGGCCTTTGGTAATTTGATCTTCGGAACTGGAAGCCAATGGATGAGCGGTGCCGTGGGTTTTGCTGGATCACTTGTCGTCTGCTTCGTGGTGTTGGTAGCGCGGATAGGGAGACATTAGATCTATCCGAAAGATGAGGGATCTATAGTATAACCTGTATGTCGACGTGTTGAAACGAGTGCCAGGGAATATTGGCAATGTGGTTGCTGAAAGAGCTTGAGAAATTCAGGTAATGGGTCATGACAGGATATGTAACATGCCAATTACACACCAACAACATGGTCAGTCGAAAGAAAAGGTCTGCGAAATGAAGGTGAGATGCTATGGACATGTAACACAAATTATGAATAGTAGAACCAGCAGGGGCGACGTTGAAATCTCAGAAGCCCTTTCAAAGAAGTGAAGTATATAGCCAACTTTCATCTGGTCACAGTTATGTTTCAAGGCCTCGCCACCTAAAATTTAAATCACAGCCCTTACCTTTTGACTTTGCCCACATTTATCACGGTGATGAGCCAGCAAGACCTTCGCATTGGTTTCAATTCCGAGAGACTATGATCATTGATTTAACACCATCGTGGAATTGGTGAGCTGCTGGAGGAACTTCCAATCGCGCCGGTCACGTGTATGATCACGATTCACCTTCGCGAATCGCGTTGCATTGAATCAGTTCACGCTAACTTTCCGTGCGGTCGCTATCCACCACCGCCAGATCCACATCAGAGCTCGTCGGCACAGTCCCTCCGCATTGGTGCTATGTCCTCTCGCATACCCCACAACCGTCCAGCGAGTATCCCGCCAATACGCAACCCCCGTCTAGCGCGCATTCCTTCTACGCACCGCTAAATGGGACGGGTTTGTCAATTTTGCGTGGTCTGAGGACCAACAATCTGTCTGTGCACGCCCGAAGACAAGCAGTAACTTATATCATCTGACAGTGTTTGCGCATCCGCGGGGAAAGTTTGAAGCTACTGTAATCCATGGACAATATTGAGGAGATGGGAGGACAGCCGAGTGATCAAAGTACCTGCATTAAGCTTGCAGACATGGCACAAGTCGGAGGTCACGAGTATGCACACGTCACATCCTCTTCACCAAGCCCGATCGCTCATACACAATCTTAGATATGCTGATGTTAATCGTACAGGCTAGGTGAAGTAGAACCCAAGGATGTTCCAGTAATTCTAGATGCTATTCTAGCATTACCAGTACGCCCGCGCCACACCGACGATACCTATTTGTCCTCGTCATGGGAGAGGTCGCATGGGGATGAGCAAGGACAAGCAGGTCCAGCTCTTGCAGCGAACTTATGATACATAGAGTGCGCATACCATAGTATCAGTATCACACCTAGACCTGGAAACATGTATGCATATTCTATATTAGACAGCAGACAGTGTGCGTTGATACTGAGTGTGTCTGATCCAAGATATCGTCATATATCGGCATATATCGTAATATATAGGAAAGGTTTTCGTCACATTGGAATATAATGCAATATATGACCATGTAAATGCACCGCAATCAGCATAATCGCCAGCAAGAACTCACCGGTTCACTGATGTCTATTGTCTCAACCATACGAAGCTCGTCCGCGTCGGAAGCTCTGTATTCACTGCAACCTCTTCCAAATTCGCGCCTCCCCCCGTTCGCTTGTACACCTTGACGCTCGCAGTGCCTGCAAACCCAGCAGCCACAATATATGCATCACCTCCCTCGCCGCTTGCTGCCCATGCATCATACCGCGAATCTGGTCCAAGCCCGTGTATACCTGGTTCCTTAGGACCAGCCGGTTATCCACCTTCTCGAAAAAGGCGACCGTGTCCCCGCGTGGGTCCTGTACACCAATGTTGCGGTTCGAGGTGTAGATGTAAGGGGTCGGGAACTCGGCTGTTGGAAGTGGGATAAGGATTTGGCAGCTGCGAAGCTAGAGCCTGCGGGTTGATGATATGGAACAGTGGAAACGTTGGAGATGAGTGGAGAAGTTGGGGTATGCAGGAAAGTCTTGGAGTGTCAGGGTACTTGCGAGCTCATGGATTGTGTAGAGCTGGTTCTCTGCTAAGCGAAAGAGAATGTGAAAGGAGATGTGCTCACCGTAAATCTGGATGTGCCGCGGGCCGCTGCCGATCGGCTGCGCAATTTGACCGTGAATGCGCGGCCGGGTGCCAGGGGTCCAGACACCGCCACCGCTCGATCGGGAAGTTGGGACCGCAAACCCGACCGCAAATCTCCCACGACCGACGGTGAGTTTCACGCAGGAAGACCCGTTCTGGCCAAGTTGTCGTTGCCCTTTAAAAGCCGCTCGTGGTGAGTGGAAAAGCCACAAATCACAGATGAAAGGTTCCAAAACGTACTTTGTCAGGGATCAAGCTAAGATCGATCAAGAGTTCCTCGCCGTATTGGTATGCCATGTGTGGTTCGGACACCCCCGCAGTGCGTTCCAGTGGTTGGGACAGGGAACGTCCCGATGGTGCTGTCATTGATGGAGAAATCTTTGGACTGTTCGATTCTGACGTGGATGAAATGCATAGTTGATTACAGTGGTCCAATATCTGTGACTCGGCCATCATTAGGTACGAGTCACTGGTGTACAAGATAAGTCGTTCCATTGCTTTAATTCTCCTCCAACCAACTCTTCTCTTTCATGGCCAGATTATATGCAAATCGAGCGCCTTCCAAGAGCAGTTTGAGAAGGTTTCGGTCATCCTCCCCGAACGTCTTTTCCTCCTCGCTGCTCATCCGGAGTAAACCATCGCAAGTGTCTTTGCTACCCTCGCGTGTTTTCATTACCCCCAAGACCTTTTCTCTCCATGTATCCCACGCCTTTTCTCTCCATGTATCCCACTCCTGCATATCATCCAGAATCAACTTGTGAATGATAATTTCTGGTTTGAAACCGAGGTCCCCCCATTTGTCTGCAACAACATATTTGCCTGTAACACTGTCAACAGGCTGGAGCATCAGGCATGCGAATACTGCAGCAGATGTTCTCGTGAGAAAGATGTACGTCCGCATATGCTTCTCTTTCAGATGAAGTTCTTCTAGGATCAATTGTTCCTGGATATCGTCGTTGTTGATTAAGGACAAGCACAAATTGTACGCCCATGAAGCTGCGAAGGAGGTCAGGAACATGATTTGGCCAAATAATGTGCCTTGGGGTATCACGAGCAGTTGGGCGAGGAGTTGTATGCCGAGCAGGAGCGAACAGAATCCAATGGCATTGTACTCGTCTATGATGGGCTCTTGGCCCGGCATCAGAGGCTCGTCTCCGTCGGACTCTTTGCCTGGCTTTAGAAATGCAGGACACTCGTTTCTGACGCGCTCATCACCCGACTTTGGAGATATAGCACCCTGCTTTGTGGGCGAGGCAACCTGCTTTTGAGGCGCGGCAACCTGCTTTGGACTAGAATTATTTTGACCTTTTTCCACATCGCTATTGCGGTCCGACCCAAGAACGGAACGTTTCTTGATTACTTTTTTGCTCCTCCACTTAACCCAGGGGTCATATTCGAGAATGAACCTGCCCCTCGTGATCGTGGCGACGTCTTCCTTTTTCCCGAGCAGGAGGACGATATTATCACCATCCATCAGCATCCCGTCTCCGGGCGGAGCCGTAGATGCTGACTTCACGCCTTGCAGCTTTAAACGTGTCGACCCTATGCTATGACCATGGAGGATATGCCGCTTGAGACAATTCCCAGAAGAATCATTGAAAAGCAGAACCAGTCGTATGTCCATCCACAAAGTGCACATGTGGTGAAGCTGACGGCTATCGGTAGAACTGCAGCGAGCGTGTAAAACTTGCTGCAAGGTGGGATCTCGCGATTTGGCAGCATCTCTTCCTCTTTACGCTTATGCGGCCCCTTTTTATCTTTAGGCGTCTCCTTTTTAGCCACTGACCCAACCGCGCATTCAAAAACCTTCTGCGTCTTGATAATGGTCATTTTATTCCGTTTCGTGATTATTTCTTCCTGCACCTCGACTCCTAGCTCCCCCTTGCTCTTCTGCATTATGAAATACGCAAGGTGACCGGTGTGCTCCAGGATGGATCCAAATCTAGAGGCGACATATGTCGGGCCCTGCTTGCCATCGAGCTCGAAGAATCTTGTGTGTTCTTCATCGGGCCCAGGGAAGAGCCAGTCCCAGAAACGGGATTTTGCGAGCTGTCCAAACTTTTTGCCAACGTCCCAGCTGCCGGGGGAGTTATACCATCCCAGGAACTTTCTGGCCTTGTGGTGATGAATGGTCTTCATAGCAGCGATGGCTTCATCGCCCCCGAAGAATCCTGCGACGCCGAATACGTTAAGGGAAAAATTGCCAGTATTGGTTTCAAAGGGAGGTTTTTGGGTCATGACACGGATATTGCGACTTGACGTGCTGAATTTAACTGCTCTTTTAAGTAGCACACCTGACGGGAGGCATTCCAGAAGCCAAAGGGCTCTAGGCGCTATGCTATCTAGGCGCTATGCTATCTAGGCGCTATGCTATCTGGGCGTTATGTTATCCAGGCGCTATGCTATGCTATCTACGCGCCATGCTATTCGGCATATGTTCTTCCCGTGGAACGCCCTTCGTCTTGGAAGATTCCTGCTTCCTCATAATTTCGTTGATTGGTTCCTATTTTAAAAGTAATCTATATAGGTATGTTTCTGTCAGCTGTTTACCAGTTAAACTTATCTATTCTTCACGATCCGGGCGCGCATACTATAAATTGAACTATTGCAAGTGTTCTAGCTCTGAGGTGATTCCAGCTATCTTCATATCGATAAACCAGAATTTGAAAAATTCACTTGGCCGCTTTTGTTTGTTATTGGAGCGACACCAATCACTTTGACAACATTAGTGTCTTGCACGGCGAGGGCTTTGTTGCTTGACGATGAGGGTCACCTACAGTTGGTACTAGTACTACCATCACTATGTGCAGCTGATTGCAGATGCGCGCTGCAATTCCAACGTCTCGTCACACATTTGTACTGCCCCACATGCCCCACAAGGTTAACGACTTACAAAAGTTACTAGTAGCATGAGTGCCTCAGATCTGTTTGGTGTCGTTCCAATATGTACCAAATAAAAGCAGCTAAGTCAATTTTTCAAATTCTGGATTATCGATACAAAGATCTATCGATTATCAGCTGCAAACAGGAGTCTGCGGCCGAGCGCCATTACGATAGTACTTGACACCGATCAAAGAGGACATAGTCCCTTCCTTCGTAACTTTAACTTCGGAAGGCAAATTTTCGAGCGCCGTGTACATGACGGTATCATTAATATTGCTGAAGCGCTAAACCCTCTACTATGTTTTGCTGCGGCCTTTGGCAATTTGATCTTCGGATCTGAAAGTCGATGGACGCGCGGTGCCGTGGGTTTTGCTGGATCACTTGTCGTCTGCTTCGTGGTGTTGGGAGACATTAGATCTATCCGAAAGATGAGGGATCTATGGTATAACCTGTATGTTGACATTTGCCAGGGAATATTGGCAAGGCCATCTGACCTGAGTTGCTGGTTAGTCGCTGAACTTGCTGCGAATGTCGGCAGCTTCTTTCAAGCGGGCAGTGAATCCCTTCCTCGCGTTAATAAAAAAACCCTCTAGTAGCTTTTTCCAGAACGGTGCATAGTGCTAGAGTGCATCAACCTGTATGATGAATGGCTGCCCGACCGTGAGAAACATCGGTATAACCGGTCCACTAGTAATGGAACTTGAATCGAGCGCAACACAGTCATGTCCAACAGCACCAAACCACGTGTTGACGATGAGGACGACGTCGATGATCTCGACGGTCAGAAGCCGACCATGTTTTCATTATCTAGATGCGCTTATAAAGGCTAGCAGATGTCCTGGATCAATTTACTCCCTCCAAGGCCCCCGCGTCCAGTGTATCCCAACTATCGACGTCGTCGCCTGCTGTGAATGAACCAACCTCGTCTCAGGCATCGAAGCCGAAGCCATCTTCGTCAAATGCTGATTTTGGAGCTGATTTTGCGAAATCGCTTGCTGAAGAAATGGAGTCTCTTTGGCGCGATATGGCACAGCAGGAAGTGAATGAAGGTTTAAACAATGAAGATGAGACTTCGGAACAACGAGAAGAGCGGGAGCGCACCCTCGCAGCGGCTTGGGAAGCTATGTTGATAGAAGGGATGGATGGCTCGACTGACCCATCGCTCACACAGGGAGCACCTATTGCCCCAAAAGCTGGTGAAAAGGACGACTTCCGATCACGCATCCAGAACACTATGAACAAGCTCAAGGAGAGCGAGTCAGGCTTGAAGTCATCAGATCCGAGTAGTTCTGCTACTAGTGCTGATCCACTCGAGGCGCTTTTATCTCAATTCGGAGGCGAGGATGAAGAAGAGATGCAGGGTGTCCTGGAAGCTATGATGGGCCAGCTTATGGGCAAGGATGTCCTGTACGAGCCCTTGAAAGAACTCTCGGACAAGGTAGGCCTGTTTCTTGACATAGCGAAGCCTCTGATTTTTTTCCTTCGTCATATTTGCAGTTCCCGGACTACCTCAAGACTAATGCAACCACATTAACACCCGACGATAAATCACGCTATGATGCGCAGATTATCTGCATGAAGCAACTCCTTGAAATTTTTGAATCGAAAGATTACATTGACGATGATGACAAGACGAGAGCCAAAGTCGTCGACCTCATGGGCGAGGTGCGTTAGCTCTAAGTCTACTATGCTCGACATGGCATTGACATCGCCGGTACAATCACAGCTTCAAAGACACGGGTCTCCCCCGGAGGAAATCATGGGCCCATTGCCCCCCGGATTGAGCATGGGCGCTGACGGTATGCCAAATATGCCGGATAGCTGCGTTATCAGTTGAATGCATATCGGCGGAGCGAATGAGTAACGAATACCTGAGCTTGTAGGCTACATCAACAGTGCTAATCTAGTTTCTTTCGTAGAATTCATCACTTGCCCATGATACGAAATTGGGCGCCACTTTGTGTACCCACTGGGATTCGGATTGTTGTATCTGCTGCATCAACGATGCGACGATCTTACCTCTTGGTTACGTGCCGGAGCAAACGAGGAATTCTCAAGAGTCGTATGAAAAGGAGGTTCTGATCTCGATCCATGTACAATTCGATCTCCAGGTGGATGATTCGCCCTCTGATGCTACATTTATGGCTTAGTAACTTGGGGTTTGAATCATGCTCCAGAGTTCTCCAGGACGACCGGGAACTCATCCATCGCGCATATGATGAAGTCGGTGCTGAACGATCATCCGAAGGTATATCTGGAAGTGTTGATGATTTCAATCGCATGTTCGCGGAGGGTTGTCTACTCGAGTGGTAAGACTGTACGAGGAAGACTCCTCTTGTTTCGACCGCAAAACTCTTCGGATCATTTCTGAGGTCTGGCTGTGGATGCGAATCATAAGGCGACACATACGTTGTTGCTCTTTCACATGTTTTACCAACAGGCTTGTGCTCAGCGGCTGTAAGTGCACATCAGCCCCGAGGTCGATATTAGGTGTCGTTGCACGTGTTCAATGACAATCCTATCCCTAGTACTTGGCTGAACTTTAACTTGACTTTTTCAGCTATGTAGACAGCAATGCATATGGTCATTTGGTGCCGCTTCTCTTCTCGCACATGTGGTTTTCATTCCGCCCTGTCTCCAAGCGTGATGGTGACTATATGATCTTTGTAACTTCTTGATAAACTCCTTCGATACATAGATCGGGCACTTCAATCCCTCCGCGTTAATGTCGGTCATTGCGATCAAAAGTGTTGATGGATAGCGTGATTGGACTAAGTCAGAAGTTTTTTTGCACCTGTGTATCAATGTCTACTCTACTCTAGGTGCGAGCCATTTAGCCGTTTTTCACAGTCGATGGATACAATAGTCCTTAAAAGCTACAGTAACAAGTCCTGGTTACGAAGTCATGCATAAAGTGATTAAGAAGTTTAAGGAGAGGGGACTATCAGGCGTATCCGAACGATTCGACGTGCAACGTCACGCTCGGTCCACCACTGAGGATACTGGAAGGCCCGGAGACCGGAAAGCGAAGTGCGTGACGGACCGCGCGTGCTATACCCTGCGATCCGCAAACTAACGTCACACCCATAACTTAGTTGCACGTTCTTAGAGGCCGGCGTAATGAGTACTTACCGCTCACCGACATCCTCCCCGAGGTCACACTGACCTCTTCTTTGAGCAGTGCATCTATATTCGGTCTTCCAGTTTCCATCCTAACGCCATGCAGCGACAAGAATGCCAGTGATAAGGAAGTTCTCTTGATTACCATGTGTTCGGGACTGCCTTTCTTCTCAGTTAAACTTGAAATGGTGGAATTGTCTTCCCTAGACAAGTTAGATTGCGTCGTGGATGAAGAAGCGGTGATAAAGATGCGGATAGAGACTGTCAAAGAAGACGGAGCGAGCTGAACAGCCTTGATAAGTGCTTCTTCAATCCATTGGACATGCTCTGCAATGTATGACGTTAGTAGCCTTCATAGAAGAGACTGCGGATTGTTATGAATCCACGCACCAGCCCTGCGAATTGACCAAATGAATACCACGCGTGTACAAGAGCTTTTCCCCTTGCGTACGCGTCTATAACAACAATCAAACATCAATGACAACAATCAAATGAATGCACATACTCAATAATGTTGAGGAAGACTGGGAGGGTATACGAGACACCAGACCCGCCTAAATTCGATCAGTACTGTGTGATTACGAGACAATGCACAACTCACCTGCCACCAGTACAGACGTGTCGTAAGAACCGAGGTCAGGAGATGGGCCATAAGGACCATCTACAAAAACCTTGACAGTTTCCTTCTTGGTAGCTATCTACCTTTAGCTTTTTCGTGAACCCTCCTTGCACGTTGATCAAAAATACTAGCTCCTTCCAGAACGGAGCGCTAGATCCCAGAACCTCACCGCTGGATTGATCCTCCGCCGATGCGGTTGACAGCAGACTAGAATCGAAACTCGCAATAGTAAAAGGGTGCGCTTCGAATGGCAGCGTCGAAACTGTGGGCATGATAAGATACGCCGTTTGTCCTGGGGACCAATGGAAATGCGGGGGTCGAGATAGACGCAATCGAACGACATCTTCGGAAAGCAATTCTGTCGTTGCATCCATTGTCCCAGTTCCTGACTTGAAGCCAAAGTAAGAGTGATTGAATACAACAAGTCGAACCACCCGGACGAAGCGATCGAAAGCCCAGAACACAAACGAGGGCCATATCCAGTACGACCCGCTGTTCGCTACAAGTCAGAAACGAGGCTGTCTAGATTAATTTGCACTTACTAAGCACCTTTGGTGTGGTAATATCCCCCCACAAGGAATATCCTACGTTCTGTCTGTCAACAACAATTACAAGCGAGTAGAAGTCCTACACCCACCCGACGCCAAGGAAGTGAATGTAGAAGAAAACCTCGTAGGCAGCAGTGCGAACGGGGCGTAGTGATACTATGATCAGAATAGAGAAAGCAACCATGGCGATGATACCGGCGCGAAGCCAATCCTCGTTCAAAGTCTCCCGGAAGCTTTCGATAAACTCCGTTAGAAAATCGGAACTGCGAAATTGAAGATACGTACTAGGGATTAGATACCATTTGGCCCGCCCCATGTACCCAAAGTAGCATGAAGCATGTTCTAGCCATCATTCGATGGATATAATTAAGCTTTGCGTCCATGAATAAGTACCCCGTGGAGAGTAATTAAGGGCCGTACCCTATCGTAACTGATGCCTGTGACCACTGATGCAAAAAACTCAGTGAAACATTGGATTGATAGCTTTTCCACTTACGAGACACGGGATTGTTCTTCGTGCCAAGAGCCGTCACAAGGGGAAGCTGACTGGATGCCAACATGGACACGCGGTTGCTCCAGTAGATGATATCGAGCTTCTGACCCTCGACTGAGGTGGCTGCGTGATTTAGTGGTTAATGTGGTGTAAGTAGGACCGCACAAAATCTTGTGTAAATACTATTAATGAAGGCGTAGATCAACAGAAGGGCGATGTATGCCACAGTCACAACAAACTCTGCCATATTGAGGGTATAGGATTGTCCTATTTCTAGGGTCCATCGGAAGGCAACAACGCGATAGAAATTTATGACCGCAAGCGGAATCCGACGAAGAGAAAACTTCTGGTGAACGCCATGGGTGATAGCCGTTTCTTCGTCGGACCCATGGTGTCCCCGCCTGGCGAACTTGGAGTGAAGGAACAATCCCCATTGGAAACAGCCGACTACGAAGAGAAAAGCGGCGAGAGTATACCACACTTGTTCAGGGTACTTGGAATTTTCATCTATGAGCAAGGTTATGTCAGCTTGAGAGAACTGAGAAGACATCGAAACCAAGTTGTGAAGAAAATGTGGATTCTAATAACTTGAAGGCAAAAGAACGGACTATATAGGAGGAACATACTACTAGCGGTATGCGGCTTTACAAATTCGAATATAAGTTGTTAGTTCATGAGGGAAACATGCCTCAGTATCCTGAAACCGCTACGCCAAGTACAACTTGAAAACACTGTGACAGGCCAATACTAATTGAGCCAACCGATAGAGGGGATTGATCGCCTCAGGCTAACCTGAAAACCGAATCAATGGACTGCGGAAGCATAATAGCAGTTAATTGAGTGGGTAACCATTAAAATCTTATCCAGCAAAGATGAAATTGGAAGGTACGAATGCTCGAAGAGTCACTTGCGATGAATGTCATGACTCCGCAGCTCGCCGCAGTTATTGAATTTTGTTGTCGCCAGTGTTGCATGCTGTCATAACTCCCACGTACTACTTGTCAGGTTGCAGCCCGTAAACTGAGTTTTGAACAAGCTCTCGTTATTACTAATAGTAGTTACCGCTCGCAACTAGCGAGGAGTCGACATCGAGGACGAGTTTTTCGTGGTGTTTGAGTAGGGAGCCATATTGCTGTTGCTAATTTGTACGTGTTTTCGACCGGAAATGATGTCTCCATGCAGTGGTCGCCGTTGATTTCGTTGGAGTAATAATATTTGAGATGACACGTTGACGAAGGATGAATTATTGGATTAGACTCCGAGGATTACACTTCACATCATGCACCGATCAATGCCATTATAGCGGATATGGGCTATTAGAGACGATTAGAAAGTGCTCCTTGTGACCGTTTGTCCCATTTCGCATATTGCTTTTGCGGATCGATCGATCAGCTTCAAGATGTAACATGCTGCGGGAGGTATACCATTATTACAAAGCTGGACACGAAGGCGTACATGTTCAAACAGAAAAAAGTTATATCCATACGATTCAAAGGTCCTTCGATCAAGAAAGATACCGCCGTTCATCGTTACCTGTCAGGGACAATATCAGCCCAATGCGTCCCTGGTGGGTACAGGTGAGAAGTCTACTGTTTAGGCTGCAATCAATCAAAGAAGATACCGCCGTCGATCGATATCTGTCCGTGAATCATATCAGATTGCGTCCCTCGAGTGAGAAGATAAGCTTACTGTTTGGCCTGCGAATCAATGCGTTACACCCATCAGTTACTGAGCCTATGAAATCCGGGTCATGGACGATACACACCTGTGATGTAACGTGCTTCCGGGGTCACCAGAAATGAAACCAGGCTCGAAATGTCCTGGGTAGTTCCGAGGTCGCCTACTGATGACAACCGTTTGAACTCAAGTATGAAAAGATTTGTCAAAATTAGCATCTCATGCACATTGGTGGAAAGGGTCACCTCATTGTACACATCGTCGTAACCAGCTGTTCCAGCCAACCAATCAACTATACAGGGTAAAAGTTGCCACCGTATATTAACGCACAAATCTCGAAACTTACGCCTTGGTGTTTGAATTGCTCCTGGCGCATATGCGTTCACTGTGATTCCGTTGCGACCAAGTTCAATAGCTTTCAAAGAACGTTACTGAGGTTGGGTGCTTGTGAGACTAAGTACACTGTACCTGCGGATTGCGTCAGCCCTCGGACGGCAAACTTGGATGCGCAGTAAGCGCTGAGTGAAGCAAGCCCTGAGAAGATATGTCACCATACATGAAGGAACAGCCGCATATGTGGACCTGCCTTTCTTTCCCGCAAGGGAGCTTGTGCCGATAATTCGCCCACCCTCACCTTGAGCTATCATCTGCTGCGCCGCATACTTATAGCTGTAGAAGGTGCCTTTGACATTGACAGCAAGCACAGACTCAAGGTCATCGGATGTCGCTGCGGCAGAATTTCAGTAAGTTCCGGCGGTACGTCGACCTTACTTACTTTCCAAGAGTGGTTTGAATTTGCAAATGCCTGCGTTTGCAACAAACTATGATAAGATAAGTTTGGCAGGTCAATTGAACCAGTTGTAAACAACTCACAACATTCAGGCTGCCAAACTCTTTGACTGCACTTTCAACCAGGCCTTTGACATCCTCCTCCACGCTGACATTCCCAAGCACAGTTAGCACTCTGCGTTCCGGGAATTCGGCAGCGATTTCCTTCTTTACTTCCTCCAAATTCTCTTTTTTACTTTCCAAATCGTCGATCACGACGTCATAGCCATCTCCTGCAAGGCGTATTGCGATGCTACGTCCAATTCCTTGTGCGGATCCGGTGACGACTGCAATGCCTTTGGAGTTGGATGGTGTGGTCATCATTTCTTTTGACCTGGTGTGCGAAACGCTGCTTGCTCACTATTCTCATGGAGCACAGGACCTGTTGTATGCAGCTAGTGCCGACTAGTCTCAATTCGAAAATATAAACGGCGACCCATCTGGCTTCTGATTATGCATGTGCATAAGCATCAAAGGCTTTTTTTGCGCTGCGCCCAGAAGCTTCACGAACTTGAAGGTGTTCTCTTTCTGCACGTTCACGTTACGATTCCTTTAATTTCCGCGCCGGTATCGCCTTTAGGACTGAGAACTATCTATCCTATCTGTCTTCCAACTGAAACAAAGGTGACTCATTCATTCCATCAGGTTCTGTTATCGCCTTTTCTGCCCCATCATCTTTATATCTGGCAAGACCGGTGTGAACGTTGTAATCCACCAGCAAGTTGTGGTGTTTCCGAGACCGTCACGGTGAAGCCTGGAAACATCCACTAGACTTTCAAATTTCGGCTGAGACTTCTGACCAGGGCTAGGATGAGTTGCGTGCAAGATTACATTCAAAGACATTTGACTTGTGATATTGCTAGATTCCGAATCGATTGACGGGTGACATAATCTACCAGCAGAACCCGCAGTAGTCTATACTTTGCTGCGGCCTCGGTGATGCAGTAAGTCCTCCCTTAGTCTCCGGGTCGGAACCAGACCTCACGTCAGAGCCCCTCGGAGTTTGGAGGGAAAGTGCTCAACATGCGCGTCCTCCGCACTTTTGTTAAGGAACTCCCATGTCAACTGAGGACGTGTGCACGTCATAATAAATGGGCTAGCACTACGCCACTGACGCAGCAACCCGATTCCTCAAGATATCAGCTTTAATCAAAGCAAATACCTGGGTCTTAGATCGACATTGCTGATTTAGTTTCTGTCGTAGGGTTTATCATGCGCCAGCTCTTTGTACCCAGTGCCACCGTGGCCCAGGCTCGGCTTGCCGTTTCTGATATTGGAACACGCAATATTAATGTTCATAGATTTCCCTACTGCTTCGCTCCTTATCAGAGCAGGCGATGAGTCCTTAATATTTAATATCAATACCTGTGGATGCGGAAAAAAAACACGGCGACCTCACAGATTCGAACTCTAGTAGCTAATGTCACATCTATAAAATCAGCATCCATTATTGAGCGAATATTGAGCGCTAGAGCCCTTCAACAATTGTATACAGTTGTTGCCCTCTTTTGCGCGTCATACTAACATGTACTGAGTGACTGTAAGCAAAATCGGCCCCGAGGTATAAGTCAGATACTGCTTGACTCTTTCATGTGATCAAAACACCGATAAGTAGCATTTAATGGACGATCTATCCATTGCAATTGCAAGATGCCTGATTGGTCGCCGATCATTGCACACATTGGTTAACGTCAACCCTATCAGACCCTATCCCCAGTATCAAGCTGAGCTCTTCGTGGCTGGAAACATTTAGTACTGCTTCCCAACTTCTTCGCGCCATATCTGAGGCGCTCGGACAATATGGTGATTAAGGTCTTCGGAAACTTCCCGGGGGACTTGGTCACTTGGCTCAAAAAAATGAGTGCTGATCGGATCAAGGGGGTGATGTCAAGCCAGAAGTTTAATCTTTGGCGAACTGCTCCTATGTGGGACATGTAACATGCTGCGGGAGGTGTACCATTATTACAAAGCTGGACACGAAGACGTACATGTTCAAACAGAAAAAAGTTATATCCATACGATTCAAAGGTCCTTCGATCAAGAAAGATACCGCCGTTCATCGTTACCTGTCAGTGGACAATATCAGCCTAATGCGTCCCTGGTGGGTACAGATGAGAAGATCTCCACTGTATAGACTGCAAAATAATACGGCAATCCACCATCAATCAAAGAAGATACCGCCGTCGATCGTTATCTGTCCGTGAATCATATCACATTGCATCCCTCGAGTGAGAAGATAAGCTTACTGTTTGGCCTGCGAAGCAACGCGTTACACCCATCAGTTACTGAGCTTATGAAATCCGGGCCATGGACGATACACACCTGTGATGAAACGTGCTTCCGGGGTCACCAGAAATGAAACCAGGCTCGAAACGTCCTGGGTAGTTCCGAGGTCGCCTACTGATGACAACCGTTTGAACTCAAGTATGAAAAGATTTGTCAAAATTAGCATCTCATGCACATTGGTGGCAAGGGTCACCTCATCGTATACATCGTTGTAGTCAGCTGATCCAGCCAGCCCAGCAACTATACAGGGTAAAGTTGCCACCATATATTACCGCACAAATCTCGAAACTTACGCATTGGTGTTTGAATTGTTCCTGGCGCATATGCGTTCACTGTGATTCCACTGCGACCAAGTTCAATAGCTTACAAAGAACGTTACTGAGGTTAGGTGCTTGTGAGACTAAGTACACTGTACCTGCGGATTGCGTCAGCCCTCGGATGGCAAACTTGGATGCGCAGTAAGCGCTGAGTGAAGCATGCCCTGAGAAGATATGTTACCATACACGAAGGAACAGCCGCATATATGGACCTGCCTTTCTTTCCGGCAAGGGAGCTTGCGCCGATAATTCGCCCACCCTCACCTTGAGCTATCATCTGCTGCGCCGCATACTTATAGCCGTAGAAGGTGCCTTTGACGTTGACAGAAAGCACAGACTCAAGGTCATCGGATGTCGCTGCGGCAGAATTTCAGTAAGTTCTGGCGGTACGTCGACCTTACTTACTTTCCAAGAGTGGTTTTGATTTGCAAATGCCTGCGTTTGCAACAAACTATGATAAGATAAGTTTGGCAGGTCAATTGAACCAGGTGTAAACAGCTCACAACATTCAGGCTGCCAAACTCTTTGACTGTACTCTCAACCAGGCCTTTGACATCTTCCTCCACGCTGACATTCCCAAGCACAGTTAGCACTCTGCGTTCCGGGAATTCGGCAGCGATTTCCTTCTTTACTTCCTCCAAATTCTCTTTGTTGCTTTCCAAATCGTTGATCACGACGTCATAGCCATCTCCTGCAAGGCGTATTGCGATGCTACGTCCAATTCCTTGTGCGGATCCGGTGACGACTGCAATGCCTTTGGAGTTGGATGGTGTGGTCATCATTTCTTTTGACCTGATGTTGGGCGAAGCGCTGCTTTCTCACCATTCTCATGGAGCACAGGACCTTTTGTACCCAGCTAGTGCCGACTAGTCTCAATTTGTCGAAAATATAGATAGCGGCCTATCTGACTATGCATGTGCATAAGCATCAAAGGCTTTTTTTGCACTGCGCCCAGAAGCTTTACGAAGGTGCACGTTGTTCGCGTTACGATTCCGCGCCGGTATAGCCTCTAGGACTGAGAACTATCTAGCCTATATGTCTTCTCACTGAAACAAAAGTGACTCATTCATTCCATCAGGTTTTGTTATCGCCTTTTCTGCTCCATCTTTATATCTGGCAAGACCGGTGTGAACTCATGTTGTAATCCACCAGGAGGTTGTGGTGTTTCCGAGACCGTGAAGCCTGGAAACATCCGCTAGATTTTCAAATTTCGGCCGAGACTTCTGACCAGGGCTAGGATGAGTTGCGTGCAAGATTTCATCCAAAGACATTTGACTCGTATATTGCTAGAAAACGATCGACGGGTGACAGAATCTACCAGCAGAACCCGCAGTAGTCTATACTTTGCTGCGGCCTCGCTGACTCGTGATGCAGAATATGACCTACCTGTAGCGGAACACATGGCTCCGATTTGGCATCAGTAGGTTCTCCCTCAGTCTCCGGGTCAGAACCAGACCTCACGTCAGAGCCCCTCGGAGTTTGGAGGGAAAGTGCTCAACATGCGCGTCCTCCGCACTTTTGTTATGGAACTCCCATGTCAACTGAGGACGTGTGCAGCATGTCATAACAAATGGGCTAGCACTACGCCACTGACGCAGCAACCCGATTTCGTCAAGATATTCACGTTCTCATACGGCACACATCATGAATGATAACAACAGCGAAAAGGGCTAGCTCTGCGCCACCAACGCAGTAACCCAATTTCGAGAATATATTCACGTTCGTATACGGCACATGTCATGAACTATAACAACAGCGAAAAGGGTTAACACTGCGCCACTGATGCAGTAACCCGATTCCGAGAAACGACCCTCTGTTCATTCCAATCCTTTCGTTCTTTGCTCTTTCTTTTCTTCTATGCAAATAGATCAGGAAAAACCTTATCATTGTGTCCTGTCTGTCCCAGCCGACCATTCTCAGGTGCGATAACAAGTGGCTTGCAAGGTGCTTATACGCTTTGCATGATTTCCTATTCTTTATGTCTCGTTACTCCCTAACGGTTGTAAATTCTGTTGGAGGAGTGACACCTGCAAATACTGGTAGAATGGTGGGCATTCTTCTTTGTCCAGTTCGCTCACACGTCTCACAGAAATTGTTGTCCGATCTATCCAGTTGAGTTTTCTTCTGGACACCAGCGATTGGATTTCAGTAAAGCCCGGTACGTCGACTGTAGCATACTTTCTCAGAGTGGTTTTGCAAGTCAAAACCACTCTTAGAAAGTATTGGTCAATCGTGATATCACACAAGTTTGACAGGTAGGGCGATTGAACCAATTGTGAGCAACTCACAAGCTTCGAGTTGCCAAACTGTTTAACGACACTCTCACCTTGCGCGAATATGGTGACGACTGTGACGCCTTTGGAAATGTTGGATTGTGTGGACGCCACCTGTTTTTGGGCTGCTAAGCCGCAAGCGCTACTTTCTTGCTATTCTCTCATGGGGCGCTGGACCTTTTATACTCAAGAAGGCTGCTAGTGCCGACGTCTCAATTTGTCAAAAATGAAATGACGGCCCATCTGACCATACATGAGCAACCCACTCTTGCACCACATCTGAAGCTTTACGAAGGTACCTACTGCCCTTTCTGCATGTGTTAGCATTCCATGGCGATATCGCTTCCATGTAAGGCCGAGGACAGTATGGCATCCATCAATAGTACCAGGGGTCAAGTTCATTGTAGGCAATCAGCCTTCCACCTGAAACAAAGGTGAGATATTTGTTGCCTCAGGTTATGTTATCGCCTTATCCGCCCCATTCATCATTGTTATATCTAGCAAGACCAAAGCAAACTCGCCTTAGAATACACGCATAGGAAATGGCATTTATTAACAACTATCCTGTGACAAATTCGAGGCGGCCCAGGAAGTCTGCGAATATCTACTAGACTTTAAGTTTCGACCGAGACTTCTGACCAAGCTCCTAGGATGAATTACTTGTGAGAGTAATATTGCCCGAAACAATCGGCAATTTAGCAGCAGAACCCGCGGTAATTGATGCTTTGCTGCATCCCCGCCGACAATCTCCTGTCCCGTATTGGAGCACACAGAGCCAGTCCTGGCTCCCATTCGGCATCAGAAAGTTGTATGGAGCCTATGTCAGCGCTCCTTGAGTTTTGGAGAGAAAATGCACGAGACGCACGTCCTCTCCATGCAGAGTTTGGGCCAGGTTGCTGTCGACGTGTGATTCGACTGGGGTTTGCGTCACAGGATTCAAATGTGCATTTGTAAGGTCGCTTGTGTATGCAAGTTCCAGACGCTTCCCCTCATTAAAGATGGTGCCCGACACGTGTCCGGCGTGTATCATCGCAGTGGAGAAGCAGTGAAGAGATCGAGCAATTAACACCCGTCGTTGATAAATTAATGCCGATCGATGAGTTTGGCGTGGGACATCATTTTGCAGAATCGCAGTCGCGAGCCTGCTGTGATGGATGACAGGGGCGGACAGGTTGCGTCAAGTACGAATGCTGTAGCCAGGTATGTATGTGCACTGAGAATTGGTGCTGTAAATAGGCAAATAACTCATTAGTTGGTGGGGTCAATGTTGAAAGTACTTAAGTTTGGAAAATATTTTCTTCTCAGGATTGACTGGAACTGTTGGACTGTGGGTGTATGATACGAATTATTCATTGATGTGCTCCGCTCATAATAACACAACACTCGGTCTGAATCATATGGTCAAGTCAAAGACAACCACCGGATGATGCGCCATTCGCTATACGTGAGATGGGAAATGCCCTCAAGAAAAGCTGAAATGAAATCCATCCTTCAAAGGGATGCTGAGAGCAAGCAGAGAATAAACTTCGAATAGTATAGCATATGAAAGGTCAAGGGTCTAGAATGGCTGCAATGGGACTTGCGACGTGCGCGTGAAAGTTCGAGGACGATGTTGAGAACGTGGGTAGATTTCACACCGACACGTCCAAGATTGACAGTGAGGTGAAATCGATCGATACGATCAAGTGAATTGTCTCATATCATTTGATAAACATACCAAATGACAATAGAGCCTTCCCTCAGTTGCTATAGGATCGCACGCACCGTGGGCCGCGATAATTTTTTCAGCACACCGTCCACGCAAGAGTGTGGGTGAGATTTGATGCCTCGTCCGACTCCCCACGATTCAACTTCATGGGGGCAGCTGGATAGAAGAGGACAGAACATATTATAACGAATATGATTATGGGCGCAAAATAGGAGAGGTCATTGGATAAATGGCGTGCAAGGAATAGAGGACGCTTAGGAAAAGGCGGTTAAGAGACTAAGAAGGAAGATGCGGAGAGCCGTAATGATAGTCGAATTATGACTCGGGAGATGACGGGAGGGAACTTGAAGAACAGTCACACGGCTTGCAATGTATTATGTGGCGACGCCTACCTATCATTGCAGCTGATTCTAAACTGCAGCCTGGGTCTTGCGGAGTCTCGTGATGAGCACCTACGATGAGCAGACTATGAAGCTCGTTGTAAAGCATTTGAAAGTCTAGATGGACTCGGAGCAGTTCGTGACAGCAATAATTAGTCACACGAGTACTGAGTACTGAATCTTAGTCAGCGTGAGTGTAAGATGTTTCCCCTATTGTGTGATGTCAAAAGCCTGGCTTCATTAGGCCTTCATCGGAAGAATTAGAATTACTAGTTACGCCCGGTTCACTCCAGTTGAATCCAACATCCTCTCTCACAAACCACCATGTCCACACAAGCTGCAGCACCTCCTTCGCTACCTCTCGTGGCCTCGAAGCCCAAGAAGCAGCCCTACCCCTTCTACCTCGGTGGTCTTGCAGCAACAATTGCTGCTTCCATCACTCACCCTCTTGACCTTACCAAGGTCCGCCTTCAGGCGTCGGGTGACAAGCGTATGATAGATTCCATAAAGAAGACCGTCCGCACTGCCGGCGCCCGGGGGCTCTTCGACGGTATCTCTGGAACATGGATGCGCCAGATGAGCTACAGCTTGTGTCGCTTTTGGGCGTATGACGAGAGCAAGAAGCTCTTGGGAGCGACACCCCAAAGCCCTGCGTGGGTTCTTGCCACAGCAGGTGTCATGGGTGAGTACGAAATCCTGTGTCGTACGATCCATAATATTGAGACCCGAGTTAGCTGGCTCCATCGCGGGTGTCGTGGGTAATCCTGGCGGTAAGTCTCGATGTCATAAATTGTAACATCGTGCGCTGAGTAGCGATTTTGCCTGATCAGAGGTTGTCATGGTGCGTTTCGTGCTCTACTACCGTGCCTCGTGCTCACATTTGCCCTCCATTACGTGACTATTCCGCCATCGAACCATGATTTCCGCTACCGCCCGGAACGTCTTCGCCCCCCTATTATTCAAAATCGCGCCATGTATATCAGGTCCGTCTGCAAGGAGACTTCGCAAAACCACCCGAAAAGCGGTTTAATTACAAGCACTGCTTCGACGCATTATTCAGAGTAAGTGTGATGCCTAGGTGATTTAGTGTGCCCTGCGCGGTTCCGTGTTTCTTGTTTCTTCCTCTTGGTCGTCACTGTTCGTGCTAGTGTCGACTTTGTCCCAAGGACAGTATTATTGTGAGGCGTCACCGCGCGAGTCTAGATGCACAAGGCCATACGGGTTTGAACTGGGCGCGTAGCAGCAACGGAAGGATAGAAACACGAAAGAGTGCATCGATCCTCGCTTTATACTCCTATGCACCGCTCTATCTCCTACCCTGCCTACTCCGCCATTTTCGTCATTCCTTGTGCAGCCTTGTGGTGTTATCGCTGTGCCGAGCATCCACCCGTGCTCGCACGCTTGCTACCCGTGTCAATCTTTCGCTTCTGACACATAGGTGACGGCCCTGCACTATTGTATACAGAAAGCGTGCTATCATCGATAATCGGGCAATGCATTACAATTGGGCACATGGATTAATGGGCTTATATGCCTCATCAGCCTTTCGACGTCATCGATTTGCCGATCACTCGAAGGGGGTCGGCGGATACCAATTTGGAACACCGCAATGTGCAACTTTTTAATATCATTGTAGAGTGATGGGCAGCTCTGCTTCTTTCTTCTGCTCACCTTTTCGTATCCACTTTCAGTCATTTCCCAACTGTTTTTGGATTACCGATCGTGTTTCTGAGCCCGAGGTGCTGACGTCATGATTGCAGATGGTCCGCGAGGAGGGCCCATCATCGCTTGTGCGAGGTATGGGGCCAAATGTCTTCCGGAGCATTTTGATGAACTCCAGTCAACTGGCTTCGTAAGTCACATCTCACCGTCTTATCTATGTCACATGTCTAATTTGCATTCAGGTACGACTTCTTCAAGGCTGAGCTCCTGAAGACAAAGTACTTCGACGACAACATCGCTTGTCATTTCACAGCCAGTTTCGCAGCAGTACGTTCTACTTCTTCTCATCTCCTACAATCTCACCTTAAACTCTCTTCCAGGGAACGGTCGCAACAACCGTTTGCTCACCCGCAGACGTGCTAAAGAGCCGTATCATGAACGCTTCTGGGCCCGGATCGAGCGTGAGTCTCGTTTGTTTGCGATCAATTGGCCACGCGTGACACTGAAACACTTGAAGTCAACGCTCGGAGTGATTCGCTCCTCTCTAGCAAGCGAAGGCCCAATGTTCATGTTGAAAGGCTGGCTCCCCGCATGGACGCGTCTCCAGCCCACCACAATCCTCATTTTCCTAACCCTCGAGCAACTGAAAAATGTCGTTGACTGGAAGCGCGGATCGTTGTAAAATTGATCGCGGTCTATATGATCAAAACATCTGAATGTGGATTTGGATTTGTTGCTTGGAGGGACCATGTGTGCGATACCACGCATAGATCTATCCTGGAGATATCACAAAGTGGAAATATTGCTAGTTTTTGATTCCTCTGCGCTCGCTAGATTATATCGTTGCATGGCTTTTTTTGCTATGATGCGATTTTGTATTTTACTTTAGTTGCTTAACGCGCTTTTGTGGAATTTGGCTCGTGTTATTAGAAAATGAGGTCGTGAATTGCGAGTGTTATCAAGGATGGGGGGGTTTGTTGTCGTTATTGTGGCGTGACCTGCCCGCTAGCGTACAATGAGATCAGGAGAAATATTAGCAAAACGGTATCAAACGGTTTCAAATTTCGAGCACCCACATTGTAGTCATTCTCGCACTTGTCAAGCCACGGCGAGCTCTCTCGTGCTCCTTATTATCTACGTGACCAAACGTTCGATTTTGGTTCGTGAACCTGTATTGCTGCCTTATTTTCATGGTCTGTGAATTGTCGATAGGCTCCACTCAGGGGTCGACTTGACGTGACGAAGGCCAGGCAGATTTTTGTGTCCGGGTCTTGTCCGTGTCAACGCCAGTCCCCTGTGAACTGTCGTCCTCTCGCGTAGTGTAACCCTGCATTGAAGTAAGTACTCACTTTGGTCGTGTTCTCCTTTGGCTACTGACTGGATCGGATAGGTATACCAGGAACACTTTCGTTGCGACCCTGCTGAATCATTGGCAACTTCGACAGAATTCGAAACCACATGGCGAACGAACGTTGATCGGTTCCTCGGCGATCCGTTTGAGAGGCCGGCATACATCTCCCATATCTCCCAGGAATGTCTGTCATATACTCGAAATGTATGTACATGCCAGAACTTGCTGCGGGTAACGAAATGGTCTTGGCGGTGATGCAGTTCTTAAAGAAGCTTCAGCATCGATTCAGGGGCATGAATGCGACAGGCCGCTGGCGTGATAGATAAGGAGGCGAGTACGAACCGCGCTTGCACGAATGGCACACATGTGTAGAGAAGTAGACTCCCCTGAGACTCGTGACTGGTCTGTCCAATGAAGCGAGCATGCCACCATCATTCCCACCTAGGTGGACCAATAGCAATAGTAGCCTGTAGGAAGACAGCTGTGGAATTATTCCATTGGTCTATTCAGTGTTCAGCCGAGGGATCAGGTCGTAGATCTGTGCATTAGTGATGGATGTCATGGTCATAAGAGTCAAGAACGAACAAAAACGACTGCTGAACGACTGTCAAGCCGACTTGAAGTGAACTTGTGACGTTATGCGTTGTCGCCTAACGCAAATAGCTCGAATAAGCACCACCACGAAAGTTGGAACGAAATCAAACTCTCCCACTGGCATGCTGGTACGTACTACTAGTACAGTCTGTACAGACCAAGAGCAAGCCTGTTTCTACGCTGCTGACTAAGCTTACACAAGCCTTCCTCAATTAATAATTAATGGCTAGTAGATCTATCACTGTCTATGTACATTTTGCAACACTGGGCCAGAGTTGACAGTCAACATTTTTGCGATAGTAGATCCAAAAATCGTATGCGGGTAGATAGGGCTACAATATATCGAATGCAAGGTACATGATACAAATGCCAAAGACTTGAAAATGCAAATTGTTCATACAGATTGAACATGGCGTTCATGCGAGCATTCTTGAAAATGTCCACATCGCTAAAGTGAAAAATGAATACCACAAGGCGGTGGCAGAGCCCACCTGCATGCCCTCTCGTGCACCATTTGCCTGCCCAGCTTGGTTGCTCCCCCCTATATCATGAGCAGATCCGGGAAGAGAAGATGCCATAGGGATATCCCCGGTTCCAGTGCTCAGTGGAGGAGGTGCCAGAGGGACCCCCCCAATTCCAGTGCTCAGTGGAGAAGAAAGGGAAGATGGCGGCAACATCTTCGTTCCTGCAAGAGAATGATAGGACCGTCTACCAATATCAGAAGATGAAATGTATCGAGGACTAACCAGGAAGATCGTAGTGTTCTGCAGATGCTGCTGAGACAGCATCCTCTAAGCGTTGGCCGGCATCAGAAGGAACGGTAGATAGGAACCCAATGCGCGGAGGGTCTTGCGAAAGTCCTGTGAAAGAGCCATAATAGAACGCTGCGAGCACGCTATCAAGAAATGAGTGGTTTGGAACAACAAACCTAAAAGACAACCAAAAGAGTAAGAAATTAAAAGACGGGTCCTTGCCCTATATTTTCGACGGGTCACCACGGTGAGCCGGAGCTCCAGACGTAGCTCGCTTGGAATACGCAAGGAGCTCCGCATGGATCCGTCCGCCCTATCTCCACAGCTGCAGACAAATACATATATGACTGTTACTCACCCTTTCAGAAACGGATCCCCTAGACTCCAGCTGTACAGGTATCCACCCCCACCGAGAACAGGCACATCAGTCTGTGCAAGATTCGCCCCGCACACTTGTGCATTTCCGGAGCGCACCTGATTGATGAAGTCTCTTGGGTCGACGGGGAACATGCGACCACCAATCTGGAATGCCAGTGTGTGAGGGAGTGAACAGGCGAAGTGAGGTCCCCCCAGCATGTTCTGGATGTACGAAATGACGTCAGGCGGACCACGAATCAAAGAATTGCCCTACAAAGAGGTGTTAGAAAAGTAAATCAGGTACGAGTTAGTGGACGAACGGTGTCAATTAGCGCTGACAGTGAGATATTACCAGAAGATAACTGTGACCGCGGAAGTTTCACGCCGTCAAGAAAGACATCGTCTACTGGAACCTCCCAAGCAATGGGATATGCCTTAGGCGGGCGGATTAACTGCTTGATGTGCAACACTCCCAGGTGGAACGTACCTCGAGAGAAGAAGTATCTTGGGCCAAGCCGTCTTGTTGAAGCGTATATTTGCGCACAGGGACCCACGTCAGGCTCTCGTTTTGGACCCCAGGTGGCAGTGCACCTATGGAGAGCATGCCTTCGTTCCCTCCGATTTCAATTGTGTCTCGCTGCAGCGCAATCGCGAACATAGGCGAGGCAAGCCCTCCGAGCGAAACAAGGCGAGTGATAAATGGACCAGATACTCCGAAAGAAGAAATGATGGCAGACGAGGTCGTCATCTGACGTTTCTGCTGAGGCATAGATTGGTAAGAGGGAAGATCGGTATGTCGAGACGAGGAAATTCCGAAGATGGACTTGTCAAACCAGCGGCTTGCGAAATTTCTCCGCATGCCAGTGATATGCGAAACTGTATCACGATGAAGACTTCGTTGTCTCGAAACCTGATGTTGGTTCAGGAACATATCAGTCCAGATCACGCTCCACAGACCATCAGTACGGCGCGTATCTTGCCTCAGGGCAGTCGCTTACCTGTTGAGAGGAAAACCGAGTCCGAAGATCCCAGAACACCTAGTCTGAACCACAGACGTATTGGTATCATTGATCGCTGCGAAATACTGATCTTGCAAGGTAAGACCCGCCAGCGACACCGCGTCATATCCAATAATCCCTCTCGCATACGTGCCAGTCTTCGAATCGCCGTACACTATGGTGGCATCCAGGCCCATATCATGGAACGTGTTCGGTGGGTAAAGAGCCGTATTTGCTGAGGAGCATGTTCCCTGGCATATGTCGGACAGTACCCACAAGTCTGAGGAACCAGTGTCTTGTGCGCTCCTCAGCCTCAGATGCAGTGCTCCTGCTGTAAATTTGAAGGCTCACCTAGGACGACAGGCAAGGATGTGCCGCCGATGTCTATAAGGACACTATACGTTCTGGTGGAACGTCAGTCAAGAAAAGACTCTCGCCTGTACAGACTCACACGTCGAAAAAATCTCCAAGTCCCGCTACGCCGGTGTCCGCATTGAGCGTGGTCCGTTTGGGGATAAGCCTCCGGCTCAAGGGCAAGTGCAAACCGCCCTGCATTCGCTTCGCACCATGCGGATAATAACCGGAATTCCTTGAAGCAAGTTCGGCGGCGGTGGTGTACAAGAGATTGAACGCTGCAAGAATGGACCGCGCACGTTTGTGCATCCCCGGGGCACGGATTACCAAGTTGCCAGTATCTAGAGTTGGCCACAGCGGATTTCAGCCAAAGATTCAGATTGGGAGTAAGTCGAAAGTTGAGTGTAATATCGTTTCGAGTGGTGGTTCTTTCACCCGCACGTGATCGCGTCTTGAAGAATTACTGCCCTTCCAACTTTCCCAAGCCATCAAGCAAGCAACCCTATAATATCGATATCCTGCAAAAGCCTGGAGTCATACAGCGAAGTAATGATGGGAATACAGTAATAGAAAAGCCTGCAATAAATCATAGACAATGTAAATTGACGCGACTGTTTTAAGGTGATGCGATCAAATTCCCCCCATTCATGTGCCCGTACAACGGTTCATGTGGTTCAGAAAGTTGTTGACCCATATTGAAATCAGACGCGCCCGAGAAAAGCGCCGCAACATCCACTGATCCGTCCCCAAACATATTCATCATATCTGCCGGTGACGACAAATACATCCCCGCAGACGCATCCATGTCCATGCCACCTGCGTCCATGAAACTCGGCGCCGAAAGTGACAACCGCCGTGGATATCGTGATGATGAGGAAACAGGTGCAGGCGAAAAGGCGCTCTGCGGAATCGTTTGCGGGCTCGTGGCCCCAAGAGTAGGGTCGATGAAAAACTCGGAGGGGGAGAAAGCCTCGGGACTACTATGTTGCGACCCACCGTCACTACCTGCACCCTTGGCAGCGACGCTGGGTGTCTTCTTGCGGATGGGTCTTATCCAGGGTGGACGCGAACTTGACTGTTCTTGACCTTCTGGGTGAGAGGGCTCCAGAGGAATTTGTGTCACTTAGTCACATGCATTAGCCGAGGGGATCGCAGACTCATCAGAAACAAGGAACTCACAACGACAAAATTCTTCCATGAGATCCCCTGACCTCTGTCCACACACGTATCGTCCACTGAATCGCCTTAATAACCCAACACACGATCGAAGCGCATCAAGCGCAGGCTGAATCAAGCGTTGAAGTTTCTCGCTCTTGCAGTTAATCAATATGGTGATAAGCGTTCTTCCAGCTTGCGTGAGCTGGTGAATCACATGCACACCATCTGACACGAATGATTAACCGATGCAAGACAAGATCCATAATGATAACACTTACAATACGTCATCAGCCCCTTCCCTGCTACCTGCATGTGTGACGAGATAATCTGCAGCGCGCACGACTGCGCTGCACTCATCTCCTCCTTCTCCACATCTACGAGATCCTCCTCCATCGACGCACTGTATGCCCTCTCCGCCACAAAATTTGAGAAGCGATGTCGATGGATCAACATCCTGACATACTGCTCAGCGCAGTGCAAACGCACGGCCTGGGTGACCCTGATCACATCATCACTCGCCAATGTCGCCGACGTATGCGCCCAATACGGAGGTATTGATCGGCGAATTTCGTCCAGCAATGCCTCTTCTTCGCGCAGGTCCTTCGGACGTACGTGACCAGACAGCACACCCGCGGCGCGTAACAAGAACGGTAGAAGAGTCACCTGTCCGGTCGCGCGGGGGCGGTATGTCCAACACCGACTCCATTACAACCATGATCCTCACGGAGGCGATAAACGCACTCATGCGGCTCTCCGTTCCTGCGGGCTGCGAAAGCACCCCATCATGTGTGATGAACTCGTCATCTACAACGATAGGCTCTCCAATGTCTGTATCCCGAAGGCGAATCATTGGGGGACGACCAAAATGGGCAGATAGTTGTTTATCCCATAGGTATACGCACCAGAATGTGCGCTTGCGAACTTCGTCCTCGATGGGATTAAAGATGTCATAGGTGTCAGCCGATCGATGTAGGCCAGTATCTATCGACACAGTGATAGCCTCTGATAAGAGTGCTGCTGCTTTTGAGAGTTTTCCCAGACCAACAGCATAGACCGCGGCGATTAGATCGGCCTGGATAGTGTATAATGTGGGATGGTCCGCGATTGGCAGAGTACGTAGCCGCCCAAACAATTCGAACCATTGGGTGCCGGCAGAGATGCCATCACTGGGATCCGATCGTACTCTCGGATCATCGATGTGACGGGATGCAAGGCAGCATATAGCTACAATGAAAGCCGCAAAACCAGGCTCACCCCACTTTCTGGGATTGCCATAATCCTAAATTTTGATTCGTGTGAGCACAAGAAGCATACCATGTGAATGTCACGCACCGCCAAAAATGTCGGAACATGTAGGAATGGCAGCAGGTAGTAAGAAGTACACAAATAGCATTGGACTAGGCTAATGATGCAAGAAGATCAGTACAAGCGAGATTAAAAGAAAAAGATAGAAAATCTACCTGTCCATAAGTTCCGGAACTATATACGAAGTGATAAGACGCCATAATGTTTCAGGATTGACGTCGGTGCGTCTGGGCGTCCTATTCGGAAACCAGGTATGAGAAGATGGATTTGCCCATGTCGGATCTGGTGAGCCTTTATCTGCTTCGGACTTGACGAGAGTGTGATTTTCGACCAAAAGGTCTAAGAGAGGAAGGCCGGAGGTCTCCCCTTGCCAACGGGTGTAGCCTTCATCGTCGAAGTACAGATAAGAAGCAGATATAGACATGCGTGATATTTCTTCCGGTTGTTCGGAGTTTGATGCATTTGGGGTATGAGATGACTGCCCAAGCATCGAGGAAAATGCAGTATTTGGACTTTGGGCTCGCGGAGAGCTCATGGACGGAGATGCCCTGAAGTGGGTAGACGGATTGGTAAGTGGGAAAACGTGCAACGATGGGGGTGGGACGCCCGCGGGAAAATTGTGGTTTGCTGAGGCGAAGGACGCCAAAGGGCTGGCGATGTTGTCTGAAGACAGCAAGTGGGAGGATGTAAGTGCAGATGCGCCAGCACCTCCTGCAGCGAAAACTGCAGGAGGAATTGCCTGAATAAGAGTCTCGAGTTGATGCATCCTATCTTCTAGCGTCGCAGTTCTTCTGCAAGCCGATGATGAGCATCTATATCGAGGGACAAGATGCATACTCCACGAACTTTGACTTATGAGGATGTGTTCGCTTTCCTGGTTCTTCAAACGTACATGGTGAATTGGCGGTGAGACAAGCCTGACACGGATGACCCTCATCACACTTGATTCTCCTTCGACTGAAGCATCATCAGTGATGGCTGGTCATAGATAAGAGATACAGCAACCACTCACCGACAGCGATCACACGCTCTGAGAGATGGCCATAGGTGAGTAAATCGGCACACTGGGAAACGGAGAGAACGACTGACCTACTCAGCTTGAATCGTCTCTCCTTCAGGATGGACGTCGAAGCCTTTTCTTGCTCCTCTTGAGCTGGAGACATTATTTTTTAAGATGAGAGCTGGAAAAGTGGAATCAATGACTAGACTGCCTGGAATAAGTATCAGAGTTGCAAGTCGACGGACTGAGAATGGTATTGCCCAAATATTAATGACCCTTCCCATGCCGGCCCGCACCGGCAGTTCCCTGTACCTACCACATCGGGAAATTGTGGCCTCGTCCCCCGGGCTGTTCCTGGGTACTTGCAAGTTGAGTGGTCACCAATCACTTCTGTACATTTGTTGTTCATCCGGACCGAGCAGGCTCAGGGCCTCGACGCTTCTACAGATCGCATCATGAAGTGGAGAAGATCGACATCATTCATCCTACAGGTGCAAGGTTCAATCGACTAGTGACCACCATTGAAATTTAACACAGCTAAACAGGGCAAATTGAATAGGCCACATGTACCACTGTCAACATTACACTGCAATCTAAACCATGCGAAATCACTACGAGGAACATCTGACGAGTCTGAGGCACCCGAGTCCTCAGTAGTACTTGAGGGAACTCAGCGCTAGTGGATAACTCCGCGGACATGCGTTCTACCCAAAGTTCAAACAGGTGCTGTCGAAATGTTGTGAGATCTCTCTTCTGTATCCCCCCTAACGCGATCCCCTGAAATCACCAACGATCACGTCTGAGAGGTCACAACCGAGGTAAGGGAAGCTATAATGTTGCCCGATTTGAACTTTGTGTCAGGGTGTTCGAAATCCGCATGGCTTCTAGCATGCAGCGCCTGCCAATCTCTCAGATACTAACAAAGCTCTTTCATAACGTTACGTTGGTGGGCCACGTTGATTGGTTGATACAGCGTCATCCTTGACCCGCCGGGCCAAAAGCGCTCAATCCATGTCTTATGAACCTGAACCATTAACACATCTCTCGACAGCCTTCGACGTGTCGTCTAACGTAAATCTGGGGTGGTTACAAAGAATTTAATGCTAACGACATCAGGTTGAAGATACACCCGTCTTGAACAGCGCGGTGTCTCAACAACAAACCGATCCATCATGAGCTCATGCAGCACCATAGAGAGCAAAGTCAAGAGCAAAATATGAAGACCGAAACATACCCGGATGATGGGCCGAATTACACGCATCCTGCGACTTCTGAATGAATGGATGCTCACAGCATCCGGAGGCAAGGCGTTGCAACGTCACATGATGGACGCCACGAGCCTTCAATGCCGTTAAAGCAGCACACGATGTAACAGCAAAGGGGTTATCAAAGTGATGGACACGTCAAGCCGATGGATGGCCCGATTTCCCTCAACCAAGCATTGCCCTTGCGGCCTAAAGGATTCAAAACAACACGTCGTGAAGGTCAGCACCTGCAAGATAAATCTGCGCCGTCATATAACTTTGATTTTTGCCACCTATCGGTCGAAACGTCCTATGTGGTGGGAGGATACTTACTGCGCTTTCGATCTGCAACGCCTCCTTGAAGACATGCACGTAGTCTCTCGTGACACCCTTGAATTCATACGGCCTGATAACCTTGGTGCTTGGGTCACCTGGATTTAGTCAACCTTCTCAACAGCGTGTGATCATGTATGTCGCCAAATTACCTATCAGCTTCTATCAGTCGTTTGTCTCCAGACCCCCATGGTAGAATGAATAATCAGACGCGGAGTCTTTATTTAGTTTTGCGCGCCGCTTGTTTAGGCCTATACTTTGAGTTGAATGCGACAAATCGCGGACTTCTCATGATCAATCCATTCGATTTTGCCTCGATCATCGCAAGCTAGGAGAAAATTTATACGATCGCTCTTGTTTCCATATTCAAGTACTTATTGGAATGTAAATTCGAGTCACATCGTTCGGAGATGTTACGGACGATGATCCACGGAGATTTTGTCTGATGTCCTCTGCCCTACGTATCACGCAATTCTTTCGACAATATTCGTTTTCGACGTTGAACCCGACTTCACGGGTGCTATTCTAGGCCTAAGTCCTCTGAGTCTGGCTCGCTTTCTCCTTTAAAAATACGTCAACAAAAATTTCCTCGTATGTTGTGACGCGCTGGTGGACGACATTAACTTTTGTATTGCACCCTGAATGGAATCCAACACGTCCGAAGTTCGACATTCAAATATTCATGTGTGACACTGATTCGTAAGGCCTACGTGCTGGAGAAACGTTCCACGAATTTGGCATGCGGCCACATTTGGGCCGCATGATGACGAAGCATTCCAATCTCGATCGACGACGTACGACTTCCTAGGTTTCTACAAATTTCCTGCAAAATATCATTTACGCCTGCGGCACAGTGCAAAATTTACTGGTGATCGCGCTATATGTTACCCTTTGCACTCAGGCTTCGATAAGTGAGCCAGGCTTGCCTGAGGCCCTGCACACGAATGACATCGGTAAAGATACCCGACATCAAGCATGTTGAGCCCACTGGCAGGGCACAGGCATGTTTCTTGGTTTCCTCGTCGACTACTAAGCAGGTGGTGACGAATACTGTCACTCAGCCTTCAGGTAACTTGCTTTGCTTCTCCCCTCAGGCTTATTCATTCTGTCTAGTGCAAAATCTCAAGATCTTAAAAAGCAATCGTAAGCAAAACCATGATGGTCACACTTACCAAGTCTATCTTTCTTCCCCACTTCCCAGCCACTTTCTCCCAAACTCTGGCGGGAACTTCAGGTTGAGAACTTGAAGATGAGCGTGTAACCCGCAAAACTGAGGTCACCCGAAAGCAGTAATTTCTGAACTTGCGATCTGTAATACGAGAAGCTTCCTTCGTGCGTGACATGCTAACATGCGGCCATGTATAGGACTGTGCATATGTCTTGACATATTAAGCACGCATTGCCGCCGATATCATCAAATCCAGCACCCAGTACTGGATAAAATAGTTGTGAATGGATTGGTAATGCTCACACTAAGGTTAATAACACTACGCGCTGTCTACGACGCGTTATACGCGCCGCAAGTAATATAGATCTAAGGGTTATACAGTATACACAGAAGCAATGCCTACGATAAGAAATGATATGCTTCGTCAAAATCGGGATCATTGAAGACACCACCAGGCGCAAACGGATCTTCCTCGTCTGACACACACTCCCCATATGTAGTCTGGTTCCCAACCACGTCGTCTTCAACAATTTGATACCCTCCAATCTCTTCACAGGCATCCGCGGAGCATACCTCAAGGTGTATGTCGATGTTACACACACGTGGAGCACCACTTTGCTCACGTTCCCTCAACACAAAATCGAGAACGTGTTTTGACTGTTCTTCAGCGCAAAACATCTCGATGGACTCGAGGGCACGGCATGGTATGGTGCGCGTACAGGCGTCCGCAAAAGGAGTCTGGATGGGCAACAGAGCTGCCAGCGCATTTGGGGTGCGACATAGCGACAGGTGACGGAGTTTCGGAATGGCAGCCATCAGGAGACTGAACGGAATCATGCAAGCGATGACACTGTCGAGCGACAATCGCACCAGGTGTGGAAACGGCGTCTTGACCGTCCTGGTGACGGAATCTTTGGACGTGGCTGAGTAGTAGCTGTACGGTCCATGATTCGAGCCACGTTCTGTGGAGACGTCACATAAATCAAGGAAGCCGGTTGCGAGATAAGTCAGGAGAGGGCCAGAGTCCTCGTCATTAGGAATGGCGATGTGATTGGCATCCTCGATGGAAAGCGTGATGAGGTTAGGGGCCTGGATGTGACTGAAAATCACGACAGCATCCTCGACATTGGTATACCCCAAATGAATCTCTTCAAGCAGGGGAAGCGAGACCGAACGATCGCTGCGTTGAACTCCTGCATCAATCCTCGGCCCAGAGACCCTGATCACGAGTTTTCGCAGGAGAGGACAAGCCTTAAGAATTCCTGTAAACTCATCGAATGTCGGCCTGACTTCACGGCAGTGCTGCGAAAGCTCCAATGACTGAATGCAGCCTGAAACATGTGAGAGTGGTTTATTGAGGGCTGCACCAAGAGTATAACGAGAGAAATGCGTCCAGTTCAGGTGAACACCGACAAGAGTTAGGTTCTGCAACTTCGGAAGGGGGTGAGATTGTGCAGAGAGATCATGATGGGGCGCGCCCGTCAAAGCGGCGAATGGTATCCCGTCGAACATATGTTGGGTGCGTGGAGAGAAGGCGTCCGAGTGACCTAAGAACTCATTGCATCGCATGAGCATTAAAGTTTCGAGGCGCGGAGCACCCGAGCCCTTTGTCAGAGTGGGTACACTGAGACGTTCAAGAGCGACACGAAGAGGTGCCCACGTATCACTGAGGATTGTCAGCGAACGCCACCTGTACATCTGCGGGAACAAAAGGTCGAGGATTTGGGGAATGTAGGTGGCATATGGGAAGCACGTCTCATTGTGAGTTGAGCATTCTTCCCTGAACGCGAAGATATCGGTACCGATGTGAGCTTCAAACAAAGCATGACTTACCCATCATCTTCAAAGTCCCATTCTGGATCTCGAGTGTCGATAAGAATGTCTACCGAAGAGTTTCGTGACCGCGCGATATGAGCGGCCAAGCGCTGCACATCAAGGAAAGTAGTATATGCGCGTTCGTCGTCCGCATCTGATCCAACTTTGATGCGGACAACCTGCCCAAGACTCATTACGAGGCTTGACCATAGCGTTGAGGTGGACAGTGCAATATTTCTCCAGTGGCGATGTACAGACGCGAGTACAGTTGGCATTGTGACACTTTCGTGACTGAATGGGACCTCATATCTTCGTTTGTAGTCATTGTTGGTGGATACGGTATCATGGGTAGCCAGCGTGAATATGTACGATAGTATCTCGACCGGGAGGACGTTGATATGACATGGATGGTGAATCTGGTAGTTCATCATGGATTGAGAGCAGAAGAGGATCGCAGCCAACTTGACCGTTCATATCATACTTAAGCCTACTTAAGCATGGCCGATAGAACTTGATGCAGTGATGCCAGTGTCTCACTCCCTTTGTCTCGGGTGTCATGAAAGACAAAAGAGAAGGGGATGTCATGAGAGCGTGCCGTACGACATCACGCAACGGTAATTGTTTCGGTCGAATCCGGCGGAAGGCGAATTGTTTCCGTGCTGGATAACCTGTTTAAGCAAGTAAGTTAGATGTGCCTTAGCTATATGGTGTCTGCGCACAGTGAGGTGAGGTCCTATATAGGTCCTTTGAACTTATTCAAATACACTCGTAACTACAATGAACGGTTTATTATAAAGTGGGCTCTAACAAAAGCGTGTCCAATCTTGACGACAGACTAAGCCCGCCGTCAAACTTCACTACTAAAATTACTCCTTCTCTCGTTCGTCTGCATTTGCGAAGGTTCATATTGTACAGCTTCTGTCATCGTCGACATAAATTGTGTGTGCATCTCGTAGGTGTGATCGTGGCTGCTCCGAAGGTGGAACATAATTCGTGAGGCTAGGACGCTGTGAATGACAAGTTGTAGCCTAAATGCGGTGAGTTCGTAGTCAGTAGTTGCAGTTCAACCGGCGACATACGTATCAAACATGTTTGTATAGCCAACCTGCAGCCAAGTAACAGAAGATATGTCATTGAATGATTGGGGTTTGATAGACATGCACACGCACAGGAAATACTGCGTCAATAATCACATTGGTAACTGTGATGGCTTTGCGAAACGAATTACACAACGATAATTTCGAAACAAATTATTTCCACGCACCGATGATGCACAACATGTAAAACATGCTACCGCCGTAAACAGTGGATATGATCGAGCTCTCAATTTGCCGGTAGTCGCTGAACTTCTTATATGCGGTAAGGGCCAGTATCACTACCAGGTTTTGCTTGTGGGTCAGATGGCCGACAGTACGCCCTCAGGGGTATAGTAACTGACCGCATTCGAAAAGTGCCAAGATAGCATATACCAATGCAGCATTTCTTGACGACTCGAAGCTTTGCCCGGGTATAGTAGACACGTCTGATAGCTATATTAAAACGACACGTGTTGGTAATACGAACAAACTCACCTGCTGAAATCAACTTGTGATTTGGAAGGACGTTCATGGAAACGGCGGCGATTATTGTCACCTATTGCAAAGTTAAAGGTCTATGCCCCTACTCCAGCCCTGTGGAACACGCACCACACTATAAGCTACCAATCCAATCAGCACCCTTTTGCTCTTTTGCCAGAATGCCCATGTCCGAATAACTAACAAGCCTGTCAAAGAAGTATGATCTACCCAGCTCTTAGCATGGGTGATACGAGCAACTCGCACCTTCCGCGGCAACAATACTTATAATATGAATAACTGAAGATCGCGTTGTTAGGCTGAGAATTAATCGCTGGGCGTGATGACTTACTATTTTCTGCCCCACTAGGGGGAGGCTTTGCATCATGCAATCAGCTTATCATTAGAAGCCATTTCTTTTGCATGCTTACCGGCCCGCTAACACGCAGTGCAGCTACGATAGCCATCAACAATACGCAAAAGATAAGGATAATCAGAGTGGGTGACCCACCATATGCAGTCAATCCAGAGCCTATGAAAGGCAGATATCGAGATATGGCGAAGATAACACGAGTTATACCCCATGGCCTGGACCAGGTCCACTTTACCTGTAGAAAGTGATGAAAAACAGTCACAGACAGATTATTTTAATCTTGACCTCATCCTGGAACGTTATGCAGAAATCAAATATCTGAGACGCCGAAAAGAGGCATTGAGCTCAGGCTGGTATCATAATGAATGGGCTCGATGCTCACGAGAATTGCGAAGGCACCAACTGACGATACAACGTAATCAGTTGCCATTTCCTTCACGGACAATCCACAGGCACTTACTATTGGCAAACTAAATAAAAATCAAGTTAGTAGCGTCGAGTTTATCAAGCTGCAATCTTTGCATACCTTAGATATCTGCAAATCCGCAACCTCCGAAAATGAAATAGAAGACATCTTAGAAACAAAAATAAAACGTTATGCTCTCTATTAGACCTGCCTGCAAGTCATGGAAGGACAACGTTGCCGCAAACCCCACTTAAGCTTAAGTACAGTTGTCGACACGTTCCGGCAGTTCTGGAGGCTCGTGATTATCATTCTTTCGAAATGCAGCGCCTTTAGATCAATGATCTAGCACAGCACTTGAGGGGACGAAAATGGAAACCCATTCGACACGCCTTATGACATGGTGATCGCAACAAGAACGTTCGTTCACTGGTGCTGTGCAGCTGATGCATAGTATTGATGACATCATATCTAATGACTTTATTTTCGAATTCAGCTATGTTTTTATAGATAACTCGTACCTTGAACCGTTTTCCCAAGGTGCTTGGCCAGGCTTTATAATATAGCCTGACACCTACGTTGCACGAGTTTTGGTTTGCTCCGATTGTAGCAGGCTCTGCCACGTATTTCAATTGTACGACTTTGCAATCATCCAAAACATATAACGAGGACGATATCGAATATGCAACTGGAGTCAACTGACCACAAGTCTGCTAAAGAGCTTGGCGGCCGCCAAGACATACAAAAGTAATGGGTCAGGTCCGACTGGCCGGACGACAAGCATCGCCTGAAGCGGCGACAATTGGGCTCCAACTTCGAATGATTGTTCATCCTTGCGGCCAGTAACCAGCGAAGTGCGATGTACCCAGTGATACCGATCGGCAGCATTACTACAACTTCTGTCTTAATGTAGTGTCGCATTATTGCATGTATCATCGATGGGTGAGGGCGTTAACGCGGCAATATGAACTAATGTTCGTGTCTGTGAATCAAAATATGGGTTATAGGCATCAAGTTGAGACGAACCCTAAACCAGAAGTTCGGCTTTGAGTATACTTCCAATCTTTGAACGCAACGTTGAGGAACGCAGACCTGTTCGCGATCTGGACAGATTCTATGCATGCACGCCAGCCATCTCTGATGTCCACCACCAACAACCGTGTACCAACCTACCATTGCATCCAAACAAAACTCCTATGGGAGTCCAGCGAATGCAAACTTGATGGAGGGAATACGCACCCCAATCATCGTTGCGCTCTCGGGGATGCTATATCGATTTAATACTATGTTCGCAGTGGCGTAGTGAGCGGATCTTGTCATTTACATCCAAACAAGGGGCTGAAACTCACCGCCTTTACTGATAAATCTCTATGTAAAAACTATAACACAGATGTCAAAACCTCCAGCATAGCCATTGATCTTGTACGTATGAAGCTGGATACTTACCATTGTTGGTCCGCGTGTCCCACGTAAAAGTAACGAATGTCTTCCTTCTTGGTCTGACTAGGGGAGATTAACCTGTCCCTCCGCACAAAGCCAATCCTTACTATTTAGATGTCGATAATAATGTTGTGGGCTGCGAGAATAGGTCTATTTGGTATCTCCACAATAGCCTGACTTTTCCGTGAATACCAGTGAGAAGGAGGACCTGGGGATGACCCTTACGAGAGAGAATCCCGACGACCGTTAAAGTTGCGAATAGTCAGCAGTCCAGAGAACAATGAAGGACGTTTCATGGAGAGACAGAGTGCTACAGAGCGCTCTTAACACTCTGTAATGAATTACATTTCCCTGATATGATGGGATATCAATAACTGTGGGTGAAGTTATCACTATGCACCCACGAAGAAGCTACCTATGAGTGTTGCTCAGTAAGTACTCATCGTCCGCACTATTGAAAATGAAGCATCAAGGGTTCTATTGTACCTTCTGCTGACCCTATAGCGTGAGATTACACAGTAAACTTTCTAGAAGGAACTTCAGTACTTACTAGACGTTAATCGAAAACGCCCGATGCTAAGTCACTCGGTGGCCATGCCAGTACTCAGGCCGGACCCAGGCTTACTATATCACCTGTATCAGATTCCACATTAGCATGCCGGTTGAATGGTGAACCGAATATTATATCTCCGGTCCGCAGTGCGAAGTATGCGGAGTCACTCGTCATGTTGCCTGCATGTATCAACGTGTGCTGAAAATAACCACTGGGATTGGGAATCCTTGTGGATACTGATACAACACGTTAAAGGGATCGAGACTCGAGAATGATGCAGGCTCTCTCCCCTTCAATGTGAAATTTGAACCATTAACTTTGCGCTGGCAAATTGAAGATTTGAGAAATGATTGAGCGGCAGTGGGCGTGAGTTTAAGTTGACGTGGGTGTGTACGTCAAAGTGTCGTACTTGTGAAGACAATCGAATTGAGCGGCTCGTCGACCACGCTTTCGACGACTTGAACTCTTCGCTTCATCGCCGTTCTCGAGAGTCGACAACGTCAAGAATCTGGTTCAGAACTTCAATCTAACAAACACTTGTTCGAAGGTGATTGGGGTCCTAATTGATACCAGGCCAAAATTGGTGCGGCACTGCCGCATAGCTCGCAGTGCTTGCTGCGAACACATCAGTCGTCTTTCCACTTTTCTTTCTTCCCCCGATTTCTGTCCTGCCGTGCTGGTTCTCGGTCCCAGGACCCTTTCACAATACCCCTGGTCACTAATTCACCATTTCAATGTCTTTGTTCAAGCGGCATCCGCCACCTTCTGACATTGACGAGAATGATACCATAGACCCACACCTCCGTCTCCGCACAGTGCACACAGCAGCTTCCACTATTGCAGAATCCATACGCTCAGAAATTAACGCGCACAGGAGGCGGAGGGTCACCCAGAAGAGATCCTTGTTTTTTCGCAAGAATGCAAAGAAACCAAAGACTTCGGAACCAGGCCCATCAACGGCCCAATCAGCTGAGGCTCCCTCAGCCCCGCAATCGCGCATTCCAGGCACCCGGAGGAACATATATGTCAATCAACCACTCTCTGCTATGGAGGCAGACCACCATGGCGAACCACTCGCCCGGTATGCACGGAACAAAGTTCGCACAAGCAGTATGTTTCATATGTCGATCTCAATCCCGCTTTGAGTGTAATGTTGCTCATAGGGTACACACTCTTGACCTTTCTGCCAAAGAACTTGTTTGAACAGTTTCATCGGTACGTGTCACTGTCGATGAAACAGTAACCTCGTTGATTGCCCCTAGAATCGCCAATATTTACTTTTTAGCGCTCGTGGTTTTTCAATGTGAGTACAGCTCATGCGGGTAACCAGAGCAGTGCCCTGTGGAGCAACAATTGTTGATGAGACTTATGCAGTTTTCTCCGTCTTTGGTGCCGCATCGCCACAAACTGCGGCTCTCCCGCTGTTGTTCATCTTAGTCGTGACAGCCGTCAAGGACGGCGTCGAGGATTATAGACGAGCCCGACTCGATGAAGAAGTGAACACTTCCGCAGTAACACGACTCGGGCAGTGGCGCAACGTAAATCTGGCCCTTGATCCACGACCATGGTACCAACGGCTGCTCCACATAAATGCTCCTGGAAAAATTACTCGTGGAGTGCAGAAATTACGGGAGAAGGAAGCTGGCGAGGGAAAGCAGATCATCTTGAGCAAGGGCGGTGAGGATAGGGTCAGCATAAGTACCACAGACATGAACGATAGCATTACAGCTTTGGGTGGATCTCACCCTCCTACAGGGGCAGGTGGCCGGCAACTGGAGGACATTGAAGGCAGTGTAGGCAGCGAGGACTTACATACCTACCCTCCAGGGCTCCCAGAAAACGAGCTTGGAGGATGGGGTCAGCACAGTATGTCCCTATCAAACTATATGCAGTCGTCTCCTTCACGGTCATCTCTGGGCGTAGTAGATTGGAGCAGGCGCACGAACGGGACAGCCCGCTGGGAGAGGACGTTGTGGAAGAAGCTGGAGGTCGGCGACATTGTGCTTCTACGGGAAGATGAGCAGGTTCCTGCTGATATCGTCGTATTATCGACATCCGATGCAGACGGTCTGTGCTATCTCGAAACCAAGAACCTTGATGGCGAAACAAACCTCAAGGTACGGAAGGCAATACAAGCTACGGCATCCCTCAGCTCAGAAGAAGACATCGAAAAATCCTCGTTTGTCCTTGATTCAGAACCTCCTCACCAGAACTTGTATATATACAATGGGGTCCTGCGATATACAGACGCTGCCACGCGCGAACCTCGTAGAGAGGGTGTCACTATCAATGAGCTGCTCCTTCGCGGCTGCACCGTGCGGAACACTCCATGGATCATCGGACTGGTTGTCTTCACCGGCCCGGACACCAAGATATACTTGAACGGTGGACAGACCCCATCCAAGCAATCGAAGATCGCGAAAGAGACAAACTTCAATGTCGTAATGAATTTCATGTTCTTGGTCATCATCTGTTCGGTATCAGCGACCATCAATGGTGTCCTGGATGGGCTTACAGCAACAAGCACGTATATATACGAGCAAGGCGTCCAACCCACCGGTTCCAATGTACTCAACGCACTCGTTACTTTCGTGTATGTCCTTGCAACGTCATCTGAATGCTTGCTAATATTCTTTCAGGTCGTGTCTCATCGCCTTTCAGAACATCGTCCCAGTCTCCCTGTTCATCTCTATCGAGATCGTCAAGACCATCCAAGCCTACTTCATCGCTCAAGATTTGGACATGTACTACAAGCCTTTCAATACCGCCTGTGTCCCAAAGAACTGGGGTATTTCTGACGATCTCGGACAAATCGAATATATATTCTCCGACAAGACTGGAACGCTGACACAAAACGTGATGGAGTTCCAAAAATGCTCGGTGCGCGGGGTCATATATGGAGAGGGCGTTACAGAAGCGCAGCGCGGGGCTGCAACGAGGGAAGGCCGGGCTGATGCAGTAGCACCGGATGAGCTAGCAGAAAAGCTTGCAGTGCTCAAGGACACCATGGTCGCCAAGTTGACCAAGCTATTCAAGAACCGCTATATGCAGGTCAACAAACTCACGCTCGTGTCGCCCAAGCTCGCAGATGACCTCGCAGACCGCTCGACAGAACAATATTCCCACATCGTCGCGTTTTTCCGTGCCTTGGCCGTGTGCCACTCAGTATTGGCGGATAAGCCCGAGCCGCAGGAGCGCCCTTACCACTTGGAGTATAAGGCTGAATCCCCTGATGAAGCGGCGTTGGTTGGTGCTGCGCGGGATGTGGGCTTTCCTTTTGTCGGCAAACACAAGGACACGATCGACATTGAAGTGCTTGGCCAACCTGAGCGTTTCACGTATATCAAGACGCTCGAGTTCACTAGCACGCGTAAGCGCATGAGCGTCATTGTCCGTGCATCAGATGGACGCATTATCTTATACTGCAAAGGGGCGGACAGCGTCATATACGAACGGCTTGCTGCGGATGTGGACCCTGCTTTGAAGGAGAAGACGACCAAGGACATGGACTTTTTCGCTAATGGTGGTTTGCGCACGCTCTGCATTGGTTATAGAGTGCTTGCGGAGGATGAGTTCTTGGGGTGGCTGCGGACGTATGAAGCTGCTCAGTCGACTATCGACAACCGCGACGAGGCCATTGAAAATGCAGCGGCTGAGGTGGAACACTCGTTGCAGATACTGGGCGCTACGGCTCTTGAGGACAAGCTACAAGAAGGAGTACCGGAAGCTATTGAAATGCTCCATCGCGCTGGAATCAAGCTTTGGATTCTTACAGGCGACAAGCTGCAGACCGCGATCGAGATTGGTGAGTGGAGTTGTTCATGTCGCCACAACTGGATCTCATCGTTCCCCAGGTTTCAGCTGCAACCTCCTGAAGCAAGATATGGAGGTCATGATCCTGTCCGCTGACGGCCCCGAAGGCACTCTTGCTCAGATAGAGGCGGGTCTCAACAAGATTGCGTCGATATTGGGCCCGCCTACCTCGAAAACAATGGAACGCGGGTTTGCCCCTGGCGCTAAGGTTTCCTTTGCGGTCGTTATTGATGGTGACACCCTACATCACGCATTGACGCCGGATATCAAGCCTTTGTTCCTGAATCTTGGTACCCAGTGCGAAACAGTCGTATGCTGTCGTGTCTCCCCTGCCCAGAAGGCATTGACCGTGAAGTTGGTGAGTATACCGTCACGCCCTGAGGTATTCTACTGACCCCAAGCTCGGTGTTAAGGTCAAGGAGGGTCGGAAGGCGATGACGTTGTCCATAGGAGATGGTGCTAATGACGTTGCAATGATTCAAGAAGCCAATGTTGGTTGTGGTCTGCTTGGACATGAAGGTTCACAAGCTGCTATGTCTGCCGATTATGCCTTTGGTCAATTCAGGTTTTTGACGAAGTTGCTGCTCGTCCATGGGAGGTGGTCGTACCAGCGTATTGCTGATATGCACAGTAACTTTTTCTACAAGGTGTGTTGTGCAATTTTGTTTGATTGTGCCTGCCGTTGATTCGTCGCTTCAGAATGTCATCTGGACGTTGGCCATGTTTTGGTTCATGCCATTTTGCTAGTGAGTTTCGTTCATTGGTTTATGTACACTAGCTGACAATACTTTTGAAAGCTTCGACGCAACCTATCTATATGACTACAGCTTTATTTTGTTTTACAACCTCATCTTTACCTCACTGCCTGTCATCGTTCTCGGATGTGAGCCTTTGTTCGTTATTTACTGGGTCCCGCTCAACTGTTTGTCTTAGCATTCGATCAAGATATCAATGCAAAAGCTGCCCTTGCTTTCCCTCAGCTCTATGTTCGTGGCATCAGAGGCTTGGAGTACACGCGGACAAAGTTCTGGTTCTACATGCTGGATGGTCTTTACCAATCTGCGGTCGTCTTCTTCATTCCCTACTTGGTCTGGCAGCTTGGACTGGCCGTGGCGTCCAACGGCAAAGGGATCGATTCTTTAGCGGACTTCGGGACAACCGTTGCGGTTGCTGCTATCTTTACAGCGAACACATATGTCGGGATGAACACTCACTAGTGAGTGCGCTTACAATGTTGATAACGCTAAATACTGATTGTTTTAGCTGGACCTCCATCACTTGGGTTGTCGTCATCGGATCATCCCTTGTTATGATCCTCTGGATCGTGATCTACTCGTTCCTTCCAGTCAACACCTTCTTCTCTAACACAGATGGATTTATAAACGAGGTAGAGATTCTTTTCTCCAATGTCACGTTTTGGACGACAGTTGTCTTCTCCATTTTGGTGGCACTGGGTGAGTCGAAATGGTGTTCCTGGAGATCCGTTCTAACTGGTGATCGATTAGCGCCTCGGTTCCTCGTCAAGTTCTTTAAGTCGACGTATACGCCCTTGGATAAAGACCTTGTTCGTGAGATGTGGGTTGGAGGGGATCTCAAAGATCGTCTGGGAATCCGCCATCGCAAGGAATCGAAGAACAAACATGTTGACCTTGAGACTGCACCCATGTTCCGCGAACCTCACGCTCGTTCAGCGTCGGAATTAGCTCTGCAGCAAGGTTACGAACCGACGGCTCCAAGATCCCCCGCAGGTTCTGATAGGAAGAGTCCTGATCATAATGGCGCAGATGCTATCGAGCTGGTCCCCCGGGCTGCGTTACCAAATACCCACGACGTGGAGGATACTGTCTCACCCAATCCCTCTTACTACTCGGCATCCGACATCCCCCTGCCCTCACCCATACCACCCTCGCTATATCAGTATCCGTCAGGAGAAATGAGCAGCCAAGCATCATTTGTCGCACCGTCGAGCTCACATCCCCTGAGCCCTGAGCCTCCTGTTCCTAAATTAGCTTACTCGCGCCCCTCGCGTGATTGGTCCCAATCCCCTTCACGTCTGCAGACTCCTCCACACCCTCATTTCTTAGTACCTGGCCAACAATCCCTTGTTCAGCTTCAACCAGAGGGACTTCATGATCACGATGCAGGCGAAGGTCGGTATCGACCAGAAGAAACCGATCAAGAAGATAGTTCAATGGCCTGGGACGGGCCGCGGGTTCTCTGAGTTTTTTGACTTCTGCTAGATGTCAATGTATCATAGGAGAGTCGTTGTGAACTGTTGTACTCACCCTTGCTTTGGTTCTAACCTGTCCACATCTTATTGCAACGCTTTTGTGCATTTCGTATGGATCTTCAGGATTTTTTGGCACCATTTCGCATTTACATGGACTCGTAGTTGGTACCATCCCTATTTATTGTCCTACACTTTTTTGATGTCAAGCTTAATCACTTTTAACATTGATTTTCTAATGGGCTTGCCAACGTCAGCGTCAGGCCTTTGAGACCAACTCATGATGATGGACTTCTGGAGATTTCGAAAAAGAACAGGGATCTCACATGTTTTCAACGGCACCTGCGTGGAACTATTCTTATAGGCATTTGCATTGGATCGTATGTTGACTTGCAACGGACCATACGCGCCAAAACGGAGTTGTGCATGCACCTGAGGCGAAGAGTCCAGAACCATCAAGAACGATGACGAGCACATTGGCTGCTTGGGAAAGCAAAGAGTAGCCAGGAGTCTGACAAGGTTGCACGCGTAGTTTTACCACAATTAATCACCCCTCATTGCCAAACTACGTGTGCAACCTTGTAGATGTTTTCCATTCTTGCCGGCAAGGCCTATTCCGCAAACATTCTTGCTCGTCCGTCCGTGGAACCGTTATGACCTCGGACTGCCTGACTTTGTAGAAGATGCGCTTAGCGTGGTCGAATCTGAGCCCGAGCTCCGTCGGACGATTTGCCCCCAGAGAAAATGTACCTGTTGATTTTGGCGCTTAGCCTGTCGCGAGCATTGAGGTTGATCGTTCGCCTGTGACAGCCTTTGGCGCACTGTTGCTAGCGCAGCGGCGTGGTCCGGAGTACAAGAGAATCGCATCGGATCACAATATCATGAGGGCTATGGCCGCTGTTGATGACATGATGGACATCAGGATGGTAGAGATATTGTTGCTGTATCCGTTTTGAAGACCAGGGGTCTCTCGTTCAACCCTTGGTAGGACCTGCATGGAACAATTTACCTGGGCGTCTACTATAAGTGTGCAGTTTTGCACCACTCAAATCGGATATGATTATCCTCGTCCCACCCTCGCTATATCGACTGCCACCAGAAGAAACAAACGGCAAAACCCCTCGGAGAGCCCAGAACATTGTGTTCCCAAACTCGATTTATTCACGTCCTGCCTGTTTACCCTTTGGTCATACGAGCCGCAAGTGAGACATCCTTTGCCCCCCTCGCATTCTTGGACTCGGACCTCGGACCTGATGTCCCCAGAATCCTCTGCATCCGTGTCCATGTCCTGACTAGAAGTGCGGAAGCATCTTCTGGACTAATGGAAGTCGTTGAGGTGTCAATCAAGACACATGATAAATCCAGCGAAGCATGGGGATACCAGAGTTAGGTTGCCGGTGAGATTGACAGTCGTAGAATACATAATTCTGATCTATCCGAGTGACAAAAATGGATGATCTAGAACACAGGAATAACGCAGGTAAGTGGTCAACCGCGTATACGTAGGAGATCTATGGCGTGTCATTCGACTGACCACAGGATAATGAAGGTACCTGGCAGAATCTATGGAAGCATTGCAATTCACTGGAGGCGAAGAAACTAGACCCCTGCTTACGATGGCAGATAGAATGGTCAAGAGCGACAGTTGAACGACCTTTTCTGAAATCATTTGAAATATCTTGAATGCGCGTTCGCTATTCACGCGGAACACCGTAGAGAAACCATCGGAAAGTTGAAAACAAAGGCGATTTAGGACGTTTCTGTCGCTCGACTGAGCAAAAAGGAGTAAAAGTGGAAGGTGGCCGCAAGGGAGTGGAACGAACTTACGTAGCCCTCGAGCATTTCACCCATGCCGGCACAAGATCGTTGGAGCTTCTCAGATCTCAGTGATAGAGCAATCCAACACCACCACATGGGGAGCACCAATCCACGAACCTAAGCGTCTGCATGGTGCGATAAAACTAATATCTGATTACTGACTCAGCATAGTCCGGATGGTCTTCCAGGCGTGTGGAAAAAAAACACGGGTGGAAGACATCTGGTTGCGGGTGGGGGAGGAACGTTGCTGCAGGGTCAGGCCCGGGACGAACTTTCTGGCTGGACCCCGGGGATAATGATGGTGGAGGGCCGAGGCTAGCTGCAGAAGTAAGAAGGTGTCTATATCCAGCAGCAAATTTGATCCTGATCGGCTTACTCCCGGCTTTCTATCGAGTAGTCCAGAAGATGTCTTAACGTCAACAATGAATAGGAGTTGAGCACTGAACGCTCTGAATCATTGTCAAGACGTCAACTTCCCATAGCTAGTGAATGGTGGCAAATTTATGGTTATAACGGGTTATTCACATGTTGGGCTGGGGTCCGAGTGCTCCCGCTAGGGCCGGTCATCCCGGCGACAAAGAACAAATTGTGGCACGTACGCTTGATGATCAATTTCATGTTACAATCATCCAACAACACTCACTTCAGATTCACAGTACTAGTGCACTGAATGTGACACCAATAAAGAGCTAGCGCAGGTAGGGAATGGAGTCGTGCCGAAATGGTACCAAGCAGGCTGTTTTGAATCCACTGATCACTACCACTCAGGCATTCAAATCATTATTTAGCACCACATCGATAGGTGTTGTGTTATAAAATCCGATTGGGAACTTTTCAGGTTCACCGACTACTTCCGCGAAATGGTTCATATATGCATATTCTATCATGGGGTGGTCCCATGCAAGTATGTATAACTCGTGTTTTACAGTTGTATCATACTTATGCATGACAGCATGATCTCATGCTGATTGCGCAGGAAAGACTGGACCCTGGGACCTGAGCGCTGAACGTCAAGTTAAATTTGTACTGCGGCGAACTTCCTTTATCGCAGTGCCTAGATAAGATTTTTAATGGTTATCTCACCCACTCATTCTGCTGAAATGCTTCGCTTCCGCAGACCGTTTTTCGGATAGGCTGAGGTGAGATCAAATACTATCTCTCTTGGCGATCATTTGGTAATCCTTGGTTAGGAAACTTCCGAAGTTCAATGGCCATCATGTTCTGAGCAGCGAATATCCCGGTGATGTAATTCCGAGAATTGATGCATACATGAATTCGCAATGCCTCAGGAAGGCTACTCGGGTCACCTATGCAAAGTCACACCACTATGGTCCTCATATTTAGTCTGCTCTTCCCTCCCCTTCTGCCTGAACCCATTCTCCTTCCTTGTGACTTAGGATGTCTTCTGATTTATCTGAAGCTGACATAGTTGCGCTTGTGGGCGAAAATGTCACCTACCCTGAACAAGTATGGTATACTATCGCCGCGTTTCTCTTCGTAGTTGGCTGCTTCCAGTGGGGCTCAGTCGTTCACTCCAAATTCACCGGGCGCAAACACTACGAGTCCGACGAAGAAACAGTTACAACCAATGACATTCAACACAAAAGATTCTCTCTCCGTCGTATCCCGCTCGCGATCATAAATTTCTATCGCGTTGTTGCTTTCCGGTGGACCCTAGAAATAGGGCAATCTTATACCCTCAACATGGCAGAGGTTTTTGTCACTGTGGCATACATCGCTCTTCTGTTGATCTACGCATTCATTAACAGTAAGCTCACAGGATTGTATGCGATCCTACTTACACTGCATTAACCACTAAATCACGCAGCCACCTCAGTCGAGGGTCAGAAGTTTGATGCCATCTACTGGAGCAACCGCATAGCCATGCTGGCATCCAGTCAGTTTCCCATTGTCACGGCTCTTGGCACAAAGAACAATATCGTATCTCGTAGGTGGAAAAGTTACAAATCCGAGTATCGCTGACTTTTTCGTATCAGTGGTGACAGGCATCAGCTACGATAGGGTATGACCCTTGATTACTCTCCATGGGGCACTTACTCATAGATATGAAGCTCAATTATATTCATCGAATGATGGCTAGGACATGCTTCATGCTCCTTTGGGTACATGCGGCGGGCGAAGTGGTATGCTTTCCCTCGTACGTACCTCCAATTCATACTTGCGCTTTTCTAATGGAGTTTACCAAAAGCTTCCGGGAGACTTTGAACGAGGATTGGCTCCGTGTCGGTATTACTGCCATGGTGGCTTTCTCTATTCTGATCATAGTATCACTGCGTCCCATTCGCAATGACGTTTATGAGGTCTTCTTCTACGTCCACTTCCTCAGCGTCCTGTGAGTGTAGGACTTCTGCTCGCTTGTAATTGTTGTTGACAGACAGAACGCAGGATATTCCTGGTGGGGGGATATTACCACACCAAAGGTGCTCAGTAAGTGCAAAATAATACAGACAGCCTCGTTTCTGACTTGTAGCGAACAGCGGGTCGTACTGGGTATGGCCCTCGTTTGTGTTCTGGGCTTTCGATCGCTTCGTCCGGGTGGTTCGACTTGTTGTATTCAATCACTCTTACTTTGGCTTCAAGTCAGGAACTGGGACAATGGATGCGACGACAGAATTGCTTTCCGAAGATGTCGTTCGATTGCGTCTATCTCGACCCCCGCATTTCCATTGGTACCCAGGACAAACGGCGTATCTAATCATGCCCTCAGTTTCGACACTGCCATTTGAAGCGCATCCTTTTACTATTGCGAGTTTCGATTCTAGTCTTCTGTTAACGGCAAAAACGGAGGATCAATCGGGAAGCGGTGAAAATTACGAAACGCAGGTTCTGGGATCAAGCGCTCCGTTCTGGAAGGAGTTAGTATTTTTGGTCAACGTGCATGGAGGGTTCACGAAAAAGCTAAAGGAGGTAGCTGCCGCGAAGGGCAAAGTTAAGGTTTTTGTAGATGGTCCTTATGGCCCGTCTGCTGACCTTGGATCTTACGACACGTCTGTATTTGTGGCAGGTGAGCTGTGCGTCGTCTCGTAATTACACCGTACTTATCGAAACCAGGAGGGTCTGGTATATCTTATACCCTCCCGGTCTTCCTGAGCGTTATCGAGTACGTGGATTAATTTGATTGTTGTCATTGATGTCTAATTGTTCTCGTAGGCGCGTACGCAAGGGGAAAAGCTCCTGCAAACGAGTGGTGTTCATTTGGTCAATACGCGGAGCTGGTGCGTAGATTCATGACTCATCCTCAGCTTCTATGAATAATATTGACGTCATATTTTATAGGGTATGTTCAATGGATTGAAGAAGCACTCATCAAGGCTGTTCAGCTTGCTCCGCCTTCTTTGACAGTATCCATACGTATCTTTAACACTGGTTCTGAATCAACGGTACAGCCCATCGAAGAAAATTCCAGCCTTTCAGACCCGACAGACAAGAAGGGTGCTCCCGAACAAGTTTTGATAAGGAAAGCTTCTTCAACATCGTCAATGTTATTGTCGTTGCGCGGGGTCAAGATGGAGTGTGGAAGATCGGACTTGGATGCACTGCTCAAAGAAGAGGTCAGCATGGCCTCGGGGAGTATGTCGGTGAGCGGTAAGTATTAATTCCACCGGCCTCCAAGAATGTGCAGCTTACGGGTATTACATTAGTTTGCGGATCGCAGGGTATAGCACGCGCGGTCCGTCATGCACTTCGTTTCCCTGTCTCTGGACCTTCCAGTATTCTCAGTGGAGGACCAAGCGTGACCCTATATGTCGAATCGTTTGGATACGCCTGATAGTCCCCTCCTAATCAGCCTCGTTCACTTTTATGCATGACCTTTTCTGTTTTCTTGATCACCAGGGCTTCTTGGGATTTGTTACTGTAGCTTTTAACAAGGATTCTCAGTGCTGTATCATTTGTTAACATTGGATCATCATCAGCTGCGTGGCATGGCTCACACCTGATATAGAATAGTCAACACATGTCACACATACCTATCATACTATGGAGCAGTTCGCCAAAGATTAAACTTCTGGCTTGACATCACCCCCTTGATCCGATCAGCACTCATTTTTTTGACCAAGTGACCGACATAAATGGGGAGTCTCCGATTCCCCTGGGAAGTTTCCGAAGACCTTAATTACCATCATGTCCGAGCGCCTCAGATGTGGCGCAAAGAAGTTGGGAAGCAGTACTAAATGTTTCCAGGCACGAAGAGCTCAGCTTGATCTAGTACTGGGGGTAGGGTCTGATAGGGTTGACGTTAACCAATGTGTGCAATGATCGGCGACCAATCAAGCATTTTGCAATTGCAATGGATCCTAGATCGTCCATTAAATGCTACTTATCGGTGTTTTGATCACATGAAAGAGTCAAGCAGTGTCTGACTTACAGATCTGGACTCTACCTCGGAGCCGATTTTTGCTTACAGGCACTAAGCTCATGTCAGTGTAACGCGCGATTCGGCGAAAGACAGGGAACAACTGGTTACTGTATACAATTGTTGAAGGGCTCAATATTCGCTCAATAATCAAGGATGGTGATTTCATAGATGTGACATTAGCTACTAAAGTTCAAATCTGTGAGGTCGCCGTATTTTTTTCCGCATCCACGAGTATTGATATTATTAAGGACATTGCAACGTGTTTCTATATCAGAAACGGGCAAGCCGAGCCCGTGGCACTGGGTACAAAAAGCTGGCGCATGATAAACCTTACGACAGAAACTAAATCAGCAATGTCGATCTAAGACCCAGGTATTTGCTTTGATTAAAGCTACTCGTTTCCTCTGTTGACATGCATCAAACCGATAACACAGTTATCCAGCATATTTGGCATACCATCAGCGCCCATGCTGAAACTTTTGGGTAATGGGTTTATAGTTTCCATAGGAAGACTCTGCTTTAAAAGCCGCGGTGGTTTAGGCGATATCAGTGCCGTGTCGAGACTCGACAAACTCATCTTGGCATTATAGTGTTTCTTATCATCAGGGGGCGTTGTAGTCACATGAGTTCTTAAGTCCACCGCGGATATGGCGGAGAGAAACTTAGAACGTTCGCCAAGTCAAGACAGAGGCCAAGATTGTCCAATAGTTTTTTGAGAGGTTCAAAGAGGACGCCCATCCCCATAAGCTGGTACGCCATAGCTTCCAGGACCTCCAGGGGTTCCCCCCTCCGGATTGAGAGAAAAGCGCAGCGAGTGGATCAAAACTAGTAGTAGAACTGCTCACATCTGAGAACTTCAAGCCTGACTCACCCTTCTTGAGTTTATTCATAACATTTCGAATGCGTAACTGGAAGCTGACCTTTTCTCCAGTTGTGGAGGCGCGAAGCCTCGCATCCACACCTTGGGGCATATGATGCCCGGTGCAAGCACGAGTTCCTGATAATCAATCTAGAACAAGAGTGGAAGACTGACATTGCTGCGGGAAAATGACATGGAAGAGCAGACGCACCTCGACAGAGGTGATTCTGAGGAGACGTTGACCCACGCTAACGTGATGAGTCTGTGCTTCTCTGTGGTCGTGCCATTCCGCCACCACAAAAGGAAAGCACCAACCAACCAGCAAAAATGTGGCGGCATGGGGCGATAAGACAAGTATCCGCATTACTGATTCCTGATGTCCGGGAACCTCTCTTCGGGGGCCTTGAGTAGCTCTACAACTCTTGGGTGTCGCTCTGGAGCAGATCACAACTTTGAGGAGTATGAATCGGCGATGAAAATATCAGGGGAGAATAAACGCGAGTCCAAGTGATACCACCCGGATAGGCGATGATTGTTCTCTTCTTCGAAAGCGAGTGAATGGATTGTCCGCTTCTATTCGCTAGATCTCAACAGGCTGAAAGCACATACATTGGTTCGAAAAACGCCCTGCTGGTCCCTTGAAAATAGGATGGCGTCTGTCCTTATTGAAACCATCAGCCTTCTTCATGTGACGGCAAGGCATGCTATCCTATAATGGGTAGTGAAAAAACCGTGTATATAGAAAAGAGTTGTGGCTGCAGAAGTGACTGCGCCGCATCATGGTATCAGACATATACTTTCTCAAGTCAGTTCACTGACTCGCAGAATAAAGGAAAGGATGAACATTCAGCTGTGAATGGTAAAGAAGTGGCAGTCACGAAAAAGTGAAATTGTGTCCACGCTGTCACAAACTAGTAGTGAGAAAGGTTATGGGCAGAAGCCCGATACTACTCACCACACGATACAACCATTTCTTGACAGTACGTACGCTCCAACCATGGCTATACTCTGGTCCGCGCTACCGCAGAAGATGCGAGGGTGCATGGGAAAGAAGAAACACAAGAACTGGGTGTAGTATCATGCGGTTCAGGTGATTGGCGATGTTGCGTAATGGGATGTAAAACTTTGAGCCTCCGGGCCGTGTCACTCTACCGATTAGCGTTTTAACGCTGAGCTTCTTCTCGAGCGACAAAACCAATGCTAATCAAATGCTCACGAAGATCAACTCCCAGCTAGTACGGCCGTCGGCCACCTACAAAGCCGTGGTCGCCAGAAAAGCGCGGAGCCGATAACCGTTGACATCGGACAAGCGCCACATGAGTTGGGTTATGGGCAGGAAGCCGGCAGCGTTACTCACCACATATAACGCCCATAACGCAATGATGTCCAAAACGTACGGTCATCGTCGACTTCAAACTCTACTGATCGTCTATCGCTCTGTCTATCAGGTCAACACAACAATGCCAGAGATGCCTGATACAGCAAGAGATGCAAATCTCACTTTGGGAGGTACACGAATGTAGTGGATGCAGTAGCGTTCTTCAATGACAGTGGACCGGTCGTCACTGGTTTCCGGGACTGCACCCTGCGAATATAGGATGCGCAGCAAGGGGGTGGTTCCAAAAGCATCACCTGAATAGGTAATGACTGCTGTTCTCTTCTTCGAAAGTGAGTGCAATGAATCGTTAGGTTCGAAAAGATACGTACCTTGACCGCAATGAAAATCAAGTGGATTGCAACCACACCACCACGTCACAGATCAAAATTCTCGAAGACCGTGAAATAGAATTGCGAAGGACCTTACTTCCAATAGGCAGCATTTTTGATGTCCTGGTGAAGCATGAATGTGGAATGAAAAATAAGCAGAGTGGAAAGGGATGTGGTTGCAAAGCTGACTGCGCTGCACGATGGTACCAGACACATGTTCTAAGTTCGAGTTGGTTCACCGAGAGGATAATGTGAATGACCCAACATTCATGACTGCCAGCCAACCCAGCCAAGCACTGACCCAGGGATGATTGTAGAACACTTCGGAATGATCGAGACAAATAAAAAGGCATGGTTGAGAGTACGAACTGCCGCAGAAAAAAAACATCGAGATTCAGTACACATACTTATACGTTTGTCACTCTACTGGTCATTGATCACCGTGGAAGGTCAATTGGAGATAAATGTGAGGAACTTGATACCACTAGCTCAAACGTCTCCGAAGGCTAGCGTGATAGGGTTGGAACTTCCTGATGACGGAACCATATGATACCACCATACGGGAAGTACCAACCTCAAGCACAACGTATGCATGGTGCGATAAACCACGCCTCTTGATTGGACCTGATGTCTTCCGCAGATACATGCCTTATAGTCCTGGAGATGCGAGTAGACTGAAAAAGCGAAAGCGAAAAATTACATACAGGGTATTAATTGTCTGTCATGGGGCGAGCACAATTCCTTCGTACTGCAGAACAAAAATCAGAGTGAGGGCGGAGTCGTGGCGTTAAGAAGGCAAAATGACATAGAAGAGTAGACGTACGTCCATGAATGTGATTGTAACTTTAAGTACACGCCAGCGTGATGGGTGAGAACATCTCAGTGATAGAGACATGCCTAACACCACCACACGGAAAGGTAACAGCTCTGTAGGGATCACGTACTTTGACGAGGGCGGTCGCCGGTGAGGAAATGAGCCTGAGGGGGACCGTAGAGTTGATAGCACATGGATAGGTTATGGATTGGCTGATCGGGTTAGTTAGCGCTGCGCCGGGTACAGATTCAGTTGACTGAAATTACCGAGCAGGCGTTCATACAAGACACGCACCTTGGCCACAAAGAGAATAAAAAATACTGCAATCCACACGGCTACGCCACACTCAAAAAGCAGCTACCACACCCGCGGGACGAACGGTGACGTGGAGTTGATGTTATTGCAGCAATCATATTCTGCCTGCTGAGCGCTGAAGTCTCGGGGGCACGGAGGACTCAGTGAAGACGAAACGGAGCCATGATATTAGCGGGTGGATGTTGTACCCTGAAGATGGGGTAGTAAGAGAGAGTAAGAGTGACGCCTCTATCATGTTGATCAACTGATACTACGTGAAGGTAGACGACCGTCGTGTCTGTCCGACTCTGTCGCCCTTGTGAGAAAAGACTAGACGCAAATCCGTTATTTGGATCCAGCCAAACAAAGTGCACAGCCACTGCTGAGAGGTTGTGCGCGAGCCTTGCTTGTTAATAATGATTGTCCATATTGACCTCCAAGTGACAGGCTAAAATAATCAGGGAGACGTCACGATAATTCTTCCTTCCTCGAAACTAGTCAGCATCCCGCTACCCTATCATTTCGCCTTCACTTTTTCTACTACCTGAGATCCTGGCTCTGATCTTACAACCACAATGGAAGCTCGTGATATACAGATGCGCGTTCTATCGTACCAGTGGTAAGGTCAATACTGGTAGTATGGCCAGTGTCGAGTCGACGTAGCCCTGGAAGATAATCCGTGTCTTAATGTAAATATAACTGTGAGTTACCCGGTACATTGCAAAAAAAAACGATCACAGCTTTCTTCCTGCTGATGCACTCAGATACCTCGATTATGGTGATTGATAGCCGCCCAAAGGTGATTGTGAGGGGGCGTTAACTAGGGTGATGAGTTGGGGGCATGTCAGTGATCGAGCCGTTCTGACATCTAATGGCAAGCATCAACCAACCAGTATCACGTCTAATGATAGACCATGGAAAACTTGCACAGGAGGCACAGATCGTTGTCACGCGGACAGGAAGGTAGATGAGGACACCGGTAACATGTGATATTAGTCGCCGCTCTGGAAATCCTAAGACATTACCGCCTGGATCTTGTGGCGAAGGCTTGAAGAAGCAGGGTGCTACGATGAAAGACGGTTCGGAGTTGAGCACAAGAATGACAAGAGATACTCGCATACCTGCCAGTTGCAGAAGCAGTGGCGGTTGTGCAGGATGCACTGCGTGCAGATTCTCAGAATGAAGGTAAACGAACAAGCGTGCATGAAAAAGGGCGGTGCAAGATGCGTAGCTGGCATGACAGCGTGGTCATGGTGACAGCTGAGAAAAAGTTATAAGGGACCCTAGGTGAGCGCCTGAATGGGTTGGCTTACATCCAGCGCTGCATATTCACTAACACCAATATCCCTGAAGTACCTTCCTCGTCAAGTCAAATACTACTGACTAACTGTCTCGCCGTCTAGGTGAACGCACGTTACGCGACATGTTATGGTTGCTTGATGCAGCAAAAGAAGCATATGAGTCTGCGTATCTCTTAATGCGGCCTGCGGAGGAACAGACAACAGTTTCGCCGGCGCTAATGCGGACGATAGAAGGGCACACACGCAAAGTGACGGCAGTCGCAGTCTTCAATGACAGTCGACAAGTCGTCACTGGTTCATCAGACAGCACCCTGCGAATTTGGGATGCGGAGACAGGAGCATCAGTAGGAGGACCATTCGAGCCCGAGGGACTCAGCAGGGGTGGCACTTTCAGATCACTCGCCGTTTCCCCAGACGACAGGCTAATTGCCAGTGGTGGATCTCACGGTATCATCCTCTGGGACATCGAGAGAATGGAGGTGTCCTATGATTTTGAACCGGTGAACTCGGTGTGCTTCTCGCCTGATGGCAAGAGACTTGCAGGCGGCGGCGAAAGTGATGATCACGTCCTTATATGGGATACAAGGACTTGCGATATCTTGGCAAACCATGAACGGAAGCACATACGTAATAAGCCCCCAGCTCCTGGGGTGTTGAGTGTAGCATTCAGCCCAGATGGACTAAAATTGGCGTGTGCATCATCAGGCGGTTACATCGATGTTCGGCGTACTGATAACCTCAGACTTCTTTTCCGGTTCAATGACACTCTGCTATCCCGGCCGGTTCAAGGCATCGTCTGGTCACCTGACGGTCAGCAACTCGTCTCCATATCATATAATGAACTCATGTTCTGGAACTCGTCGAATGGACACAAGATCGGTCAACCTTCCACCGGTCACACGCGCTATATCAACTCGCTCGCCATCTCTTCTGATGGCTCCTTCATTGCCACTGCCTCGAGCGACCAGACTGTGCGGCTGTGGAGCACAAAGACACACCAGCAGATGGGAGAGGCACTTAACCACAGCGTGGTGGCTACCTGCATTGCAATTTCTCCCAATGCAGAATTGCTCGCGAGCGGAGGAAATGATGGGCAGGTTCGGGTCTGGGGGGTCGAGAGAGCACTTTCCACAGCGATGCAGCTGGATTCCTCATGCGACTCCTACTTTGAGCACTGGGTGGTCGGACGAAATCTCTATCGAGAGGCCCTGTCCGACGCAGAAAAGGTGTGGATGATATCCATCATTGTTCCAGCAATTGTGCTGATACCGCTGATTCGCAGGTTATTAAACACAACCCTTCATCGTATGTTGGGTACGAGATGAAGCATGAAGCGCTTCACACGGCACAGCGTTATGACGAAGCAATCGAGGCCTTGGACATCATGCTCTCCAAGCTGGATGATTCACCTGACACACAGACACGAGGTAAGCCCTGAAGAACTCTCCCGCTGGATTGAAGATTATTTACTTGTTTTGCAGAACTCCGTCGGAAGTATGTCAGGCAATCCAAAGCAAATGATGCTATTCGAAGAGCCGTTCACACTCGTTTAGAAAGCGCCCCTACTTCGTCTACTCGACACGTCCACCGGATATTTGTGTAATCGAGATGCGCAGATAAGAATCTTCATGAAAAGTACGGAGTACAAGGAGCTTTTATATGTGTCAATGATGCATGCGCCCCTCCACATGGAGCCCATCGACGAAGCGGTCGCAAAGTACTTCAGCTGGGCCATGTTATCGCATAGATGGGAAAGCAAGGAGCCGTCGCTACGCGACGTCCAAGGCAGGATTGTATACGAGTTGGAGGAAGTTGGCGGCATAGAGAAGTTGCGAAAGTTCTGCCAAAAGGCTCGCGATCTGGGGTATCGGTGGGCGTGGAGCGATACGTGCTGCATTGACCAGAACAACAATGTTGAGCTCCAACGATCGGTCAACTCTATGTTTGTTTGGTATCGCCAATCAGCTCTTACGATTGTCTACCTGTCGGATGTCCCACCTTCGGCAAAGTGGGGCGCACTGGCAAACAGCGATTGGAACACACGAGGATGGACTGTTCAGGAATTCCTTGCTCCTCGAGTCATTCTCTTCTACTGCGCAGATTGGGCCCTCTATCTCAATGACCGTTCTCCTAACCACAAGAAGTCTGACACTATCATGTGGGAGTTGGAGGATTCGACAGGCATAAACGCACGGACCCTCGTCGCCTTCCGTCCAGGGATGAGGAACCTTCGAGAGAAGCTGAAATGGGCATCGACGCGTGTCACCACGTTACAGGAAGACATTGTATACTCGCTGTTTGGTATTTTCGGTGTCCACCTACCTGTCATATATGGCGAGACGAAACAAAACGCACTCGGTCGACTCTTGCAGGAGATTGTTGGTCGGTCAGGCGACATTACTGTCCTAGACTGGACCGGAAAATCATCTGACTTCAATAGCTGTCTGCCAGCGGATATTACCTCGTACAAAGCTTCACCATATACATTGCCATCTTTACCAACGGACGAGACGCGGTCATCTATTTCCAAGCTGCGAAATACTGTGGCTGTGGAATTAGTTTCGAAACTGTATACCCTGCTCGACAGCCTCAGTGGCCCTCGTTTCACGAACTACAGATTGCAACTGCCTTGCATCGCGTTTCCTGTCACAAAAGTCAGACGGAGGCACAGTCAGCAGGAGGAGGAATGTTTCACATATGACATCAAGGCAGACGGGCTTCAAGACCTGTTGATCACCACAGAAGACACATTGACTCAATTCTCGCCGGTACAACCCACCCCGCAGACATTCTTGCTCGTCCGTCCGTGGGACCGTCATGATCTCGGGCTGCCTGATTTCTCGGATGATGCGCAGAGCATCCTAGAGTCCACACCCCCATCACCATTAAATTCACCCTACAAGTCTCCCAGAGAAAATGAACCGGATGAAATGGACGCTCAGTCGCGAGCGTTAGGGTTAATTGTTCGCCTCGGACAATCTTTTGGTGCACTTTTGGTAGCGCAGCAGCATGGTAGGGAATACAAGAGGATTGCGTCGGATCACCGCATCATGGCATGCGTCAAGGACATGGCTTCAATTGAGAATATGATGGACGTCAGGATGCTAGAGATATTATAGTTGTACGCCTTTCGAAGAACGGAAGATGATCAGTAGTATTTGAAGTTAATGAACTGCGTACTTTATAGATACAAGGACTCCCCTTCGGTTGGCTCTACGACAATATATTGTGTTTACAGTAACAACTCAGAAAATACTATGTCAGCATCGTCTCTGCAAATAGATAGTGTCTCTCCGCTTTCTCGCTCTCGACAACGCTGTGCACAATCGACCGTGAGCGAAGGGATTCAAGTATGGTTTGCGCTAACGTCAAACCTTATCTGTCTTCGATTCACTGTCCATGACGAACAGTTTGTATGGAATGCGGGGGACACAGTGGCTTTCAAATATATTGAGAAGCTGGGCTTTGAAGAAGCGACCATGCAGCACGACGAAGCGCACACACGTGTTTCTGACCAATATTAATCCCATTTCTACCGAGAGGTTACATACTTGCAAGGTAGTCGAGTGAGTATTCTGGTGCGTTCAATGGAGTCTGCTCAGCTTCTTTTAGGCTGTAAGCAGAGGTCGCCATAGTAGTGAGCAAAGAGCCGTGAAGAGGAGACGCAACGCAACAACATAGCATGACGTGGTGGACGCCAGCACGATGACGCGCACACGCGCGTTTCTGACCAATATTAACTCCATTTCTACTGAGAGGTTACATACTCCAGGATGAGTTAACATTGCAAGGTAGTCGAGTGTGTATCCTGGTGTGTTCAATGGAGTCTGCTCAATTTCTTTCGGGCTGTTCGAACTAAAATAAAATTCTACATGACTTCGTGAGTGAAATATGCGATCAATATCACTTGCGATACTTACGAAAATCACCAGGAAATTTGTCTATAATTTCATCGTTGAAAATCCATCAACATTGAAATATTGACGTTAAAAGGGGAAAAGAATGCATGATCAAGACAGCTTTCAGTACCAGGACGCCAATGGTGTCGTCGAAGTTTGTGGTCCAACCACGCCGTGAAATGAAGCAGAGGTTCAAAGCACTGCCACTGGCAGTGAGCTCGCAAGTATAATGCTTAATAATACTAAGCGAGTGGCACCAATGATGTCTCCTACCACCTCAATACTCAATGCTTATGCCACCTGGTAGTATTCTTCGTGGTCGTTTCGTGACCAAGTACACGCGCACTAAGTGCTGCTGCTATTGCAAATCAGCACTGTTAATTTGGCCTGGGACCGAATTTGCCGCACTGATCACACCTGTACAACAACTGCTGTAAACGCTAAAGTCCGCTGGAGCCAACCATCACACTTCGGACTTCCATATGGTCTTCCGTGACGGCCACCGCAGACTCAGACACGTCACATTGTTGGCCTACCTGGCAAGCCCTTTCCCATAATCAACTCTGAAATTAAGACAGTATATCACCGCTGGCCTGCTGTCTCCTGCTGTGTCTGATGTATCATGGCGTGTGGATCACTTTCACCGCCGTATATCATTGCACGGGTTTTGGACCACTGGCATTTATGCGAGTTAGTATTCCTCTGTCCATTTCAACCTTATTCGACCGGCCTTCTACAGGTTGTATCTACTAGCTACGGCGGTGCTAAGACAAAGGGCCAATGCACACTCGAGTCACAATTCCGGTTGGTCTATCACACTGTTCCTGTGGGTCCTTCCACTGTGGCGTGCCATTGTTGTTTTTTTGCGTAGGCGCATTGGCATGGTCAATACACCAATGGGTGTTTCCGCAGGCCAGCATAACTGAGGACCATAATGTGCCACAAGAGGAGTCGTTTATAAAGTCATCACATTCATGGAAGCTACCATCATCCTCTTCTTCGCCAATGTCCTCCCAAATGCTTACCGACTACTTACAAAGACGCGAGAAGCTTATCACAGAGGACCGTGCGCTGCGAATAGATCGTATTCGTGCAAATTACACCCCATCTGAACTGAAGGCAGATGAAGTTGTGCGCTCCATCCGTGCTAGAGAAGCTATCACTGTTTGGGGGATTAATCATGACCATGTCCCTCACCAATACCCAGGGATGGAGTTCTTGAATGGTATAATGCTCGGCTCGCGCTTAATACCTCGTCTCACATCTTCGTACAGCCAAAGACATCATTTTATGGACGGATCTCTACAGTAAAATAGTTTCTAAAGTAAGCATAGTAAATCACTGTGCTTCCCGTCACTGATCATCTCCATCGCAATTTCCCTGTAGATGCCAAAGGGTGGGCTATTGCATGTGCACCAGAACGCCTCGGTGGAGGCGAGGACACTTCTTGATCTGGCACTGAGTCATCCCGCGATACATATTCGCGTCCCGGGTCTGTTGGACGCGGCTTCACTCGAAACTGTGTTGCCCATAATCCAGCCGATTCCTGTGGAACAGTATCCTGCCGCCGATGTAATTGGTATCACAGATGTTTTATATACCGGTGGCTGGGTTCCTATCATGAAGGCGCGAGAGCTGTTCGATCATGCACTAGGTGGCCCTGCTGGATTTGACAAGTGGGTGCTCAGCGCCTTCATGATCAATCCCAGTGATGCGTACGATAAGTACAATACACCGATGAAAGTGAGCTCCATATTGACATGCAACCTACTGAACACGTCCTTAATGCGAGACTTGCAGATCTGGCTGAAGTTTGGGAGTACCTTTGGTGTGACTGATGTGAGCCTGTGGCGTGCTGGAAGTCAAGATGTGCACATGTACTGATGAAACTTAGCCCATCATCCGTTTCGTGCCGATTCAAAAGGAATACTTGCGGAGGTTCATTCTCTCGTCAATAGACGACGGTATCTCGTATATTGAGGTACGAACTAGTTTTTTCAAAAAGTGAGTCAGAAAGATATGTCCATGATTGAGATATCTGACATTTCGCCAGATATATACTTGCAGAGGATGCGAAGACCAAACTTGAATTACGTGAACTACTCTTGATTTTCCGAGAGGTCACGAACGAAATAAAAGCGGAATTGAAGGCGAAAGGTCGGGAAGACGATTTCGCTGGAATGAAGGTTAGTTTGATCTTGGTTGAACCTACTCAAGCTCAGACTGATATTTTTCTTAGATTATCTATAATACCCTGAGAATCATCTCCCCCGAGGAATTGGAATCAGAACTAGAACAGTGCAGCAGATTCAAGCAGGAATTCCCCGACCTTATTGCTGGCAAGTCCTGCGGTTTTGTTGTAAGTCAGCAGACCCAGATCTAATAGTTCTATCTCCCAGGATTTGATCTCGTGGGCCACGAAGATGGGGCGGAGTGTAAACCACTTATTGATTACGCAGAGCCACTTCTCCGTTTCACCAGCCAGCATCCGGACATCCCATTCATCTTCCATGCTGGTGAAACTCTAGGTGATGGCACTGCAGCGGACATGAACCTGTATGATGCGATTCTTCTTGGAACAAAGCGTATCGGACACGGGTTAGGTGCATTGTATGGCATAAAGCCCTCGCTAACTCATATTGCATAGCTTTTCACTAGTTAAGCATCCCAAATTGATGCAAATTTGTCGAGAAAAGAAAATAGCAATTGAAGTCTGCCCCATATCGTGAGTGACTCACGCAAGTGGGCGACTCCAGTTGATTTTGATCTTTCAATAGAAACGAAGTGCTAGTAGGTTTTCTATGTACTGCCTCTGAACCTGACGACTCGAGAAATGCTAGCGTCTTACCTCATCGATGCCTATGCACCCCCTCCCGATAATCATGAACCAAGGCATTCCGGTGGTACTGTCTTCCGACGATCCTGCGATGTTTAATAGTATGGGGTTGTCCTTTGATTTCTTCCAGGTGATCTCTTCCTTGTTTGTTCCTGACTGGAACCAGGCTCATCAGTCGCTTACAGGTACTGGTAGCGAGTGAAGTTACAGGACTCCTTACCCTTGGCCAGATGGCCCGTGATAGCATTACGGTGAGCCATGTCCTTGTCCTTGTCCCTTGCATTGTGTAATGTTCCCTGGGTAGTATTCCATGCTAGATGAACGGAGTAAGTGCGCGGCTATGGATGCATGGGAACGACGGTGGGCCATATTCGTAGAAGAGGTTGCGGCGATGGATCCCTGATTCAGTGAAACTTTGGCTCTCCAAATACCAAAATATAGAGCTTTAGATGCCTATTTCCTGATCTTAAAGTTTTATCACGAAACCCCTTCCCTGCACAAGGACAAAGATGACAATGTGATACCCGATGACAGAATTATGTTAATTGTTGTGATTATGTACTATAGCTATATATCGTGATATATGGCCTTCTACGCCGGTTCACTGATGGATGGGGCGATGTGAAATCCATATCATGGCAGCGTGGTAAATATACTATGCGGTAGCAAACAAGAACCGTGGACAAGTGCCTATATGAGTTGGAACTCACCACTCACCATATCGACGACATAACGCCTCTATCCCCGAAGTACGTTGCTCGTCAGCTTCAAATCATCTACTGACTCTATCTGTCTTTCTAGGCAAACGCGACATGTCAGGAGTGCTTGTTGCAGCAAAAAATGCGTATCTTACTGTGAGAAGGCGAGCGACGTCGGCACAGACGGTACCAGCACGGACGAAACAGGGGCACAATGACTCAGTGTTGGCAGTCGCATTCTTCAAAGACGGTCGAAGGATCGTCACTGGCTCATGGGACAAAGCCTTGCAAATGTGGGATGTGCAGAAAGGATCATTGATAGCAAGGCCATTCGAGGGACACAATGCCTGTGTGCGGTCAGTTGCCGTATCGCCAGACGACAAACGAATTGCTAGCGGTGGAAATGATAGAACCATTATCATATGGGACGTCAAGAGCGGGTACAAGATATTCAATCCTCTGGTGAAACATACAGGCGCAGTGAACTCGGTGTGCTTTTCACCCGATGGGAAGAGACTCGCAAGCGGGTCGACTGATTCAAAGGTTGTTGTATGGAATATGGAGACTGGCACTGTCTTCGCAATACTCCGAGGTCATCGTGAAGGGGTATTCAGCATCGCATTCAGTCCAGATGGCCTAAAATTAGCCTCCGGATCACGCGACCATACAATCCGGGTTTGGCGTGCCGATAATGCCGAGCTTCTCCTCTAGATCAACGCTCACCAAGATTTGGTTCTAAGCGTTGTGTGGTCCCCTGACGGCCAGCAAATTGTCTCCGCATCATACGGCCAAACAGTCAAGTTCTGGAATTCATCTAATGGAGACCAGGTCGGTCAACCTTGCACCGGTCACTCTAGTTACATTCACTCCCTCGACATCTCTTCCGATGGCTGCCTCATCGCCACTGCCTCGGACGATGGGACTGTGCGCCTGTGGAGCACAGAAACGCACCAGCAGATAGGACAGGCGCTAACACACACTGCGGAGTGGGTTCAATGTGTTGCAATTTCTCCCAATGGAGAAGTGCTCGTGAACGGAGGCAGTCGGGGGAAGGTTTGGTTCCAGCCTATCAAAGGCATACTTGAGCAACATGCAATAGAGGAAGTGGTAAAAGACGACAATGAAGCTCAGCAACAGCAACAGTTTTCTCCCAGTGACACACAGGTTCTTATGATTTTTCTGCCTGTCTGTTCATTCATTTTAATATTGTTCTCGGCGGCATCGCACAGCCGCACAGTTACAGCAACAACAATGGGCTCTCTAGCGAACACGGAAGTACAAGCAATTATCCATCAGAAAGTTACAGAGCGTCTGACAGTAACTCATCATTCGGCGTAAGTTGTTTGGCTTCGATGCAATCACTTAGCAAAGAATGTGAGCTTACTTCATGCAGATACTTGGTCTAAATACAACGGTCCACAACGTATGCATCACTGACGATCTTCGTACTGTCGAGGACTTGATTACCCGAGAGATTGACGAAAATGACAACAACCATGACTTGTATGCCAAACGCTCAGTCGTGAGGGCGCGAAATTCCGACTGGGACAATGCGCTTCAAGATGCAGTCAAGGTTAGATACTCTCTATATATCACGACGCCCTCGATGACAGGTTGACTTTTGTCGCATAGTCTATTGTCATTCAGCCCTCGTCATTAGGCTACATTTCCAAGGCTATTGCCCTCTGCGGCAACGAGCAGCTCTGGGACGCGATGGAAGCTTTCGATCTTGCCTCTATATGTTCCAATCGTGATCCGATTAGTGTTGATATTTTACTATTGATCAAGGTACTCATTACGGTTTGCATGGTTGGTCTGTCATACTAAGACTTCGATGTCATCTTCCAGGCTGTTGCACTTTTCAAAGTCAGTCGCCACGATGAGGCAATGCGGCGAGTTCAAGACATCACCACCGCTTATCAACATTCGGATACACTTCCCTGTAGTGTCGTTAACGTGAGCTTTACGTCAGACTTCATACTAAGTTGTCTCACTTTCGTCAGTCGTATCTACGCGTGGAGCTTGCAATGCTCGCTTTCGAAGATGGTCGGTACAGTGAAGCCGCCGATCGACTCAACGATAGTATTCCCAGTATAACCGACCTGTTCTCTGGTAAAGCACTTTTTGATCCCAGATTGAAGATATTCGCGGTGATGAGTCCACAACGAAGCCGTCAAGGTCATTGCCGCTGATTGATGATGTCCGCTACACAGATTTTCGGCTGGAATTTGGATTCGTTATGGCTCACTGTCAACCAAAAGCGGTGCGACGCACTCCTTCGCGCCGATCGAGTGATCGAAGCAGTCGAATCTCACCAATATATGATGCACATGATTGACGACGGTGCGAAGGACAGGTACCTCGAATGGTCCACTGGTGAGTGCTTTAGGGTCTTAGATGCCTTGAACGTCGACGCTTATTTTTGAATCATTTAGCCTTCAAGAAAAACTGCATTGCGTGCTGTGTCGCGAAGGCAGATGAGGCTATTGCTGCGAGCAATTATGAAGCAGCTATTGAACTGTATTCAGCAGGGATCGGACTGGACTTCTCATGCGAGTCTCTCTTGGTGCACCGCAGTAAGGCAAATTTAAAACTAAATTTCTTTGCGGAAGCCCTTCATGATGCAGACAAGGCCAGATAGTATCCACCAGCTACCTAGCAATTCTGCTGATACTTCCATTGCACAGGTCATCGAGCTCGACCCCTCGTCATATCTTGGGTATGAATTGAAGCATGCAGCGCTTCATAAAGCTGGACGCTACGATGAAGCGATTGAGGCCTTGAATATCATGTTTCCTGAGTTGGACAACGCACCCGACCCGCAGATACGAAGTAAGCCCAGAAGCACTCATGCCTCAACGTAAATATGATTAACTTTTTCTCCAGAGCTGCGTCATCAGTTTCGAAATCTATCGGAAGCAGATGACGCCATTCGAAGAGCTGTTCATGGTGAACTGGAGAGCGCCCCACTTCGTTTGCTAAATACCTGGATTGGACGTTTATGTGATCGAGAGGCGCAGATCAACGCTTTCGTGGAAAGCACAGAGTACAAAGAGTTGTTATCATCATCGATGGCACATGATCCCCTCCAAACAGAACCCATCAGAGAAGCAGTCGAGGAGTACTTCAGTTGGGCCATGTTATCGCACAGATGGGAAAGCAAGGAGCCGCTGCTACACGACGTCCAGGGCAAGGTCGTGTATGATTTGGATCCAGCCGGAACTGTGTTGAAGTTGCAGACATTTTGCCAGATTGCTCGTGATGCAGGGCATCGCTGGGCGTGGAGTGATACATGCTGCATCGACCAGAACAATAATGTTGAGCTCCAACGATCTGTCAACTCCATGTTCGTCTGGTACCGCCAGTCAGCTCTTACGATCATCTACCTGTCGGATGTCCCGCCTTCGGCGAAGTCGGGTGCACTGGCAAACAGTGTTTGGAACACACGAGGATGGACTGTTCAGGAATTCCTCGCTCCTGATGTTGTTCTCTTCTACCAAAAAGACTGGACTCTATATCTCAATGACCGCTCTCCCAACCATAAGGACTCTTTCACTATCATGCAGGAGTTGGAGCATTCTACAGGCATAGATGCACAGGCCCTTGTCGCCTTCCGTCCGGGCATGACACGCGCACGAGAGAAACTGCGATGGGCGTCGACGCGTGCCACGACGTTGCAGGAAGACATCGCATACTCATTGTTTGGCATATTCGGTGTCCACTTACCTGTCATCTACGGTGAGACGAAACCCAACGCACTCGGTCGGCTCTTGCAGGAAATCATCGCCCAGTCGGGCGACATCACTACCCTTGACTGGGTCGGAAAATCTTCCAACTTCAATAGTTGTCTCCCGGCTGACATTGTTTCGTACAAACCTCCTCCATGCACGCTACCATCTCTATCCGAAGATCAAATGCAGACGTCCGTCTCGTTGCTGCAAAATGCGGCTATTGATGTGGAGCTGGCTTCGACACTATATAACCGGCTTGACAACCTGAGCGCCCCTCGTTTCGCGAACCGTAGGCTGCAACTGCCTTGCATAGCATTTCCTGTCACAGAGGTCAGACGGAGGCGCCAAGATCCAGAGACAACTTTCTCTTATGATGTCAAGGCGGATGGTCTTGAAGACCTGCTAATCACCACGGAAGACAAGCTGATCCAGTTCTCACCGACTCGGCCTACTCCGCAGTCATTCCTGCTTGTCCGTCCGTGGAATCGTCATGATCTCGGTCTGCCTGACTTTCCGGGTGATACACAGAGCGTGGACGATTGGCTCGAGCCTTTGTCCCCATCAAACGAATTTGTTGATGGTTCTCCTGGAGACGATGAGCCGGACGATTCGGCGGCTCACTCGCGAGAGTTGAGGTTGATCGTACGCCTTACACAGCCTTTTGGCGCACTCTTGCTAGCGCAGCAGCGTGGTGGGGAATACGAGAGAATCACGTCGGATTACAATATCATCGCGCAAGTCAGGGACATGACTTCTGTTCGCGACGTGATGGATGTCAGAACACTAGAGATACTGTAGCTATATGAATATTGTAGCACGGGCTCTCTGACGCTGTATTTTCATCCACAACTTACAGTGCTTGCACAGAACACCTTCTCTAGTCGTGTCGTTGTGGTGACTTGCAGGAAATCAAAACACCACGATTGTATCATTCATATCATGAATCGTCAAGTTCACTGAGCGCACTAGCTGGAGAGACAGGATCCCTATTCGATTTTTGAAGAGCAACCTAGAGATCGTAAGTAGAAGGAGCAGGACATGGCGGATAGTAGATTGGCTGATGAGCAGATTCCTTGGGCGGACCCTTTTGTTCAAGAAAGTTGATTTGGATGAGGGCCCTTGGGTCAGTTGTCGTTCTTGTGATGAGCGCGAGTTTGTCTGGCAGTACCATACAACTTTGATCGTGCAGAAACGGTATTAGTGCTCGCTCCATGCTACCAACAGATGCTTTGTAGTCTCCCGTAGTCAGACCAGACGGTTCACTTGTAATGCGCCTGCAGTCCCCACGTTGGATGCCTATATTCGCCGAAGGTTATCATGCCAAACCGGGGAACACGATGAACACGTCCAGCGGAGGTGAATAACCTCTGAACAGGCACTGGACCAACCAAGGTACGAGCCTAGAAGGTGAAGCTTTTTTTTGAAAGACCAACTCTACGATCTATGCGAAACGCAGCCTCGCCACCTACGAGGATCTCTTGACATGTAAAACGCCTAGTACTCGAGCAGATGATGACGCTGCGCCTCCGATTCCGATTCCGATTCCAGACACTGCCTTTGAAACCGAATATCGATGTCCCTGAAAAAAACATCAACAGCGTCTGACGATCAGCACAGTACGAACATATAGAGCGAAGGTGAATCTGTGAAGAGCGATCTTGCGATCTGTTCGAAACGCAGTGCCATAACTTGTAAGGAGGCCCTTGTGTATTCCACACAAAGATCTCTTAACAGATGATGACACTGCAACTCCGATTTCAAACACTGGCCAAAGGAAATACTGATACTGGTGTTTCTGGGAGAATATTGAGATCAACGTCGAGCATTTAATGAAGCCAAGGTACGAACATAGAGTGGGACTTTGAAGTGCGATACTCGACGCCACCTCTCGAACGTTCACCAGCTGCTGTTCACAGGCGCTGGCGATGACGCAGCGACTCCAATGAACCAGATATTGCCTAGAGGAGAGCTAGGCCATACCAGATATCAGGGGTACCGGAGGGTCTGCGACGAGACTGATTGTCATCTGGCTGTGGTAGTGATGTTGCCCTTCTCCTGCGCTGGGAAGGGTGAATTTGCTAATCAACGTCTGTTCAAGCATGATTCAACAATATCGAGCGTGACGGTTTAACAAAGACTTACGACGTGAGTATATGCTTCTGTCACGAATGAATGCGCGCGGCAAGGAGATGAGAAGTACTGAGAGGGGAGTAGAGAAAAGAACCAGGGCTTCAAGTCGGAAGGCACCAAGCGCACACAATATTTTGACATACGTACTTTGATCAGATCGCACTGGCTCTGCCATGTGCTTGAGCAAAGTAAACGAAAAAGCGACCTGAGCGAGTCGTAAACCCCCAGGTGGCCGATAATGTGTCAGATCAGCGAGAACGCCTGTCCACCATTACCATCCATCCGGGCCGCAGACAAGGAGTGCCGAATTGTACGTGAAGGGCGGAAGTGGGGTCACAATGCCCTGGAGACTACTAGTTAACTGATTGGGTGTCGTCGATAGTCATGTCGTCGATAACAATGATCTATGTTCAAGCACGATTTAACGATATGGAGTATGATGATTTGAAAAACTTACCGCTCCGATATTTACCACTATCACGGATGCACATGGCAAGAAGGCGAGGCTAAGCGGGGAGTAAAGTGCACCTGACAAAGTATCAGTAGAACACCAGCTGTCTAAGCACAAAAAAGTGAGGAGAAGCGACAGTGATTATAAAAGCACAGTTGGCTGATGGCACATCAGTCCTGCTCTCATGCTGTCCTCTTTTACAATCATCCATCAGGGCCGGCCATGTGGAACGCGATGCAAAACTTTAGAATAACTTCGTCGTGCACAGTGAGTTTGGGAAACTATGTTCATTCCCCATATCAAGTTAAAGAGCGGTGATTCCGGATTTGGTGGTCAGAGAGGGCAATTGTGGTTCTGGATGCAGGAGCGAAGATGAAGGTGGAGAATGGGGAAGATGGGGATGCATTCAAAGATATTTCGCAGGAACATTAGAGAGTACGGTGGTGAATAGGGAAAACAACTTATATATGGGTGACCGGTAATATATGGAATGGAGGGAAGGCTTGGATACAATGGATAGGCTACGTCCCTGCACATTAGTACAATATTTGAGATGAGATGGACGAAGTTGCACTCGGAAATTACCGGTCCTGCCTATCCATGATAGTACCTCCGTCGGACGTCCATCATGTCTGGCAATATTTACCGACCAGGCTGCCTGCGCAGATTTTGTGTCCTTGATTTCACGAGCCTATCACGAAGTTCGAAGGCGATCATTGGATAGGTGACTAAAAGCTGTAAGCTGCAAAAACTATGTGATCTTTTCTGACTCACCGACATGCATTGAAGTTTTAGCTGGTGAATATTACAGATATTGCGTGCTATAGTGAGATGCTCGCTCCTCCGAGCCAGACTTGAGCCATATGTGTATGAGCTGGAAACATCAAACTACATGTAACTTTTGTAGTCTGCCCATGAGTTCTTTGCCCATCTGACGGATCTCACTCTTACAGGACAGAAGGTTTACTGAAGCACAATGGCCATCCACATGAGCCTGTACAATCAGAAATCGGGCTTCCGGCATGCTACAGCCTTCTGTCTCCCATGTGCAATTTCTCTTTCGATCTTTGGATCGTGTCGCATTATTCAATAGATACGACCATAAATCAGGATGTATCTGGCAGTGCAATAATAATCATCGCATAATGCATTGAATATAGTGCGCAAGTTGTATCAGATTTGCTCTATGCTTACCATATCTTTGTTCATCGTATAATAGCTAAATGATTCAAGCGTACGAGGCGACGGATAAGGTGAGTTATATTTGACCCACTCTGTGTCGCAGTGTCTTGTTTGACTTCTCTGGTGCTATGCCACAGAATGGCCCTTGTTCCAAAAGTAATCGGGCAAGCCATTACGCCTTGGGCTCGGCCAGTAAGACCGAAGAGGGTGCACATGCTTGTTTCGATAACATGATCATGCTTAACCCGTGTTAGATTGGACTACACGGTTTCATAAGGGATTCCTCGATTTTTGCAAGCCTGCAGCAAGAACACCCGAAAATCGCGTTGGAAATAAGTTGCCGACGTCACCAACGAACCTTCCTGGTGTTCAAATAGTCGCGTGTGTAATCCTGGTTTGCAAAATAAAATCTACTTTGATTCAATCGAGGGCTTCTATTTTTGCTTGATTTCGCACTGCAATACTTACTTCAACCACTGATCAAGGGTCCTGAGGCGGGATCAGATATTCATCTCCATCGTGCCGATTTTGGGAATGGAAGCGCTGAATGGTGGTATATCTAGCACGAATGCCATCGGTACACACCCCAACATCCCCCACTTACTCATACCCATCCATCGAATATGACCATAGTCTCAAATGATCCCAGTTTGTGGCCGTTGATCAATTTGAATATCTTTTTCAGCTATTGGGCAGGTTCGTCGCATCACGATGTCTCGATCTAACTTTGACTTGCGTTTCGCAGTTGCCGCTGGCGCCGTGGTGGTATACGATTGGGGTGAGCAGGAAATTGTTCGAAAATTGCTCACATTTTTATGACATCTCCAGTACTGACACTCGGACAAGAGGTAGCTCGATGTTATTGCCGGAGCAGCCAACTCGCTAAGAATGATGTCATAGATTGAACTAATCTGGGTGAGTGACAGAGTCCCATGTCAGAAGAAAACCAACAGAATACAATGAATTTGGCGCAGAGGCAACGCTGGTCTCTCATGACTGTGCTGTATCTCGTTGTTCGTACCTCATGTTATACTATAGCATGGTTGACAAATCGTGCTGACTCCAAAATGCTTTAGATCCGTTATATTGGACTACCGTATTATGTGTATGTGTCGAGGCCAACAAATTGGCGCTGTGCTAATAGCTCATCTCTCATCATCAGTGTATATATTCTGGGTATGTCTCATAGTATGCGCTGTGTTCGATTCTTCTGACCGGCGGCACACAGAGATCATGCCATTTGTCTCGCTGACAGATGCAGTGAGTATTCCGCAACTATCTCATTCCCATCCAATGAATACTCGTTTATAGGGGTGAGTGAGATTCTAAACATTGGATGTGGCTCAACATAATGACTCAATAGGTGTAAGTCGAAGCATTTGATCCTAGTACGAGGGTGATCACTAATTGGGTGTTTCAGGCAATATCATAAACTACCCAATAAGTGCGACAAATGTGGTCGTAGCTGCCATGTTAGGGGGTGAGTTACCCAGCTGCGATACTTCGATGATATTGACTCGACTGAAACATGATGCAAGTCATCATGATTGCTCGGTTGCATGCCATGTATCAGAGATCTAGAACCATGCTTATCTTCCTTCTTGTTATCTTCCTGGCTATAAACATCGCCTGCGGGGTAATCGCTGCAATAGGACTCAAGCATACTGTAGCAGGCAAGCTTTACTTGTTGACTTGAAGAATACAGCTCATTGGATACCAGAGGAGCTGATACTCTCTGGCACATATATGTGCAATTATGGATATGAGGCAGATGTCCAGCTTCTGTCTTCAATGGTTTGGATGCTCAACACTGTTTGGGAGGTCCTCGCACTGTGTCTTTCAGTCTGGATTGCTGTAAAACACTTCCGTGACCTGCGACGACTCGGCCCGTCGACAGGATCAACCATCGGGGACTGTTTCAGAGTGCTGATAAAATCTCACGTGCTTTATTTTGCAAGGTGAGCTTATAATGTGAATGCGCTTATCTATTCTGCTCAAGTTCCGCACATGCTAGCTTCGTTTGTGTCTCTTGCTTCGAGCTTGGTTATCTCTCTCCAGTGCTCTCGGTATGCCGATCTGTCGCTGACAGTGACATCTGCTCATAACCATTGCTCATCATTTCTCTAGAGTTCATATTCTATGGGAGCTCTGATACTCAGTGGTGCTCTTCAAATTTTCTTGAGTGTGCAGATGTTTGTGCTGGGACCACGCCTCATCCTTAGCGTTCGAGAATATCACGCAAAACTTGTGGCTGGATCCGACGCAGAAACTAGCATGACTTCGATTGTCTTCCAGGAGCGTGTACATGTACCAACTGGCAGTACTGTGTAGGGTAATGCTTGCCGACTCGGTGTCTGCAGGGAGGAGAAATTTGGTCGAGGATCCGTCGTGATATTTATTAAACATATGGTGTTTCAAAGTATATTTAAGACGAGGTTTATGTAGACATACCCATTTTGTTGCATCACTACTAGAACTCAGTGACCCTCCCACTTGCACCAAGTGGCAAGCTGAATTGTACGGAACGTCTAGCAACGAACCAGTTCTTGATGCCGATACTAAAATACAACGAGAATCAGTACAAATCGCCCAGACAGCTGATTCCACGTCAGACTCGGAGACGCACTGCGGTAGTACTTGTTTACCGATGCGACTACAAATCACGACCCTTGTAGGATTGGCTGATGAGCAGATTCCTTGGGCGGACCCTTTTTTTCAAGAAAGTTGATTTGGATGAGGGTCCTTGGGTCAGTTGTCGTTCTTGTGATGAGCATTAGTTTGTCTGGCAGTACCAGACAACTTTGATCGTGCAGAAACGGTACTAGTGCTCGCTCCATGCCACCAACAGATGCTTTGTAGTTTCCCGTAGTCAGACCAGACGGTTCACTTGTAATGCGCCTGCAGTCCCCACGTTGGATGCCTATATTCGCTGACGGTTATCATGCCAAACCGAGGAGGAGCACGTCCCGCGGAGGTGAACCTTTGAAGAGCGATCTTGCGATCTGTTCGAAACGCAGTGTCATAACCTGTAAGGAGGCCCTTGTGTATTCCACACAAAGATCTCGAAACAGGTGATGATACTGCAACTCCGATTTCAGGCACTGGCCAAAGGAAAGGAAATGAATATTGATACTGATGTTCCTGGGTGATTATTAATATCGACAACGTGCATTTAACGAAGCCAAGGTACGAACATAGAGTGGGGTTCTGAAGTGCGATACTCGACGCCACCTCTCGAACGATCTCCAGCTGCTGTTCACAGGCGCCGGCGATGACGCAGCGACTCCGATGAACGCCCGATATCAGATGTTGCCCAGAGGAATCCATCCTGACAGCATAGAATATCGGGGGTTCTGAACGGTCTGCGACGAGACTGATGGTCATCTGGCTGTGGTAGTGATGTTGCCCTTCTCCTGCGCTGGGAGGGGTGAATGGATGGCGGGACTGTACTGGATACGTGGTCAGTGCGTGTACTGTGCGAACCTAGAGAATGCTAACCCTGCTCACTCAAACCGCAGCGACACCAACTGCGAGGATCTCTTGAACAATTTAAGGAATTTCTACCAGGTGATGACGCTGCGACTCCGATCAGATTGGGGTACCGTAGGGAGAGTGAGGGTCTAAAGGAAGGGAGTGACGCCACCCGCGATGATCTTTAGCACTCGTGCAAAAGCGCACTGCAGGTGATGACACTGCGACTCCGATGTATGCCCGATATTGGGCCCAGCATTAATCTGCGCAGAGGTACCGCGTGGGTCTGCAACGAGTCCAAGTCCAGGTGGTCTGACGACCTTGGGGAACCTTTAAGGATCAGGCTGGGAGGGGTAAGATACGTGGTCAGTGCATATATCGTGTCATAAAACCAAGGCGCGAACCTAGATGGCTAGCGAAGAGCAACCCTACGATCTACTCGAAACGCAGCGCCGCCACCTGCGAAGATCTATTGGATAGATACCAGTAGCTACTCACAGGTGATGACACTGCGACTCCGATACGCCCGATATCAGTGCTGCCCAGAGGAGTTCCTGAATGAGCGACACCAATATCGGGGGTACCGCGTGGGTCTGCGACGTGTCGAATTGGAGTGATGGTGCTGGTGGTATTGGGATTGGGAGGTGATATTGCCTCTCTACCGCGGTTCCGGTGAAAGGGTGACGGGACCGTGAAAGATACGTGGTCATTACGTGTGTTGCCATCTAACCAAGGTAAGGGCGAACCTAGGTCCTAGAGAGTGTTAGTGAATGCGATCTGTTCTTGTTCGAAACGCAGCGCCGCCACCTGATTGATTCCTCTCGAGAACGAGAGTCAGTCCGTCAGGCAATGACGCTGCGACTCCGATGTCAGGCACTGTTAAAGGAAAGGAATAAGAATATTTTGGGGAAAATTAACAACGAGCATGCAACTAAGCAAAGGTACGAACCTAGAGTGAAGTTTTGGAGAACGCCCTGCGATGTGTTCGAAACGTAGCGCCACCACCTACTGGCTTTCCTTATGTTTCACAAGAAGAGCCCTTAGGTGATGACGCTGCGACAACGATTTCAGACACTGCCGAAAGTAACATTGATATTTCTGGGAGAACGTTAAAAAACGACGTGCATCGAACTAAGGCAAGATGCGAACCTGAAGAGAGAAGTTTCCGCAGGGGTGCGAGGAAGTCATCGAGATGATGTTCGAAGTTGATGACGCTGCGACCTCGATGGACGACCGATATCAGGCGCTGCCCAAAGCCATCATAGGCAATTGCTGACATCGGGGTACAGCGCTGGGAGAGGCAGGATCTTTAGAACAACTGTGATTATATATCGCGTTGAGACGAACGCGCGGGTCGAATTGAGAACATTGGGTGGTGGATCCTGTTTGGGAGGTAGAGTGGTACCGAACAAGATTTTCGAGAACTTTATTTAAGTCCGGTGAAAATTCAAGTGACCGGGACAAGCACCTGAACGCCCTGGACATGTGACCGGAGCAAGCAGGCCTGAACCAGGACGTCTCCGTCTCAGTCGAGATTCCTGTGCACTGTGTCAAGGCTATGTTGATAGAGTCGCTAGTACTTGGATTGAATATTGAATGTTAGGATCATTCTTAGCTACAAACAGTGACAGGCGTCGCTTGTAGATACCGTAAACGGACAAGTGCCCTGAACTACGGCGGCGCTCGCAGCGCCTCCATCAGGTCATAGAAAAATAATCGAGCAAGCGACGACAACACGCTGACAACAACTATCATCATATCAAGGACGAGGAGGAGGATGGAAGCAGGGACAGCGACATCGACGACGGCAACGACGACGGCAACGGCGACGGCGACGACTGGTCCGGTTCCAAATCATGATTCTGCGCCGCTGCCGCCGCAAAGGTCCATTTTAGGATCCTTTCTTCGACGCCCAAGAGGAACTTCTACTTCACACCAAGACACATCACCCTCCCCAATAAACACATCATCGAATAATTCAAACATTGGAAGCATATTACGCCGTAGACGGTCAGCCGGTACCGTACCCGCAATGCCCGCAGCCCAACCCCTCATCCGCGCAACAACATTCAACGCAAACAGCCAATCCCACCGTATCCGCCTAGTCCCCCACCTCGACTCCCGCCGCACACTCCGCTTCGACCCCATAACCCGCGACCTCAAAGACAACGACACCCCCCTCCGCATCGGCCGTTTCACAGATCGCTCAGGAATCGGTCTCGCAGCAGTAAACGCCCTAAACACCAACAAACTCGCTTTCAAGAGCAAAGTCGTCTCTCGTGCCCATGCTGAGATCTGGGCTGACAGCGGCAAATTCTTTATCAAAGATACAAAATCTTCTTCGGGGACTTTCCTTAATCATCTACGCTTGAGTCCTGCAGGCTCAGAGAGCAAACCCCATCAACTTAAAGATGGCGATATCGTTCAGCTGGGGGTCGATTATCAGGGAGGGACCGAAGATATCTACAAGTCTGTAAAGATAAGAATCGAGGTAGGGCGGGAGTGGCAGGCTGCTCCCAATGCTTTCAAGTGCGTCTCCCTCCATTCATTCATGCATTTGTGTTGACCAACATTCTAGCACAAACGCCCTCTCGCAACTCCGCTCCCTCTCCGCAGACCCCCACACCCAACCACAAACCTCAATCGCACATGGCAAAAAACGAATGCCAAAGACTAACATCCCCGATTGTTGTATCTGTGCGTCTTCCTTCCCTCCTTATCTCCCAATGCTACCGCATGTCATTTCACATGTTATCTCACATGCTAATATAACCCACAGGCCTCTTCGCAGTAACAATCCGCCAAGCCCTCTTCATAGCCCCATGCAGCCACGCCTTCCATTACAAATGCATCCGCCCCCTCCTCGAAGCCCACTCCTCCGCATTCAGCTGTCCCCTCTGTCGCACTTTTGCGGATCTCGACGAGGACGTCGAAGTTGAGATCGATCCTGAAGCCGAGGCTGAAATCGAAATTATCTCATCGCCTGAGGAGGACGACGACGATGAAGAGGGGGGAGGGGGAGGGCAGAACAAGCTGGCGCCTCCGATGGTGAGAGATGGAGCTGAGACCGAGGTGGAGGGTGATCCGAGGGGCCCGCGCGCTAGGATACGGACTGCGGGGCATGTCGTCCATCCACAATCACCATCGCAATCACACCCCTACCCGACCGCCCAATCCCATTCACCCCGCGATGACGCGGATCTCGACGGAGAGATGATGGATCTGATAGATGTCGATGAAGATTCAGACGAGGGAGATGTAGACGTGGGCGTGCTTGTGAGGGACGGGAATGGGAACGGGAGCGGGAGCGGCAACGGGAGTGCAGAAGGGATGGGTATCGAGAGCGGTATGGGAGGGGTGGCGATGATGGTGGACGGGGAGGGCGTTATCAGTGTGAAGCGGAAACGTTGACAGTAATGGCGGGGTCTGGGCCAATAGCGCTTGTATAAGCATGCGTTCTCTCCTTTTCTTTTTCGTTTTTCATTGTTCTTTACCGGAATCCGAAGATTAACTTATCCTGTTGTTCATCATATCTGGAGCCTACTATAGTTTTGTACACGTAACTTTGGCATCGCATGGTATTGCGCGTGCATGGGTTCATCACAAGTTATACTCTTTACATAGGTTCAACGCAGTTTCATAGGTTTAGCGCAGTTTCATAGGTATCACTTTGCACACTTCACTTATATCTCCTTCCTTCCCTCCATTCCGAGTCCTCCCCACTGGTCTATAACATTATCCTACCCACATATTTCGTCCTTGCATCCAGAAACACCTTTCCGACGAAATGTTTAATAAAGTTTGTTGTAATGCCCATGCGTCGTTCTCGAGTCGTGGATTTGGATCAAAGGTCTGTAGATCTTTCAACTTGGGAGGGGAGAGTTGCTGACTATAGTGCTGAAAATTGGGCGCGTGTATATCGTCAAAACGACGAATTGTTTAATAAAGCTTGTTGTAATGCCCATGCGTCGTTTCCGCTCGAGTCGTGGATTTGGATCAAAGGTCGTGTAGGTCTTTCAACTTGGGAGGGGAGAGTTGCTGACTATAGTACTGAAAATTGGGCGCATGTGGATATCGTTAAAAGCATTCTGATTGACAGGGGGAACATATATATGGGATGTGCAGCGGCGCCGAACCGCTGATAGGATAAAAGTCGGTCGATCGATGCGCGAGAGCGAGGTGGGAGTGAAAGGACATGCACCCTGTCGGTGGGTGAAATATAGAACTAGCGTGAAGGACCTGTGGTACGCCTAGAGGTTACATGTTGCCAAACGCGCAGACGAGGTCTAGAAAGATGCGTCATGGGAGAGAACGAAGAAAATCAACTCAAGCAAGACCTCGGGTGACGTGTCTGAAGCAATGAAAAACCACGGTCTGAGAATCCCGTGATCTAGGAACTTCCGAAGAAAGCAAGGTAAGTCAAGGGTCAAGATCTTATACCCACGCGCTGAAAAAATATGTTTCCAGTCAGGATTCAAAGTCTAAATCCGCTCAGTATTCACCGATAACTATGCACAAGCAAAGCAACTCGGGAAGAGCGTACCGTGGGGATGACAGCAAAGACGCGTGTGATATATCGGCATGAAGTTTGTAATTCTCTGGTGGGAGTCAGCGTCGCAAGATATAACAGGGACTGAGCGATGGTATACCCATGTGCTCGAAGGCCTACCACCAGACTTGAAAGCAGCGTCCAAGAGTTGGAGCAGGGCAAGCCACCACAAGAGACGCCACAGTCTCTCTCTCCCTCTGGACTTGATGGGAAGAAGTCCGGTGTTAAGGCGCGCAGAAATTTGACATGGGGGAGCTAGAATGACCATCACGATAGTGCCCCAAGGCACAGAATGAAAGCCAATCGTCCAAGAGCGGGGCGAACGTGCAAGCCCCAGTACGAGACATCTAGTAAGTATTTCACCGGATTCAACTTGAAATATCCAAATCACCTGGATAAAGCATCGGCGAAATGCCAATCGGGGAGGTAATCCAATTTGAAAGACATCGGTATGAACCGTGTCGGGAGGTTCAGAAATGGGTCAATACAGCATGAACATATAAGGTGAAAGCACCAAGAAAGCACCGACCTTGACAGTATGGAACCAGCGGGAAAAGAAAACCAATTGCTGCCGCGTCACAGGCGCGTCACGACGGCTGCGTCAATTTCACCTGGCCCTCGGGCGTTGCCGGTGACTTCTCCTCCAGCGGCCAGCTGCAGCCACTGGCAGTAGTACTATTAGTAACACCAGCCTGAGTACCCTGTGGGACATTCTCTTGAGCTGTGGCCAGACTTTATTTGCAATGTACATGGATCGCAATTCATTCGAACATTCCGGATATGAACGTGGGTCATCGTCTGTTCATCATGGCAATCTCTGACCCACGGGGCGGTTTTTCAGTGTTCGTGCGGCTGCAGAGGACTCTAACGATGAATTTAATGCACAACATGCCCAGACCCCTGGCGATAACGATCAAGTTGTATCAGAGAGCAGAGCTATCATTGCTCAGTGATATCCCAAAAGCAAGTGCAAGTTCAAGCACTCCCAGACCTGCAGCGTTTGAGAGGCAACAGCACCACCAAGCGGCTTAACTTATGCGTGTGTCGTCAATATTCTTGCCTGACACTCTTTCTCTTCGAGTCTCACCACACATATTAGAATTGCGCTGACTAATCTTCCTTTAGACCACGCGGCGTAAATACAAAGGCCGCGACGAGTCTAATGCCCCACTCCATCACTGGCCCCCATATGTGCCGATGACTTTATCTCCTTCTGATCGTTTGTGCCCCACTCCATCGCTGTGCCTCGATTTCGATTCTTCCTCAAATTCTTCTCCTTCTGACCGCTTGTACAGAGTCATCAGTGCGTCTCTACCAGCAAATCGGCTGTCGATGACTTTATCTCCCACATCATCTCCTTCTGATCGTTTGTGCCCCACTCCATCGCTGTTCCTCGATTTCGATTCTTCCCCAAATTCTTCTCCTTCTGACCGCTTGTACAGACTCATCAGTGCGTCTCTACCAGCAAATCGGCCTGCTTTCTTGATGGTATCATAGCAATATTCACGCTGATGTTAGCAAAGGGTGAGTAATCAGGAGAAAAAGCAAACTGCTCCTGCTCACACTAACGAGCTCAGTGTTTTGATCGCAGCATTTAACGAGCGTGTCGTAACTCAGAGTCCCGCCTTCTTGTGGACAACTTGGTGTCTCCGACGCACTGACAGATATTATTGCTGCCAATGCAACAATAGCGGTGAGGAAGGAGAAACGCATTGTTTGTGCGAGGTGGTATGATCTGCGAAGGTCGAATAATCTCTTTGAGATGTAGTGAATGGTAGGAAGATGACTTGGTTTTATATTATCGCGAAAGCGAACGCTCATTATTTTAGACAAAATTCGATTTGGTAGAATGACTATGCCTGGAAGGTGGTGCTCGGCCATTCGCGACAAGTGACTTCTGGTCAGACACGAATGACTTGGTGTAACGTGGTGTCGCTATTACGACTCAATTCGAAAGCAAGGCACACGGTAATAAGTTCACAGCTATTTCATGTCGATGAGCAGATCCCCCTTCACTTGTCTACTTGCGGGACCGGGGAAACAGAAGCGGCGACGTCTAATCTCCGGGGTTCATAGTCACAGGTTGTTGCGTGGCGGTCATTTCTAATGAACGACATACATATATCATTAGGATATCACCTGTAGTAACAATTCGGGTCAGTGTGAGAGTCAACAATATGATAAAGGACGGGTGATTCACAATGGTAATTCTAGCTGTCCAATTTACTCCTGCTCTCTCACCACATGCCCGCACTGCTCACACTTTTCTATCTGCTATGCCATAGAGAAAACCACTTGCTTCAGCGTCACAGGCGCGCCACGACCACGGCAGGGCCGCGTTAATTTCACCTGGCCCTCGGGCGTTGCCGGTGACTTCTCCTCCAGCGGCCAGCTGCAGGCCACCAAGCGGCTTAACTTATGCGTGTGTCGTCAATATTCTTGTCTGTCACTCTTTCTCTTCGATCATATCTCTCTCTCGAGTCTCACCACACATGTTAGAATTGCGCAGACTAATATTCCTTTAGACCACATGGCGTAAATACAAAGGCCGCGACGAGTCTAATGCCCCACTCTATCACTTGTCGATGACTTTATCTCTCACATCATCTCCTTCTGATCGTTTGTGCCCCACTCCATCGCTGCTCCCCGATGGCAATTCTTCCCCAACTTCTTTTCTTTCTGACCGCTTGTACAGACTCATCAGTGCGTCTCTACCAGCAAATCGGCCTGCTCTCTTGATGGTATCATAGCAATATTCACGTTGATGTCAGCAAAGGGTGAGTAATCAGAAGAAAAGCAAACTGCTCCTACTCACACTAACGAGCTCAGTGTTTTGATCGCAGCATTTAGCGAGCGTGTCGTAACTCAGAGTCCCGCCTTTTTCGGGACAAATTGGTGTCTCCGACGCACTGACCGATATTATTGCTGCCAATGTAACAATAGCGGTGAGGAAGGAGAAACGCATTGTTTGTGTGAGGTGGTATGATCTGCGAAGGTCGAATAATCTCTTTGAGATGTGGTGAATGGTAGGAAGATGACTTGGCTTTATATTACCACGAAAGCGAACACTCATTATTTTAGACAGAATTCGATTTGGTAGAATGACTATGCCTGGAAGGTGGTGCTCGGCCATTCGCGACAAGTGACTTCTGGTCAGACACGAATGACTTGGTGTAACGTGGTGTCGCTATTACGACTCAATTCGAAAGCAAGGCACACGGTAATAAGTTTACAGCTATTTCATGTCGATGAGCAGATCCCCCTTCACTTGTCTACTTGCGGGACCGGGGGAACAGAAGCGGCGACGTCTAATCTCCGGGGTTCATAGTCACAGGTTGTTGCGTGGCGGTCATTTCCGATGGACGACATACATATATCCTTAGGCTATCACCTGTAGGAACGATTCGGGTCAGTGTGAGAGTCAACAATATGATAAAGGACGGGTGATTCACAATGGTAATTCTAGCTGTCCAATTTACTCCTGCTCTCTCACCACATGCCCGCACTGCTCACGCTTCTCTATCTGCTATAGGAACAGTGCGGTCAACGCGAGTAAACCACAAACGTGGCAAACAAACAATTGCTGAGTGTGCAAGTGGTGCATTCCCCATTGCCCTGCAGTCCCACAAACTGGCTATGGCAAGTTTTCATATGCCGCATATGAAAGCTTGCAATAGACAGTATGCGCGGCAGAGTGGCACGTCATTGAAGGAGAATCCACTGCTGTTGTTTGGGTGTAACACCCAAACAACAGCTTGCTCGGCGATCCCTGTGTTAAGTATTGATTGAGGACAATGTCTCAGACTGCATACCAAGGATATTCCCTCTGGTTTTGGTCGTTGAACTTCGGCGGCACTGATGGCGAGATGTCACAGGTCCAAGATCGCCATTAGCTAGGATTGAAACAGTGAACCTTATTCTTATCGCATCGCGGGTCCCCTAAGAGACGATTGGGTTTGCGACGAACTGCTGGCATTATTGTTTGAATTGGTGGGATCTGACATGTATTGTGGAAGTGACCGAATTTAAGTGAAGCGAAATTCAATAGTGACGAAAAACTAGACGGTGCAAATTGTGCACGAGCAGACGGTGCTCAAAGGACGTGACAAGTGTGCGACGTGCTGAAACAGGCGTCTGTTAGACACTTATATCCAGAAGAGGGGCCTCTAAGAGTGACGCAGTACTTATCTTTAACATATGTGTCAACAGTGTCTAAGCCTCGAGGGAGCGAGGTCGGAGTGTCCAGGTATAGTTTACTGATAACCCTCTCAATTGCTCTTGCTCAGCTTAATCAAGATCAACATCGCGATCCTGGACGTACCAAACGTACCAAACGTTCCAAACGAAATCGTATCGATATAACCCTTCCACCCCCGTAACACAATCGTCAGATGTACGGTTATTACATATCTTATAAGTGGCTTTGTGAGACGGCTCGTTCTTTCCTCACCAAGATACATCCCGATCTTCCCGAATTCAAGGCCAGGAGCAACGCCAGCGTAAATCCCACCTACAGCTTCAGAAAAACCTTTCACATTCAAACACTATCATCCGCTCACGCAATTCTACCTCCCGGACAGATAGTTCCAGCGGAATGCATGGACGACGAATCTGTTTGGGTGTTGTACATCTTCAGCGACCAGCTGGACAGTTATCGTCGGCGCCCTACTCAGGAACAGGTTGCTGAACTCACTAGGTTCATGGGCAGAGAGCCGCAGTGGTGGGTGGACGTTCTACCAGTGAGGTTCTACAGATGAATCACTGGGTTCGCAGAGGAACCATGGCAGGGCTGGACTAGGGGACAAGCTGCATGTAGCATGGATTGTCTAAGTATACAATGTACAAGAGTATGGGTATATTAGCATTCAGACAAAACATCGTAAAGTGCATTTCAGTGAGTGAGCGAGCGAAAAAAAAAACACCAAGAAAGAACAAAGCAACTCTGAAGATCATGCAAAACTAACAACGAAGATATTCATCACTGCGAAAGGCGCCTCTCCATCAATTCAGGACACATGCATCCCTCAGTCCACCCATGGGGGGCCTTCGCGGGTCCGGTATATATGGTATAGTCATCCACGGTATCAGCTGGGCCGTAGAGGACTCCTAGCGATTGGGTGTAGCCGGCTGGCGGGGGTTGGTATTGCATAGGGTCGGGTTGGTATTGCATGGGTCCTCGGGGTAGGAATTGGGAGGGTTGGAATGGGGTGGGTCGCGGGGGTTGCGGCTGGAATTGGGTGGGTATGGGTTGGAATTGCGCGGGTATGGGTTGGAATTGCGCGGGCTGCGGTTGGAATTGGTAGGATGAAGCAGACGGCTGGGGCTGGAATTGGAAGGATGGACTTAAAGCAGGGGCCTGTGCCTGGGGCTGAGGCGACGAAGACCGGGTCCCGCCTGATCCTGTAGCAGAGTGGACACCGCGACCGCGTACCAGAGGAACATACCCATGGGCTCTCTGGCGGTGGCGCGTGAATTGGGCAGGGTCATGAGTCTTGTAGTCACAATCGTGAGGACAGATGTAGCGTTTCTCGCCCGTACTAAAATAAAATAGTTGATCAATTGATGGAATCGATGACGGTGATGAATGAGAACGTACTGCTTAGCAGAATGGATGTCGTAGTTTTTTTTTATCAATGTCGCAAAGTTGCAGCCGGGCCAGTGGCAGGTGTACCCACTGAATTGGAGCGAATGTAAATGAGCTGTATACCATAGAGGAGAAACACGTACTTTGGTGAATGTCCGGCCTCATGTTTTTTGAGGTCGACGAACTTGGTAAAAGTTTCGTTGCAGCCAGCTTCAACGGAGCAAACGTAGTTCTAAATATTGCAAGAGTCAGTCTTTAAGTCAATACATGACGTATGTGCATGATTGAGCTTACCTTGATTAGAGACATGTCTATAGAAGAGTATAAGCTGGGGGTAGTATTTGATTCTGTTCGATGTGAATGCGTTAATCAACTTGGAGTGATGATAGTGAGGGGTAGGTATATATAGGATTCCTAGAGGTGGTTGTGTCATTGTGGTTTTCTGTGGACAGACGCTTGTGGAATTTGTACAGCGACGCTTTGTGGATGTTACTAGTGGATGTGGACCATGCAACGTGTGAGTGCGCGGCGTTGTCCTTGAAGCAACCAGCATCCGTTTGAAGGCCTCATGATCTGTTACAGCATCAATGTTTTTTTTTGCCACAGATAGGCTATGTACATCGATGGAGGTCAACCCGACGTACAGAAATGAATAAAGAATGACATTGAGATTCAGAATATCGAATTGGTTTCTTGACACCGAGGTCTAACCCTGAGAGTTTTGGAGGTCTTTGACCGGTGACCCTTGAGCCTATCACTCGACCGTTTGACGCTTTGGTGAGTTAATCACTGGCTGCTTTACATGTTCAAGAGTAGTACTTGCTTTGAAGGTTCTATCCTTGCATAGGCATGATTAGAGATTTTGTGGTGCCTGATTCAGTTGTGATGATGAGATGCGTCAAAGGAATGAGATCAGACGTGCAATTGATAGAGTCCGTGCAGGTCAGTGCATTGGTGACTAGTATTACTATGATAGTACGTCGACGTAGTTTTTGAGCGACGCTAGAGAGGACTTGTCGAGTGTGCATCATGTACATTGACATCCTTGTAAATACATTATTAGTAAGCATCTACAGTATTTTAACACGAGATACCGCCGGCGTCGGGTGCTATTGCGTCATGCTGTGTTACTGCCCGTTGGTTCTGTCTCCTAGCGCGAACCGTGCTCGACCTCCAAACGGATCCAAGGCTTTAATGCTCATAATAAATTGTACACAGCATTGTCGAGGGTAAGAATGCGGAGAGACACGATGTGTTTATTTGCAGAGGTGAACGAGGAACAAGACTGTCCTAATGTTGTATTTCCTGAGTTGCTCCTGTATTTACAGTATCATTTGTCTAATGCTTCGTACTGGCGTTGTGAGTAAAATGCCACTTGGTCGACAGTGGTTTACATTGTGCACAGATGGCACAGAACCACCGTGCTCAAACGATTTCTCGTGCTGAACTCAATAGCTGGCCAGGGCTGGACTGTACACATCGGTCTCTGGGAATTTATGGAGTGTCGAGTAGGTGAATTACAGCGGCGTCGTCTTCTATACAGATTAATTCGTCCTGGGACCTGCCAGTGTGCGGCGAGAAAGGCAAATGGGAAGACGGGACATCGAGAGGGCCTCTTAGTTGATCGTCGACGTTTGTGTGAACAAGTTCAGCATGCAAGCAGCGTTCAAACAGACATCAACGAACAGTGGAACACGATACGACAACTCAACTTGTCAGGTAGATCTCAGAAGGGGAGGTCTACGTAAACGAGTGGAACTTATACTTACCTGTGCGAGTGCGATTACAATGAAAAATACCGACGTCAGCTATGCTCCACTACGTGGACCATGGCTCGGATCAATGCACGGGCGCCGGCCACCTCTGAGCGGAGCGCAGGAATAGTATTTAAGCAATGCCCCCAAGCTGTCAGGGACGAGGGTCAGAAAAGAGCCAACGATGCGTTTCTGTTCGTGCTTCACCGAAAGATCTTATCTGTGCTAAGTACTCAATCTTTTTGGAAAATGGTACATGACACACTTTTTACTTGTATTGAGAGCAAAAATGACCGAGTTCAACTAACTTCTTGCGATGTAGTCACGGTTACAACACAACCAGCATGTAGGGTCCCAATATTGTAAGGCACCATCCCAGTCAGGCAGTTTGAAAGTCGTTTAAGTGAGAGGTCTGCAGCACATCCAGCACTCAGGGTTCACCCTGTAAGGCGCCATCCCTGACTCGCAGTTCGAAGGCGGTCGAGAGGAGCACGGGTCGCTTTGGCAGAGTTCGGATGGTTGAGGAAAATTTTCTGAAAACGAGGGAGTGGCACTGGCAGCGACACTGGCAGCGGCAAGGATTGTGAGGTAAACGAACTGAACGGGCTTCATGGTGTCTGGAATAACCATGCTTCAGCCTGTGATGCGACCGTGCTAGGAAAACCACACACCGACGGAAAGTTTGATTGTGCAATGTGCGCGAAGTTGCTATGTCAAAGTCTTAGAAGAGCTATTAGTATATATTGGTTCAATGAAATGCGCGTAGTATGGCGTAAGAGTGCTACTCACCGCAACAGGAGGCGTTCGTCTCTGAAACATTTTCAACTCAACCACGGTGATTTTATACTTGTTCTCGTTAACGCTGAAACGGAGAAAGTTTTATACCGAGAAGACATGCAAGTTGATACAACTCTGATAATGAAATCCATCTCCTTGACAATCCGTTGGTGAAAGTCAGCGGCTGCCAACGGGTTACAGTCTGTTGCAGTGATCACTGATCACATCCTTGTGGCAAATTAGCGAGTGATTGCATTTTATTTTCATGCGAACGAGTGTATATTGCCGTGGGGAGCAAGCAAGTGAGAAAAAACAAAATGATATATTGGACTGCTGGGTGTGTTGTTCGAACATTTCAGGCTTTGGCGTGGCGGGGAGATGAGGAAACTGGAAAACAGGTGAGGAGAGAAACATTAGAGAGGCCTTCCCAGGGTTTGGGCGAACCCTGAACCGAAGCTTTGCGAACCGTTCGGAGCGGTCAGGTTCGGTTTTTTGGGGGTTTGAACACGAACCGAACCCTAAAATATCTAGTAGTACTAGCGAGCGAAATTTTTTGTGGAGTCCTCGTCAATCAGCTGACTGCTCCAGGGACGTGTCACGTCTGACTGAGTGAAGTGACTGCTTTAGTGGTACGCACATTGTGTATGGCAGCAGCAGCAGGTACCGGGAGATAGCGGTAGATATTTCGAGATAGTGGCATATTGCACGATCGACCGCGTACAAATGCGAATGAGTCTGGGATGAATGGAAATAAGGTTATGAAACACCGGCAGGCGTCGAGAGATGAGTTGCTAACAGACGAGATACCAACGAAACCGCGAGCCTTGAAGGAAGAGGTCAGCGAGAGGCAGCAAGTACAGACGTGTCCAAGCAAGACTAACCTGTGTTTCAAGCCAAGACAAAGAAGACACCAAGAAAAACAATCACTTGAATCTACTCAAAGTTCGAAAAGTTATGCTCAAGTTCGAGTTTCGAGGCAATACTGTCTAAAATAGCAGGTGATATCTATAATCTGGGTAAGACTTTGCGCAACATGATGGAAGTTTGACCGGCACACAGTAAATAAAATTGAGATGGGCCGTCCAACGTTGAATCATGTTCCACACCACAAAGAAAAATGAGTGGTGGCAGCGAAAAGAGTGATCTGCGATGTTCAGATAGTACTGAGCCTGTTTCTGGAACGACAGAGCTTTAGGTCGAGCGTCGTCTTCAAAACCTACAATACCGAATGGGAACAAGGTGAGAATCTAACACCGTGAGATATGTGCGGGGATGAGATCTGGATTATCGTACTCATTAACGGTATGAAAGCCTCCATATACCTACAAGGTCAGGTAGCGTCGACTTTTCAGAAATAAGGATCTTGAGCGCGGAAATCATGAATGTGCGTCCATTGATGCTATCGCATTCCGGATCAGAGACACCTCTTGACGTGCGATCTTCTCTTCCACTAAATTGGAGTCGGGGAATATAATTATTGGTTCGAGGTTCGGGATGGTTCGGGACGCGTCCGATCCAAAGTCGAACTGTTCGCCCAATGCCAGAACCGAGAACCGTACTGTGGTCCGGTTCTGGCTGACACCTGGACCGTGGAGCGAACCACAGGGGAACCGGACCACGGCAGCACTAGAACAAACATCGGAGCTGAGATGGAGTGTCTACCAATCAACATCCTCAAGGACTTTCGGAGGCATTTTGGTAAGCAGAGGCCTGCAGAGGCGAAGAGGAAGAATTGAAGGACGAGAGAAGCCGGTTGAAAGAAGGCAAGTGTGAGTGACCATCTCGAAGAACAAGACAACAATGCTGCAGGCAACCGATGATACGTTCACAATCAGCTCGGGTAACGGAAGCACCAGCGACCCAAGGAGTGAGACGAGCAAGGTATTTGGAACGTTTGGAGATGGGAATGGAAACGAGCTTCTGAATTAAGTCCCACTCAAACTTCAAAGCCAAGGTATAGGAAAAGGAAGGCAAATGCTTTGAATTTTTTGAGGTGCCCAGGGCCACCCAAGTTCGATGGCGATGTTGAAGATAAGAGATTTATCATGAGAGTACAGACTAGGTTCAAATAGGGAAGGGGACTAAAGGAGAGCGAAGGCGGCGTCAAAGGGAAGGATGGGCTAGTCAGCGTTCCCCCCAGCACAAATTCAAATTCTTCTCTGTCCGTCACAAGTCACGCGCACAAAATGACATGACATGTCACTCACCTCGAATCATCGATCAACGTTCGAGTCATTTTGTGCACTGTTCGAACGAACATAACAGTAAGTCTTGTGCAATTATAACCTGCGATGACGGGATAAGTAACACCATAAGTTCCTCATACCGTATACGGGTAAAGTAGGAAGAGAAAGCATAGTGACTGATGTCTCATATCTATATGCTTTCTCAGATCTTCCTACTCTACCCGGATACGGTATGAGGAACTCGACGAACCTCGGCCGAGCGTCGTCACTACGTCGCTTCGTCACCTCTGTGAGTCAATACTGCGCTCGTACCCTACTCCGACGTCTCCGATCCCTGATGTCAATAACAGAATTGTGCAAATTATTGCGATTGTGTACTGTATATTGCGACATATGGCCTTCTGCTTTCCTCACCGATGTAATCATGGCCCCCCCAGACGTTCATATATCTATGAGTCGTGGTTGGGTTCAAGTCTTATCTCTTTCCTTCTGCCTTCTCGCGAGAGGTTGCCGCAATGGGTGCCGAAAAGACAGACGCTATTGCTTATCACACTAGCAAAGGCAAATTTTCTGACGTCTCAGACCATGATGGGGAGTCTATTCAGGCCCCTCCGAGGTACACCCTGCAACGTAAACTCGAGAATCGTCACATCGCCATGATCAGGTGTGTTGATTTTTCTTCTTTCTTCCGGCGAATTCTCACCTCTGTCAAGTATTGGTGGTGTGATCGGCACTGGTCTTTTTGTTGGAACCGCAGACTCCCTGATGTATGGAGGCCCCATCGGTCTCTTGCTCGGCTACATAGTCATGGGCTCCATCGTCTATTGCGTCATGATCACTTTGGGAGAAATGGTATGCTTGCTGCACGTCCCAGACGTAGAACACATACCTGATCTTCATTTTCGTAGGTTGCTTTCCTGCCTATACCCGGTGGTCACATCAAACTGGCCGAGCGCTTCGTTGACCCTGCATTCTCTTTTACCATGGGTTGGAGTTACTGGTATAGCTGGATGATTTCTTGTACGCCCCATTCTTCCTTGTTCGTTTCTCGCAATTACTGACCTCTCACTTTTCAGCACCTTGTACTTGAGTTTAAGGCATTTTCTTAGCGCGCCTGCTGACATTTGTTGTCGTCCCAGCCGAAATTTCTGCTGCTGCATTATTGATAAACTATTGGAATAACAGTGTCAATAACTCAGTATGGGTCGTCATGTGTCTTGTCGTCGTTGTCACCATTAATATGCTCGGCACGGGCGCTTACGGCGAGGCGGAATTCATCTTTGCGTGCGTACCGAGTACTATATCCTGATCTCGTATTCTGATATGACTACAGATCCATCAAGGTCATCACAATCACCGGTCTTATTATTCTCGGTATAGTCATCGATTTGGGAGGTGGCCCAAACCATGACCGCATTGGATTCCGCTACTGGAAAAATCCTGGACCATTCGTTCAGTATAATGGCATCGGAGGTGCCAAAGGACGTTTCCTTGGCTGGATGGCTGTTTTGACGCAGGCTGCTTTCTCGTTCATTGGAACCGAGATTGTTGCTGTACGTTATATTCTAGGCTTGTCAATCCATTGCTCACGAATCTCACCCAGATTGCTGCTGGAGAAGCAAAGAATCCTCGTCGTACATTGCCAAAAGCCATTCGTCGAGTATACATCCGTATATTGCTTTTCTACATCGGTGGCACACTCGTCATTGGTCTGCTTGTACCATCCAACAACCCATTACTCCAATTAAACAGTGGAACCGCCCAGTCTCCATTCGTCATTGCTATCGAAACAGCCGGAATCAAAAGTCTTCCCTCAGTAAGCCGCATATGTCTTTACTTTTTTACGTCAAAATTTCTCACTGCTATTCAAACTAGATTGTCAATGCTTGTTTGTTGACCTCGGCATGTTCCGCCGCATCTAGTGACTTGTACACTGCGTCTCGTGCGATTTGTGCGTATACTTATCTGGCAGCCAACTCATTGAAATTAACGCACTTCGTAGATGGTCTTGCAGCCTCAGGAAATGCTTCCAAGTTCTTCCTTAAAACCACACGCAACGGGTTGCCTTACGTTGCTGTCCTCTTCTGCGCCTCTTTCTCCCTTCTTGCCTTCATGGCTGTGTCCACAAATGCGGGCTCAGTGTTTAACTGGTTTGCTAATATGTCATCCATCGCTGGCCTTATGTCGTGGTTTGGTATTTCGGTGACGTACCTCCGCTTCTACAAGGGCATGCAGGTCCAAGGCATCGATCGCAAGACGCTCCCTTACTTCACAAATCTCCAGCCATACGCAGCGTGGTGGGGAGTCGTTTCAACGATCACCATCTGTTTGGTATGTCAACTTTTTATATCCGCTAGTATTATTTAGACTGACTATTCCTCTACCCTCTAGTTCAGCGGATGGAGCGTCTTCCTCAAAGGAAACTGGAATACTGCAACTTTCGTCACCAACTACCTCCTTTTTATCGCCTGGCCAATCGCGTACGTTGGCGCTCGCTTATACTATGGCATCAAGCCCGTTGCTGCAGAGGACATGGACTTCAAGAGCGATCTAGCTGAAATTGTGGCGGATTCATACGACGAACCCCCGCCAAAGAACAAGATGGAAGCATTCTTGGCATGGCTGGTGAGCATAGCTGCTCTACTTGGCATTTTTGACATCATTGACATCACTTTGCTCATAGATGTAATTATACCTGAAATTATACCTGGACCCATTGATGATCGTCAATCATATCACTTGTTTGTAAGCCTTGAATTATCCGACACAGTACCTGGTTTTTTTGTTGTATGTCACTGCCGACTCTATTGACTATTCGTACTATACCTTTCTCTCTTTATTCTCATAGACATAGACTATTCCCTGGACAGCTCACAGAGCACCGCATCTTAACAGTTTCTGTTGTTTGTTGCGGTATAAAAATATAGACACTCTCACTCTGTCACTGCCAACTCTACCAATATATATATCTGCATTTTCAATGCCCTGTAGCAACGTCATGTTGGCGCTCCAATGAGATAGGGCACATACCACATACCACAGATGACATAGTAGACAGCGCAACGTTGAAGGTGACCTTCAACGTTGCGCTCAAGAAGTTCAGAACTGCCATGGTACCATTGCCATTGATTCGGGCACAATTCGGGCTTGCCAAAACAGTACCCGGGCACTTAACATTACGCCGGACCCGTTACTTAAAATCGTACGTGTCCTCGAAGTTTTTTATCTGGTTTTTGCTGCCACCTTTCTCACTGCATACTCCTATAGAGAGCCCTCTATAGCTACATAGGTACAATAATTTTTAAACAAAACATCTCGAACTTCCAAGTCCTTTGCTTGATCCGCTCTTCCTTCCAACAGGCTGTGTGATGCCCTGAAGGCTGAGACGTGCAGGGTCATCGTGCTCGTCTCAGCCTCCAGGGCATCACACAGCCTCTGAAGGCCACGTCGCCTTTGCTTGTATATGACACCAGCTGATCTGATTCGTTATCGACGCAAGTACTCTTATTTCGTGTTTTATCCTTCCCAGTTCCGCTGAGTAATACTACATTTACTCTCCCTTACTAGGTGGTGCCCCCATCGATATTCACTGCTGCTTATGCTCATTCCTTGGGGCAGCGCCTGATATCAGGCGTTCATCAGAGTCGCAGCGTCATCACCTCAGATCGTCATTCCAATCTAGTTGAAGTGATCATTTTAGTTGGTGTCGCTGCGTCTGGAGCAGATCGCAGAGATGTTCTTCACTCTAGGTTCATACCTTACCTTGGTTGGATGATACAATGCACGTACTGACCACGTACTTGCCACGTACCCTTGATAGTTCTATGTCATGTCTTTCACCCCTCCCGGTGCAGTAGAAATGCACCACCACTGCCAAACAAACGTCATTTGGGACTCGTTGCAGACCTACGCTGTCCCCCCGATATTGGGCACAACCTGAATGGTAACTCCTTTGGGGTGCACCTGATATCTGGCGTTCATCGGAGTTGCAGCATGTCACCTCTATGAAGTGCGTTCTAGATATCCTTGCAGTCGGTGTCACTGCGTTTTGAACGGATTGCCAAATTGCTCTTCGTTCTCTAGGTTCGCGCCTTATCTTGGTTGTATGACACAATACATGCGCTGCCAACGTACCTTGACAGGTCTGCGCCATCTCTTTCACCCCTCCCTGCGCATGAGAAAGGCATCCCCCAAAAAAATGGAAACAAAAAACGTCATTAGTCCACTTGGGACTCGTTGCAGACATATACAGTACCCCCGTACCTGCTGCTACCCACGGACTACGGTTCCTCTTTGGGCAGCACCTGGTATCGAGAGCTCATTGGAGTTGCAGCATCGTCACCTTTGATGATCTTTTTTTGCCTCCAATCAAAAGATCTTTATAGGTGGCATTGCTGCGTTTCGAACAGATCACAGGGTTGCTCTTCCAAGCTTCATTATCTAGGTCTGTACCTTGGCCTAGTTGCATGGTCGTTCGGACGCTGTTGATGTTTTCCCAGAAAACATCGATATTCCTTTTGGCAGGGTCTGAAATTGGAGTCGCAGCGTCTCTACACAGCAATGAACTTGCTGTGAAGCGAACACGAGGATAATATGTGGGACACAGCTTTAAAAACGCAACTATGGAACTTCCTCAACTCCCAACCAGACACCCATTGATCGCTGGTGATTGAGCACCGTTCGCCTGAACGTTGTTTTTTGTGAGTGGTACTCTAGGCTCTTCTGCATCTTAAAACTAAAGATTTACTTACCAGCGACTTCGGATAACCACAAAGATCTCTTGCGCATTCTCGAATTTCGCAGCGCCTGCATATGCTGTCTTGTAGATGAGGATTGAATCCTGTAAACACAATGTCTCGTTAGCAATGGCTTGTGTTGTTCTGATGAGAATCAAATTGAAAAAAAGAAAGACCCCTGGACCCACCAGTAATCATTGCCATTGTCAGATAACCCGGTCTGAACCCAGCTCGTGGCAGACTTCTCTTATACACAGTGCACGATCTGCCGTAGTTGAGCCTCCGAGCATGCCTGGCGGACGGCGCATCATCACGTGCTCGTTGGATGGGTCACTCCGACTATGGGACCTAGAGAGCGGCGCACAGATAGGCGAGGATTGGCGAGACGAGGAAATGCCAGTAGTGTGGTCCATGGCAATGTCTCCAAATGGAATGATGATTGCAAGCAGAAGCGATGACGGGAAAGTGAGGTTGTGGAACGTCGAGACGGGGAAGGTCATTGCCAATTGGAGAGGACACACCAATGTTGTGCGTGCATCGTGCTGGAATGTAGATGGTGAGCGAGTAGCGAGTGGATCCTGGTATGGGTTGGTTGCAAGAGTCTGGGATATCAAGAATTGCAAAACTGCGCTGGAAATCAAAACTGGGCATCACTGCTGGGTGTATACATTGATGTACTCGCCTGATTCATCAAAACGTGCGACAGGCGGAACAATCGAGAACGGTGTAAAAATCTTGGATGCGAAGACGGGCTTGAGTTGCTGCTCAGCGCGTGGCATGGACATCGGACGGACACAAGGTTATCGCCGGTACATATTACCTGATTAGGATATTCGACACTGCCACTGCCAGCCTTGAACTCCGCCATCTCCTTGTCTCAACACCCAACACCAAATGATCTCTGATCAACGATTTTCATACTCTCCCACAATTTTTTACACTGACACACTAGTAACCCTCTCGCTACACCGTCCAATCAATCCTGACCGGGACCACCGATGATGAGCCCGAGCCCGAGGAACACACCCGATGACCTTGTATGACCTGGTACGCTCCGTCCTCCGCACGCATACACCCTCGCCCACCTCTGTTCCGCCACTATCACTCACCTCCCAATGCACATGCACTACCCTCATCCACTTCTTCCGCGCCCTGTCCGTCGCCACTACCTCATTAATATATGTGCGCCACCACGCCTCCTTGTTTGAACTTTCAAACACTAATACATCTGGCTGCATCCCACACGACGACGACAGTGCCCTCGTCAATGTCATGGCCTATGAGACGCTATGGAGCTGTTGTGGGTGGTGTTGAAGAGACACTGGGGTTACGCATTCGCGATGCGTGGTATGATGGATGGGAGGGAAAACACAGTGAGTGTTTACTTCGTACTTGAGTTTCAACTACCTTCAACTAACCGGACTTCTACCCTAGACTCAAGCATGCATGTCATGCATATATGTACACTCGAGACGGAATTTTCGAGGACTTGAGATGACGCAAGTTCAGCGGAGCTGTCAAAGCTTCTGAATGTCTTCTTTCGCATCGAAATGCGCCAGTCTATTGCACACATTCACATCTCGCACGCATATCCCTCACCTTGCAAGCCTCCAACACCACCAGTCATGTCAGGTAGGAGCTCCAGGCTACGCTGGAACATGCTGGTGCTCTCTTCAACTCCATAGACAGTCTTGCTGATATTTTCTGATGGCTAAGTTACTCTCATCCATATCTTCGTTCATCATTCGTCCACCCGAACAGTACATGGTGAGGTGAGAGAGCAACCCCCTCTCATGTTCCAAATCTTGAGCCTGTTCAGTAAGGAACTCGTCGTTTACCACTGACCATTCTGTAGTATATGTTTTTCAAGTCACAGCGAACTCCAGCGACAACACCACAATACACAACGGAGGCTGACTCGTTCCACTCACACTGATGTATCGAAACACAGTCCTAACCGCATATCACCGTGTCATGATCGTGCCATCTCATCATAAGTACACATCTCTGCCTTATACTGGTATTACCGTCGCATATCCTGCTCCTACTATACCTTTTCCCGAAGCATCGAGACTGGTCCATGTACGTCTGCGACAACCTCAATATAGTTCATACGAATTTCCTGCAGAGAATCATAGCAAAGAATGAGATCCGAGGAAGGAGCGACAATGACATCATTGGTATTTTATTGTGCAGTCTTAATGGTATAGATCTATGAGCTCATTGTCATTTTAGCGGCATCGAAAGTAAGCTGGAGTTCGGCAGTCTATGCTCTTTACGATCCGTCGCTCGGTCGTGGATATTGTGTGCTACGCTACCCAAACTCTATACCCGCAGCTTGGGTGGATTCGGGTTCACCACGCATAAATATACGTAGTCAGACTACCACGCCAGTGAGTAAATAAATCCTGCATGAAACTACTCATACTCACACCGGTAACGTGTTCTCGCGCGCATTCATAGCCAGGGCAGCAATTATCCGGATTTGTGTTGCAAAAGTCGTCAACTGCTTGGCATTCACTGTCAGCACTGACAGTCATAGACACTGTCAAAGCGGCAATAACGGCGAGGACGACTCGGAAGGTGAGAAGCATTATTTGTGAGATGTGATATGGGATCGAGGAAATAAATCTGAAGGGTAATAGTAGGAAGACAGCTTGCTTTTATGTGTTCTATGCAGACCCTAACTACCTGAAATCCGCCTTAACAGATGTCATTTGCAATGCCAGTAGGCCTCAGAATTCACCCGCGCTATCCCTGGTATCTTATTGCAACGGAGAAGAACAGGACCCTGAGTATAGGTGGCAATGCCTGATGCGATTTCCTAGCATTTGGCGGTTTATGTTCGGATAAAAATTGCAAATTTTGTCTGGATAAAATCCTGGATTTTCTACAGTCGAGAGGAGTTGCATGTGGTGCCACATTGTAAGCCTGAGTGCAATGAGTTGTACAGGCTCAAGTGCCGACAATGGTGGCGGGTCCAAGTAATGGCACACGGCTGGAGGGTCCGTGGCACAGTCAGACGCTTTGATAATCCGATGACTCGGTCCTTCACTGTGAGTTCACCGTTAATCCCCGTTTCATTTTACAAGACTGGCGCCTCCCTTTTTTACGTAGATGGCCCTCGTTGTCTTTGTGTATGGGGCATGCAAGTCGATATTACACCATAGTATCAAGACCGCGGACCATTCATCCAAAGAAAACTACGAAACGCTGATACACCCGTCGTTATTCTTGTCCTTTTCGGTTTACACGAGCGTTCCGCACTGACATTTTTGATATCTTATCTAGGTGGTTTTGTATTGTTTCCAAGGGCGGACTACCGGACGTCTTTTGCGGGGGCTTGCATACTCGACTTATTCACCGGGTGTAATGTAAGTCTGCGTCAATACAGAGCCACCCGTGCGATGCTGAGAAGTGAAAGCGCTTAGCTGCGCGCATCAAAAGTACGGAAAGATTCCAACGCTTATGAGCTTAGTGAAGGAAAAGGTAGGGGAAGGGGGAACAGGAAGTCCGCACAAATCGCAGCGTGGAATTACATACTGTAGAGGACATGAAACTCCTTCACGTTATTCTGACCGATAGTAGCAAAGGGGGTGGGAGCTGTTATAACTTCTGCAAGCTACGCACACCGCAACTTTGAAAGTGCAAGAGTGAGCGTCGAGAACTTGAAATGCTAAGGGATACTTTTCTATGCATGTAAGTAGTGTCAAAATCTATATAAAGACGCGTTGGAGACCCCCGATCGTTGACAGTAATGCATCTACAATATTTCAAGCTTCCTGACGCCCATCATGCCATGAACAGCAGTCATGTCCTTGACTTGTGCAATGATATTATGGTCGGAAGCAATTCTCTTGTACTCCCCACCACGCTGCTGCGCCAGTAGAAGTGCGCCAAAAGGCTGTGCAAGGCGAGCGATCAACCTCAATGCTCGCGAGTGCGACTCCGAATCCACCGGCCCATGTTGTTTAGGAGATCCGCCCAGCTCTGGTAGAGACAAGTGCGTGGACAAGGGCATAGACCATGGTGTAGACCAGCGCGAAGACCAAGCCTCCATGATCTTATCGTTGGCAAAGTCAGGCAGCCCGAGGTCATGACGATTCCATGGGCGGACGAGTAGCAATGTCTGCTCTATAGGCCTTGCCCGTGAGAATTGAAACAGTCTATCTTCTGTGTTGATCAACAAGTCTTGAAGCCCGTCTGCTTTGACGTTATAAGTGAAGCATGTCTCCTGAGCTTGTCCGTTTCTTCGTCTGACTTCTCTGACGGGAAATGCGATGCATGGCAGTTGCAGTCTGAAGTTCGCGAAACGAGGAGCGCTGAGGTTGTCGAGGAGGGTATAAAGACTCGATGCTGACTCCACAGCAACAGTGAGTCGCAGCGTGGAAACCAATGTCTGCATTCTGTCTTCGGATAGGGACGACAGCAGGCATGGAGGGGCTTTATACGAGGTAATGTCAGCTGGGAGACAGCTATTGAACTCGGATGATTTCCCAACCCAGTCCAGGGCAGTAATGTCGCCCGACCGAGCGATGATCTCCTGTAAGAGCCGACCGAGCGCATTTTGCTTCATCTCGCCGTAGATTACGGGTAGATGGACGCCGAAAATACCGAACAACGAGTATGCAATGTCTTCCTGCAATGTCGTGACCCGCGTAGATGCCCATTGGAGTTTCTCTCGGGCATTTGTCATGCCCGGACGGAAGGCGATCAGGGCCTGAGCATCTATGCCTGTCGAAGCCTCTATCTCCTGCATGATGATGGTAGACTCCTTGTGGTTGGGAGAGCGGTCGTTGAGATATAAGGTCCAATCTGCTTTATAGAAGAGAACGATGTTAGGAGCAAGGAATTCCTGAACGGTCCATCCTCGCGTGTTCCAAACACTGCTTCCTAGTGCGCCCGAGTTTGCCCAAGGCGGAACATCCGATAGGTAGACAATCGTAAGAGCTGACTCGCGATACCAGACAAACATAGAGTTGACCGACCGTTGGACCTCAACATTGTTGTTTTGGTCGATGCAACAGGTATCGCTCCATGCCCAGCGATACCCCCCATCGCGAGCTTTTTTGCAGAACATCTGCAACTTTACAGTGGTTCCGACAGGATCCAAATCGTACACGACCTTGTCCTTGATGTCGGGCAGCAGCATCTCCTTGCTTTCCCACCGATGCGATAACATGACCCAACTGAAGTACTTCGTGACTGCGTCTTGAATGGGCTCTTGTTGGAGGTCTGCATGCGTCATCGATGAAGACAAAAGCTCCCTGTACTCTGTGCTTTCCATGAAGGCGTTTATCTGAGCCTCTCGATCGCACAAACGCCCGGTGAAGGTGTTGAGTAGACGAAGAGGGGTATTTTCCAGTTGAGCTTGGATAGCTCTTTGAATAGCGTCCACCGCTCCAGATGGAAGATGCAATTCTGAACGAAGAGTTGATCACCTTCACGTCAACGCGTGAGTTATCTGGGCCTTACTTTGAATACGTTCATTGGGGGCATCGTTCAACTTGGCAAGCATGATTTTGATGAGCTCGCTTGCTTCATCATGACGTTGCGCCCGGTGAAGCACTGCGTACTTTAGTTCGTACCCAAGAGAAGATGAAGGGTTGAGCTCAATGACCTATGCATAGGCATCATTGGCTCGATTGCACGAACAGATGAAGGATATTGTACGCACCTTGTCCGCGTCGTGAAGGGCCTCCGCGTAGAGGTTTCGTTCCAACTTCGCCTTACTACGGTTCGCAAAGAGCAGATGGGATGAAGAATCCAGCCCGATCGCTGCGGAATACAGCTCGAAAGCCATTTCGTAATTGTCCGCGACAATGGCCTCATCTGCCTTCGCGACACACCGCGCAATACAGTCTTCCTTGAAGGCTAATCAGCACCAAAGTGAGCATCATATGCAAGCTATCCGAATTTCCAGGACCTCACCCGTAGACCATTCGAGGTAGCTGTCCTTTTTAGGTTCGTCAAGCATGCTCATCATATATTGAAAAGATTCGATTGCTTCGGGGAGTCGATCTGCATGAAGGAACGCTTCGCACCGTCTTTGATGGATAGTTTGTTGTATGGAGTCGAAGTCCCAGCCGAATAGCTGTACAGGTGCACATCATCTATGAGTGGAAGCCTTCTCGACGGCTTCATAAGGACACACCAGCGTGAAGATCTCCAATTTAGATTCCAAAGGGGTGTCGAACAAGCCGGTTATGGTGGTAATACTGGTCGTGAGTTGATCAGCAGCTTCGCTGTACTGCCCATTTTCAAAAGCAATCATTGCAAGCTGCACACGTAGATATGACTGAGGAGTGTATTTCAAAATGAGAAAATCCATGGGGTCCGACGTAAAGCTCACATTGACCACGCTGCACGGAAGTGTATCTGAGTGTTGGCGAGCGGTGGTGAGATCTTGCACTCGCCGCATCGCCTCGTCGTGACGACCGGCATTGAAAAGTGCAACAGCCTGAACAAAATGACACCGAATTCTGAGTATGACAAACTGACCATTAAAATTGTAGCAATATACCTTGATTAATAGTAAAAGGTCGATGGTCACCGGATTCGAATCATCTTGCGAAAATATGGAAGCAATATCGAAAGCTTCCATCGCGTCTGAAAGTTGCTGGTTGCCAGAGAGGGCGATGCCCTTGGAAATGTATCCCCATAATGAGGGCTTTACAGCAATTGACTATGCAACAAAGCTGTTGTCAACGCTGTTGTGATAGGCAGAGTGACTGACCTTGACTGCGTATTGAAGCGCATCGTTCCACTCAAAGATTCGCGCCCTTACAATTGAGCGAATGGCATAGCAATAATGGTTGTTGCCATCTTCGTGGATCTCTTGGGCCAGCAGCTCATTAACGGAATGCAAGTCACCCGCAATACGTGCATCCCAGACAGTCACTGAGGCTTCGTCAGTTTCTGAGGGATGATTGCTTCGACTGTCATGACAAGGCAGCTGTGGGTCACCACACAGCACGACGTGGTTGAATAGAATGTGGAGCAATCATGGGTGAGAGCGTACCTGTGTGCCAGTGAGAGTAAGGCGATGCTGTCGCTGTGCTTCTTCATTTTCCTTTATCGTTTCCTCCGTCTTGTACTGCTCAAGTATGTCTTTCATAGACCAGAGCCGAACTCTCCCGACAGGGTCTCCACTCACAGGTTCTCTATTGGGAGAAATTTCGACACGTGTAACCTCCGCAGATTTGTGACGGGTGCCAGGTCGATCGATCAGCTCTCTGTTAGATGATGCGCATTCCACCTCGATCCTTATATTTACAGATTTATGGATATCCTCAACACCACCTTGATAATCGACTCCAAGCTGAACGATATCGCCATGTTTAAGCTGATATGGTTTGCTCTCAGAGTCTGCGGGACTTAGACGAAGATGATTGAGGAAAGTGCCTGTTGAAGATTTGGTGTCTTTAATGTATAACTTGCCGTCATTTGACCAGATCTTTGCATGGTAGCGAGAGACGACCCTGCTTCTGAAAACAAGTTTGTTCGAGTTTGAGGCGTTTAAGGCTGTGAGATTGATGTCTGAGCGATCTGTGAAGCGGCCAATGCGGAGGGGAGTGTCACCGTCTCTGAGGTCGCGGGAGATGGGTTCGAAATGGAGGGTGCGGCAGGCATCGAAGTAGTGGGGGACTAGGCGGATGCGGTGTGTTGGGGGGTGGTTATTAATATTGTTGTTATTGATGGAGGTGGTGGTGGCACGAAGAAGGGGTTGCGCGGCGGGCATGTTGACTGTAGATGATTGAGCAGGTGGGATTGAGGAGTTTGTTGACGTTGTCAGCTGAACGTCTGCGACATTACACGTACGATGTTTGAAACGACCATTGATGCTGTGTCAGATGATGTGCGAAACTTTGTCGTCGGTTTGAAGTCGGAGATAATTCTCATATCAAGCTGTGTTGACGTTGTTGCTGTGTTGTTGGCAACTTGTTGCTGTGAAGTAGAAGTTCTTCTTGGGCGTCCATCCAATGGTACCAAAGCAACTGACCTCTTATAATTGAAGACGGGCCAGAGTTGCGGCGTGACAGCGATGGATAATTTAGTGGAGGCGCTGTCGCCGCCCCCATGCATTAACCACGGCTGATGGTGATCGATGATCTTTCATTTGCGAAAAAGTCAAGTACGACGAGGCCATATGCGTTGCCGTTACACGCTCGATTATTTTCTCTGCCTGATCTGCAAATATTTATGATGGAGGCGCAGCAGTGCGAGGTATGGGTTGCACTGCCACAGTAAAACTTGCCATCCGTGGCACTAGTAGCTTGTCCGAATCAGTACTCAACGACATTTCTTGGCACAGTGATACAGTACTAGTACTGGAACTGCACGAGAATTGGTTTGCGCTCAAAACTGATTCACCTCGCCCGGCTCGTGTACTAGGTAAGCATAGCTCATCGTCCTTGCCCCGGTCACTTAAAACTAGAACTTCCAAACCTTACTCTCTCAATGCATACGGTACCCCCGATATCGTCTGCTGCCCAAAATCCTACTCCTTGTTAGCAGATATGTTGAGTTCCTTACTTCTTTCGGTCTATCTTGTTATCTCGTATGTACACCTTCGTACCATATATATGACACATATCTTCTCACGTTAATTCTCCGGACTCGTTACCTAATCGTTCTTGCTGATATTTGTATCGCGCTTTGCCTCTTGACCATTTCAATATTAATATTGTTCTTACGACTCTACTGAGCTTTGCGTAGTGTACACTCCTTTGGACAGCGCCTAATATCTCAGGCTGGCGTTCATCCATTATTCTCAGATCAGTCGTTCTCGACCCTTGGGAGTTGGCGGCCCTCCGCTTCGAACAGATCGCGTGGTCATGCTCCAAAGCTGCACTCTCTAGGTTCGTACCTTGGCTTAGTTAGTTATTCGTTGTTTATATCAATGTTCTGCGAGAAACGTCATCAATATTCCTGGCAGTGACTGATATCGAACTCGCAGCATCATTGTCTCTAGAAGGCTGTTCTACATATTTTGGCAGTTGGCGTTGCTGCGTTTCAAGCAGATCACAGGGTTTCTCTCACTCTCCAGGTTCGTACCTTATATTTATTAGATCTCGTTGTTAATGTTCTGCTGGAATTATACCTTTCCTTCCGTTAGTACCTGAAATCGGTATCGCAACGTCATCACCTGCCAGAGCTTTGCACGATGGAAATGTGGGAAGTCCTGGCAGGTGGCAGCGCTGCGACTCGAACAGATCGCAGGATCACTCTTCAAAGCTTTACTCTGCAGGTTCACACTTCAAAGACTCGGTAGAATGCTATTAATGTTCTCCCAGACACATCGAAATTCCTTTTGGGAGTTCCTGACATCGGTGCTGCAACGCCATCGCTTGCTCGTAGCTCAATGGTGTAAAATGTGAGGGTTCCTTTTTTTTTTTTAATTCCAATTATTGTCCAGTGAGGGTTCCTTGCAGGTGGCGACGCTGCGTTTCGAACAGATCGTAGAGTTGTTCTTCAAGGTTCCACTCTAGTTTCGTGCCTTGGCTTGGTTGGATGAACGTTCGGACGCTGTTGATATCCTCCCGGAGACATCAATATTGGAAGTGTCTCAAATTGGAGTCACAGCGTCATCACCTGCTTGTATTCTCCAAAGCCTTATCCTTTAGGTTCGCACTTTGGTTGGTCCAATACCTATTCGGACGCTGTCAAGGTTGAGTCGATTGTTCCAAGCCTTCTTCGGGACATGGTTGACTTAGACCTGTACATCTCGGGTTGTGGCGTTGTCGACACCAGTGCCACAGTCTGTTATATTGGTACTTAGAAACATGCTGTCGCTTCTCTCTTTGTTTTTCATTTACCTGATAAAGTTGGTTATAGATGGGAATGCTGTATACATAGTACGGTTCGTGCATTCCTCTCCGGTTCATTCCATTGACTTTTCCGTCACAGACACCAAAAACAAGACGATCTATGCTAGCATAGTAATCCCGTTGGAACCAGTTGACCGGCGATCTGAGCAAATCAATATCCCTTCAACGGCGCTATTCCTATCTCGACGTCTTTCAAATATCAACGTTGATGAAGGGACCCGCTAACGTTCGTGTTCTTCTTCTCTTAGTCACTGCTACTCAACGCCATACCACTAGGTCTGGTTCACCGACCCGAGTCAAACAAATTACATAGCTCGTAGCCAAGTAGACTACATCGATGTAAAACATCGTACCAGTACTGTCAAGGCCACGTCACTACATGTAGTATGAACATCCTTGCTAAGCAGCTCTGTTGAACACAATTGGCGGTGCTGAACAGAAACTACAGCAGAGAGGGAGAGCAACATTCCAACATCGCTGTAATCGTGTCCTTGGGTCTTAGTACTTTGCTGGTCCGACTCGCATGGGCACCTTAGACGTGAGACGAAAAAGACAGGTGGGGTATGCACTTTCAAACTTACACTAATAAAATTCATGCACCGAACTCCATGCAATTGCGAGACATTAAGCAATCAACGAGGCGCATATATGCAGGGCAGACATCATTGAAGAAAGTTAATGCACCGGATCTCCATTGCTTTTCAGACTTCCGACATTGCCTCCTGCTGCCCCGTCGTATTTGTCCAAGATCTGTGTGAATACCTCGGACGCGCCGCTCATATGCAAAATTCGAGAGATGCCTGCGTGTAGTGCGATGAATTGAGGGTTAGGTAATGGCAAGTCTCGTGTAGGGGCATCGTGATTCCTGAAGGTGATAGTTTTACCGAGGAGCTCGCGAGGATGTATCCACTGCCTACCCTCAACCTCCTTGACTACGTACTCATTTTCTCGCTGGAGCGCTGATCAATATGAGGCATTGCGTGGATGCAAGACTGCAGGCTCACCTCCGTCTGCTCGAGGTATACTTTCAGCTTGTCAAAAACATTGTGGATATCGTGTGCGAGCATCATGCCATTGGAAGGGTCGTCTACAAGCCTTTCCATGTTTTGAATAGTTTCCTCGGACATTCCTGAATAATGCCGAATGATATCCCACGTTGCAGCCGCGGTATGTGCCTGCATAATCCGACTTGAGGGTCGGGATTAATGATAACCTAGCAGAGAAACCCTTACACGGTCCATGGTGAAAGCCCCCACATCCCGCTTCAGGATGTGCACTTCTTCCAAGGTTACAAAACCCTGATCGGCACCGGCGGGGCAGTATGGTCCATCCCAGAGGCCTGTAATAAGGCATCTATAACCATCTCGTCGATTAACCTGTTGGAAGTTAACGCCAAAAGCCAATTTTCAACTACTAGGACGTACATCGGTCCTGAATATGCTACTCCGTTCAGGATTGGCACTTATACGGCTGCCATAAATGTTGTAAATATCCAGCGTGGCCTGACCAGAACCCAAATCTGATAGTTGGTGGGTTCCGGCCGTGACTACCAAGGGAGAAATCGCGTTAGTGTCAGTGGCAGACATCTCGAATTTCTAACTTACATGGCCATAGCAGATACACGAACCAAGTCCTCGCGAGGCTGACTTGCTTGTGGATCTCCTGACATGTACAAATAGCACAGGCGGTATAACGCTCGGAGCTTTCACCACCGGTCCCGTGAGCGTTCCTCAGCATCGCGTCTAGAACCCTGGATGCATCCACGTCGCCCACGCTTGGTGGAGTTGTGATCCATCTGTCTTGATTTGTCGCTAGCTGCTCTGTTATTTGTCGAGCCTGCCCCACGTAAGTCGCAGTGGATATGACAGCGTTTTGCATGGCCAAATAGACATTCTCGTTGAAGCTGATGACGGATTCGGGTTCGCTGATGTCGCTCAAGTTGCTGATGTCACTCGCGTTTCGCGAATGAGGCATGTTGAAGAACAATGTTGGTGGTAAGACATTAATGTATGTAGCAAATGCTGAGGGCTCCGAGTCAGGACTCAGGGTACTACAAAGTAGTAGCTTTTGTGTATTTTTACGTCAAAATAATGATTAGTAATTATATTATATTACTTATGTAAAATGTAATAACCTCAGGCTGTAGACAGCACTAACCCACAACCTATCAAGTGTGCTCTTAAAGTTCGAACATGTAAGTAGTCGATGACGCTAGCGAGACATGTATATCTTACTGCTAGCAGGAGGCCGACGATATCCTCGACAATGCGAGGGCACACCGACATGGTCAGGGCAGCTGCATTCTTCAATGACGGTGAACGGATCGTCACTGGTTCAACCGATAAGACTCTGCGAATCTGGGACGTACAGAAGGAAATATTGGTGGAAGGGCCATTTGAGGGACACCATGGCAGCGTATTGTCAGTCGCCGTATCACTTGATGACACACGCATTGCTAGCGGAGGATCGGACATGACAGTTATCATCTGGAACATCAAGAGCAAGCAGAAGATACTCAGGCTACTGGTGAAGCATACAGACTGGGTGCTATCGGTGTGCTTCTCCCCCAATGGCAAGAGACTCGCCAGTGGATCCAGTGACTGCACGGTTGTTGTATGGGATACAGAGACTGGCACAGTCCTCGAAACACTTAGTCATCGTGATCGGGTGTGGAATGTAGCATTCAGCCCAGATGGCCTGAAATTAGCCTCCGGATCGATGTGTACGGTATGGGTTTGGAGCACTCAGACTAACGCTGAGCTTCTTCTCGAGATCGACGCTCATCAAATGTCGGTTCAAAGTGTTGTGTGGTCGCCTGACGGCCAACAACTTGTTTCCGCGTCAGAGGACAAAACCGTCAGGTTCTGGAATTCGTTGAATGGAGACCAAATCGGTCAGCCTTGCACCGGTCACACTGACTCAATTGGCTCGCTCACTATCTCCTCCGATGGTTCCTTCATTGCCACCGCATCGCTCGACAACACTGTGCGCCTGTGGAGCACAAAGTCACACCAACAGATAGCACTGGAACTCCAGCACACCGCCTGGGCTTTATGTGTTGCAATTTCCTCCAATGGAGCACTGCTTGCAAGTGGAGATTATGATGGAAAGGTTTTTCTCTGGCCTATTAGGAGGATTCTCGAGCAACATACAGTGCAGGAGAGGCTAAAGGAGGAGGGAGATGACCTAATGCAACAGCGTCTCATTGTTGTGAGCATTCATTTCTTCCTTCTCCAACGTCTTGCGTCGCACCTGAGACATTCATCATATCAGGATATTTTTCCACCTCCTTCCGAATCAGATGTATGTATTCTTCTCGGTACAAATTACTGCTGTGTGTTGTTTGATATATCATTATTGTGCGCAGGTTCATATTCCCCAAGGCCCTAACAGCGTCTCAACGAACTCATCATTTGACGTTGGCTGTTTCCCCCGTATCTTTCCATATTGGTTCTCACTCAGATTCTCGCATGCAGACGCCTGCAACGCCACCTGAGACCAAAGAAGTAAAGGACCCAAAGGAACACGAAGACGAGGAGAGCGACGAGGATGTTGACCCCCTTGATGTAAGTCCTGTGTATGCTCGTCTTCCCATTCTCGCTTCCAGGGTGCCAAATCCATCGCTGATGGTTGATATTATTTTCACCTCTAGAAAGTGAGTTTACTGCGAGATGGGTGCGAAACCATCTCTGACTACAAGGATGCAATGCTCTACAGCTGTCATTTGTGCTAGATGTAAGTATTTCTACTACTTACTGTCACGACTTTCTTTAGTCAGTCCTTTGCAGTCCTGTTCATCAAATTCCCCTGCAATGCTCCAAGACCTCACAGAATCTATCACCAAGACGGGAAATTATCCTGTTGCCCGCGGTGGATTTGGAGAAATATGGAAATGTACTTATCGAACAGAACGGGGACCGATCGCGGTTCGTGCAATATGGTTTCTGCCCACTTGTGCGAAGTTGACAATTCGGCAGGTTGCAGTGAAATCATTGTTAGTGTACGCTTCTGATCAGTTTGGGGAAGTGATGGAAAAAAAGACCAAAGTAGGTACATTGATGAAAGTCTGATTATTAATTACGCCAAGTGTTTTACAGAGGATACGCCGTGAAATCAGAACTTGCGCAAGACTCAAGCATCACAATATTCTGTCTGTGTATGGCTACACATACGGCTTTGGTTTGTTCATGGCAATAGTCAGCCCCTGGGCAGAGAACGGTAATCTGACAACCTATTTGGAGCGGGAAGATGCACATCTCACCATGGTCAGACGATTCCAGATTGTAAGTCTTGTGATATACATCGTAAGTGACTGACTAACGGCAATCATAGCTCCGAGATGTTACTGACGGCCTGCACTACCGTTCGTACCAGACTTGAGTGTCAATACTTCCAACAAGATCCGTAATTCTTCTTTGACAGTTCATACGAACAACGTCATTCATGGCGACTTAACTGGTGTAAGTTGGTCACTCCCCGACGATTTCACGTTGATTCAGATATTGACATTAAGTGACATCCAGCCGAATGTGCTTATTCATGGTAATGGCACAGCTTGCCTCGCTGACTTCGGTCTGTCCCTTGTGTACTCTGAAGTCTTGAGCACCTCTCTGGCTTCCTGGACCTCGACTTTCCATGGAAACTTTCGGTGGCTGGCTCCCGAGCTACTTGGAGAGCCAGATGACGAATTGCCAATACGACCAAGCAAGTGCAGCGATGTCTATTCCTTTGGCGGTATCATGCTACAGGTACGTCTCGGAAATTTTCATCCTCCCCACTGATACAGTTAACTCTGCTTCTAGGTCCTGACCGGCAGACCGCCCTACTATTATCTAAGTGAAGCTGCAGTCATTCAACGCATAGGCAATGGTGTTAAGCCTTTGCGATCACGTTATCCTGCGTTCTCTGACAAGTACTGGCATCTCATTGAAGAATGTTGGTCAATTGCACCTCAGAATCGTCCGTTGGTCGACAGAGTTGTCAGGATGATCGGGGATGAACAGGACTCGCTATCCAGCTCTTGACTTGTCTTCTACAGCACAATCTTTCGACGGTGCGCTATGGTAGATCCTAAATGTTCACCACACTTCCCAGTATAACATCATCATAAATTTGCAGAGACTCCTAGTATATCCGCTGCGTACGACACAGTCTTAGGATGGAAGTACGACATGTAGGGGCAAATAATATATTGACCGAAACCGCTCTTCAAACTCTCGCTCAAACTAAATCTTACATCCTTGCCAGGGCAACATCAGAAGGAAACAAGGCTGAAAGATCTATTCGCTTACAGGGAAGAAGATCACAGTGGGCTTCATTACGTCTATCTCATTTTGCACAGCGCCCTGGTCTGCCCTGGTGTTTCCTTTTCCCATACTCTTATCCAGATATTCATCTCGGCCTAAGAGAGAACATCCTTCGGCGGATCAACTCCAGACCACCCCACCCAACTGGGGCTGAATGCGGTGGCAAATACATGGCCTGATATCTCCAATGCGAGCCCGAGACATTAAAAGGAAACACGCGATGGAATCGGACGCACCAGCTGACCATTTTGCTCTCTTCTCGGTCATTGCTTTCCTTGAACCTGGCATCCTCTGTAACAAGCTCCTGCAACATCGGGTGAAGTTGATCTTGCAAACACTATAGAGAAGTCAGAACAATATTGGTGGTAAGATGTTGGGGTGTATTAATAGGCTCTGGCTTAAGTATGTACTATCAATAGTCACGGTGTGGTGGATGTTTGGTTACTACTTGACTTGCCTTATGTACTGCAACAGATGGACTGGGCAACATTTTTGGTGGTAGTAGAGTCTCTACTGCTAGCAGGAGGCCGACGATATCCTCGACAATGCGAGGGCACACCGACATGGTCAGGGCAGCTGCATTCTTCAATGACGGTGAACGGATCGTCACTGGTTCAACCGATAAGACTTGTCAGCACTAGGATTCTATTTGCAAAGCACACTTCTATATCTTTGACATCGTGCCTTACAGGTGACCTTGACTTGCGAAACGGACAGTATGCGCTGTCGACGCAATGACTATTATTAGTCCACAGCTTTTGGCATTTCAGTCGATAATAGGCTTCATTGGCCTGTGCTCTCCGCTATCGATGTGTTCGTCAAGTGAGTCTTTGCTATGTTGACTCGGAAAGCACACAGGCAATGACATGAGGACCTCACGGGACGCTGGCGATATGAGCCTCGGGAATTTTTTGGATAGTGAGGAAACGTCGCCTCGGCCGCCTCCATATTCAGAAACACCCGTTCCCTGGCTTACAGCAACTGGAGTGGGTGAGGACCGGCCAGAGGACCTGGCTTTGAGCAAGGTATTTATTGATGATGACAAAGCTTCCTGTGGAGCATGTACGCTAAAGGCCATGTACATACTAGGTCAAGTCACCCTGGTGTTTTGCCGGCGTCCTCACGATGCGTCATGCGTGTTGATATAATGAACGGTGCTAGTAGTTAATGACATTTTCGTCCCTTTTGGCACCCACGCGTCCTCTCAAAGAGACGCTGCCATTTACTATAAAGGCTGGACAATCTGGACACGATGCTTTGTTTTTCTTTATCTCGATATACCGTTCCCCACCAATGCTGCGCTGGCTATCCCTCGCACTTGTCTTGGCGACTAACGTCGCTGCATTTACTGACACACCCTCTCCAAAACCCAAAGAGCCAAGCGATGCACCGTCCCAGTGCCAGGCACGCGCCTGGGTGAGAGCACCCGACATGGTTCCTGGCGAAGTTATCGCGGGCGACGTCAAGATTAAACTCAGCGGACAATGCACTGACACCGAGAGCTTTACGCTAGGCTTGCGCTATAAGGAAAAGGTATTCTGGAAGTTGAGGTGAGTTGTTTTATCTCTCTCGTATCCTCCACTGAACATCCCGACAGACGGGAAGATGTGCCGATTCCGAAAAGGCCCAAATTGACGTATAATCAAACAGTCCCGAAATTTGATTTATTCCAAGTCCGGTTCCAGGAATTTGTTCCAGACTACAACGAAGCAGAATGGAGGGCGTACGAGAACTCAGTTCAGAATAAGGACTTGTGGTCTGTGCACGAGGAAGAACGAATTGCCTTCGAGATTAAAAGTCTTCTGGCCGATGCAGGGAGGACAGGTACGGGTTGAGATTTCTAGTAGACTCAGAGTTAATGTCGAGAACAGATCCATTGTCAAGAAATTTCACGACCCGATTCGGAGTTCTGGTACCAAATACAAACTACCCTCCAGGGTTAGAGTGTCGTGTAGGTTCCATGCCTAACAGGGGAGAGACTGATGTAAGAACAGTGTTTATTGATCTCGTCTTGTGCTCAATGTCGTTGCAGATGGCATCTAGCGAATCGATTTACGAGTACTTCGTCGAAATTGGGTTTAGCAATGGTACCACTTCAGAGATACCTGCGGGAATAACTTCCTTCACCCCGTTCTACCTCTCGACAGAAAACAAAGCACCCAGTATTAACGTATCTCTATCTCAAGCACCCGCACACTCCGGGTTTAATACGAAGCTATCAAAGCCATCAGCAGACAGGTTGTGGAGCAACTATACTATTGAAGTTTCTTTTCCTGAAGGAGCTCACGTTTATCAGAGTATGTTTCAGTAAAATGGGAACCTCGACCTGATTATCTGATTGCATGCTTTCTAGACTCGTCTGTGAATATAACGGCCGTTGTTCATCGGATAGGATATACGAATCGGACAGACATTCCTGTAGAGCTATGTGCATCATCGGCGAATGGCATTGAATGGCATTCTCAGGAGCTTCAAAACCGATCACTGCCATTCACACCGTTCATCAAGGCGTTGGTCCCCTCCATGCAGCATCCGCGATTATCTCAAATCGCCCATCCAGTCCCTCATTTCCCATGCAGTGCGATCAAATTTGCGGCAACTCCTGCACACTTGCCTCACAAAAGCCACATTTTTTCCGCGTCTTCCGAACCGCTTTCATTATCCCTCTACGTGGGTCACGATGCTGTTCCTGACTTTTCAATGTACTATCAGAAGCTGGGACATCGTGTCAAGCTGAATCTCCATATCAAGCCTGATCCATCAGAGGCATTGGATAACGAATTTGAGAAGATACAACAGGAGACTGTAGATGCGGATGAATTTGACTGGGTGCCCTGGATGCCCAGACAGACGCCCATACAGATGATGCCCAAAAAGCAGACTCATCCCCGATCCCTTTTCGGCGACACCAATTTACTATCAGTCGTTCTAGCGCAGAAGCAGGGAGCTGTGCGATCAATGCCAGTCCACTACCTGTCTGACAAAGCTCGCCAACCAGTATTTGTCGATTCGTCGGACATCGCTGACCTTCGCTTGATGTTGCCCGAGGAACGCGATCTCATTGCCCCAGTTACGCAGCCGTCTATCAAAATGTTTGCCAAGGGGGAAGAACTTCCACGCAGATACTTCCCCAGCGATAACTTGCGGGACCCGATATACGTTGGAGACACTTGGGTCAAGAAAGTATTGCCTATGATTGCTGAGGGTCAGCACGAGAGAGATATTGTGGACCACTTATTCGTTGTGCAGCGATGACGATCATCAATTGATGTAATGATGCCAGAGGGTAGTCGTAGTCATTTATAAATTTCAATGCGGTCATTGCGGTACTGGAAAGTGCTCGTCTTCGTTCGTTCATGTTGGATAGCCATGAAACACACGCACGCAGTCGACTTTCTTCGATCACGACAGACTCGACTCTCGGACAAGACAGTCAACGAGAACATCCTCTTCTTTCTAGAACATCCCCGTAGAATAACTCCAGGAAGACATTAGCCTCAAACTCACCAGCCCAAGACATCCACACCAGCAGTCCCTGAAGTATTGCCCATCCTCCCCTGCACAAGCACTGGCTCTGACGCCCCCCGGTTATCTCTCGATTCTTTTTCGAGCAGTCAGTCCCACTTGTCCTTCTCATCCTCAAGCCCGAGCTATGAAGAAAGCGCCCCTTCTCCTTCCCTCCCACCCCAGGACCCGAAACTCACCAAATCCGCAGTCTATGGAGCTGCTCCACGATATCTTCACTCGCTGCTGATCCCCACGCACGATTTTGAGTCCGTTGAGTCAAGGCAGGCGTCTCCTCCGCTTCAGATCATGTCTTCACCTCCTCGTTCTCGCACATCACCATGTTCATCGCCTTTACAAATGCGGACCAACACCCAGAAACACGTGCACAGGGTCTGTACAAGATGTCTCTAACACGAATGGTATTCCCCACAACGCCCTCCCCACCCAGTATGCCCACGCCCAAACACATCCACTACTAAAACTCACGCTCGTCGATGTCTTCTGGGTCGTCTGAAAGCGGGATCTGTGAGTCGGGTGGGAGTACGGGCTTGTGTCAGAAGTCGATTCTTGTTGAGATGTTTTTGAGGGCTTGCAAAGGTGTGGGGTTCGGGGTTTCAATAAATTTTTCGTGTTTGCCGCTGTCTTTGGGTTTTTTTCTTCTATTCTTTTCTTTCTCTCTTCAGGCGCTCTGAAGAAAACTTGGACGAGGACGGGAACGTGATACCATCACAGGCTCAAGCTTCAACATCTATGTACAATCTTCGCAATCACTGGCTCGGGTCACCATTGCACGACGCGTCTTCCCAGAAGACCGACGAACATTCCTCGAAGAATCAGTCCACGACGTTGCAGTAGAGTGCCTCCGTCACGAATCTAAACTTGCCGAGCTAAGTCTAGGCAACCTTGGGCTGCACCGCGAAGATCTGCAAAAATGGTGTGGTACTGGCACCAAGAGTTCAAGGCACATCGAGGCAGTTATAAAGGACGTCATAACCGTTAAGGCTAAAATCGGTGAGCATATATGTGCTCATCAGATGCCTGTATTGAGCTAAACACAAGCTAGTGCCCCGCATGGGTTCCATCCTCTCCCTTGTCAAACCTGAGAAGTTCTCGTCAATATCTTCGAGATCTCGAGATCATGCTTGATGGGATGAAAACCAGTAGGCTTGCATGGATGTAGTTCAGAGTTGACTCGCCTCCCATGATGCATATACATTGAATATCAATGTTTTGGTCGTGATACTTATCCTCTTCTGAACTCGCATTGCTCATGAGCCTCCATCCCTTCCTCTAGGACTAACCTTGCCTTACACTTCTTCGACAGGCTCTCGCGGACCGCGTTAGTTGGTCATCTTTCTTTGCGCTTAGCATAAAATATTATCCCAGCGTCTATCGTGTCGAACAGCCATCAACTCCATGGAATTCCCTCTCCTCTCCCTCTGAGCCGAACTCTCCATACCTTTACCTCTGTCATCTCCCTACCCCTGCTCATCTTCGATCCTCGTCGTTTTGCCTCATCGCACCATCATGTCAGGCAGTTTCGAAGGCCGATCTATCAAACTTAAAAGTGGGCCACTCCGTATCACTTCCGTGCCGTTTGTGATCCTCAATACCGTGACCCTGTAAAGTTCATGCTGATTTGACGACGTGATTCGAGAACTGATCTTCTGTTTCTAGACCATCACAAGCCTCACCTGCATCATTAGTGGAGATCAGGGCGTCCTATGGGGTTGACCAAATCTCGGCAGTGGAGAAGTCATTGGGAAACTTCAAACGTCGTGGGATGACCTACTCAATCATGGAGATGAGCCTTTTGGTGAGTGATTTTGTCCTCGTTCATGCACATTAACTAACATCTCGTAGTTTTGTCCTTTCCACCCGTCCGCGGTGTCGACCCTTCCCTCACGCTGAAGGTCGATGTTGTACATGCTTACGACGATCATGATGGCGTACTGTTTGATGTGGGTGACGCTATACTCTGTCCTGTTAGCTTGTGCTGACGGAACACCAATCTTAGCCCCTCATAGACTGCGAGATTGCTCGAGGCACAGATGCGGGCCACGCACAATTTGCCGCGGATGTGATGAGCAAGACTTTCTCTCACCTGGACGATGCTGTGCAGCATTTTCGGTGGATTCGACCATCCTGACTATGCAGCAGCTCTCACCAACCTCACGTTGGCCCGCTTCAAACGCTACATTGAAAACCGTCTTCAAGACATTGGTCCCACTACTTCTATCTTCCGCAAAGCCCTTACATCGCGTCCGCAGGGCCACCCCGATCACGTATTATCACTCTTGTCTCATTTCAACATTGATCTGGCGTACAACAAGGAGCCTTCCGCCGCCTACATTCGCGAATCTGCCCAGCCGTGCTGCAAGCTACTGCCTCTGTCCAGAGGGGATTCTACGCCGATGTTACGAAGGTAGGTGCCCTCGGCACCTGCCCTCGTAACAACGGCGTAGATTGTCTGGTCAATTATGTGATCCCGCAATGCAACAAACTTCCAATCGACGCACCCACTAAAGGCATCCACCTTCACCGAGTCGTACTCTAGCTCTGGCCTCTGGCCCATCAACATCGTCCCACAGCCCTCACCATGCTCTCACACGCAGTCAAAGTACGCTTTCAATATCGCGGCAGCATTGATGACATAGACGAGAGCATAAACTTAGTCGTGAAGCTATGCCTCTGTGCCTGGAGGGACATTCAAGCTACGATACCTTTCTGAACAACTTGGCCTCCTCACTCCAGTGCCACTTCAATCACCAATGCGACTTTCGTGACCTCAACGAAGTCATCTCTATGCACGAAGAAATGCTGTGTCTACGTCCTGTTGGACACAAAACACGTGATTCCTCGTTGGGACTGTTGGGACTCCTAAGATACGCCTTCCGCACCCGTTTCAATCATGGCGGTGTCATGGATGCCATCAACCGAGTTCTCAGCCTCCATCGCGCGGAACTACGTTGAACCCACCTGGGAATCCAAGTCATGACACCAGCTCTCTAGGAAATTTAAAGGGGCCGTGGTCAGTTGTATGATCAATATTGTCTCAGACGCTGACGGTAACATAGGATGGTCCTCGGCGTATGATTTTGACGATTGCAGTACCTGCTAGAATCCGAGCGAATCAAAACTGATGCAATGTAGGCTTACGATAAGCCTGGGCAAGCACTACAAATTCAATACGTGGTAGAGGACCGGTAATTAGGAGAATCCGAGCGAATCAAACTGATACAATGTAGGCATCAGGATAGGTCGGATAGGCAATTTTGGAAAATATTCCAAGGTACGATCATTCGTAAAGGTATATTTAATCCAACAGTGAAGCTATCGATGAAGTCTGATGGTTCCTCATTAAACATCAGGTAAAAAATCACCAAGGCTATGCGTAGCGCCTTGCACAGCGCCCATGAAGTACCAACGAACATATATGTGGCTATCACGAACACCAATGTGGCATAGACAGGCACCAATCACACAGTGTTTCGATTTCCGTTTTTGCCCTCTTTCTGTGCTATAATTGATCCAAAGGCACTCGTTCAAGGGGATCACGGATCTTCAGAATGTGTGGGAAGTTCGATCATGCGTGTGTCAACAATCGTACTTAAGTGGGGTTTGCAATGGTTTTGGCTCTTCCTGACTTGCAGGCAAGTCCAATAAGTAGTTTAAGGGCATAACGGGTTGATCTTTGTTTCTGAGATGTCCTATCTTTCGGAAGTTGCGGATTTGCAGATATCCAAGGTATGCAAAGATCGCACCTTGATAATCTCGAAACTGACCTGATCTTTGATCCAGTACGCCAATAGTAAGCGCTTGTGAATCGGCTGTGAAGCAGATGACGACACTGACTATGTTGTATCCTCAGTTGGTGGTCTTGCGATTCTTGTGAGTACCGAGCATATTCGTTATGTTGCCAGCTCAATGGTTCTTTTCCGCGTCTCAGGTATTTGATTACTGTATCACGTTTCAGGATGAGGTCAAGAGCATGATCTATCTATGACTGTGATTTTAATCACTCTCTACAGGTACACTGGACCTGGTCCAGGCCGTGGGGTTTAATTCGCGTCATCTTCACCATATCTCGATATCTCCCTTTCCTAGGCTCTGGATTGACTGCATACGGTGAGTCACCCACTCTGTTCCTTATCTTTGCGTATAATTGATGGCTATCTTAGCTGCACTACGTGTCAGTGGTCCGGTAAGCATGCAGAAGAACCAGTTTCTAATGATAAGCTGATTGTACGTATGACGCAAAGTGCCCCCCTAGTCTGGCGGAGAATAGTAAGTTAGCTCGCCCTGTTGTTAATTTTGGCTCAGCCTAATAACGCGATCTTGCAGTCATTCATATTTTAAGTATCGTTGCTGCGGAAGGTGCGAGTTACATACATCACCGTCCTTGCCAAGAACAGGGTAGATCATGCTTCTTTGACAGGCATGCTGGTCATTCGGACCTGGGCATTCTGGCAAAAGAGCAAAAAATTGTTGATTGGATTGTTAATTTATAGCGCGGTGCGTGTTCCACGGGGTTGGAGTAAGGGCATAGATCTTAAACTTTGCGATAGGCGACAGTCATCGGCGCCGTTTCTATGAACATCCTTCCAAACCATCAGTTGATTTCAACAGGTGAGTGAGTTCGTATTTACCAACACGTGTTGTTTTAATATGGCTATCAGATGTATCTATGATACCCGGGCCATGCGGCTTCGAGTCGTCGAGAAATGCCGCACTGGTATATTCTATCTTGGCACTTTTCGAATGTGGTCAGTGATTATGCAGGACGTACCGACAGGCACCTGACCTTCAAGCCAAACCTGGCAGTGATACTGATACTTACTGCATATAAGTGGTTCCGCGACTACCGACGCTCGGAAGTTCAGAGCTCAATCGTAACCACTGTCTACGGCGGTAGCATGCTTTACATGTTGTGTATTATCGGTACGTGAAAATAATTGGCTCCAAAGTTTACATTGTTGTGTAATTCGTTTCGCACAGCCATCACGGTGACCAATGTGATTATCGACGCAGCATTTCCGGTGCGTGTACATGTCTGTCAAACTACAGTGACTTATCTTCTGTTGCTTGGTTGCAGGTCGGCTTTACAAACATGTTCGATACGTATGTCACCAGTTGAACTGCTATTGGATGCCAACCACGAACTTACTCCGTTTAGGCTACAACTGGTCATTCACAGCGTCCTAGCATCGCGGATTTTATTCCACCTTCGGAGTAGCGACGCCCGTGCACATGAATCGGACTTACCATTGTTGGTTTCAGCTGCCCGCTATGGACAACCTTCGCAAATGCAGACGAACGAGATGAAAAGTGAAGTTAGTGAAGTTTGAGGCGGGTTTAGTGGTTTGTGCTCGGAATCGCACACGCTCGTGTTGAGAGTAGCCCCCCATTCATTGTAACGACGTATATGAACAAGTTTATGACGATGCATAGGATTTATCTCACTGCAGAAACCAGCCCATTAAGCTACTCGTCCTTCAAAGTAGCTACGGGTTTTCTGATGCGGCTTGTGTATTTGCAACTGAACTACTTAAATGATTAATGTATAACAGATTCACTACGGAAGGCGAGACGGCATCCGTTGTCGTGTCTTTCGAGATATCGATTTGAACGCATACTGGGGACTGCGTAAGGACCTTCAGTACCACATAATTAGCTCGAGAGCAGGCTCATATTTATGTCAATTTCATTGAGTCTCGCGACGGGAAACAAGATTGATGGCGTACTGAAAGACATGACGAAAGAGATACAAGTGCAGAATCAATAGAAGCAAGGGTGAAGTAATTGTCCATACGCTGCAATGCTAGCTGTATTAATGACCATTGGTGTGTTGCGCAGATGCACAACAGAGAAACAGTACGATCTGAGCCCACCATGGGATAGGTGGAGGTTGTGCAGCTGCTGTACCTGGAGCATGAGGTGTCGCGGATGTTGAGGCATCGGTAGGTTGAGTGTGCGATGACGACGCCTGGGCTTGGGCGTGCGATTGAATTTGTTGTTCATATGCTCGTCTTGCTTTCTCGTATGCTGGCCCCCGAGCAACAACCAAAGTCTGAACAGAAACAATTAAACCACGCCGATTGTAAATGTACCAAAGAGACATACCTTCCTGTCCCGCACTGCAGCCACGTCGACAACATGAGGACGGCTTGGGCGTTGCGGGAGTTCGATTTCTTCATTGGTTTGGGGTTGAGAGCGGAAGAGTGAGGTCAGCCGGCTAATGAGTGCATCCGGACGTGAACTCAAAGGCGTTGTGGGACGGGGCTCGGCTTCTTCGTCGGTGTTGAGTCGAGGTCGAGGAAAAAATGAGGAAAGGCGAGCTAGGAGCACACGTGGATCTAACAGAGAGGGCAGGGAGGGTTGCTGAAGTTCGTCTGGTGCATCATTTTCAGGCGGAGAGCGATGGATGAGTGATGACAGGCGAGCGAGGAGTGCTTGTGGATGGAACGCCGAAGGCCTTGAGGGTTGCGGAAGTTCGGTCGTTTCACCATTTTCGGGTCGAAAGCGGTGGAGGAGCGAGGAAAGGCGAGCGAGGAGTGCATTTGCAGAGGAATGAGGGTGCGCATCACCCGTTGGGGAGGACTGAGAGCACAGTGGTCTAGATAAGAACTTAGCAATAGAAATACTGATTACGCACATCAGCATAGGCTTCCATGCCGGCAAAAAAAGCCGGTGAGAGTTCATCGACACCGCCAGACTGGCCAGGACATCGCGTAGCATCAGCCTGGAATGTTACTGTTATAATGAATGAGAAGGAATGAAAACACGGCACATACTTCCAAAAATGACTTGTTATCGAGGGAAGAGCGGGGTGTGTTCTGTATTCCTGAAACATCTTGAAGCGCCTTCTGTTCGAGTCTGTCTTTTGGTGCCTAACAGCAAGACATTATCAGTGAGAGAGAGCGAGTGATGTGTTGGCACTCACATTATTAAGGTCTTCAAGACCAGCAGTTTTTATGGCGTGAATGTCCCATGTGTACACGTTTGTGTCGTGGCAAGCAGTGAGTAGCACGTTTTCATCAGGAGAAAGGGCTGCGGAGAGCAAATCGTTTTCGTGCTGGAGGGGTGGTCCAACTGGGAGGTTTGTTTCGAGATTCCATAGACGGGCTGTTGAATCGAGTGATGCACTTGCAAGGAGACGGTTGCTCCGAGACAAGGAGATGGCATTGACTTGTTTTGTGTGACCTAGAAGGTAAGCGATCGGCTCCCAAATGGCAGTGTCGAATATCATAATCGGGCCATCATTTGAACCGGAGATAAGTTTCTCCCCGTCCGACGTCCATGCCAAGCTGAAAACCGCGCTAGGGTGCATGAGTGAGATGAGAAGATCGCCAGCCTTTGCATCCCAGATTTTTACAGCGTCCTCATTGTCACCGCCCGTCGCAAGTTTTGATGAGTCAGGTGAGTACATCACCGCATACACCCATTCATGCCCGGTTTCGATTGTCAGGACAGTTTTGCCGCTGTCGACATCCCAAACTCTTGCTGTCCCATCCCAGGATCCACTCGCCACTCGCTCACCATCTGCACTCCAGCACAGTGCGCACACAATTCTGGTATGTCCTGTCCATCTGGCAATGAGATCCCTCGTCTCGACGTCCCACAACCTCACATTGTAACCGCTGCCTCCACTTCCGCTAGCAACCGTCCTTCCATTTGGAGATAATGCCATGGACCATACTGCGTTATGCTCATCCCGCCAGTTCTTGCCTATCTGTGTGCCGCTCTCTAATTCCCATAGTCGAAGTGAGCTGTCCGCCGAACATGTGATGATGCGTCCTCCGTCAGGCAAGTGCACAACACCGGATACTTGTTTAGTATGGCCTCGCATCGTCTGGCGTGGCGTGATCGCTAGCGTCTTACTGGTGGAGGAAGACATGGTCCGCGCTCGAAGTCTCAGCTACGGCAGATCGTGGACTGTGTATACGAGAGAAGTCTGCCTGGATCTTGGAATCCGACCAGGTTATATCTGTCAATGCCAAAGTTTGTCCGGGGGTTTATCTCCTTTCGATTTGTTGCTTCAGAACCACACAAGCCATTCAATACTATGAGACAGTCTACTTACAGCATTCAACCCTCACCCACAAGACAGCGTATGCAGGTGCTGCGAAATTCGAGAACGCGACAAGTGATCTTTGTGGGTATCCAAAGCCACTACCAAGCAAGTTGTCAGCCTCAACTGACAGAAGAGCCTAGAGTATCACTCACGGGAAGCACCTTTCAGCCGCGCCCAGTGCGCAATCACCAGAGATCAATGGGTGGCTGGTTGGGAGTCGAGGGTAGTCGTTCGTCCATGCCGTTCTTGAAGGTGCATCCCACGCGTTATTCTCGTGTTCGCTTCACAGTAAGTTCATTGCTGTGTAGATGAAGCGCACAGGTTTGCGACCGGTGCCATGTGCTGTGCATCTTCCTATACGTAAAGACCATGTTGATGCTTCTGACGAGCATTCGATATTTCCCTTCTCCATCCGCACGTTTCTTCCGGCCTACAGGAGCCAGTGCTGAATGCCAACAGTGAGGATGTCATGATGAGTGTCAATACTCTGCAAATACATCTATTCACCAGCTCAGGATGAAGTCATTTTCCTTCAAGTTCACGCGAGTCGACAGACCGCTGTTAGAGGGACAATACATCCAGTCATCCAACCCTGAAACAAGACAGAACGGGAGAATATGTGGACTTCGTGGTCGGGAGTGGGGAATGGCTTGGTGTTATGACCTGGGGACGAAACGTGTTGCGGGGGAGAAGTTCTGGCCTTTGTACGACTGGGCGAGAATCGGTGGTGACAGCTCGGTCCCCTCAAGCAATATTTGGGGAAGGCGGCTCTATAGTGTGACATGTGCGTTTGGGTAGCTCCATTGACACACGACGTGACGACTCTTCAAAGCTTCATATGTGAGATCATTTGATCAAGCTGCCATTTCTTCCGAGTATACCGATTCACCAGGCCCTGCTATTGGCTAGCTAGTATGTTTTTAGGTTTGCTGTGCAGATCATTCTCACACGAGGCGGCGAGTGAATCGAGGGTCAGGCGGAGGTGCGCGTTAAACTCGTTCCGTGTGCCAAGGTTGGCACAATGCGGACCTACACCGTGACGGACGTCTCCAGGTGACAAATTGTGAACATGCTATCCAAGGCAAGAAGGCTCATATCCAAGTGCCACCACTTTATATTTGGTCTCCCTAACATAGGATGACCCAGATACTGGGCAACCCCGTTCTAACACCGAGGCGCAGGCCGGCATAAACCAACCGCTGGGCGTTACTTGTATTTGCGCGGGTGCTTTGGCATGACATGACCGTCCGAAAGGTTTGCGAAGGCATGCTTAGGTCTGTACAGTCAGTATAAAAAAATCATTCTGATTTCCTGGCGACAACCAAGGATGCTGCTGACGACTCCGAGGATATTTGGGACATGCTTTATCCCAGCTTAACAAGTGAGCCAAACCAATATATGTAACTGTCGCTGATAACACAGACATTCTGTTTCACGCCGTTCTCTGGTCCGCCTGACATGACTGGGATCGTTGTAGAGGACTCCTATTTAATCCAGGAGGAAAATGAGACAAGGGAAAGTAAGCGAAGCACCATCCTTCGCTCGCAACAATAAGCATTATCGAGTTCGACGCATTGCATGAGTCTCACGACGAGGGAACAAGATCGATGGCGTACTGGAAGACATGACAAAAGAGATACAAGTGCAGAATCAGTAGAAGCAAAAGTGAAGTAGTTGTCCATACGCTGCAACACTAGCTGTATTAATGACCATTGGTGTGTTGCGCAGATGCACAACAGAGAAACAGTATGATCTGAGCCCACCATGGGATAGGTGGAGGTTGTGCGGCTGCTGTACCTGGAGGCGGAGGTGTCGCGGATGTTGAGCCATCGGCATGTTGAGTGTGCGACGACGACGCCTGGGCTTGGGCCTGCGATTGGGTTTGTTGCTCATATGCTCGTTTCGCCTTCTCGTATTGTGGTCCCCGAGCAACAACCAAAGTCTGAACAGAGATCATTAAACCACGGCGGTTGTAAACACATTGAAGAGAGACATACCTGCTTGTCCCGTATTGCAGCCACTTCGACAACATGAGGACGGCTTGGGCGTGGCGAGAGTGCTATTTCTTCATCAGTGTGGGGTTGAGAGTGGAAGAATGAGGACAGTCGGCCGAGTGCATCAAGACAGGACCCCGGCTGCTCCCTATACTGTATGTCCACCGGTAGCGCCTCACAAGTCTTCGAAATCACCCATCCTATGGTCCAAAACGTTGCGCCTCGGAAGCCTGTAGCACATACCTCATGTCCGTCGGTAGCGCCCCGAGAGGCCGTGGATCCTGGATCTGAGGTCATGCCAATCGTTCACTGACCAATGACAAAGCTCAAACAGATGTCCGGTTTCCCTAAACAGGCACTGGTTGACTACAAACTGACAAAGGGATTCACCATGTAGCTATGTTTACTGACATATGGTACACTTATGCAGAACATTTGGTAGCAATAGTTGTGGTAGTCAAACCAGAATTAAACCATTCTTTGTATCATCCAACCCCTGCACCCTCGTGAAGTCTGTGCTATGACCTGGCAAAACATCCTAGACGAGCTGAAAAAAGTCGCTCTGACAGTCAGCAATCAAGGCCCAGCATCTGAGAGTATCCTCGGAGTTAAACACCTGACACTCCAGCATTCTGCAGACCACTGGGAGGAGCTTCATGCTCCCGTTCATGCCATCTTCGGTTGGGGACAAGAAGGAGGTCTACTATCTTCGAAATCGAGTCAGGCAGACTTTCTCCTTATACACGACTTTCTGAATACCTTTGCCCACGTCGAGCAAGATGTCGGGGAAGGATCTTGTCTGTCTGCAATGGTTCCTCGAATGGAAACAGCACTTGAGCTCTGGTGAGTTATCATTTTGTCAGGTGACGGCAACTCATCACTCACTGAACAATTGTAGTCAACAGGCTCCTCGGTCGTCACCTGCATATGAGTCATCAACATGTGCTACAAGCCATAGAAGCCAGTTGGTATCGCACCCCTCTTGTACCACCAGTACAGCATCATCCACGAAGTTTGCGGACGACCAGCCAAAAGAGTGTATTGAGATTTTGGAGAGTGACGAGTCAGATGCCCACACTGATGACGAACGGCAAGTGTTAAATTAGTAACTCGAAACCTAAAAGACTAATGTCCAAAAGAACGCACCAGAATCGAGTTCAGGCAGCTGCAGGCTCGAGAGTACAGCAGACGACCCCAGAACAACGAGTCCAGAGGTTAAACGAGGCAAAGACACAAGGACTTATCATTGATTTCGGGCCAAATTTCATCAAGTGCCGATGCAGAGTTGACATCAAGCTAGATTCTGGAGACCGTCAGACAGTTCAGAAGCTGAAGAGCGGCAAAAGTCGTGACAACCTGCAACTCCTCATGCACAAGCGACATGGCGGCTACTCACGTGCTGAACGTTGGACAGCTACCAAGGCAAACCCCACCTGTAACAATAGCAGTACAACATCAGCTCCTGCTGCAAGTTCTTCCGGTATTGGCAATTGGACCATTGCGAAGCAGCTCATCTCAGCCGTGCCGCGCCTCGAAAATCATCGTAAGTATCACATTCAATTGCTCATAATCACTAACACCTGATTTTTGCACTTCAGTTCCTGGAATTATGACACGGAATGTCAATGACATATCACCACTAGCGATTGGGTCATATGTCATCATGCAACGCTCGCAGGGCCGCTATCTTGGCCAAGTGGTCTGTATGTACAAGAAGAATGGTGGCGGTAAAGGCACTTGACACGAGAGTGTTCTCCTTGCTGACAGCAAAGATGTTCCTTCATTGACGAACATAGGACTACGTGTTTTTATTCAGGCAAGCTGTTGTTTTGTCACTGCTTGTTCACACTAAATTTTGGTTTTTTGGAAGACACATCCCGAATAGTGATGTGCACGGCCCGGCTTGGCCTGAAAGCCGTGGCTTCGGCCTGGCTTCAGACGGCTTTGGCTTTGAAGAACTGTGGGCCAGGCCAAAGCCGTCAATGACGGCTTGGCTTTGGCCTGGCTCGGCCTGAGCCACGGCCCAAGCACTGAAAACAGAAAAAAGGTTCAGACACATACTATTTACACGAAGTCGCTGTCTGATTCTACGAGATCCTCATCTCCCTCCAGAAGAGCATCCCAACCTTCATCCTCAGCATCACTCAGCTTCTCGGAGTCGTTAGTGTCTGACTCAATATCCAAGTCCTCGAGAGCTTCCTCAGTTGATGATGACGGTCCAGGCTCACGGAAGAGTACATCGTGGCGGAGGGCACATTTGACGCACTGAAGTGCCTCAACGATGTCACCCTTGAGACGGTTTCGGCGCTTGCTGATAGTGATACCGCCCTGTGAGAACGCACGCTCACTTGAAACTGACGATGCCATAATTGACAGGTAGTCACGAGCAATTGAGGTCCATACTGCCCCATATCTGTGTCCGTTAATCTACAACAAAGAACCAGTCAGTAGCGAGAAGAGATGGACTCAGTTGTGTACTTACTCCCCACCATTGGATTGCACTCATTCCCGGTGGAGGTTTTGTCTCTACAGCATCAATATAGTTTTTGAAACTCGCATACCATGGTCTAGATGGATCTGTATGAGTGACAACAGTCTCGTTGTCGTCATCTTCTTCGGAGCTTTGTGTCTCGCGAATAAACTTCTTAAGCCCGCTAGCCTTCCCTTTCTTGGCCAGTGATGGTTGCGACGTAGATGCTGCTTGGCCCAATTCACGATAGCGAGCCTCGAACTACATGGTTTGTAAGTGAATGTGAGCTGGTTAATAGTTCAGTCAGACATACCACTCGTTCGGCACAATTAAGAACATCATCTTGCAAATTCTCCGGCCAATTCTTTTTGAAATACAACATTTTACCTGTCGGATCAAGCACTGCATGCAACATTAACATCGAAGACATATGGAACATGAAACAGTCAGCACGTACACATGGTCATGACATAGGCCGGTGAGCCAGTGGTCTTCTCGTAATATTCGTCAAGCTTTTGTGCAGCGGAGAGCAATGCAGGTGCAAAATGTGCATATTTTGGCCGTCCTGCACGTGAAGACCAAGCTCTATGGAGAGTCTCGAGTGCAGGGATCGCAAGATGTAATGTAGTACTCGATTCGGACGAGAACGCCTGCTGAGCCACGTCTGCATACTGAAATATCAAATCAACAACAGCATTATATCAAATGATGAAGGTAACTTACAGATAATAAATCAGCGAATTTTCCAACACGGGTCCATTCAGCTGGCGCCAACCTAAGGAAGTCAATCTTCGCCCGCTTCGTCAAGTCTCGCTCTTGTAGCCCCATCTCGTACACGAAGACGTCAACGTGCTGTTGGGCAACGGGAAATCAGGGGGGATATTCGGGACAAGCAAACAGATAGGTGATGAACCTGGCATGACTCACCTCTTTATTGGTTTCTGCACGATTAATCATCACATAGGTCGATGACCAACGAACCTTCATGTCCAGAAGGAGTTGTGTAGGGCGAGAGATGCCAGCCTTGACTTGGACCATTTTGTATAGTTCCTTGCGCTTCGCGGAAGATCGCTCCTTTGAAAAAATCAGTAAATCATTGTGCGCAAAGAGAAATCAATCACCTTTACACATATTGAACGTATGAGGCCAATCTCATCACGCTCACGATGCATGGTGGTATCTGGCTCGTGAGCATGGGGGTTGTGAGGTTCGTAATGCGGCGCTTTGCTGTATGTACTGATCAGTACTTGGGTACCGAGATTAATTACATGAGCGAGACAGCTGTGAACACAATTGTGAGTCATGTTAGCTGCAAGACAACGAGCAACGTACTTGATCCTTCGTTCACGCCAAGGGAACTTCTTCTTGAATCGTGTTTCATAGAGTCGAGCGAACTCCTCGAGCATTGTGCCATTGTTGGCAGCATTATCACAAGTAACATGGCCCAACTATATATCATGATTAGACAAAGCCAAGCTGAATGTGAAGATGACATGCCTTATGTGCGATACCAACACGATCTAGAACTTTGAACAGCGCACCTCCGAGACGCTTCCCGTTGTGTGCATTATTGAGCTGGGTAAAGCCGAGAAGTGCCGTTTCACTCTCCCATTGCATTGTTGACTTCTCTTCGATCCAGTGTCCAGTGACAGCGAAATATCCATCGATATTGGTAGCTTGCCACGCGTCGCAAGTTATATTTATTGTGCCACTAACAGCAGCGCTCTGTGTTGGAAAATGAGATGTAATGAAGCAGCACGCAGCACTAGATTGCAACTCACATTTAACGTCGTCCGGAGTCTCGTCAGGTGATTCTTGAATATTCGCATGATTTCAGCGCGGGTGGCTCTACGATTGGGGATTTTGACTCCGTTCGTTGCCCGTGAAGCGACATCGATCATGTCTTGGAACTTTGGATGGTCGAGGGCTTGGATAGGCTAGGTTAAAGTGTGTCAATGGTTGAACTATTATATCAAGGGAATCATACATACTTGGTCTGTTGCAACTAACCATTCGATTGCGGCTCGTTTGAATAACTTATCGGAGTATGGTATAACTCGCTCAGCAAGTTTGCGTTCAGTCAGGTGCGAATTGATGGTCTGCTGCGCCTGCTCAGCTTTCTCCTTCCGAGCTTTGATATCGCCTGGTAGCATAGACTCAAAAGAGTGCTTCTTTGCCCACTGTCGATACTTTCCCTACAGTGTAATCCGAGTCGTATATATAAGCACAATGAAACATATGCGCAAAAATATGCACCGCAAAATTAGCCTCGGCGTGACGACGAAGTGTTGTAGATTCATTGACAAGAATACATTGCTTCCTGTTGATTTGGTGTGAGTGAGTGAGCACAACCATGACCTCGTAGACTTACAAACATATCTTGCACTTTCGATGCTTTTTAACCTTGCCATTAGTTTTTGCATGATTGAACGTCGCGCCAAAAAATGCATCGAGATCGGCAGTTTTGCCTTCGCGTGTTGGAGCCGTGTCTGCAATGGGTTGGACGTCGACATCGATTTAAATACCATCATTGTCGACTAAATCATCAACTGGCGCAGCTAATTTGCGCAACCTTTTTGCTGCCAAAAGTTTGGTATCAGTTTTATGATTCACGACGGCAAATACACTTACGTCGTGGATTGGTGCGCGCATCTTCATGTTCCTCACCACCAGATTCGTCGTCAAGAACTTCTTCAACGCGTGTCCTTTTACCCTTTTCGAGTGCAGCCGAGCTTGAACCTGATGGTGCAGTGTCACGCGGAGGTGAATTCAGGGATGTGCTGGGGGTGGTTTGATCAGCGCCAGCATTGGAAGCATGTCGAGTATCAGGCAACTTCGCAGCCTCTGCTGCACGAAAGGCATTGATAGCCTTGGTTTGTGATGGGAGAGCCGCCTTCTCAGAATGTTGGAGAAGGGTGGCGGTAGGCTTGGTTCGGCGGACTGGCCGTGCACGACATTCATCGTCGCTGTCTGTGTGGACAGTTCCAACCATCAGAGACAAGTGGTGAGAGGTGGATATAAAAAATAAAAATTACCGTCACAAATGCATGCCTTTTATCTGAAAACACATGTGATGGTTGTCGCCAAGCCTGTGACTTGAAGTTGCAAGAAACTTGCAAAGGAGGGCAGATTACTGAAAATGACGAGTGCGCTATCTGGCAAGTGAGTTGTGTCGAGCTTGGAAAGAATGTCTGCAACTCACTGTGATTCTGACACATGTTACCACATGAACATGCACATGATGTAAGTGATCGAAAAGCTAAAATGAGACAGAAGTCAGATTCTCAATCGACAATTCTCGACCGACAATCGTCAAAGAGTTTGAGTAGGCACACTATAAGCCGCGGCCTGAGCCGGCGGCTTTGGCTTTTCATATTCCCAGGCCAGGCCAAAGCCGTCACGAGGCCGTGACTTTGGCTCGGCTCGGCTTGGCCTATTCAGGCCCGGCTTGGCCTGGCCCACGGCCTGAAGCCGGGCCGTGCACATCACTAATCCCGAAGAAAATGAAAACTCTTTTTGGCACCACAGTAAGTCTACAGGACACTTATGGACACTTGCCAGTATCAAGGAGCTTGTCTACAATCTCGGAACATCCGCGCTCAATGTCTCAGAGGGCCGGTATCATGCTATGAAACCATGGGCCTTTGAACGGTAAGTTTGAAGTCTATGAAACACCGTAAAACATAAATTTATCACTGTCTACAGGTGGGAAGCAGCTGGGATGGTGGCAGTGCGCGAGATTCTTGTGTCGCAGTTTGCGGTACGGTCTCGCAAGAAGCAGAACCGCAGGTTTGCCTAGGTACTTCAGTAGCACGGCAATATGTTTCGGAAATTTTCCTTTTTTGGTATGTTTTGGCTACCATGCATGTCCGAAGTGCGCCCCGCAAGCCTCAAAAGTGTTGCGCCCCGCAAGGAAAATTTTGAAAATTTGCGGACATGCGGTATAGGGAGCAGCCGGGGTCCTATCAAGACGTGAACTCAAAGGCGTTGTGAGATGGGTTTCGGCTTCTTCGTCGGTGTTGAGTTGAGATCGGGGGAAAAGTGAGGAAAGACGAGCTAGGAACACGTGTGGATCTAACCGCGAAGGCGTGGAGGATTTCTGAGGTTCGGTTTGAGGTGGTGAGCGGTGAATGAATGACGACAGGCGAGCGAGGCGTGTGTTTGGATGGAACGCCGAAGGCCTTGAAGGTGGCGGAAGTTCAGTCACATTACCATTGTTAGGTCGAAATTGGCGGATGAGCGAGGAAAGGCGAGCGAGGAGGGAGGAATGAGGGTGTCCACCACCCATTGGGGAGGACTGAGAGCACGGAGTCTAAATAAGCACGAAGTAATAGAAATACTGATTACGCACGTTGACAAAAAAATTTGGCGAGAGTCCATCGACACCGCCAAACTGGCCAGGACATCGCGTAGCATCAGCCTGGAATATTACCGGTATAGTGAATGAGCAGGATTGCCAACATTTAACATGGCACGTACTTCCAAATATGACTTGTCACTGAGCGACGAGCGGGGTGTGTGCTGCATGTCTGAATCATCGATGGACAGTAGGTCTTCAAGGTCAGCTTTTTTAAGAATGGTGTGAGCATCCCATGTGTACGTATTTGTGTCATCACAAGCAGTGACTAGCACCTTTCCATCAGGGGAGAGGGCTGCGGAATGCAAATCCTTTTCATGGTGGAGGGGTGGTCCGACTGGGAGGTTTGTGTCGAGATTCCATAGACGCGCTGTTGAATCGAGTGATGCACTTGCAAGGAGACGGTTGCTCCGAGACAAGGAGATGGCGGTGACATAGTAAACGTGACCTTCAAGGATAGCGACCTGCTCCCAAGTGGCAGTGTCGAATATCCTAATTGGGCCTAATGAGCCGGAGATAAGATTCTTTCCATCCGACGTCCATGCCAAGCTGCTAACCAAATGATCGTGTTTGAGTGTGGTGAGCAGCTCGCCCGTCTTTGCATCCCATATTTTCACAGCATTCTCCCAGTTTCCGCCTGTTGCAAGTTTTGATGAGTCAGGCGAGTATGTCATCGCCCACACCCAACGGTGGCCAGTTTCGATTGTCAGGACAGTTTTGCTGCCGTTGATATCCCAGACGCTTGCTGTCCCATCCCAGGATCCACTTGCTACTCGCTCACCATCTGCACTCCAGCACAATGCGCACACAATACCGCTGCGTCCTGACCATTTGGAAATAACCTTTCTCGTCCCACAACCTCACCACCCCATTGGTTCCGCTGACAATTGTTTTTCCATTTGGAGACAATGCCATGGACCACACTGTGTTACTCTTGTCCCACAAGTCCTCGCTTACCTGTGTGTCACTCTCTAGATCCCATAGTCGGAGTGAGCAATCAAATGAACATGTGATGATGTGTCGTCCGTCAGGCAAGTACACAACACCACGTACTGGTCCAGTATGGCCTCGCATCGTCTGGCGTGGCATGATCGCTGGCGTCTTACTGGTAGAGGAAGACATGGTCTGTGCTCGGGGTCTCAACTATAGCGGATGGTCGACTGCGTATGTCTGCCGGGATTTTTGAATCAGACCGGGTTATCCAACAATGGCAATGAGGGGCCTATCTCCTTTCAATTTGATGCTTGTCAGAACCACATAAGCCATGTCTCACGAGACAGCGTACTTACAGGATTCAATCCTCACCCACAAGACGGACAATGTATGCAGGTGTTGCGAAATTCAAGAACGCGCAAGAGATCTTTGTGGGTATCCGAAGTCGCTGGTAAGCAAATCATCAGTTTCAAGAAGAGCCTAGAGCATCGCTCACGAACAACAATGTTCTGGCAAGCCCAAACCCGGTGCTCAATCACCAGCGATCAATGGGTGTCTGGTTGGGAGTTGAGGGCAGTCGTTCGTTCATGCCGTTTTTAAGGTGCGCCCCATGCGTTGTCCTCGTGTTCGCTTCGCAGCTTCATTGCTGTGTAGACGAAGCGCTCAGGTCTGCGATCGGCGCTATGTGCTGTGCATCTTCCTATACGTAATGATGCTTCTAACAAACATTCGGCATCGTCTTGTGTTCCCTCTCCATTCCACACGTTTCTTCCGGCCCATGTTCGAACTCGATGCTGTCAACTTTTCAGGATGTATACGGGCTGTGCGGAATGCCAACAGTATTAGTATCCATCCTTCGACCATTACCTTTGAAGCTTTTATGACTCGTTTTGCGGGTGCCCTTGGCATCAGAACTGACGATAAGTCACAGATTCATTAACGCAAGGATGCTGTGATGTAGGTGACATGAACAATCGTCACCTCGTGAAGAATGAAAACGATGTATATCATCACCAGAGTCGATTTCCTGGTCTGAACATCGTCCTACTTCGTAGAAACAGAGAATCTCACGCCTTCACCATCAGCAATGCTGATAATCTGTGCCCGATTAGAGCGTGTAAGGACGGCGATAGCCTGCCGCAATAGTGGTGTAGGAATGCCAGAAAGAGGTGACGGAATGGGAGGGTCTGAGATCTAATAAAACGTGATAATTGTGTTGAACTGATCAGTCGCTGTTGCCTAAACTCGTAGGACAAGACACCCTGAGTTTACTTTCAGTGGAAAATTGGCTACGTACCCATGAATGTAGGACATCAGCCCATTCGTCTGGGAGACGCCAGTAAAGTAAAACTGCGTGAGTCTGCTTGGACGGCTCATGCACTGCGACGTTCTTCGCGACCATGGCAGCCATCAAAGACGAGAGATACGATGGTAGGATTCGACCTACAACACCAATGCCACGTCAAGTCTTCGCAGAGTACGAATTGAAAGCAACGCACAGTTATCCTCTCATTGCGGAGAATCTCATCCCAATCGCCATCAGGAACCTCCGCGTCCTCGACCCGAAGAGAAACGGGTTTCTACTGCCGTGCGTATGTCAGGATGCGGTGGATCCATTGCTCGGTGAGGTGAGCTTGGGTGTTTGGGTTTGATTGCTCACTGGCTCGAGCTGAAATCAGTTAGTATTTAAGTTAGGAAGAATGCGGACGTGCAAGAAGGGAGGCGATCGATGGCAACAGAAATCATTAGTGAGCAGGTGAGTTTGTCGGTCGTAACGGTGCACAGTGGTTGAAGGTATTACCTCAGGGTGTAGTGTGCGATGTGCGTAGTCATGAAAACGAGTCATATGCTAGACAGTAATTGCTCAGTCCTCGAATTTTTGCTTGCTCCATGCGTATTGATACCAGTTTTTGGCTCATCAACGAGAGTTCTCTCAATGAACTCAAAACTGGTATCAATACGCGGCGAGTCGCAGCTTTTGGGAGCAGTCCCAATCTTTCTACAATGACCTCTACTCGTTATAACAAGGTTAGAGGGAGTCAGAATATATAGCGAGAGGGAAACAAACGCTGAGGTGAATCATACTTGAACTTGAAGCGGGTTGCTACTAATACCAAAAAGAGTTACATAATCGTGTGGCTTCGGAAGTGAATCGCAGCATCGCCTGTATACTTAGTACGTACCAGGAAGCAAGAAGAGTCAAGAAAGGTAGTGCCAGTGGGGACGCCACGAATGCTAACACTCGTTAAGCTGGCTCCACCTCCCCATCAAGTCGGCCTCTCGGTGAGTTTCGTAGATCGTATTGCCTCATCTGATCTTCAACCAAGAGTCCTAGTATTGATGGCGTCCTACGCAGATTCGCAGAAGTTTTGCCAATCGTATCATTTAGGAACAACCATATTCTATTTGGTCTGCTCACGAGACTCGGGACCACGTATTGTTAACGTTGGTTCCATATTATTAGCTCAAGCTCTCAGGCCGAGCCAGTAATTGCCACGTCAGCTGTAGGTAAGTTCTAGTGAGCTGTGGAACGAGTGCGGACCCGGGAAGACGCATTTAGGACGAGTTACGACTCATGACTCGTACAGCAACTGCGGAAGCGCTACCCACGGTCAGCCTGCGACTATAAGAACCTGCCCTTTGGTGATTCCCTTCTCTTCCCATACAATCACCAACTTGAACACATCATAAACTTTTCTCAACAGTAATCATGAGCAACCCTTCACGAGGCAGAGGCGCCCCCCGAGGCGGCTACCCTGGTGGCCCTCGAGGGGGTGCCGGCGGGTTCATTGGAGGAAGAGGCTCTAGTACGAGGGGCGGATATGGCGGTGGTTCCAGAGGGGGAGTACCAGGAGATTTGATCTTCCGGGGCCCTGCATCTGTAGACCAACGTCTCGCTACCTTGGATCAACTAGTCTCTTCCTTCAACAAACTCACCTTCAACCCTGAGCGCCCTCACCGGCCTGGCTTTGGTACCCTTGGCCGTCCAATCACATTGCGTGCCAATTTCTTTCCCGTCAAGCTTCCTAAAGGACCCCTTTACGACTACCATGTCGAGATTACACCATCCACAGATATCAAGCGCATTCGTGCGCGCCTTTTCGAGCTTCTAGTACAAAGCGATCAAGAAGACTGGAAACAGTTTGTGCCGTTCATCGTTCACGATAGCAGCCAGAAGCTTGTATCAGCCAAGAGGTTGCCCCAGCCCCTTGATGTGCAAGTCCAGTATTATGAGGAAGGAGAAGCTGGCCCCAATGCTAGATCCAAGACGTATACTTTCGCAATTATCCACACGATTGACTTGGACGTCGCACAGCTCACCAAGTAAGTTATAGAAAGCCTCGTCTGTTCTCGCGTCCATTCATGATGTGTAGGTATCTCAGCGGCGATATCGAGTCACGGGACTACGACGTCCAGCCACTGGTAGCTGCTGTGAACCTCGTGCTTCAAACGCATGCAGCGCGTACCGGTGTTCGTGTGGGCAAGAATCGCTACTTCTTCCCCTCGAGAGACTCTGAGCTTTCGCTTGGCATAGAGGCCGTGAAAGGCTTCTTCACGTCCGCCAGACCTGCATATAATGAACTCATGGTGAACGTCGGTGTCTGTATGACTGCCTTCTACAAGCCGGGCAACCTTGCCGATGCCATCATGGCGTTCCAGCGGTCGTCCGACGGCGCCATGCCACAGCGGTTTACCCAGAAGCTCAAGGTGACCACGAACCATCTAGGCTACAAGCAAAAGAAACCGATCAAGAAGATCATGCCAACGACTGCTAGACGAACTTTTTTTCACTGCGAAGAATACCATGGCAAGATATCTATTGAAGAGTATTTCAAGAGAAGTTCGTTCCTTTATCACATTCCTTATTGAACCGCTAATTTTTCACCAGAGTACCCCCACATCACGCTGAGACATGCAGACGACCTTCCAGTCGTTGATATCTCAGGTCCGAATTCGAAATTCTCCATATACGTACCAGCCGAACTATGCGAAATCGAGCCCGGACAACCGTTCAGAGGGCGTCTCAATGAGAAAGAAACTTCGAAAATGATTCAGTTCGCCTGCAATCCGCCAAAAGCCAATGCAGATGCCATAATTGAACGCGGTCTCCCCACTCTTGGGTTTACTCCCGAAACGCTGGGCAGCCCTCTGAGCAGCTTCGGCATTTCGGTGGACAATAACATGGCAGTCATCCCTGGACGTGAACTTCCCCCGCCTCGCCTCACCTACGAAGCAGGGGGGAAGCCACTCAACGTCAACAACGGCAGTTGGAACATTCTTGACGTCAAGTTTCATAACGGCGGGGCCATCAAGAGCTGGTGGGTGCTTGTCGTTAGAGAGAAAGACGGACGAAGTGTGTTCAGCGGGGCCGACGACCCGATTCTGACGAGCCTTTGGAGGGGCTTTGGCGAGAAATGCCGCAATAGTGGCATGACACTGGGGTCGCAACCCGTCAAGCTTGCCCAATCACTCATCCCGCGCGCCGATGACCCTAACAGGCAGCAGGCGCTGGACTCGATTCGTCAGAAGATCAAGGAGAACATTTCCGAGAGAGGAAAACCGTCATTCATACTCGTCCTCCTCTCTCGCCGTGACAACTACATTTATCCGGGCATCAAACGGATTTGTGATGTCGAGTTGGGCGTCCACACCATACATATGCTTACAGATAAGGTGGTAGGAAAGGACGCCAATAGACAGGATCAATACTTCTCGAACGTCGCGCTCAAGGTGAACACAAAACTCGGAGGTATCAATCATGTGTTGGATTCGGACAGCTTGAAATGGTTGACAAAGGCCAAGACGATGATCGTGGGTATGGATGTTACGCACCCCGGCCCTGGCAGTATTGAAGGCACACCATCGATTGCCGCTGTTGTTGCGAGCGTTGACAGTTCTTTCGTCCAATTCCCAGCAAGTCTCAGGTGTCAGGAGACCAAGAAAGAGGTAGACTATGTCCTAATGTTATCGCCCCAATTCTCATCCCTTCTTTGTAGATGATCACGGATCTGACTTCTATGATGATAGAGCGGCTCAGATTTTATGCGGAGAAGAACCAAACCCTGCCAGATCGCGTCTTTGTTTACAGGGATGGTGTTTCTGAAGTGAGACGGGTTTTCCTTCAATATCGAAGTCACTTGCTAATATTGAACGGACAGGGTCAATTCAATACCGTCTTAGAGGAAGAGCTTCCTAAGATTCTGGAGGCATTTAAGAGAGTCCCGCAGAGGAAACCATATCGTCCATTGTTGACGATCATCATTTGCGGAAAGCGACACCATGTCAAGTTATGGCCGACTGATTCCCAGTTCGCGGACCGGAACGGTAACACTCGTCCAGGAACCGTCGTTGATAGAGGCATCACTGCAGTGTACGACCCTTTTATTTGACCACAAGTTGATTGTTCTTACGTTTGATTACCCTAGGTTTGACTTCGATTTTTACCTTCAAGCTCACGCTGGTTTGCAAGGCCACGTGAAGGGAACACACTACACTGTGGTGTATGACGAGAATCGCCTCGGCGCGGATGAACTGCAGCAGGGTACGCACACTGCGAGTTACCTGTACGCCCGTGCCACCAAGGCGGTCAGCCTCATCCCGGCCGCATACTATGCCGATTTGGCATGCGAGAGAGGGAGATGTTACTTGAACGACTTCTTGAGTGCTGATGACAAGGTGTCAACCTCTGTCGTATCAGGGAAAGGAAGGGGGAAGGGAAAGGCTGACAAGGAGGAAGAGAAGATACGAGTGTTTGAAGAGGCGAAGAAAGCATGGGGAGATGGCGTGCACCCTGACTTGCGGGCGAGTATGTTTTATATCTGACCGTTGATGAGATCTCGAGATGCTACTGTGAATTGTACCGGTACTGTACTTGTATTTGTTGTATTCGTCATGTGATCCTGAGTCATCAGTTCGAGGGCAAAACTACAGACTCTATCAGGGAGGTTTTCGATAGAGCCGCACAACGCTTGTTTTCTGACGACGCGGGGCTTTGGCCACAATACCGAACGCGTTTTTATGTGGGTGTGCTACCCCCACTCGCAGATATTGTGAGCGACGCTAGGACTCAAGTGGGTGTTTTATCCCCGCCGTCCAACGTCTCGGGCGCAGTGGGCAACGTGGGTGTCTCATCCCCACAGCCTGTTAGTACGACGCTGGAACCTAGACTGTTGTCACGATTAGCGCAGGAGTGGCATGTGCGAAGCATTCGGCTGGCAGGTCATATTTGGGGAGAGTATAAACGACGTGTACGTGCACTTAGCGCAAATCCTTCCTCACACATTACTCGTTCGTCACTTGATCGTTTGTCGTATCTTTTGCCCGATAGTTTACGAGATTTGCTTTGATTCCTTGGTAGTTACTTCAGTAGTTGAGCCATCGAGGTACTTGGGTACCTGAGCTTTATAAGCGTAGATGGCCAAATATAAAATTAAAAATTCAAATTCATATTCATATTCATGGCACTCGCCCCGCAATTTAACTCAATTTAACTCATTCCAACATATCCTTTACACTTAGGCGGAGCTCCATCGTTGCGCAAGACGGTAGGTTTCTGTTTGTAGGCCACTGATGAGCAGAGCCCTTGCATTTGAAAGTTCTTGTCGTTCCCGCTGGATTCGAAGTTATCGGACTGGTACTCCAGAACTGAATGATAATAATGATTGGAACACTATGCCAACCTCCGACACCCGCGTCGTCTCCAACCCTCTTCCCGACTCGCTTGCAGTCACCCAATTGTTCGTGTCCATGTTACTCGACTCGTTGCACTACCGTGACATACTCCATCGACACCTGACTCACGCACCGGACTCTACGCCTTTCCGAAATCCTTCTGGAGATGTTCGCGCATGTGAATGGAGTCCAGGACTCACTGATGTTGTATCACGAGAAGGCATTCGTGTGGAAATCCATTGCAGCACTTACAACGACATGCAAAACATTCCACGAACCCGCAATGAATGAACTTTGGGCTAACATGCATAGGTTAATGTCACTGTTTGGCTGTATGACAAGGCCATATCCATTAATATATAGTAGTGGGAAAAAAGTCAGTGCGCTCTGCTCATTTCCTCTCGTTCATTAACTCACCACACATCTAAACACAGTACTCCTGTTTTGATCTCCCAAATTTCGAGACATCACACCATTGTCGGTGAATGAAGGCCGTCAATTCTTGTGTCACGCCGCCAGTGTGTGTTCAATGCAGATAATGCAACAAGACCGCTATTTTCACCTTGTCTTAGTCCTCGCGTGCACGGTGACATGCATGTTCCCGAGACTGCAGCCCTTGCTAGGTGTTCCGTTACCGGTGAGATACTCGGATGTTGGCCTCAATTTACGAGAGCTTGCTGGTGCCTCCTTGGGCGAGGCGGAATGTAGTAAGTCACTACTCGCTTATTATTCGTAACTTACGCGGGTATCCTCTGTTCCACACAGGCTGTCAGATCACCTCATACCCCTTCAGAAACGGACGGCACATAATTTACCTAGACCTTAAGTCCCTCAACCGGAACCCACCTAAAAGCAGTTTCCTTCCAAACTCATTACCAATCCTTCGCCAAAGTCCCGGCAGGTGACTCCCACAAACCAACCCTATCAGCGTCAAGGTTTCTCAGGCATGAACAGGTACGTCGATAGTGATGATGGAGCACAGGTGCAATACTTCATTTGCGCTGTTTGAACGAATCTTACCGTTTCCTTTAGGTTGGTCTCCACGACGAAGGCGTTGTTGGCAACGCGAAGTGCTGGTGGTTCATTCCTATCAGACATAGGATATCAGCTTGATCAAATGCTCTGCGCTGATTGCTTGAAAGCAGTGCACGTTGGTGTTTGCGTGTGTATTCGGCGAAACGCTCTGGGACGAACAGGATGAAAGATTTGGTTTGTGATCGAGCGACATTTTGAACTTTGGGACTAGTGTGGCTACTGGAGGCCTTGAGGCTAGACGGCAGTTCATCAACATTGCGTGACTGGGCGCCGGGCCCCAAAAACTTCAAGCACGCATCTGCAATTCTTACGTGTAGCATCGTAATTCATGCCATAATCCGGTACTGTATGAAATCAGAACCTGGCGTACTTACGCGCACAACAGGTGTTGCAGCACAGCACCAACAACAACATACCGTGGCGTCCAGCGCCAGATGCTGAACCCAAAATAAACAAACAAACAGCTTGCACTTAAGTGGCATAAGCTGGAGTACGTACCACCAATTCTTGATCTGTTGCACAACTTGCAGTCACGTCACCCACAGAAGTACTGCCACATCTTGGTGGCAGAGGTGATCATCGCATTGATCTGAAACTTCTATCAAAACCATTCAGTGTCCCCGAACAAAATCCTACCGTTTGCCACATGTTGAGTTCTAGTTGAAACCTTCGCATCCGACGGAGCATTTTGACGTAAATTTTCAGGAGAACCTACAGGATAGGGGTTCACGCTGTTCCTTGCGCGCTAGGATAGACTAGGACAAGCCAGCGGTTGAAGTCGATTGGACAATGTTTATGGGAAAATTTGGTCACAATTGGGCGTCAATCCAGGGACCAGCACCCTGGGGCCTGAGGAAGTCTGGACATGCTTACGCTGCACGTAAATTATTTTACCCTCTTCATTATCTGCGATCTGCTGGTTGGTCGGAAAACGAACCCATCCGACATGACTTACCCAGATCCCCCAACCATCATCCTAGGAATGGTCTTGAAGACCCATATTTCACCAGAGTTTGGCATGGACTGAGACTTCTATGTTCAAAGCGCTCACATAGCGCTCAGCGCCCATCATTCCAAGTCCCTGAGATAGCTGCCTGACCTGTCTTCTAAAGGGGTTTGTATTCGCTTATGAATCGTAAGGCTGGCGTTTGATTACGCGTCTTCACGCTATCATTGCTGTGCGACGTCCAAATGAATAATATACGTATCGGCAACGTGCACCGGCACTAGCACTGACTCACACTTTAAATCCCTACGATTCATTCATCCCCTTTTCTCCTCACCCCCGTCATGTCTGATATCGTCCCATACGACACCGTCAAGTACTGTCCAACGCTGGATGCTCACAATGACACCCCGGACTTGCACAGATCCCACAATACACGTACGAAGCGAACCAAACCCATCCCCACTCGATGGCAACCCCCTTCATCCTTCTTCCCGCGTTTGATCTTCCGCATGATGTGCTTTTGCTTGACGCTTCACTCGGATTTGGATTTCATGTGGGAGATCTTCCGAGAACCTGATGGTTGGGAACACTTCCATACTCTATACCTCGCTCAAATTCATCAATTGAGTACTGTGGTATGCCGGTATATTTTGCCGCGCTTAATCTTTCCTTATCGTTCTTGATAGCAAGGATTGGTCCTTACGACTGTCGCAGTCTTTATCTCCACTCCGCCCCCTCTGAAACAGATCGACTACGCTGATGATGTGCCGTATACACTCCTATCGGAGTCATTGGTGTTTGCGTTGTTCGGACTGTTATCCCAACTCTACATCTCTGTCGTGGGGCAGAGTTACCAAAAGCAAAAAACCTTCAAAGTGAGAAATGCATAGAACCCCGCGGGTCCCCGCCAACTCGTACTGACCCCAAGCAGGCTTTGAAGCGAAATCGGTGGCTATTCCTATGTCATATCATCATTCTCTCAATTCCGGTCTATATCTTTGGCATATCTCTACTGCTGCTCATCTTCGGTGCGTTTCCTGTCCTTCGCCAGAACATGTTATGCCTGATTAGCACATCTTGAATAGCAATCTCTGTGACGGGCTTCCTGTCCTCTTCGACTTCAGCTCAGATTTTTACCGGAGCAACTTTCGCGCTGCTTGTTGTGTGTCTGCTTGCTTCTATCATACCGTCACCGTTCTATTCGCGACTTCATAAGATGTTGTGGGGGACAACAGACCGTGACCATGATGATGACGAGGATGACGAGGATAAGTTGGACAAGGAGCGTGGTGAGAAGGAGACGGGGAGCCCTGCATGAAGTTTTCAAGATGTCTTCTCTCCGATGTACCTGATGTTCCGTGAATTTCTTTTTACAAGTTAATGGTGTCATATTCGAGAGCGGACTGCGAACCTATGCTATTTCTTGATGCAAAGGAACGCATTCCTAGATCTTTCACGTACAAGAGATTTCTTGCATCAAGACCGCTACAACAACTGTTTGTAGTTGTAAAACGTCCAAATGCAAGTGTATATATAAGCTTACTGATTGGCAGTCGGGGGAGAAGCGGCGACTATAGCTTCCTGTCCATTGATGATAGTCAACGCTTCAGCCACATGATTGATGGTGCTCGCACAAGTTCCGATTGTCATTCAACGTTCAACATTCAACGGTGATCATCAACATTTCTATAGGACAATTGAACACTGGATGAGCGAATGCTGATGCAGTCCAGCGGCCATTCCCTATGAATCAATATTATTCTGACAGCAGTGATCGTAACATCAATGCACCCCTGAAAAATTGATGTTCGGTGGACCTACTCGCCTTTCGAGAAGGTCAAATGAGGGCATTACGCGTTCTTGTGCGTTCTATGATAGAACGACGACTATGAAAATCACGCGAACGTTATACAACCCACAACGACAAGCAACGTTGATGATGTCGTAAGATGATAGCAAACGTATGTTGGAGGCTCTGTGAGATGCGGAAATCGAAACTGCCGGAATGTTTCAGAACGAGCTGTATCACTGGTTTAATGGGCTGTAAGCTGATGCCGACCTTAATGAGACAGAACAAACTTTATAGAAAGCACAGCAACTGCTGGGCAGGCCAATTAATGCGATGACGCAAAACGGAGAGGGTCCGACACTCCGACGTATCATGAGAGCGTGGTATTATGACGATAATGAGCTCATGTGAGCCTGATATATAACCACATCCTACTAGTGTGTGTAGGGGAATGCTTCGATTGAGACTTCTTTCACGCAATGGACTCGAAGAACGTCCGAAGAATGGATGTGTCAGTCAGCGGACCCTAGTTATCGCAAACAAACGAGAAATGCGGAGCAAGTGAAGCTAAAAAGCCCAGTGCCCTGAAACTGTGTGGAGATCAGGCTGGACAAAACAGGCTATGCTCCGAAAGCACTGCTAAGTGTGAGAACAGAAGATCCAGTAGGTCTGAGGCCATGGTGATGGATGAATGATGGCATGGGCCCGGGGGTGGCCGGTCAACGTGTCATGAGTGATGCGGGACCAGCGGGACCATTGGAAGGGTCGTCAAGGACCGGTCTAGCGGTCCGCCTTAGACCTTCGGAAGCACTGCGGCGGCATGAAACTCCACTGCACAGCGCCTTTGGTAAGGTTATAACCACTCAAACGAACGTTTTGGTTCACATCCAACAGTCGCAGTTTCGACAACATCCAAAGTAATGTCCACTCATCCTTCTCCAGACCCATTCCAACGTAGGCTCTTCATCTTTCTTTTTTACTTTTAAAAATCTGACATTCATTGACAGCCATGACTATGCAGTCGCCATCTTCTAGCGTGCAACATTCGCCCCCTGTTGATCTCAGACGTATGACGTCCAATTCGACACTACTTACCCCCCAAAAAGATTCAACTAGGGAGCATAGACTCTCAACTCACCCTTCTCAGCACTTGAATACAAGGATGGGCTCCCGCTCACCTTCTTCAATTCCTTCATCGCCGACATCTGCGTAAGCCACTCCAATTTCATCAAATACTCACACTTAAATTTATTGCCACCACAGCCACTCATCGTCATCTGCAATTTTCGAGCGTGATATTGAGCCTATGCACCCCCCTTCTCCCCCTTCTCACCCGAATCCCCATCGCATTGCACGTGCAAAAGGCACCGAACAACTCGAGCACGGTGTACCTTCTGTGCTCGATAGTGCTGCTTCTATTCTTGCAGCCTCCTCTCCCATGGAGGAAGATCACATTTCCGTTGTTAGTCCTGCGCGAGACCGTGATCGCCTCACTGCTAGCGGTTTTGCCAGCCCAATCGGTAGCTTGAGAAGCAGGAGCCCAAGTCCAACAGGAAGGACGAGCTTGTTGCTGAGCATCCCGACCCAGCAGGGACCCATCACCCCCCTAAACATTTCTACGCCGGGTGTGGGAGCGGGCAGTCCGCAGCGGCTGAGCATCCAGACCAGCCCACTTGCTTTTCCCTCAAAGCAGGGTACGAGTAGCAAGGCCTCTGGCCCACCTTCTGTCAGCACGCCTGCAACTGTATATTACTCCACGCTCTCATCAGTCGAATCATCACCTACAACTACGACTGTGGAGCATCCCCCCGCCGCACTCCCCCCTATCGCCATCTCAACACTCTCACCTTCATCAACCTACACATCTTCACCTTACTCGCGTCCCATCACCATCTCCCACCCCCCGTCCCCAACGCATGGGCCCACTAAGCGTCTCTCGTTCATGAGTTACGCCGATCTGCTCGCATCGACACCCGCATCAATGGTTCCGTTGTCATCATTCACCAACTGCGCAAGTCGCGACCCGCCACCTCATATTCCAGGTGTCGAAGGGTACGCGCTCAACCAACACGATGCTGCGAGTCTAAGTGGTCGTGAGCGTGACAGCATCACCATGCTCGATGACGTCGGTGGCGAGTGGCAGCGCGAGGGTCTCGGACGAGGCCTCGAAGAGAGATTGGAGGCCTTGATGATCGTTCCCAGCCGAGCATAACGATGAAGTCAAACAGTCTCACCTTCCCGACTTGCGTGTTCCGAATCCAACATGAAACTAATGATATCTTACGATTTCACGCTGTATTAATCCGTCCTTCGTTCTATGCATATCTTTCGCTATTCCTATCCCTATTCCCGCCCTCGATACCGGCTACCTACTTCCTTGTTTTCCACGACGTCGAGTCAATAAAATATCTATGTATGATCGTCTTATTTCGTTACTTATGATATGGCCCATTTCTTCGCATTTCAATGCTATGACGAAGGGATATTTTACTCTTTTTTGTGCAGATTTCCCCTGATGTTTAATTTCGGGTATATATTCGTATGTTGATACGATGCAATGGTTCAAGTAGTTGTTGTCGTTTAGATGATGTCTCTGATCAAGTAAGCATAATACATTCTGGAAAATCAGATGATCGTATGCACGCGCAGCAACCTGTCCATTGCGATTCAAGCTAGTATTCCGAAGGCAGTCCTTGAGAGGATACAAAGATCAACTGAAAAGCACCCACTGAAAGCGTCGAGCGATGAATACTAGAACAACCTGAACACCTGCTATTGCAGCCCTAGGCCAACCTCCAGGGACCTGCACCAACTAGAATATGCGATATTCAAGCGGCACCGTCTTGCTCTTCATTGCGACTCACGGTCTTCAGAATGAGAAACCATACCATAAGTCCGAAAATTGGCAATATACTTCGGACCCAGAATCGACACCAAATAGCAAGCGCAAAAAAAGTAAATGTTTATACTCAGATAAAGTTGGACGATCTTGGAGTGAGATGAGAACTCCGTGAGGACGATGGGCCGTGGCACTCGTAACCACGCATGACAAGGTGGACTGCTCACCAATAACCAATAACACTACTGATATACCAAAAAGAACGATCGACAGGGCTAAACCCAAGTGGTGCCAAAAACTTCTCCAGCGCCTCTCGATTATGATCTGTGACGAGGTCAACTTTGGGCTGCTGGCCTGAGAATTGACAGTACGAAGACGTACTTGAAGTGTTGCAGCATCATGATTTCTATGACTGATTCCAGTAGCAGATGCCTTCAACTTGAATAACAGCCCAAACAACGAAACAATAAGCAATTCAGCCAAAAAGGCATAGCATACTGTAGATACGTAGTCCACATCTTGCGGAAGTGGTGAGAAAACTGCATGCAGTGGCAGGCACGGGTGCTTGCTGCGCAAGACCGAATTAGTGCGATCAGTTTGAATGATTCTTGCCTATCGTCAATTAAGAACTTACCACAGTTATCGCTAGATCGAGCTAGGCCAGATTTCGACTAGCATGTAGCTCTTTCTAGGCATCTTCTTCAATTCAAGAAGTCGTATAACCATTGCAGATCCCTGTGCATGGTGAATATGAAACAGCATATATGCCGCGAAACGAAGAAGCGCGGAGGTTCCCAAGTCGATGGAAAATGTTTGCAAAAGTCCGGGATCTTTGCGCACTGACATTTCGAGTTGCACTGACAGGTCCCACTCAATCGCATCAACAGCTGGGAGGTGATAGTTGATTTCTTTGGGCCAGAATCCATTGCAAGGATTTTTAAACGGCGAAAATGATTTATGCTGCCAGTGCTTCAAGTTCAAGTTGACGATAGAAGGGTTCACTGCACCTCTGATCAGGTTACCAATCAAGTATGTATCTGATGGTATTACAACGTCATTACTTCAGACTTGCCGCAGCACGGAAGATCAGAACGGTGGGCCTGTAACTCGCCTCAGCCCAATGAGCGCCAGCAATTTTGGAATTCGAGCGACGGATGTACTTACGAGCTGTATGACTGCACAGCGGCACAAGGATTCCGCCCCGTGTATAACTTGAATACCGTACTTGTGCTAGTGAAGTTGAAAATTTCTCGTGCAAGAGTCCCACTTGCCAGTGTTCTGCTGGTCAGTGAATCAAGGTCATGGTTGTTGACGTGGGAAAGGTGAAGTTCATCGTCGTTCACCTCAGGCTGAACGTACTGTCAAGTCGACGAAGAAACTTCTTTTGTATCAGCAACGAATGTTCAATCGTACATAAGTACTACACACCCGTGCGGCGTGCCACTGCCATTCTCCTTGTGCATGCACATGTCAAAATGATAGTAGCGTTGGAGGGTGCTGGTGATAATATAGGACACGAGCGTGAGGCAGCCGAAATGATTTGTCAAAAATAGCGTCGGTACTGTGGCAGAAAATCAGTTGCGAATCTTGAGAACCGTTTCCAGCCAGCACTTACAATGATGTTCGAGATGTCTCATTGCTGCCATGATGAGCTTGCGCTGCTGTTTCCCACTTACTAATGGTGGAGACGGTTGCCTTGATCGAGGAGCAAGGAACCGATCACGTCCGACGCACCAAAGGCCTACATAGATACGAAAGCACGGCCGACATAGAACGTCTTGGAAGTCACCTGGTTTCAGTATTTTCACTTAGATTATCAAGGGCATCCTACCTTAGCTACTGATGCTAAACGCACTCGTTTGTAAAATCTCCTTAGAATTTCTCCCAATCAAACTAATAGGCTGGTATCTGGTTATCATCAATATTGCGCGAGAACGTTCAGTACTTTGTGCCGCCATCTAAAGTCTTACTGAACTTCTACCTGCCGTCACACTTTGCATCTGCATGGCAAGTATACATTAAATCTTGATGGCCCATTGGTAGCTGCCCAACGTTCGATACGCGAATCGCCGTGACCATGTCGCATATGCTTGAGAAGCTGCAATACTAGTTTGGACCATGGATTGAGTGTCAACTCAACATGTCAAAGCTCATCAAGAAAATAACATCACACGCCCAAAACACAGTGACCACCCACCATCATGATGTCCCACATGGCATGTCGCCTTGCTCGGGCCATACCCGTTGGGCGATATCTCTACGATATCCCAGCGGCAGGGTGCAGTCCACGTCGTCTTGTCGTCCCTTGCCAGCTCGATGCCAAGTAAAAATTGACTTAAAGATTGACTTGCTGTTGAATTGAAATGCGGACCTGTCAGCCGAAAAAGAATGGACATGTGCTGATAAGCCGAAGAGCTAATTAAAGTGAGTACAGTACTTGCTTATTTAAGTACACGAGCTATACTTACGCGCGGTACGTCAAGTATTCTGGACCAGCCGTAAGAAAGCTTAGGCGGAGGCGAGGAACGGGCGTGCCGCTCTCAATTCTCACAATTCCTCCAGTTTGCGGCATTTAACGGGCAGTGCTACCTTTACCGTCCCACCGTGTAGAGGCTATCGTGAGCAGCGACAACCACCGGTGGATTGCCAACTAGTGCAATTAATAATGGCGGCAGAACGGACTAGTTCTTCTAGCGGCGAAAGGGAGCACTCGTCCTTAAACAGCTCTGTTTGGCATGAAACGACCTTCTTCAATTCACAACGTGAAGATCGCATGGTCAGTCCACGCGATACTGACGACGGCCAAACAGTCCAGTACGCTGACCGCAATGAAGCACGACATCCGGAGGTCGCCCAGTACATGTTGTCCTCGCAAACACCCAGCACGTCCAACTTCGAAACGCCCCTCCTCCCTCCAGATTCACCTCAGTCCAGACAGACACCTATACACTCCTTATCCCACAACCCCAACCTGAACTACGTATCCTCTCCCTTGAACCCAAATCCCTCCATTTCGTCGCCAGGTTCTCCTCAGACCAATTTGCGCTATCGGTCGCAGTCTCACCAAAGCATGCAATTCAACCGCGTGGCTTCGGAGGACTCCCAGGTCCTCGCTGCATCCAACATAGCCTCACTTCCCTCTAGTCAGCGCGGTTCAATGATACTATATCGTCTAGCCGGAGAAGACGACCACGGTCCATTGATCCGACCGAAGCCACTCCCTAACCGCGATTCGGTCCTCACTACCTCAGGAGATTCCATTTTCTCACTTTCATACGACAGCAAGTACCCTTCTGGTGCTCGGAATGCACGTGGTACTCTCGTGCCCTATGTCTATGACCCAACCCTTGACGAGCCAGATGAAGATGACGGACTCGATGATCCTAATGACGACACTTTCAACAGCAGTGTCTTTCCCCTCAGAGGTATCCTCAATGTTGGGGTGCTCTTCCTCCTCATTTTGGCCCTCCTCTCTCTTTTCATCATCTATCCCGTTGTCAGTTATTATCACGATCGCGCCCTGAAAGATGTGATCACAAGCAACGTCCTCGTCAATGGAACCGGCCAGGTCCCGTTTCTGTGCGTCCCACCACTTTATTATTTCCCCTTGTTCTATTTTCTTTCGTGTGATATGGATCACCTGACTGACAGTGTGCCTATCCAGATTCCAAATGGCACAGCTCATCGACCCTGATACACCCAGTAGTGCTGCGACGCGGACAGGCTTTGATGGCCTCCCTTACGAGCTAGTCTTCTCGGACGAGTTCAACACACCCAACCGCACCTTCTGGCCTGGGGATGATCCTTTTTGGGAAGCTGCAAACATCTGGTACTGGAGTACCAACGATCAGGAGTGGTATGACCCCGCCCAGATAACAACGAGAGATGGGTACCTGAGCATCGTCATGGACCAGGTCCCCGAGAATGACTTGCCTTACCGGAGTGGCATGCTCCAGAGTTGGAACAAGTTTTGCTTTACGGGCGGCTATATCGAAGTGTCAATCAGTTTACCGGGGCCGAGTCAGGAAACACAGGGCTATGTGAGTGGCTGTGGCACTGAGCATGCCTCTCAACAAGAGTGGCTCGGGATGTGTAGTACTAATTAATGGGTGATTTAGTGGCCGGGCGCATGGACGATGGGTAATCTTGCACGTCCGGGATACGGTGCGACTACAGACGGCGTATGGCCTTACTCGTGAGTCCAATTGTTTGAACGGCGATTCAGGTACTTACTCTGCTTCAGCTATAACTCCTGTGATGTTGGCACTTTCCCGAACCAGACAGAGCCAGATGGTTCTGGACCAGCTGCTGCTCTCCACTCAAACGCCTCGAGGTCCAAGTACAATTATGAACTATCATGGCTGTCGGGACAGCGCCTCTCGTAAGTCATACCCGACTTCTTCTCACACTTTTTTTTTGTATTTGCCCCTCTTTATTGGCGCACACACCCCTGTTCACTTTCAACATTGGACACGCATACTACTTAAACTCTACCCAGGTCGTGCACTTGCACAGGAGAAGACCATCCCGGGCCATCCGTAAATGTTGGCCGTGGTGCCCCTGAAATTGATATTCTCGAGGTCGAGCATAACAAGCTGGGCTCGGGACAGGTCGTCTCGCAGTCCGGCCAGTTTGCGCCCTTCTCGCATGATTACAACTACTTCAATGACACCCAGGACGAGTGGTTCATCAATACGCCTGGTATCACAAATGCGAATAGTTATCGAGGGAGTGCGGTGTAAGTGCTACGTGATTCAACATCACATGACTATTGTTTCTTTGGGACTAACGCCTGTCTTCTAACACCTGTCTTCTGCCACCAGCCAACAAGCAGTATCTGCCTTAACTCTTCTTCCCGATAATATTTTCCAAGAATCTGGCGCGCAGTTCACGACCCTCGGTGAGCAATTTTGCGAACCCCACATTTTGGCTGTCTGACGTTTGTAGGCTTCGAGTATTGGTCGGATCCCTCAAATCCCTCAGATGGGTATATCGCATGGCAGACGGCCGGTGTCGAGTCTGCGCGTGTTGGCGCCGCAGCACTTGGTCCCGATCCTTTACCAAATGGCACAGGCGTATCGCAGCGACTGATATCTGTAGAGCCAATGGTCTGTCTTCGTCTTTCCCTGTGTCATTCCGCCTGATGAATCCATTCTACTAGTCTATCATCCTCAACTTGGGCATATCACGTGTGTTCAGTTTTCTTCCTTGTCGAATACTCACTGACGTCCTTTCCAGCGGACTGGCAGACGATTGATCTAAGCACTATGATCTTCCCTGCTGAGATGCTCGTTGACTACGTTCGTGTGTACCAGCGGAAAGGGCAGACGAATGTTGGGTGCAGCCCCGCAGACTACCCTACGGCGGACTATATCAACCGGCATATGGATTCGTACATGAGTTCGTCAAACTTACCGACTTTTTGAAGATAATACTGATGGATGCCACCACCAGATCCCAACCTTACGTTGTGGAATTATCCAAAACCAAAAAACAGCTTGGTGCGTCATCCTCGCGTTTGGACTGACGTAGCGGCTTACGTTCCTGATTTATAGTATTCCGGCGGGTGCTAAGCTAGCTCTAGCCGTTTGCTGATCCATCCTCCTGATCCAGCACGACCTATACTAACCTAACCTTATCTCCTCATGCAACTATTACTTATACTGCCCAGGGACTATTTCACGGCTCAGATATTTTATCCATCCATCCATTACTTAACCAACCAACCACACGCTCACTCACGCAACTAGACATTCGCTTGCATAGAACTTTGGAAATGCTGGGCGTTTGCACGTCATACATACATCAACATTCTATGGGACAGTTATTGTCACTGATGGGTCATGATTGTGCGATTTGGGCATGGACGGCTAACTACAAGAGACCACACCCACCAGGGTCAGCAGTAGCGGAGGAATCTCGTATCATCATCCAGACTAGCGAGGTTCGGAAGTGTTCCTCAGTGCGAATGAACGGAAACACTACCGAAAATGTGACGTGTGCAATTGATGTACATACGCCAAAAGTACTCGTCCCATCGATAGCGTAGGGGGCAAGACTACTTTGGGCTGAGTTTTGACCAAGTGCCGGCACAACTGGCACTTGGCAAAACTTGGCAAAACTCACCCTACGGCGTCATTTGAAAATATGGATTCGCTTGGCTTGTCAGTGCTTGATACCTTCGCTGCTCGTTATCTTGTCCGCTGGTCAGTGATCTCACAAAAAAAGTTTCAACATACATATAAAACAGTTGGAATTCCGTTGGAACACTAGGTGATGTGGTAGGCATCATCTTGGTTCGACTGGAGTGGCACCGTAGGACCCTGACGGAGAGCTTGAGACCGTAATCTGATAGAACACGAAGAACGAAGAGTTCTTGATTGACCTGATCGACACCAATATGGTCGCATTGAAAAGGTGCCACTGGAGGAGAGCATGCCGATATCCCCCGACAAGATCCTCAGGACCTCATAATTTCGATATGGATTGAACCACAGGCACATGGAAAAGAAGCATGCGGCGTGATGGCGCAAACTGCCCAGTAGGCACTGAAGATAGAAAGACGCCACCGGAAGAAGTTGTTGGGAACGCACGGACACGCGGGCACGCACACGGCCATCGACAACGTCGCATGGACCGAAGATAAGATCAGTGCCTGGGAGTTGACCTAAAAATATTGTGGGGGTTGTGGGATCATGGGCGCTGAAATCAAGAGTGTAAAGTTCAAAACAACGCTAACCGTGGTGTTCGCTGATGCGCCCATATACAAGAATCCAGTGTACTGCGGTAGAATGCAACGATTGAGATACTCAGCTGCTCATATATGGTGCTCATCGACATCGTTTAGACGTACGACAAGGCGCATGCGGATCATGAAATGTAAAAACACATGTTCTGAAGTTGGTTGGAAGAGACTTGTCAAATTGAGCATAAATGCTTACATAATTGGTTCTTTGCGTCAGCGGTGACAGGAACCAGTGGGAATGTTGCACATGCACATGCTGTGGCACACTGATAAATCCATAACTTCTAGGCTTCATAAAAGCAAATCCTCACAAAATGACAACACGCCTCAGGTCTCGGCTCCGATATTTACTTCCGCTCTCTCCCACCAGCAGAACTGCTAATCGTCCAGGATGGCAGATCGTGATCTCGTCGTGGGTCTTGCCCATGCTACTCAGCATAGCGACCCTGGTTATGAGTCGGAGAAAAGGCTCTCGGAGAGCATGGTTGCTGATTCTTTAGACAACGATGTCGACAGCATTCACGAGGGCTTGGAGTTCCCCACTGCGGAGGAGATGCTCACTCTCAGACGTGTATCTGACGCAATCCCATGGAATGCATATCGTGAGTTTGTCGTGTAGCCCAATTGAAGTCGACATTCATTTCGCAGTGATTGCTGTCGTTGAACTGGCGGAGCGATTCTCTGTGAGTTTATCCTATCGTGTCAAATCATAATCGCTCACTTAACATGCTTTTCAGTACTATGGTATGTTGCACACCTTGATCGCTATACATCATACCAATTTACCGTCACTTTCAAAGGCTCTAGTGTTGTTTTCGTAAGTAGAACTTTCATTGCTCACCGATGAATTAGTCTTACGAATGTCTATCTCCTGCAGACCAACTACATTCAGCAACCCCTTCCTTCTTTCTCCCGTACGGGCGCAGGTGGTGCACTTGGCCAATCTGGCGCTCTTGGCGCCGGTCAACAAATGTCCACAGGCCTGACCACGTTCTATCAGTTCTGGTTCGTGCACTTTTGTCCATATCTTGTTGTCAGTCCCTTGATTGCAGATTCATTTAGGGCTTACATATGTCCAATTGCCGGCGCGTATATTGCTGATACTTACTGGGGTCGTTACAAGACAATTTGCTGGAGTGTCGCTATTGCCATGTTGGGCCACGTCATAATGATCATCTCTTCAATCCCTGGCATCATCGGCGGCCATGCATCACTTGGCGTATTCATCCTATCCATGATTATCACTAGCACTGGCACTGGCGGCTTTAAGTCGAATGTCTCCCCTTTGGTTGCAGAGCAATATCGGATAACAAAATGTTACATCGCCACGACTAGTTCGGGCGAGCGCGTCATTGTTGACCCAGCCATGACCACTACGAGGATCTATATGGTGCGCCAAGTTCGACGCACATTTCAAGCTGCCACTGACACCGCCCGCAGTATTTCTACCTTTTTATCAACATCGGTGCTCTCATCGGTCAGATCGGAATGGTTTATGCTGAAAAGGTACGTTTCCAAAAGTGACCCTGAACCTTCTGATGCTGTGCTCTAGTATGTTGGCTTCTGGCTGGCCTATACATTGCCCACTATAGTTTTCTGTATCTCTCCTCTCGTCCTTTGGTATGGTCGTAGTCGTTATCGCAGATCTCTGCCACAAGGTTCTGTTCTTCCAGCCGCGCTCCGCATTTGGCGGTATGCCCAGCGCGGACGATGGTCGTGGAATCCATACAAGACAATCAGAAATCTCACCTCCGATGACTTCTGGGAAAGTGCCAAGCCCTCTAAGCAGGTTGGCGAGAAGCCCAGATGGATGACCTTTGATGACCAGTGGGTCGATGAGGTCCGCCGTGGTTTCAAAGCTTGCGGCGTGTTCCTCTGGTTCCCGCTTTACTGTGAGTTTTCCTTACCCTCTATATCGCTTCCTTTGTAGCTCATTTTGCGCCATACAGGGCTCTGCTACAATCAGCTTAACAATAATTTGATTTCACAAGCTGCAACAATGACTACCAACGGCCTACCTAACGACGTTCTGTCCAACCTCGATCCCTTGGCTCTCATCATTTTTATCCCGATATGCGATTTGCTGGTAAGTATCATGAAGGAACATAATTTCATCGGTCTCATTATGACAATCACAGATCTACCCAGCACTTGCACGTGCCGGTATCCAGTTTACCGCTCTGAAGAAAATCGCTTGGGGCTTCGGCACAGCAGCTGCATCAATGATCTGGGCTGCCGTTGTGCAGTACTATATTTACAAGACCAACCCTTGTGGGCACTACGCTGGAACCTGCGAGGACGCACACAAGAACCCACTTGTTTCCCCCCTGAATGTGTGGATTCAGAGTGGCTCGTGAGTTACTTTCCCAAGTTTGCACCCGTTTGTGAATAGATGTTGATGGTGCATATAGATATGTGCTCATCGCCTTGTCTGAAATTTTTGCATCGATCACAGGTCTCGAGTATGCATTCACAAAAGCACCGACGAACATGCGTAGTTTGGTCATGTCTGTGTTCCTCTTCATGAGTGCAGCTTCAGCTGCCATTGGCGAGGCTTTCGTCTGTACGTTGTCATTTGTCGTCGTCTGCGAACGTACTCTCACATAATTATAATAGCACTCTCGCTGGATCCACTGCTCGTATGGAACTATGCCATCAGCGCCATCCTTGCGGGCGTTGGTGGCCTCCTGTTTTGGATCGTGGTTCGTAAGCTCGACAAGGAAGAGGATAAGCTCAACAATCTGGCAAATGGGCGCTTCGTGGAGAATTCAAGTTAGGGCTCGCCCTGTTGTAGGCGATGTTTGAAACCCGCAACCTGTGATGACGTTAATGTACCATACACCCAAGTGTTTTTTTTTTCACTGCTTGTGATTATCATGATATTACTGGTCTCCTTTTCAAGATTATCCTCCGTCCCTCAATCGAGCGTACGAGCTACAGCTAGATACAGCAATATAGCGCTTGGATTGATAATTGCTGGGTATTTAGTGTGGGTACTTGGCAAAAATCAGCTGTACCACGAGTCACTAGGCACCTCGGCAATGTGCCGGTGTGCTATTAATATCGTTACCTTCGGCAATACGACGTTTCTGGCCCCGACAACCTTCGGCAAATCCTGCAAACCTTTGTGCTCGCTGTCTGCCACAGCGAGCTTGCATTTGAGGTCTTCCCTTCACTGTTTCGCATCGAACTTTTTATATAATGTCAAGTAAGCGTATGGTATACAATTCTGTCAAAATGTATGTCACGAATATCTTGGATCCCCTTCTAGGACATGCTCTCCTTCCCCTTCAAAACATGCGCGAGTACAAATGAATCAGTCCACAGAGACCCTCAAGACATCATGCAGGGCTTGTGCAGCCTCTTGTACTGCTTCTGAATCCTCCTCCTCCAGTTCCTCTAGGGTCTCTAGGACATCCAAATGAGATGAGATAATGGGAGATTGCCTTGTGGCGTGGTGCATGTGGATGTGAGGTGGCACATACTGCAGTCATTTACCCTTGATTAATACATACAGCCAAGGTCGAAAAATTCCTGTTCTACACAGGCCAGCGGCGGCAGTAAGCTCAAGCTCAACAACATCTTGTCATTGTCAATGAATGAGCAGCATCTCCGGTCAGCACAACTCAAGCTCAACAGATATCAAGGATCTTACCCAGTAGTGGACTGAAGAATATCCAGATTGCCTAGACCAGGAGATTGTCAGATAACAACTGAAATTCGATATGCAAACACAAGAAAAATCATAAGGTGCGTGATGGTAAACAAAAAGCGAGAAACAAAAAGAAAAGATCAAGGAGATGTCAAGTATCATAGACGACAACCTCGTCGTCGATGTCATCGCACTCATGCTCTGCAATGGCTCTGAGAACAGCTTCATATGCATGGCTGTCATCTGTAGGTCTACTTGAGACAGGTGCCAAAAGCTCGTTGGAGCCATTGTCAGATACCATCACAGTTTCCATGGCCCACTGCGGTGCCGCCCAACCTTTGGTAAAGTTAAGTCGCTCCTTTTTTAAGGAGAACTTCACCATCTGTAGCACCTCCATGAGGATTGGGCTGATTCAGTTACACCTCTTGGTGTATGTTTCGCTGCTTGACGAGAACACTCGCTCACAGGGAACAACTAGAGTTTAAAAGTCCGGTCCAGTCCGGTCTTTTTGCCTGTTTTGGAGGCAACCGGACCAGGACCAGTTTTTTTATTCCCACGATATCATCAAACCTGGACTGGACCCATAAAGACCGATGTTTTTGGTCTTTTGCGGTCCTACAACCGGTTTTAGACCGGTTGCCACCACAACCGGTCCTGTGGCAGTGTAGTACCCCTTCCCACGATTCTAACGGTGGTTCATTTGTATTAAACGGTTAAGATCTGAGCAAGATATGAGCATTATAAAAAAGGGTTCCCAAAATCCGCCCTGTACGTGAGTCAAATATGAAATGTCATTACCATGCTTAGGCTTCTTGACGAAATATGTGCTGCTAGTCAAGGCGATACTATAGCTAGTCTTATCTTGTCAATAGGGTAAGATATAAGCAAGATATAAGCTTGACAAAAAAATTGTTATCAGGCTTGTCTTTGAAAAATAAAAGTTGTCATAAGGCTTAGGTGTCTTAATGTTAATTGTAGTCATAGTCTAGGCAAGTCTATAGCTACTCATATCTTGTCGAACACTCAAGGTTTGGGTAAGTTATGAGCCAATCGGTGATTTTGACTGATTTTGACTCGCCGTTCTAACACGTCTGATCTTTGTGATAGTCTTGGAGCATGATAATCATCAAGAGTTATCTAAATTTGATGTTCCATACCTTTTTTGAGGTCTATGAACACACTGGTAAAGGTTTTTAAGCTTGGAAATCAATCCCTGGACCGGTCTTTCATTTTTTGCAAAAGTTAGGCAACTGCAACCAGACTTTCCTGGACCTGAGGCAACCGGCAACCGAGGTCCGGTCTTTTTTGGTCCAGTTTTGGTCCAGTTGCGGTCTTTTTTCAGTCTTGCAACTGGACTTTTAAACTCTAGGAACAACAGATGCCTGGATTGGGAGGTAGTCCATAGCAATGGCGTAAACCGTTGGGAACATTGCCTCAGACTCATCTGGTCAAAACCTCGTGGTCAACAATAAAATATGTCACTTGATGGAGACGACTCTCACCTACCAGAAGGAGAGTATATTCGTTCCCTTGGGGCTGATATTAGCTGTGCTATAAGCCCCAAACTCCTGATCGATTGTCTGGACAATATCGTTGCAAACTGGCAGTGCATCCCCCTCACAAAGTCTGTAGATACGGGAGCCTAGCGTGCATGACTGTAGTCTCGAGGGTTGTTGAGTTGGAGCCAGTATGTTGGAGGTCTGCTGTGCTCTCTTGACATGCCTTGTCCCAATGATCTGTAGCCCACGACATTCGGCATGTGGGATCAACAACTATAAAGTGATCATAAGACATCAAATTTTATAAAAATGCAAGGGACTGACACATCGCAACGGCATATGCATTTGTGCAGGCCATCCTGTCGTCATACTTATCCTCCCACAGTCAAACCAATGTTGATGAGTGGTGCACAGTGCGGGGCACAATTGTCCTCCTACTTCCAACCCTCAAGTAAGCTTTCAAAAGCTGGAACTGTATGACCCAACATGGGAGTGCTCTCACTTGACATGGATTGCTGAACTCTGTGTGGGGGCTGAAATTACAAGGTTAAATGCGACATAGGTTATGAAGATGTTGATACTGACCTCCAGAATTACTTCAAAGTCCTGTAGGAAATGCCATTCCATTGGACTCAACTTTTTGTCGTATATAGAGTGTTGATTGGCAGACTCAAAGAACAAATCAACTGCCTGGGCAATGATTAGCCCATTACAAATATTCCATGAGATGAGACCTCACCTGATGTAGATTGCATAGACAATTAAGCATGACATAAACCAAATCCCAGTGGATTGGCTCGTCGAGCAGGAGTTCGACTGTAGGGAGCTTTATAGGCTCACCTATGTGTCCTTGGAACCAATCCTTTTCATTACCTATCATGATGGTATCTCTAAAATTTGCACATCATTGGTTTGATGCATGGATGGAGCACACAAGATTTCTGGCCCATTCGAGAGCTTTACAGGTGATGGCACCAACATACTCCTTCTTGTCAATGGTTTGACCACAAACATTCCAGCTATTCTCCATGCATGAGAAGTCTGCTGTTGTGTAGTCAGGATGATTACTAAGTTTGATTCAAGTCAACATGTATTTGATCACATTAAACAGTTTGAAACCTATGAGAAACACAAGGCTTGTACACTGTATAATTTATGTAGAGATAGAAAGACATATTCAATGGCGTGATCTAGCAACTAATGGCTTTTTCCACAGTGCAGTTGGGTGCATGGGAGAGGCATTATGTTGGTGTAAACTTGGAAATCACATGAGCTTCCGAGTCAGATTGTGAATGGGAAAATGAAACAGATTACTCACACACAAGTAGATCTGTGAAGTGGTATTGCATCCAGCAGACATGGGGCTGCCTTGGCCATCCAGCATTCATTGGAGATTGGAGGGTGATGTGTGATGTGTGATGTGATTATCAGGCTTGCTGAAATCCAGTGAGCATGTAGATGGCGCAGCCAAAGTGGCTTGAAGACCACAAAGCAATGAACAAAGATGCCCATAGTCAGGGTCTTCCGAGAACACTTACAAATTCGACAGGAATTCCATCACATAAGACTTCAATCCCAGTGAAAACCTACAAGTGGTGTATCTCGGAATATCTAGAGTCCTAGATAGTCATAGATAGTTTAGCCATTCATTCTGTAGATCACAAACACTGTCAATCTAGCCCCAGCTTGTGTTACAAGATTGCCCTAGATGACACTTTTGTTAATCCTTCAACAAACCATATGCATTGTGGACGGTACTAGGACAGTATGGACTACAGGTGTGAGAACTACGGCAATACAAGAACAATGATCATGGCAACAGTGCAGGAACAGCGGCTTGGTGATGTGGGAGCAACAATGATAATGTGAACACAATATAACGATAATGAAAGCATGAGAAAAAACAAGTCAAGCCAACAACAGGAAACATAATGGAAATGAGCACACTAATCTTCGACAGTGCTAAGAACAGCGGTTGTGGAGGGGTTAGTAGTGGTGCTCAACTTGGCCTGGTACAAGAACATGTGAGTAGTAGGCTAGTAGAAGCACAAATTGACGCACCACTTTAACAAGCCTCGACCATTCCTCATACAATCGCCTAGTCCCTGTCAAGCTTGCTCCAGTAAGCAGCAAATTGTCTGACGGTGCCTTTATGGTTCGATTTGCACCAATCAATAGCACAAAGGTTACTTTAAAAAAAACCTATGTGAGACTCGACATGTATCTATAGAATAGTAAGAAAAACTTACCGCGCAGTTGACAAATGCGCATTTGTACGCATGACTGACATCGGGTCTGGTGCAGATCGTTTCTTCTTTCCAGTAGTTGAAGAATCTTCTGTGGCAGTGTGCACAATGGCTGATGTAGGTGTAGGATGCACGATCTCTGTTGTACGAGATTTCTCATCGCCAATTGATTGCTGGAGTTTGCTCAGGAATGAAATTGCCGATTGAGTGTCCTCTGGAGGTGAAATATCGTCAACGCTCGTCTTCTCCATCATAGTGGTCAAGAGCATCTCGTCTGAAAGCTCCCCTTTGACACTGGGCTGCATGTTGGTGCCAGTGTTTGAATCTGCTTGCTTGCTGCAGATGAGAGCTGTTGGGCTAACAATTTGGAAGACGGTGTTAGGTTAAATTAGAAGTGTCAGTGACAAGAAGAAAAAGTACCTGGTTTAAAATCTTCCTTTGATACTGTAACACATCCATGCAACTCTTCTCCAAGTGCTCAGTGAGAGCCAGTTGAGGGCGAGGAGCAGGCATAGTGAACACAGGATCCAGGGATTCAAGTTCGGGGGTGTCTTGCATTGCTGAAGGTTCTCCAGTGGGATTGAACATAGGATTGGGTATGGCTGTGACTTTAGAAGGGTTCAATTGTGAAGCAAAATCGTCAATAAGATCTTGGAAAGTAAGAATATGACTAGCCCCCATTGGCTCAGCATCAGCGTGGAGGTTTCTTGAATCATCAATCTTTGTCTTCTTTGAGGGGCCTCGGACAGGTACTGGCAGAGTGAGAGAAGGTGGCCGCTTTGATCTGGAGCTTGAATATGACTCTATTTTCACTGGTGCAGCCTCAGTCTTCACTTCTTTTGGCCGGTCTTTCCATTGTGAGTAGTACTTAGAACCGAAGGTCATGGCCTTCCAGTTGCCTGAGCATAGTTGGAACTCGCAAAAGGCAGCACACATTGAGTTGCAATAAAACTTTCGTGCAACATCATTGAGCTTCAGCCACTGGGTGGGTGCATGACCGTACTTGCACAGAGTGAAGCACAATGTGCGGAGTTTCTTTCACATGAGCTTTTGGCAGTGCTTGGTAACTATGATTCCTTCATTGTCAACCATATATCCCAAGGCACCTGAGTCTTCAGTGTGAATTGTTCGTAGAACTCCTCGCCCATTTTTGAAATCAGCTAGGTAATCTGATTTTCCCCAATATAAGACCACGTCACCAGTGTGGTTGTCAGGATCAAGCTCGCATGAAGTGTCTGCTTTCTCAGTTCCTTCAATGAGGGCTAGGAATGGGTCCGAGGGTGGGGATATATTATTTGATGATTGTAACCGTGTGAAAAGTTCCTCAAAATGTGAGAGGAGTGTATTATAATGTTTGCTAAAGCATTGATATTAGTATGGGTGTGCATACATACAAAATCACTTACTTTGATAATTTGAGCTGTCCCTCAAGTGTCGCAACTCTGAGCTCGAGATCTTGCTTCTCTTTTATGGCTTTATGCAGGGCAGTTTGAGTGCGCAATGGACCACATTCGAAAGGAGATACACCACTCCCACTGCTAGAAGTATAATCCTACTGTAAAAAAACCAAGTTAGCAGACAACAACATGACAGGTAATGACAGACACTTGTAAACATGTCAGAATCCATCTCAAAGTCTGTTTTAATGTTATGTGGAAGTGATATGCTGGGCAAGAAGGGGGATTCTGAATTTGACAGCGAGTGACTCGGCCCCTGATGACCATCAGAAATGTCACTGTATGATCTTCTTGATGGAGCTGCAAACTGTCTTTGTTGGTCTCCCATCAGTGACATTGTCTGCTGTTGCTGAAGAAAGCTACTAGTGCCATGACCTCACCAAGGTACATTCATCGTAGTTGCAACAAGGATAACATTTCTTGTCTGTTTGCTGTTGGGGTAATGCGGCTTAGTCAGCTGTGGGGAAGTTCGTATGTGTACGGTATTGGGTAAATTTACCTCATGCATCTCTAGATAACCAATCACAGAAATGATTCAAGTCTAGTGCAGTTTTTTATTATGTACTTATTGTGCCAATTCAGTGTCCTCATCATCCTCGTTGTCAACTAGATAACCTTCCATCTTTGCCATGTCCATACCTGGCTGCTCGAACATGAAAAACTGTTCCTCCTCGTTGATCTTGTGAGGAATCATAGCAACAACTGACTCGATTGCCATGACTGGAATGACTCAAGGGGCTGAATCTCCTTGGTACTTGCAAGAGTAAAACACATAACTTGATTTTCGCAAAAGAGAGTGGTCTGGGGGTGAATATAGTGAGACAAGAGCTAGTGGAACAAGATTGCTGGAGTCTGGATGGTCCTGGATTTCCAAAAAGTAGAAGACCACAGCAAACTGTGTCTTGCCATTGAGATAGAGCTATATAAGATACCGGTGAGTTACATAGGTTCAAATGTGAAAGTTTACTCACTTTAACATTTCGTGACCTTCAAGCATTTGGTCTGCGTTTGCACTGTGAAAACAGTGACCAGTTTGACTGGAGGTTTGGTAGCTGGAGCCTTGCCCATCGACAAACACGAAATATACCATCACGAGTGACAAATTTGAAATCAGAGGAGGAAGGATGATAAGTCTCAAGATACTGGCAGATTGTAAGGCTCTTGATGGCAGTTGCGTTGTGTCTAGTGCGTTCCTGGGCCTTCTGTAATGCATACCCTCTTCCTACATCCTTCGACCAGCGAGTGAGTGGAGACTTATTGGTATCAGGGTCTATTGAGGGTATGAGAGCCTTGAGTGCATTGAGTTGTGCATGACGGACAGCACATTGTCCAAGGTTAGCATAGGGAGTGGAATGTTGTCGGATTTCTTCAACAAGGTTCCCAATGGTCCGTTCCATGGTCTATTGTGAGTCACAGATTAGAGGACCCTTCGTAACAACCTCATTACCATAGTGTGAGAGAGCATGAATACTTTGGCGCACAAAGTGCAGCCTCTCAACTCGACTTTGGTAGTAGAGCACCTCATACTCGTCAATAAATTCCAAGAGGCAGTGTGTGGCTATCTGGAGCTCATCACGGGTGATTGAATGCTGGCTGATAAGATGAAGACCTTGTACAAGCTTGCAGAAATGGTGCCAGTAGTCTTCAGGCAGGATCTCGTAGAGAAGTCCCAGAGCAAGCCCGTATAGGTATAGAGTAAATTCCCAAGCTTTATACCCACTATTGATTTTCTCCTGAATATTCCGTGGTGCATGTCCAAAGCACCCTGGAAGATGTTGCAGACATCCAGCGACATCTTTTCCATGGGACTTCCAAGTGTCTCCAACAAGGACAGCCCACACCCACGTCAGCTTGTCATCACCAGGATCGCACACGAATGTACCACACCACAGTGGAATCAACAGGTCAGGTATGTTGAGCGAGAGGAGATGCATGATATCGGAGGCAAAACATTCAGGTACCTCAAGAATATGAGCTGGATCAAACCCTAGGAAGATACTTGGCTTTGAAATACCAGTCTCGAGCCGGCACCATTTGTATTCAGCTTCATTGGGTGATAGGAGGATGTAGACAAGATTTTTCCAATACTCTTTGTGTGAGCATTTTTTGACATCATGGATATCAATATTGGGGTGGTCACATCCAGGAACAGAGGCATTTCTGGGTTTACAGAGTGCAGGATAATAGTGAGGGCCACCTTCTTTGTGGCATCCCTTCAAGCCACAGTAAAGACGACACCCATTCTTGCCATGGTGGCTGATGAAGCCATTAAGATACGCTAGTCCAGGACCATCTGTGGTGGCAAAGAAAAGGAATGGATTTGATGTATAAAGGATATTGTGGCTCGCGTCCCATAATTTGAGGCCTTCTCGCTGGATGGCAGCTAAGTGATGAAATCCTGGGAAGAGGAACGAGTCTAAATTCTTAGGTTTGTTCGGACCAGGGATAATACAGGCAGGGAGAACATATTTCTTTTTGTAACAAGTGTTGGGGGAGTGGTTAAGTATGACCCATATAGCAATCCAGCAATCCGAAGACTTGTACTTGTAAAGTTGTGCCCCATCGACTGACATCATGAGAATGGGGTCACCCTCCTTGATCTTCCCCTCTGAAACAGCCCCGAGATAGTCTGTTCTGTTGCAGAAGTCATTCCAAACATCCTTGACCCCATGTGAACATTCAAGTTGCTCAAAAATCTCCTGAGTGTGCTCGTCAAGCCAATGCATGGATGCCGCGCTGTCAGGGTCACAATAGAGTGCCTGTAATTGCAGGCCAATGGGGAGGGTCGGAAATTGTTTGACGGGGACTTTGACACGTCCACCTGTCTCCTGAAGTCGTGTTTCATCATAACGAGATTTCCTGCATTTTGGACAATGTACGAGATCCACGAATGGTCCCGTGAAGCCAACACAGGAATCTATATACATATTGTGCATGACGTATTCGACACCGGTCAACTCAGCGACAATCTTGACTCGATGCAGCGAGGGTATATCATCTTGACCCTGCTTCCGATATTTGTCAAACACTTCTCGAGCTGAGTTGTAGTTACTTTTCGCATGACTTAGTTTGAGGTATAACTTAATAGCGGCAGCCATATCATCACCCCCGATAGATGGGACATCTTGCAATGGATTCCGGAGGCATTCAATAGCCTCGGGATCCAGTCCAGTATCTGGATCATCGAGGGAGGCTTTTTGTAGAGCAACAACGAAGGCAAGAGAAGTGTGAAGATCATCCTGAGAGATGGAGCTATAAATTTCATGGCACAGGACTTCTTCATCGGCATCGAGTGGGCTAGGTGGGTGCTCGCCAGCAGTGTCATCACCATCAATACCAGGTGCAAAAGGATTATGAGGTGAAGAGGGAAAACAAGGTGGTGGTGGTATATGAGGTGTACGAGGTGGAGAAGGTGTACAAGGTATATGAGGTGGAGAAGGTGTACAAGGTGGAGAAGGAATAGGTGATATGGGTTGGCTGTGATGCAGATAATCCTCATCTTCGACTTCCTCCATATAAGTTCGATGGTGCTCGCGCACAGAGGCAGATGGTGGTATAGTTGGCAAACCATCTAACTAATGTAAATTGAGTGAATCACTTGACTTGAAGTTTTAAAGAAAAATGTAACAGCTTGATCTCAGTGACATGTCAAGGGAAATCTTCGTCTTCAATTTCTTCGATACGTGTACGATATTGTTCACTTGTGGAGGGAGATGGTGCACAGCATAGCTAATGCAAATGAATTAGGCTGCTTGATCAAAAGTAATAAAAAACATACTGTAGTAACATCAGTGTGTTGTTCTTGCTGTGCATGCTCAGAAGCACGAGTAAGAGCACATAGCTCATGGATTGTCCTCGGAGCGTGAGTGGTTTCGAGGTTGCGATACTGAGCATGATGTCGAAACTGGCTTCTAGAAACCTTGTGAAGGACACCCCCACACAGGCGATGGCAGTCACAGTAGTATTGCTTGCTTGATGAGGCCATCCGAATGAGAAACACGCTAGATTAGAACAAGATGAGAACCTCAAGCATGGTACCATATGAATTTAACTTACCAGAATTTCAAAGCTTCCCTCTGCCAGTTTCACCTAGTTATGGTTTTCGCCCCCCGGCACACCCAAGGGAGTTACTTGACAAGATGGGTAGAACTAGCAATACAGACAGTAGGATGGATTTCAAGACTGTGCACGATCATAAATGGGACTATGTGCTATAGCCAGGTGCGCAATTGCAAGTTGCATGGGAATGATGCAAAATACAAGCTAAAACTGACAAAGTCGACAATGATGCGGGTGTGATTCGTGCTAAGCTTGTTTGATTGTGCAAAGCAGAGGTTATACAATGTAACGAAAAACCTAAGCAACATCATCTCTAGATATTTTAGCCATTTTCAAGATCGTACAATATTTGCATCAAATCCCAGCTTTGTTCCTAGATGTCCTGAGATACACCACTTGTAGGTTTTCACTGGGCTTCAATGGTGGTGTTGACCTTGCACTCAAGTATAGAAGAGCTGGAGAGTTTCTCATGGTTACTAGTTAACCATGGAAGGGAGCCGTGAGATAGATCAACATGTATGTAAGCGATTCAAGGTCGTCACAATGACCCGGGTCAACTCCCAAGTGGTTGTTGATTGAAACGAAGGCAGGAGTGCCAGTGAGACATTGATTCTGATGAAATGGAATATGAACCCTGGTTGCACTGTCCTAGTATTCCTTTGCAATACTGAAATCGATTATAAATGCAGTGTGCTTCAAATAGCCAAGGCCCACCAAGACATTCTGTGGTTTGATATCACAGTGAACATAATTGTGTGAGTGGATGTACTCAAGACGTTGTCTTCTTAGATAGATGATCTATAGATGAACACCTATAAAACCAAATATCTCCACGGCCAGTGATTCAGACAAATACCAATGACTGATAATGTGGTCGTTCATGAGTAACTGATCTTGTCGAAGCTAACTACAGTCAGGTGAAGATACTTCTTGAGATCAGTGGTGTGTGAGCACAAAGAGAACAAAGAGAAAAAGAAAAAGAAAATACTTTCCAGAACAAGACAAGGATGCCTTGCAACAATTGTATGGCGATAACTCATGCGAAGTGGTAATTATCGCTCCCAAAGCACAAACAGGTAGGATTGGAGATTAGGAACTGTCACTTGCTCAGAGAACCTTCTAATACTATTGAACCTGCTGCCAGGAACTCTGGATGGAGTATTTAAACAGATACAGGAGTGGATGTCCTTGGATTTCAATACCAAGTCCCCTTTCAATAGCTAAAGCCTTTTGGCAGTGCGATCTATCTCAGGATTCTCTACTCAGATGTGTAAGGTCAAGTCTATGATTATCGACTTCTGAAGTCTCCCCACTAAGCTATTCAAAGTCTTAGATGGAATAAAGAGACCACACATAATTTCACAAATGATTCGATTTGTGAACTTGGAAACTTGGAAAATAAAAGAAAAACAAACAAATGAAGCAGTACCAGGCTTGCTGGTTGTTGAGGATGATGCTCTCACACTATTACTGCCTCACAGAAGGGCACTTTCACCAATCTCACAGCTCTTCACTGTAGGATGGTTCTTGATCACACTTCACACAACTTAATGGGGAAATGCTGCTCTTGGCTGGTTGGCTTGCTGATTGGGCTTACCATTCTAGGCAAGAAGCAGGTCCTTATATAGACAATTTACAGTGGCTGTGCTACTACTAGTACAGTACTTAGTCCGAGTCATGCAGAGTCAGTATGAGTCAAAATATTAGGCTCCTTGGGTATGATGCTGAGTCATGAGTCATGTGACTGCTGATGACAAAGCAGGGGAAGAGTGAGATACTGGTTATGTAATGTACAAGTCCATATGTTATGTTGTGTTTGGCTTTTGTATTTCATATTTCTGTTAGGAGCTGAACTGGTGCAATATGTCGTATTTCGGGTTCCCTGCGTGTTCCCACAGGGTAACTTGTGTGAGAAATATGCTGAGTCATCTTTGAGCCGAACGAAATGAAACTGAACGTAAAAACAAATGTCCAAAAATATTCAATCCAATATGCGAGTTTTTCAAAAACAAATCAAAAAATCAAAAAAATATTCCTGGGCCATACTTTGGCTTTAGGTTGAAGGGGATTTAGGTATCATGGCTTCAAGGGTATCAAGCCTCTTGTGAGAGTGCTAGTCAGCCATGTACCAGACCAGTTTGGTGCAGGTTAATGTGAGAGCTGGAAAATAGGTTAGCCTATCTGCAACAACCCAGCACGAACTGACTGACCAGTTGGATTCCTAGATTTACAACAGTATGAAGGCTAAATTTTCGATCATGTGCGAGGAAAAGATCATGCAGTGATGGCCCAAGAAGGCCGAGAACCAAAGCATGATATGTGGACTCTCTGCCGAACCAGAGAGCGCAGGGTATCCCAACTCCACCTTCAAGTCATTTCAGAATGGTGTATTCACACTGTACAGAAGATGGCTGGGTTGTGATGGATTCGAGTTTGATGGCGACTGCATCATCTTTGATGATGTTCCGAGCGTGGTACACAACAGCTAAGTAGGGTCCATAGTATGTTAATTTTTTATAATTATAGTCAACTTGTAAACAACACACTGTATGAACCAGATCCCAAAACATCTCCAAGTCTGAATCTACCATCAACTCGTATCGGGACCTTGTGGTTCATGGTGGGTATACTATGAGATAACTTGAGCCTTGAGGCCTTGAGGAGTAACAGTCAAACTAACTGGGAATGAGACTTCAACAAAGATGTGATTCCATATATATAGATCAGCTTGAGCCGCTGTTGATTATTTTTGGCTCACAGTTGGTTCGTGGGACTCCAAACAGCTAATGAACCGGACCAAACTAAATATAAGTAGCCTGGCTCACTAGGATAGCCAAAATACTGGCAAACCGATGAATACCAAGCCAGAGCGGTGTAGAGATTCACATCTCTGTAGGCTCACAACACCCTATATTGCGACTCACCATCACTTGGATCATTGCTAATCTCGCACCATTATCCTCATATCATGTTTGCAGTCAGTCTCTATTGAAGTGCGACATTCCCACGCTTCGCGCGCTATAGGCGCCAGAGGCGCGCGACTTTCCCACACTAGGCGACACGTTCTTGCGCTCACGCATCCCGCGCATTCCCGCGCTTAAGCGCCCTGCATCGCCCATCATCTAAGAACTTTGGTCCATTGTCCAAACCAGCCCATTGGTGCATATTAACTATATTCCCATCATCTTTCATTATTACATACATATATGGCATCATTTCCCATTGACTAAGTAGTCATTACATAGCACTTACCTCATCTTGGTTGACTTTGTGTTGAGCTGAGGAGGCATTACTTACTCTTCTTACCTTCAAACCACGACTCACAATCTAATTCTCGGTCAATCTCTGCATTTTCTCGCACATTGCGCGACTTTCCCGCGCCAGTCTCTTGCACAGCTTTGCCTTAACAACTGGTTTTGTGTTCAGTAGCAGTCCCCTTAAGGGTCGAACGAGCTTGTCCCAAGTGTAGCAGCAAAGGCATAGCAAAAAGACCCAACATAGAGAAGTTTTCATTTCACTTTTCATTTTCATTTTGACTTGTGTTGCAATCTTCTCGTTGTGTTACCCACAGCGGGCTGTAGCCAAGCTGCGGTTAGGGATATGCACGGGTTTTGGAAACCTTTGCGGGTCATGGGTGTGGGTACACCCTGGGTATGGGTGGGGGTCTGGTCCTAGCGTACCCATACCCTTACCCGTACCCTTGCCTTGGGTTGACACATAAAAACAAATGAAAACACTATGAAAACCAAAACTCCGCTACTGTACAGCTGGCATACTCCAATGATACTCACTATGTAGATTTATGAATGATAGTTAGTGCTCCCTACAGCCTACACACCATGCAGCTCAACTTGCTTTCAAAAACTGCTAAACGAGTCACCAAATTGACTGACAAGGCCAGAGCCGCTATCGAGGAGAAGCTTGATGGTGCCTCGACGAAGAAAAGGAAGAACCACACAAGCGGAGATAGCACGGCGGCCATCAAATTCAAAAAGGCCAAAGCTACCCAGCCAGATGGTTCTGGCGACAGACCATCCTCGGAAGACATAACACCTCCACCACAGCTGGCACCAGTACCAGTAGTACACAGGGCCATTGTTCGGACTGAGGAAGAAGAGGCTGCTTTATATGATGATGTCAATGATGACAACGATGCTGAGCGCCGATCATCCAGCCCAGATGTTGAGAGTGTGGCTGACGAGCTAAGTATGAGCACCCTTGTTCAAGAAAACATTCTCATTAATAAAAATATAGAATGGTTAATGAAAGAATGGACCTCACCTGTATATGCATTCTTTGACCCAATGCCATGCATCATTGAGAATGATGGTCGGCGGGCCCATGAGTTCAAGTGTAGTGCGTGAGGATGCAAGACCACCATCCGACGGTATTTGGACAAAAAAGATGCCTGGTCCACTGGAAATATGCGGAAGCACGTCAAATCGTGTTGGGGTGATGCGGTACTGCAAGCTGCTGATGCCACAAAGGATGCCAGCAAGGTCTGCCCCAAAATCATTCCGGGAATCTTGTGAGACGGATCAATAACAGCGTCCTTTGAACGCAAGGGGAAGGGGAAGGTGACATACTCCAACCGTCAACACACCCGCGCTGAGACCAAGTAAGTCTTTGACACTATGCAACCAGACAAATTTAACATGACACAGAGCTGAGCTTGTGTGTTGGGTCTCTGAAAGCCTGCGACCATTCGAGATAGTCAAAGACTGAGGGTTTCAATCATTAATGAAAACAGGCCAACCAGAATACTACTTACCTTCCCCAACCACCATCTCACGTGACATACGACTTGTTTTCGTGCACACTCGACAACACATTGCTAAAATGTTGAGAGTTAGTGACTTAATGCTCAATATGCGTGAAACTGACTTGACTTACCAGGAATATGGGGGCAAGATCAATTTTACTACGGACACTTGGACTTCCACCAACCATAGAGCCTTTGTGGCAGTATCGGTCCATCTTGAGCACAATGGAGTCCCACTGAGTCTGCCGTTAGACATTGTTGAAGTAGCAAAGGTATGTTAAAAGACTTACGAGGTGCCCACACACAATGGCATGATGACTTGACCAGTCCCATACCGGTGCAGAACTTGCTGCAGTATTTGCAAAGATGCTAGAAGAGTTTGGAATATCAGACAAGGTACGAGGCATTTAGTAGAAAAAGCAGAAAAAACTTACTTGCTAAATTGTTCCACAGATACTGAGTGTAACATGTGATAATGCCTCAAACAACAACGTCATGAGTCCCTGCTTCATGGGTTCGATGTAATGAAGAAGGCTGAGGCTGCAAGAGAAACAGACGATGATGTGGCGAGTGATACAAGTGATACAGAGCTTGCTGATCTGAGCAATGAAGTTGAGAGTGAGGACGCCAGTGCCAATGTTAATGTTGGAGATGAGGAGTTGCCAGATAATAAGGATGGTTGGGTGGATGAGGTAGTGCTGTTGGACCAGGATGAATGAATTGAGCTGCAAAGAGATATCCGACCAGTAAAGTTAGTGCTTTTGAAGGTACAGTGTACAACCACTCATTGACACACCATCATTCCTTGACACACTCGGCCATAACTCATTAAATTAATGTTTGATCAACCTTGTGATTCTGTAGTTAGGTCTATAGATACATCTAGTAGGCATGGAATTTTTTTTGACCAATCTCATGGAGCAATGTTTCACATATGAATGGATTCTTACCGAAATGTGGCTCAAAATGGAGCATCAACTTTGTAAAGTCAGTGTACTGGGCAATACAGGTTATCATGTTGCTACAAAAACTACATCAGTCAGTAGGTGACACATTCACCAAAGTGTAGACCATAAATTGTGGCAAAAGAATTGATATTTCGCTGTGTCCGAACGTAGATTATGCAGTGGCCACTGAAGCGTGACACATCAAGGCACTTAGGGGCGTGGGAACCAAAAACACGTCAATTTGTATTGACGTGTCAACAATGAACATCAAGCTCAGCTGTTACCCTCGAGGATATGACACGGGATGATGAAACAGAGTCTGAGGATTCAGGAGAAGAATTTGAGAGCTAGCGAGGTTTGTGTTGAAGTGGATCGCGCGTGTGATAGCGTTATCGCAGTGATATGTCATGCTGGTCACAGGTGTGTCAATGACAGGTTTCATGTGACATTACTTGCCCAAGCTCAAATACACTCCCATACATTATTATCGTCAATTATTAAAATTTTAGTACCTCAGTCGTATATATTGAACTATTTATTATCATTCTAGTGCTTAGAAACTGCGATTTTCGAGGTGTTTGGTGTGCAGGAGGACAATTGACACTTGCTGTGTCAACGAGTGGTTGTACACTGTAAGATGGAAAAAAACTCAAGCGTACCTCAATATTGATGGCTCCCTCTAGCTGCGCAATCTTTCTTACAAACTGATCAATTCCACAACCATCTTGCTTCCTGCCTGGCACAAAATCTTCCTCGACCTGCAAATGACTCCAATGAATATGCCACAGGATGTTTGCACCCGCTGGAACTCGACCTTCGATATGCTGGACTATGCTGTTGTCCATCGGGAAGCGATTGACACAGTCACTCAGTGGCATGACCTAGGATTGCGCAAGTTTGAGCTCGTTGACAGTGATTGGGAGATTGTCAGCCAGTTGCAGGATGTATTGAAGGTAGGCGTGGGTCACTTACTGGAAATTGCTTACTAAACATGTCATTCAAGATTCTCAAGGACACCACTTTGTTTTTCTCATGGGGGACGCCTAATCTTGCAAAGGTTATTCCTGCAATGGATTTGATTGACGAGCGACTCACCACCTACTCACACAACAAGAAATATTCCCCTTCTATCCGTGCAGCTGTTTGCCTTGCAAAACGAACACTCAACCGGTACTACCAGTTGACGGACAAGTCTGAGGTATACCGGATTGCTATGGGTGAGTCTTTTTTTGATTTAAATAATATTATGATACTGACCTTTCTTTATTTATTACTACAGTACTGCATCCACGCCATAAATTGGCCTATTTCAAGAATGCACGGTGGGAGGACGCCCGGATTGAGACTGCGGCCACACTTGTCTGCGATGAGTTTGAACGGTCATACCTTGAGGTAGGGATTCAAGAGAATGGTGATGATATCGAGGTGTCAAATACTACGGCTCATGAGGTATGTGTTTTTCGTTATGTTTGCATGGCTCATTAACTACAACTTGACCTTTTAGAATTTATTTGACAATATGCCAGCACTGGCACCACCCAAGTCAACTGACCTGGGGGATGAACTGGAGCGCTACCTCAACGCCGATATCGAGGATGTCCCCGATCCTATTGCCTGGTGGCACAAGCGCTGTGCAGTATATCCCCACCTTTCTCGTATGGCCTTAGACTACTTAACAATACCTGGTGAGTCCATGCCTGCCCTCCGTTATGGGTTCATTCTGACATGTTTTTATCACACATTTTTCATAGCTACATCAGTCAATGTCGAACATCTGTTCAGCAAGGGACACCTCCTTCTGTCTCACATGCGTTCACATCTGACGGCTCAGTCTACTCGAGCACTCCTATGCCTCGGTTATTGGAGCTGCCTCAACCTCGTCAAGATGGAAGACATTGTCAAGATTAGTTCCCTACCTGATGTTAAGGATGCTAATGAGCAAGAGCTTGAGGATGGTTGGGACCACATTGAGTAGCTACATAGTTTTTTTTTTGTATCATTTCATTACAGTATGCTATACCCGCAGGGTATACCCACCATGGGTGGTACCCTGGGTGTTATATCCTCCTACCCGTCACTACATCCATACCCTCAGCGCAGGTATGGGTACATCTCCGGGTAAGGGTACGGGTGGCACCTGTGATACCCCGGGGTTTACCCATGCACATCCCTAGCTGCAGTTGTACTAGCACTACTGGGACAAGACATGGGGTGAGTATCAGCATGCTGGATGTGCCTTCCATGATACTGATTTGATGAAGGGGGCTGTGGCAACTCAAAATCTGTGTTGGGGAGGACATGTCCATTTCCATTGTGAATGGGAAGTTGCTCAAATACACTTGGCACTTGCAGGTACGTGTTTTTGGTGGGGAAAGTCCACTGTGAACTGTTACGATTCATGACTGCAGCACACTAATGAACTTGCATGCTCGTTCACGCCATCTGTGATGTGCGTGCTGTGTGGGCACATTCGAATCTCAGATTCTCAGCTAGTGTTGCACTCCTATAAATAAGGGTATTCAGAGTAAGATTTTGAAATGACATTAAACGTTCTGAAACACGTTGAAACATGTTCTGAACATGTTCTGAATTGTTCTGAAAATTGATTGATAAGCAATTTTAAGACTCCGCTCAAAACTCCCAAACACTTGATTTCGACGAAGTCCGTACGCGACTGAGTCACGTGACACATAAAATTCAAGCTCCAACCAAAATTTGCGTAGATTGATCTGATCTGTTGGATGATAAGATACCAGCACTAAACCACAATGCCTCGCCAATCTCAACGCGAACAACTGCTTAATTAATTAGATATTGCTACTCTAGATGCAGCCAAGGCCTGGGCTGAGCATGCCATGGCTGATGGTGAACTCTTTGAGTCTGATTCTTCCACATCTGAGGACTCTGTTATCAGGACCCCTTCACCACTCTCCCCCATGTCCCCCTATCTGTCTGACAACTCCTCTGATGGGTCTGACAGTTCCAACATGTCAGGTTCAATCAAGATTCACCAGCATTTTATCCGCATAATCGGCTCCATTTCCGCTCTTCGGACTGAGGTGGAGGAAGCACGCATTCTTCACCGTCCAGACAAGCCCCCTATGTGAGCACCACAGATCCAACTTCTTGACCATTTCAGCATTCACCACCCCAATTTATTCCAAAAGAAGCTACGTGTTTCCCCTGAGACTTTTGACAATATCCTTGATCAAATCAGTGATCACCCTGTTTTCCATAATCAATCCAACAATCCCCAGCTTCCAGTCGCAATCCAGCTCGCTATTTTTCTTAATCGGGTTGGCCACTATGGCAATGCAATTTCTCCTGAGGATGTTGCCCAGTGGGCAGGCATATCTGTTGGGTCAGTCACCAACTGTACTGATTATGTCATGGCTGCCCTGCTTGAAGAGCATGATCATTTTATCTCCTTCCCCACTCTCGACTCTGTTGATGTCGCACATGCCCGAGCCTACGTTCTCAAAACCACAGGCTGCCCAGAGTGGCAGAATGGTATTCTGGCAGTTGATGGATCATTGTTCAATCTTTACCAAAGGCCAGGTATCTTTGGAGACACCTTTTACAGCAGGAAGTCTCAATTTTCCCTCAACTGCCAGGTATGTTGTATTTTTCATGCTTTTTATTTGAGGCTGATTTTTCTAATTTTTAGGCGGTCATTATGCTCCAAAATCTCACTATAGTCGATTATTCTCTTGGCCACACTGGTAGTGCCCATGATGCATATGCATTCCACTCCACCCATGTTTACCAGAATCATCAAACACTTCTGGGCAATAACCATTGGATTTGGGCTGATAGTGCTTATCCCCTAGAGCCATGGTGTATTCCCCCATTCAAGAAGCCTATTAATGGGGCCTTGACCCCTGACCAGAAGGCATTTAACACTGTCCTTTCCAAGGTATGTATCTGATTTTATTTTATTTTGCCTGATTTTTCCTACTTTGTATTCACATTCCTTTAGGTTCACGTGAGGGTAGAGCATACATTTGCTGCCCTTATGGGCCATTTCCAGTCTCTCCGAGAGTTCAGACACCCACTGCAGAATTAAGAGCAGCTCAAGTACCACTCCTATTGGATCATGTGCTGCCTTATCCTGCACAACATGATCATTCAGTTTGAAGAACAACATGGCAATGGTACTGAGAATTGGGCTATTGGGGAGGGGATAGATCTTATGCCTCCTGCACAGGAAGAAGACCTGGACATTGATGGGGAGGGAGATACCTCATATGCAGGCACCCCTGGCCAAGAAACTCATGCACAGTTGATGAGGTATTTATTGGGGTAGTGGCTTACAGGGAACAGGATGAGGACAACAAGATTAGTAGATTGAGACACAGGAAGCAAATTATAGGCATGTACAAACATATAGTGAGGCATGTAAACATATGTGACATACTACCATAATTGTCTGGGATGATGCGAGATGAGACACGGAGCACGCAAAACGAGAACAGAACACGTGAAATGAGACTGCTACAAGATCAGATACACCAACAAATACAACAACAGCGGCAACAAAGAAAATACATACAATGAGGGCCCCTTCCTAATCAGACGCTGTGGGCGCTTGAACCCCCCTTCAATTTCAGAAGCTTGATTTCGAGCTGAAGGGCTGCCTTCTTCTCGGCGTGAACCTTGGCTTGAGCTTCAAGAGCTTGAAGGTCAAGCGACTTCGATTCCTGAGAACGTTAATGGACAACAGCAGCCTCGCTGCATTCAAGCTCAGCTTGCTTGCATTGAAATTCAATCTCCAGTTGCTGACGGTGCGAGTTGACCTTCGCAATTTTGTACTCTGATTGCGCCGCCTTCGCAGTGTAGATGTAGTTCATCCCCTCAGCAAGGGACTTGACTTGCCCGCGCACGTCGTTGACGTCAGATTGGACCTGATTGGAAAGGCTGGATGATTGGCCGGGCTTGTGCGAGCCGCTCGCTCGGCGTGCAGACAAAGTTACTGACTGGTGTGACGAGGAAATGTGTGACCCCACCGATGATGATGGAACGGATGGGGGCGACTGTGGTGAACAGATGGACCCACGGTTTATGGCCCAATCTGCGTGAGACTTGAAGGTCCCATGAGAGGTGGGTGGGGGTGTAGGGGGTGGCAAGGGAGCTGGGAAGGGGTGCTTGGTGGAGGCACGAGCATGCTGCTCCCCCTGCGGCTGCTCGTCCTGTGGCTCAAAGGTCTCCCAATATGTGTCGTCCATCACGTAGTCGGGGTTGCTATTGGCGGGGGAAGCATTGATGGTGGGGGGAGTGTTAACAGTGGGGGGAGCACAAACGGCAGGGGGAGTGCGAATGGCAGGGGGAGTGTGAACGGTGGGGGAACTGTGAATGGTGGGGGAAACATTAACAGCGGCGGGGGGAGCATTGACAGCGGTGGGAGCATTGACAGCGGGGAAAGCATTAACAGTGGGGGAAGGGTGAGCAGCTGGGGGGTTGGGGCCGAGGGAATCATCGTACAAGTCAGCCTCCATCAACTCATCAACAGAGTCGATGTGATCAGAAGGGGGGAGGTCTTTGTCTTTGCCTTTGCCTTTGCACTTCAATGTAAGTGCCATCATGTCACCTGCGCGATCCATCCCTGGAGCAGATGAGAACATTTTTGGTGCATATGATGGGTTGTGCTTCCAAAGCTTGTGGAGCTCTTTGTACCATGGGAACTCCGAGGTGGTTTGTTCTGAGTTTTTAAGATAAGTAAGTGAAATCAAATTTTTAAAAAAAAATGTACAGAGTAGATTGATTTCAGCATCATGTTGAAGCGGGTCAACACCCGCACCGGTCTGGTTAAAACAACTGTTGTACCTCTTGTATTTATTCTTAAGGCTAAAAATTATCGTTAGCGAAGGCGTATGAAGAGGGGGAAAGGGTGCACTAATTCAAATGATTGCCCACGGCCTGCGTGAACTTACCCGGCTCTTCAACATACAAGTTTTGATACTCGCTATCCTTCTCAAATACACAACGGGTGATCACCGCAGAGATCTTGCTCTTGTCACTCCCAGACGGGGGAGGTTCATTATCCGGCTTCTTTCCTCCTTCGTTGAACAAAACGCGACAGTCGCCAGGATGGGTAGTGAGGAATTGCACGAGGGTATTAGTGTGGTTGCTGTTGTTGTCCCACCGGATCTTGATTCCAGATGATGTAGCTACTACAACATCACCAGGGATATTGTCAGATGTTGTGGGATTACTGTAGAGATACAACACTAGCTTCGTCACGTGCAGCACGTGACACAGTCACATTTAGTGTCACAGCTTCGAATGACCCTGTGACCTGTGACCACACAAAAAATAGGTTTGCAAATTGTGATTGCTGCACCTTGTACTTGTCAAGGCTTCTTGTCTGATTCATATCTTATTGTAAAGCTGAGAAGCAACAGGTAGAATTCAGCTAGGCATTGTTATTTTTTATATGTTTTTCTGTATGTTTTTACCACATGTCACAAATTAGCTTCAGCCCCCAAAAAATTGGTGTGACAGTCACACCAAATAGGTTCAATTCATCGATGGCTGTGACCCGTGATGAACCTAGTGTCGTATCTCTACAGTAGATGCACCAGTAGTAGAGGCAGTGGCAGTGGCCTGCCCTTGTCCCCTGGTGCCGCGAGTTGAAGTACCCCTGCCCCTAGCATGGGGGGGTCTTTGGGTAGCCATTGGTGGTCAGCGACTAGTCTTGAGGCATGCCTTCAGTCGTTCTGAATGGCGCACTTGTGGACGGTCTGCAGGCATACTGCACATTGTAGCATGAAGTTTGATTTCAGACTCCGCTTGCGCCCTGCCGACATTCCATGAGGTTCTGGAAAGTTTACCCATGTTTCATAGCTTTCAAAATCTTACTTTGAACGCCATTAATATATAATAAAATACTTCGGGTTTGCTTTATTTCTGTGGTGCTCTCACAGTCTGTCAATCATATATTGCTTGTACAAAATAAAATGGGCGAAATAGAATGTAATTGAGTGGGGCTACAATGTATCTACCTGTAGCTAGAGGCGCCCAGGCAACCCACATCCACCTCTAATTACAAGGGTTATGTGGGAGTCACAGGTGTGTTCTGATTCTTCTGAAGTTGGTTGGAAGAGATTGAGCAAATGTTTACATAATGGGTTCTTTGCGTCAGCAGTGACAGGAACCAGTGGGAATGTTGCACATGTAGTACATCATGTACATGTACATGCTTGGCACTTCTATAGACCACTTGACTTCATAAAAGCAAATCCTCACAATATGACAACACGTCTCAGGTCTCGGCTCCGATATTTACTTCCGCTCTCTCCCACCAGCAGAACTGCTAATCGTCCAGGATGGCAGATCGTGATCTCGTCGTGGGTCTTGCCCATGCTACTCAGCATAGCGACCCTGGTTATGAGTCGGAGAAAAGGCTCTCGGAGAGCATGGTTGCTGATTCTTTAGGCAATTATGTCGACAGCGTTCACGAGGGCTTGGAGTTCCCCACTGCGGTGGAGATGCTCACTCTCAGACGTGTATCTGACGCAATCCCATGGAATGCATATCGTGAGTTTGTCGTGTAGCCCATTGAAGTCGACATTCATTTCGCAGTGATTGGTGTCGTGGAAATGGCGGAGCGATTCTCTGTGAGTTTATCCTATCGTGTCAAATCACAATCGCTCAATTAACATGATTTTCAGTACTATGGTATGTTGCACACTTTGATCGCTATACATCATGCCAATTTGGAATATGTCACATTCAAAGGCTCTAGTGTTGTTTTCGTAAGTAGAACTTTCATTGCTCACCGATGAATTAGTCTTACGAATGTCTATCTCCTGCAGACCAACTACATTCAGCAACCCCTTCCTCCTTTCTCCCGTACGGGCGCAGGTGGTGCACTTGGCCAATCTGGCGCTCTTGGCGCCGGTCAACAAATGTCCACAGGCCTGACCACGTTCTATCAGTTCTGGTTCGTGCACTTTTGTCCATATCTTGTTGTCAGTCCCTTGATTGCGGATTCATTTAGGGCTTACATCTGTCCAATTGCCGGCGCATATATTGCTGATACCTACTGGGGTCGTTATAAGACAATCTGCTGGAGTGTCGTTATTGCCATGTTGGGCCACGTCATAATGATCATCTCTTCAATCCCTGGCATCATCGGCGGCCATGCATCACTTGGCGTATTCATCCTATCCATGATTGTCACTAGCACTGGCACTGGCGGCTTTAAGTCGAATGTCTCCCCTTTGGTTGCAGAGCAATATCGGATAACAAAATGTTACATCGCCACGACTAGTTCGGGCGAGCGCGTCATTGTTGACCCGGCCATGACCACTACGAGGATCTATATGGTGCGCCAAGTTCGACGCACATTTCAAGCTGCCACTGACACCGCCCGCAGTATTTCTACCTTTTTATCAACATTGGTGCTCTTGTTGGTCCGATCGGAATGGTTTATGCTGAAAAGGTACGTTTCCATAAGTGACCCTGAACCTTCTGATGCTGTGCTCTAGTATGTTGGCTTCTGGCTGGCCTATACATTGCCCACTATAGTTTTCTGTATCTCTCCTCTCGTGCTTTGGTATGGTCGTAGTCGTTATCGCAGATCTCCGCCACAAGGTTCTGTTCTTCCAGCCGCGCTCCGCATTTGGCGGTATGCCCAGCGCGGACGATGGTCGTGGAATCCATACAAGACAATCAGAAATCTCACCTCCGATGACTTCTGGGAAAGTGCCAAGCCCTCTAAGCAGGTTGGCGAGAAGCCCAGATGGATGACCTTTGATGACCAGTGGGTTGACGAGGTCCGTCGTGGTTTCAAAGCTTGCGGCGTGTTCGTCTGGTTCCCGCTTTACTGTGAGTTCTCCCTACCCGACGCTCTATATCGCTTCCTTTGTAGCTCATTTTGCGCCATACAGGGCTCTGCTACAATCAGCTTAATAATAATTTGATTTCACAAGCTGCAACAATGACTACCAACGGCATACCTAACGACGTTCTGGTCAACCTCGATCCCTTGGCTCTCATCATTTTTATCCCGATATGCGATTTGGTGGTAAGTATCATGAAGGAACATAATTCCATCGGTCTCATTCTCATTATGACAATCACAGATCTACCCAGCACTTGCACGTGCCGGTATCCAGTTTACCGCTCTGAAGAAAATCGCTTGGGGCTTCGGCACAGCAGCTGCAGCAATGATCTGGGCTGCCGTTGTGCAGTACTATATTTACAAGACCAGCCCTTGTGGGCACTACGCTGGAACCTGCGTTGTTTCCCCCCTGAATATATGGATTCAGAGTGGCTCGTGAGTTACTTTCCCAAGCACTCGTTTGTGAATGGATGTTGATGGTGCATATAGATATGTGCTCATCGCCTTCTCTGAAATTTTTGCATCGATCACAGGTCTCGAGTATGCATTCACAAAAGCACCGACGAACATGCGTAGTTTGGTCATGTCTGTGTTCCTCTTCACGAGTGCAGCTTCAGCTGCCATTGGCGAGGCTTTCGTCTGTATGTTGTCATTTGTCGTCGTCTGCGAACGTACTCTCACATAATTATAATAGCACTCTCGCTGGATCCACTGCTCGTATGGAACTATGCCATCAGCGCCATCCTTGCGGGCGTTGGTGGCCTCCTGTTTTGGATCGCCGTTCGTAAGCTCGACAAGGAAGAGGATAAGCTCAACAATCTGGCAAATGGGCGCTTCGTGGAGAATTCAAGTTAGGACTCGCCCTGTTGTAGGCGGAGTTTGAAACCCGCGACCTGTGATGTACCATACACCCCAAGTGTTTTTTTTTCATGGCTTGTGATTGTCATGATATGCTGGTCTCCTTTCCAAGATTATCCTCCGCCCCTCAATCGAGCGTACGAATTTAGCATTTCATTCAAGTACTAGTTATTGAATGTGCAACCGTGTTAATACTATGGTCAACGACAAGCTAGGGGGCTCTTGCTTGAAGTGAGGGTCGAAGGCGCAGCCTCATACCAGGACGATGGTTCAATGTTCAACTAAGTGCTTCTCATTTCGACAAAAACAATACATACGAATTTACCGACCGTACCAGTGGTTTATGAATTACTTCTCGCCATCCGAGTTGCTCCTAGGTAACCTATGGTGAGCAGTGTCGGGACTGAGTACTGAAGACCGAGCCCTCCGAATTATTCCCAGATACAACCAATGCGCTGCGAGAGTCTTTTAGTTGTGAAGCGGGCTTATTTTGATTCGGCCCTTCTTGATCAACTTGCGGCTTTCGCGGGGGTAAAGTGCAAAATATGAAGGCAGGTAAGGCCTATATCCATAACATAAGCTTCGACCCTATCGCAGCCCGGAGTCAGATCACGCTGGGTGTCAACACTGCGTGCATCATCGCTTTCCACAAAAACATGTCAGTGGTGTGACATAAGTACTCACAAGCCGTAAGGAAATTTATTGAGAAACAGAGACTGACAGCCAAGCTATGAGAAGTAGAACGATATAAAGACGAAGACGTGTTGCTGACGGAACCTGTACCGCATCAGAGTAAGTAGCACGCATTAGCAGATGAATGCTTGCTTCCCTTGATCAGGTCCTGTCGCAGGATTGGTGTGTTGCTGTGCCACCGTAGCGGTGCCAGTGAGCATGCTCCCAAGTGCATGAGCAAATGAGACGAGCGCAAGGACATCTGAAGGTGTAGTTACATAATTTAGGACTGACTGCAGGGGAGGTGGCGTCGTTAAAAACACGGCGGTCGTGGCCGAAAGTAATCCGCACTGAATGGTGGTCCAGATGAAGTAGCACGAGCAGTAGAGCTGGATGGTCTGGACCTTCCTCAACAGTACTAACTTCTCTTGGTCTGCCCTATTGACTGATTCACGTGCTTGTCCATTCTTGGTCACTGTACTTGGTCCAAGGATGGTCGGTGAACTGAGATCAAACAAAGACCTCGAAATAACAACTGAGGAAGAGGACTAAGGAGAGGATGACGAAATTCCGGGACCTTCCCGTCAGAATGGAGCGGCATGGCGATCTCATCGTCTGGCATCGTGGAGGTTGCAGCGCATGGACGGCGAGCAAGACTTGCCGTACGTACATATAATCGAAGATGAAGTGCTTAGATCTTCTTGCAACCTGCCAGGGACCCAGAGCGTTGGGGTCAAGGTAAGTGATATGTGCGGCTATGGTCTCGGGACAATCAACTCTTACTTACCTTCAATAGGCTACTCGATTCTTGTCGAGTCGAATATTGCGCGAGCCTTACTTGGTAAGTTCGTTCGCATCATCATGGTTTTCAAGCTCACGCTTGTCCACTATTGCCGGACTGTGGTAAGGTTGGCCAACTTGCACGCCTCATCATACTTATCGGTGCTCCTCAAGGATGAGCGCTGAGCGCTTCTCTTCGATGTTTCGTTGTTGGCACGCTGAGTCAAATGCGTAGCGCCGTTACGATTTGAAGCAACGTGTATTCGGCATGCAGCGCAATACATGAGGTGGGGATCAACAAGTGCGGGTCGTGTCCAGTAGCGGTGGCGTGGCAGTGGAACAGTTTAGGTAAGAAATCAACCGGCCGTTGAGACAAAACGGAAGAGAACTTTGGATCAGGCACATTAATGGCACCGACCGTAGTGCTGTCATCAAGGCATCGTACATGATGCATTGATGCATGGCAGTCTCACTAGATTCGAATTCAACCGTCATGCTGGCGAGCGGCATCCCCGCCGGAAATAGTTCGGTGCCAACCGGTAAGCTCAAGATCTGAGCCTGTAACTTCAACCATGTAACTGATGCTAAACGACTCGGATATGGCGATTTCCTGATCGTATTCGTGCTTTCAGACCCCGAATCTTGGAAAACACTTATCTATAACCAACTGAAGGCATGCAGAAGTACATCTTCTACAGCTGCTTTTCATATTGAACCAGCTCTCACTAGCCACTCAGCCCCTCTAACTGTGGTCTCGACAAGTACGGTCATCCAGCTGAGACTCGGAGCCAGAACTTTTCAAATTGGATATCTGATGCAGCCTTGATGCGACCTCTACCGATCTGCTTGTGTTACAGTACGCTGCGCTAGCGATTTGCTGGGCATTGAGTCAGCTGAAGATCTCGGTGAGCAACCGGCTAGAATTGAATTTATAACATGCCATAAGTGTATATCGAATACGACTAACACCATCTTCTAGACACGTATCCGAGAAGAACGGAAAGTCGCGTATCTGTAGTTTTGAACACGCATCGCATGATGGTACTACTTAATGTCTTGCCAACAGCAACTGTCGTCCCTATTTCACGAGTCACGCTTCGTGTCGGTTTTGGGGGGTATCGAACCGTTTTCGTAGAGAGAAGCTGGTAGGTTTCGTGACAGAAGTTTGTTCCTTCTGATCTGAAAGTAGCACAAGGATTCTTGGGGCTAGCATAAAAACCTGGAATGCATGATGGCAGTTCACCATCGAAATTTTGGATCCTGTCATTCGCACCGTGACGACCATGGTTGCGAATTTTTCATGTCTCACACTATCGTCTCTACTTCTTGGCATTATGGCCCACAGAATAGTTGCATTCAATATGTTATCCAGTGACAATGTGAGGCTGCATGTATCTTTCTTGATCCCAACCACTAACCCTTTCCCCATTAGCTGGCCGTGTAAGTGTCATATGTATGTTATCTACGAGGTTGTATACAAACCTTCAAATGTAACAGCTACTGGGGCCAGAACTCATATGGAGCCATCAATCCCGATAAACCTGCTCACTGGCAGAAGACACTTTCATACTACTGCATGGTTTATTTTATTTTATCTGAAGTTTCGAGTCGCTGCTTGACCTCGAGTCTCTCAGGACAATGTCATTGACACCTTTCCAATTGCCTTCCTTGTCGATAGCTATGCGGGGGGTAATCTCCCGTCGATTGACTTAGCGAATGTGGGTAATTCGTAACTTTTTATTCCGGATCATGCTGACTCTAAGTTGATGTGCAGATCTGCAACTCAGGCAATGCTAACTATTTTCCAGGCACTGACTTGCTGAATTGCTCTTTTCTTGCCTCGGACATCGAAATGTGCCAGTCCGCGGGAAAGGCAGTCACTATCTCGCTTGGTGGCGGAACAGGCAATATTCAGTTCCAAAACGACTCTCAGGCCGCTGCTTACGCGCAGACGATATGGAATCTTTTCCTGGGTGGAAAGAGCAAGACACGTCCCTTTGGATCAGCAATTCTTGACGGGTCAGTTGGTTTCCTTCACATCTTCAGACCTGTTCTGAACAAAGGGCAGAATTGACATGGACATCGAGGGTGGTTCGCAGACAGGCTATGTTTCCTTTTTGACTGCGCTTCGGAAACATATGAATCGAGGCAAGAAGAAGTGAAGCTTTTTTCTTCTGCTGTGAACATTGGTTTATATTGTTTGTGCAGGTATTATATCACTGCTGGTAAGCAGAAACGCTTTTAATTGACATTCATTTGTTTTTTTCATATCCGAAATTTACTCCAGCGCCTCAGTGTCCTTACCCAGACGCATACATCGGAAACACACTCAACGCAGTGGGATTCGATGCAGTGTATGTCCAGTTCTGTCCGTCTTTTTCTTGATTACCCCACTATTTTTGTGGTTGATAATCACTCACAGACAATAACTATTGCGGTCTACAGCACTACAACAATCATAATGTAAGTTACGATACTTCTGTCCTGTACTATTCCTCAATAGGGTCATTGAGCATAGGACTGGAACTTTGCTGCTTGGTGTGTACCGATGTAGGCCAGTTCGTGTCTTACTTCCTAACCCAACCCATATTAGGGACGATTGGGCAAATAACGTCTCACCCAACCGTGACGTTAAGGTTTATATTGGCGCTCCCGCGTCATCCGGCGCTGCAGGGTCCGGCTATGTCAACCCCAAGAGAATTACGTCAATAATTCAGCAGACTCAGTCCAATTACTCTTCCTTTGGAGGGGTCATGTTATGGGATGTATCAGACGCGTACGGTGCGTCGAGCCTGTTTTGTCTTCACAGCCTTCCATAATTCTACTCCTCAGCCAATCATCGCTATGACACAGCAGTCAAACAAGCTTTGAGATCTGGCGTGGATCTGCTCAACAAACGAATCCCCGATCAATACCTACCAGAAACGCGCGATATCACCCATGACAAGGACTGACAGTTAGTCGTGCTTGACTGCATACCTCGGTGGTTTCCCCCCATCGCCAGGGGTACCACGTCCTATTAGAATTTGCTTGTTCCCGTATGTGAATATAAGTAGTAAATCTCTCCCTGGCTGTGCTCTCAAAGGTCGCCTTCTAAGAAGTTTCAACGTCAGTGGATATCCTCAGGTATCCGCAGTTCTCGTAGATAAGCGATGTCAAAATTGCGGATCACGATTCACATATGATACGATACCCAGTTGTAATTACATGCGTCCAACCACAAATAAAGTAAATCTGTGCGCGTGATTGATACTGCCACAGCACTGAATCCTCGTTGCCTCCGTCGGAATCGATATCAATGTCTTCACCATTGGCTTGGAAGTTTGCAATGGCGGTATCATTTCAAGATCTGCGATTGTTATCACCACCATATTTCTCCTCGGCAAAGTCCAAAATCTCGCTGAGGAATCTTCCAAAAGCATGATCGTCAGCTTTGTTGCCATGACTCGGAAGCTCAGAAGAAAATTAGTCAGGTTGAAGCTTTGTCGTAGGCGAGCGAGAATTTCAACCTAGTCACGATGATTGAGTTCGACAACTAAGAAGGGAATCACCTCTACGGAGGCTTTACGTATTTTAGGTCTACGCCTTCGCCGTCTAGACTCCTGACTGGCTGCATTCTACGACGGTAGCGGGGATTGGCCGCCGGATTGGGGAGTAACACAGTACGAGTCCATTAAATCCCATCTAACGCAAAAGGCGGTTGATCAGCAAAGTGCGGGAGCGAGACTTTGACTAATTCATAATTCATATTGCATCGACCTGATCGCCCCAACATACGTTGAAATCGAACTGGCAGCAACAGTGCGATTCTATGCCTAACAGTGACACGTGCCAAAGATAGGCGACGGCGAATAGTCTCGTCGCCTAAGGCCCCAAATTCCCATCTTAGCGGTCATGGTTGGACGGCGAAGTAGTCGTCATATGATGATGTACTTACCTGACAGGCTGAAGGTGCGCTCCCGTGTCTATCCCAATGGATTTTAGAAACCATTCCGACAGGACATACTAGTACCTGAAATGATGGCGGCCCATACCCATCATGAGTCTAACAAGGCCCTGCCTAGCATTAACGCGACGTCGTGGGGTGTCGATAAACACGTCGTCTGCTGGTGATCGCAAATGCTGGAGTTGAGGTTGAACGTTGAGATATATATATGTAGTTCGCTTTTCTAACCGTTCTGAGCAAGTTCCGAGTGTGTACCATAAGCACAAGAATAGAATCTTAATGATGAGTAATAAGTTGTTATTTGGCGAAGCAAACAAATAGTACGTACTTGACCTTGACTCTCGTTGGGCCAGTGCTGGCAGGACTGGGATAAGTCAATCTAACAGGTTTAGATCTTCAGCTACGACCAGGCCAAACCAGGCTCCTGTCGCCGATAAATTTTTGGATCAGACCTAGTAAGTAGATATCGATATAGATGCTAAGAGCTCCACCCACTGCTCACGCGCTGGAATCACGCTCGGCCGGCCGTACACAACTTGAACCTCACAGATATACATAAACTCCATCAAGTACTCAGCGCTCAGCCCAAGTGTACAGTCCGAGAAGATTGTTTTGATACTGACTTTGCGTTTCCGCAACACCTTCACATACTTCCATTATAGGTGCTATCAGAGCATTCCTCGGATCTTCTGATACACGTCGGAAGTATTTCGTGGGCATACCATGTGCTTCAAAGGTTTAGCTTGTAGTGGTTTCGGCTCTGCCAACATGGAAATTACTAGGCTTGATATGCCTGGCTCTGACGGCCAGTCGGCGGTCCCGATCTAAGTCACGACATGACGAAGAGGGCCTTATGGATTCCCTAAGGTACGCTGCCCTTGCCTCGTGTATTCTTAGGGGAAATAACTGGAGAAGCAATCCCTTATCTAAGCACCGTGGAAGGCACTCCTCCAGTGCCATAGCCAAGGGCCCGTCAAGTGCTGGATGGTATATTCTTGGATGTCACAGAGGTAACGAAAATTTAGCAGGTGGCCCCTATTGGACACTCACACTTGGCTACAGCATGGCTCCAGTCGTTCATGATCTTGTTTGGTCGTATCACATGGATGGTTAACCAGAAATCCATATCCATCCAATTGACATGCGACTCAACACCTGTATGAGCAAGATTCAGCTGCCCCGAATGGCTCAGCTGAGTTGTTCTTCGCCGATATGGAAGGTACAATCGTTGCAGTCAAGCTACCATGAAGCATGACCCTTTCCGTATCAGGTTCGTCGAGACTTCTATCTGCCATCGCATCCGCATTCCGTGCTGCATAAAGAGAAAGTAGTACTGGGAAATAATATGTTGTTGGCCATTGACCCCCATCCTGTCACTGTTCTACTGCAACAAGGATCATCGCGATGTTTTCCAAATCCAGCCTGACATGTGTGCTGTTTCTCTGTTTTGTTGCACGCACTATTGCGGCGTTCGACATGTCCTCGAACCAGAATGTCAGTTAACCTTCCTCTTTCTTGACGCGTGATTGACAACTTTGACTAGCTGGCTGTGTGAGTGGATCTTAAGCATAAGACGCATATCTCCGTTACCAACGACCTACGGGTTGCAGGTATTGGGGTCAGAACTCGTATGGAGCTGTGAATACAGCCGATACTCCTCATTGGCAACAGACGATCTCTTACTATTGCAATGTTGGCCTATCCCAATATTATACTGGAAAATTTACCTCACGTCGTAATCGCAGGACAACGTGATCAACACCTTCCCGGTAGCCTTTCTAGACCAGTTCTATTCGACAGGCAATCTCCCGACCATCAACCTTGCAAACGCAAGTTCTCATTTCTGATTGCCCGGACCTGTCTAACCCGGTTGCAGACTTGCAACACGGCCGATGACCCTGTTTTTCCAGGGACGAACCTCCCCAATTGCTCATTCCTCGCATCAAGTATCGAGACTTGTCAAGCTGCAGGAAAAATTGTCACGATGTCGTTGGGGGGAGCAACTGGTTCTAACGGCTTTACAAGTGACAGCCAAGGAGCAGCATATGCCCAGACAATCTGGGATCTTTTCCTGGGAGGTTCGAGCAGCACGCGTCCTTTCGGGTCTGCTGTTTTGGACGGGTAATAATACATCAACCCCTTAAGAACGTGCGATCTGACTCTAAATCTAGCATCGATATGGACATCGAAGGTGGCTCTCAGACTGGATTTGTATCGTTCTTGTCTGCCCTTCGTACCTTGATGAATGGTGGCAGTAAGCCGTACGTCATTCCACAGGCTTTTGATTTGTTTTCTAACAGCCTTTACAGGTACTACATCACTGCGGGTTCGGTTTCTGATGCTTCACACGACTACCGTTACTGATACTGTGACATTTATTAGCGCCTCAATGTCCTTACCCCGATGCCTACATTGGTACTACTCTGAACCAGTTTGGATTTGACGCTGTGTATGTCCAGTTTTGTGAGTGATATTTTCAGTTTGAGTTGCTGCATCTCACACGCTTTAGATAACAACTATTGCGGTTTGACGAATTACAACAACCCGAATGTAAGCATCCCATAGGTCGATTGTTATTATCGGCTAACACTGCGAACCGTAGGCTTGGAACTTTGGCACATGGTATGTAATCTCGTTTGACTAGCCGAAGTTTTCTTGGCCTGACCAAAGCACAGGGACAACTGGGCAAAGACGGTATCCCCCAATCCAAATGTCAAAGTCTACATTGGTGCCCCAGCCTCGTCGAGTGCAGCTGGATCCGGATATGTCAGTCCATCGACGTTTACCCCAATCATCCAGCAAACAATGGCCCAATATTCATCTTTCGGAGGCGTCATGTTGTGGGACGCGTCTCAGGCGTACGGTAAAGCAGTTATATGCGGCCTCTATACACTGATGACTGAATTTGCTCTTCAGCGAATAGCAGATACGACGTCTCTGTCAAAAATGCACTGTTAGGCGGTGCATATGTCCCTCCGCCGACGACTACGACTACGACTATGACCACGACCACGACCACGCCGACGACTACGACCACGCCGACGACTACGACTACGAGTACGCCTGCACCGACTACAACGAGCTCCAGCACAACATCAAGTCCTTCTCCCACAACAACTTCTGGGACTGTATCATGCGCTGGTGTGGCAGCATGGCAAACTGGTGTTGCTGTGAGTTGAAGTACATATCACGCAATTCTGGAGGTCTGATCACTCTACTTAGTATGTTGGAGGTAACGAGGTTACATATAGGTGCGTGTGCAAGTTGACTTGCGCTCGTGGATTGGAGTCTAACGTGTCGCACTACAACAGCGGGAACCTCTGGACTGCGAAGTGGTGGTCGCAGGGTGATGTTCCGGGCGGTAAATGAAAGCTTCTGGTGTGACGCTGCTAGTTTTGCTGACACTATTTGGGATGATTTTTAGGCCCTGCCAATGACTGGACGTATGATGGCGTATGTATGACCACGACCACGACCACGCCGACGACCACGACTACGCCTGCACCGACTACAACGAGCACCAGCACAACATCAAGTCCTTCTCCCACAACGACTACGACTACGCCTGCACCGACTACAACGAGCACCAGCACAACATCAAGTCCTTCTCCTACAACAACTTCTGGGACTGTATCATGCGCTGGTGTGGCAGCATGGCAAACTGGTGTTGCTGTGAGTTGAAGTACATATTACGCAATTCTGGGAGTCTGATCACTCTACTTATTAGTATGTTGGCGGTAACGAGGTTACATATAGGTGCGTGTGCAAGTTGACTTGCGCTCGTGGATTGGAATCTAACGTGTCACATTATAACAGCGGGGACCTCTGGACTGCGAAGTGGTGGTCGGAGAGTGATGTTCCGGGCGGTAAGTGAAAGCTTCTGGTGTGACGCTGCTAGTTTCGCTGACACTATTTGGGATGATCTTTAGGCCCTGCCGGTGACTGGACGTACAATGGCGTATGCGTTTAACCATTCTGCCACCGTGCGCCATTTCATTTCTAGATGTGGAGATTGTTGCCGTTGCTAGACTGCTCAAGCCCAGCCTAATGTCTTCTACTTATGTACAGCAAATATTTATATTTTTACTACGACCTGTCTTTGTACCATTGGTTTTCAACGTTGATGTAGTTCTCCGCTATCTCTCAGGCTTGCCCCTCTCGAGTAGCTTACAATAGACTTTACAGGCACCTTTTATCTGGCCCAGCGCCCGGAAATCCTTGAAGCCATACACCCGAAACTATATGTCTCGTATGAGTTGCTTCGTCCGTTAGCACTGTGAAGGGCTAGATATGATTGTTCGTCCCCTGTCACAATTTATAGAAATTCAAAACGTGTGTACCTCTGCAGCTGAAGGAACAAGCAAGATGAATTCATCACGTGCATGTGTCTAGTAAATAAGCGCTAAATTGCTGTGTGCTGAACACGCCATCATTGATCATTGTCAATTTGCCCTCATTTGTTGCAGATCACGACATACCTCGACGCAGTGCGGCATGCTTATACCCCAATTAAAGCGGTGTCGTTTTTCAAAGACCTCGCTTCATTTGATACTAGTCTGTCAGACTTGGTCTATGACTTACAGAAGGCCGATCAGATGGGATATAGATCGTACGCCTAGCCCAAGCCAGGCCAAATAATTAAAATAGACCAGAGGTGTTAAATGCGGGGTGGGTGACCAGTGGATCTAGTCTCGTCGTTGCTCCCGGAAACCCCAGACAAAGTGCCCCTGTTAAGTTCATGGAGGTACCTGAAACCGATAACTGGCAGTTGCTGTAGGCGAGATTTACACGTCATAGGATGGCGACGCTTATGTAAGCCTAGTCAAGGTCACTGAAAAAGGAAAGCTTTCTCGGTTTCCCTCATTACCCCTGCGGTGACTCGTACAGTACTGCGTGCTGAACACGCCTTCGCCTCATCTCGTTTCTGACCACGACTCTAATACTTTGACTGACTCATACTTCTAGACTTGTAACCCTAATGTCGTTTCTTTTCTAATTTCTTTCTACTACCCATTTCATACTAGTCTGTTCGAGAACAATACCATTTCCCTTACAATGTCCAATGACATACAGAAGGCCGACCAGATAGCACACAGATTCTACACAAAGCTTTGTCTCGTAGTCTCAAATGCTAGGGCCACGTCTGAGCTAAAGTCTCAATCAAAGGTCGACAAATGGGTGCGTAACTCCTTCAGCTCTCCAGACTGAGCTAACTTCTTTCTAGTTTAACCTTGAAACTCCTGACTCTGACCTCTTCAGAGATCATCTGCGTACATACAAAGCAGTATCGACTGCACCTGCGCCACCCCCATTCGAACTTCAGGTGCTGCTCTCCGTCCCAGATCTCATCACTAATCAAGTCTTGGTCCACCTTGCACATGACTCCTCTCGCTCTCGCGTCGACCCAACGCCCAGGCACATCGTGCTCGAGAATTGGTTGCTCAATTTTGTCCCTAGTCTTCCAGAAGCTCGTGGGGACAGTAACGCCGACAGTGTGGCACCATCCACCATTTACAAGCACGGAATACCTCTCTTCCGCAGTATCTACAGTCTACTTCGTATTCTTCCCTCCTGGAAGCTTTACAAGAAGCTTAGGAGGCGCACAAGCAATGCATACCGGAACGGTAACCTAAGTATTCATTTGCGCGTCAAGGGCCTCGACGACGGCGTTAGCGTGACTGACATCCTCGATTTCGGTAAGTCACGTTACCTTCAACCCTCGTGGCTTCGTCTCATTTCATCACTTCATCTCCGTCTAATGAAGACACGCCCCCTGCACCCAATGTACCACCACTAAAGCACCAAACCCATCTCTTCCCTGCAATTCCACACCCTTCGGGTACACTCTCCCTTGCCATCACCTACCTCTCTTCTCCGACCTTCCAGCTCGACGAACTTGAGTCTCTCCTCTCCTCTCGTTTCCTCTCTCTTGATGAAGGACCGGAGTTTACCCCTACCCTTGCAAAGAACCAGCAGCGTGATTCCTTAACAGGCCTTCCAGGTAGCCTACCATTGCGTGCATCTCTTCCAAAGTCACCGCCGTCCTCGATCGCAGATCGTTTTGTTCTCCCCGCTGCAAATCCTCACTCGCGTACAAACTCCATGCCATTCAGCCAGAGTCCGCGCTTGGGCGCTTTCCCCATGAGTCGTACTTCCACCGGTGCCGGGATCACCGCAGGATCAACATCTGCCCTCTCCATCGCATCCTCACGCCAAGATTCGAGTACAGCTTGGTCCAAGGAAGACACGGGACCTTTGTCGAGCGTTTCCGCTGCTGCACGCGTCAGATTGGAGAGTATGGCAGGACGGAGTAGTAGTGCTGTCAGTAATATCATCCGATCTTGTTCGTCGGCGACTGACGTATCTTCAGGACCTTCCCTCTGCCCCGGGGCCACTTCCGATCCGAAGGCCGGGTATCAACCCGGTCCACCCATTCAAGACGTCTACACTGTCGTCAGGCTCTCCGTCCCTCCACTCACCTTCACCTTCTCTACGTCAACCATCGCCACTCGCCGCAGGCAATCCATCACTGCCTTCCCGCCCGGTGCCAACGTCGCCGAACTCCTCTCGTGTTGTTCCCCACTCCTCGATTGGATTTAGTAGGCAATCACCCAGTAGCATCGGAGGCCGGTCAGAAGGCGAGGACACATCTCCAAAGATTCCAACGAGGAAGCGTTATTCCAGCAGTTTTGGACATCGCTACGCTGCAGCCGGAGGTGGGGGGAGCGTTGGAAGTGCAGGAAGCGGGGAACGAGCAGAGGTGAGCGACCTCGTTACCTTATTATACATCCTCCCTCATGTTGCATGCCGACCTGACTTGTATTGCGTTGCATCGCACGTTGCTTCATTTTTCATCATTGTTATTTATAGATGGAACGTAGTGCTGATAACGCTCCCTTGCAGAGTACCTCGTTCCTTGGTGTACCCACTGATGACGATGAGATATCCATATTTGTCAAGGATATTGATGCACGGAAGCCACTTAATGCCCAACGTCAACCTTTGCCCGCGTCTACACAGGGTCCACCCACTACGCCCTCACATACCAAATCCGACTCCATGGGTTCCGCGGGTCCGATGTTGACACGAGAAGAAGAAGTTGACGAACGTTTGCGCCACATGAATGAGACGTTCCTTGCGAGCTTGGAGGGACTTGGAGGTGGCCGGAGAAGAGGCAGTATAGGTGGAGATTCAGCGGGCGGAAGCCCTGTTTCTAGTGCGAGTGGACGTTTTGAAGGAGAGAACAGAGGTACGCGCCGCGCGGAGGCAGGGATCCGGCGGGAAACATCAAGACCGAGACTTGGCTCCTTACGCAGCATGAGCGCCAACGACGTAGCTTCGAGTGGCGGGTCTGCAGAAGTGATGGGAAAGTTGGAGCTCGATGAGGAGCCTCGGGCACGCAGACAAGGTCGCAGTTGATGTACGCATGTGCTCTCTTGGTCATACGATTAACTTGGTGGGGTGGTGGTAATGGTGGTCAGCCTTGTGTTTTCTGCAAACTTCAAGGTCAGAATCAGAGTTATTGGGCGAGTCTGCTGATTTTCATGGCATCTTCTTTGTTGTTATATTATTTTCACGCATTTTATAGCCATTTGCTTCATTAACTATCGTCATGCATACCCGAACTCTCGTCTTTATCATATGCATAAGTTCTATACGCAAGGTTGATTGGATCCACAAATGACATGTATTCATGAGTACGTGCATCTAGTAGGAGTTGTCGAGTCGACTGCCTCAGACACATCAAATTTTCGGACCTGTGGTCTAAACACAAAGGGCATACTGTTCTGTAGATACTAGTACGTATGTCAGTTTATGGACAAGTCAGGCACTACTAAATAATCCTGGACTATTGGAGCAATTTTGTCAGAAACGCTGTTCAGAATGTCTATCGTCTCATTCTGATGGAGGATGTCAGTCATTGATGAAAGGCGAATCGGTGTGGACTCCTACCCAAACAGTGTCCTGCATTTTATGACCCTCGTCGCTCAGCACGAAATCGGCGACCTCTACGAGACGACCATGGCTTACGAACCCGCCTTTCATATTCTCTTCATTGTCTCGTCCGCCTACCGCACCAAATACAAGCTGACGGCTGCCTTGTTCCGCCGTCCACGCCAGGAGACGCTCCTGAATAGCGAGCGCTATTTTGGCAAATGAAAAGGTCGGTTGCTCGTACCAGACACGCCGTAATTGTGAATAACAGAATCCTGGTGTCACGGCTATGGCACTGAGTAGTGTGATGGACTGCAACCTGTCTGTCAAGGCACGAACAAAGAAGAGGTTCAACACTGGTTGAATTTGTCAGGTTGAAACGGGCAGAGAAGATAGGAGGCACATACGCTTTGACTCAGAATACCGGAATCGCATATGCCTGAGAAATACAAGTAAGAGATACAAGTAAGCGATATTCATATGAAGGTGGAGTTTCATTTGTTTGCTTACTCGGGTATACACCACTCTTCGCTGCCCAGCATTTCAAGTGGTTTCGAGGAAGTCTTCACCTCCTTTGTGGGTGTCATCCAGTAGAGGACACCACTGGACACAATTACCATCCGTGAAGGTGTTGACAACTTTCTCCCCGCAGCGACTAGTTGCGGAATGAGGAGCAACGAAAGCAACGACGTTGCCAGATGATTGACTTGTAGTCTGGCGGGAGAATATGAGCAATGCCTACGCGCATAAAAATGAGATGGACCAACATGGACTCCCAGCCATCAGTGGTGGGTTGGTAAATGGGCAGTGCGATCGCTGCGTTCATGACCAGGATATGCAAAGCGCCGACCTCCTTCTCGAATTTGTCAGTGAATGCGGTCACTGATGCAAAGTTAGCAAGGTCGAGTATCCAGAGCTCGCATCCACTGTATCCGGTCTCTCGTTCGATTTCTTCAGAAAATAGACGTCAATCGTCTCGCATCAAATTCATTCTAGTCGGTTATACATACCAGTCAAAGCAGCCTTCCCCTTGGCCTCGCTACGGCAGGCGATTATCAACCGCGCTGGTCGCATACGGGCGAAGTGTTTCGATGCCTCGAGTCCAATGCCTACATTGGCGCCGACGACGAGAACTGTTTTCCCAGATAGATCAGCTGTCTCCACTGGGGGCAACGCCGACCATTGATCAATCACAAAATCGAGATATGACAGTTTCATGATGATGGAAAGCTTGCGATAAATCAAGGAATAACCATTTGAACGGCTTTTAATAGTACGCTGCTTGGTGTACTACGTCACGGAGCGACAGTAGCAGTCAGCGGACTCAGCGCATTACACAGCTTTGTCTATGCATTGTAAGACTTACTTAGTAATCCATGGACATCCATAGTCATCCATAGTCATCCATAGTAATCGTGATGCATTGCTGGGCCCGATGATAGGAAATACACAGCTCCATCGTCAACGCTCCAAAGTGTAGATAGAGTATACTTAAGATGCTAACAAGCACTGGTGCACATATCAACTGCAAAAACACGTGTCAGTTTACGATGCACGCATACCGCAGTACTTTCGCTCGTGACTGTGTAATGAGTCAAGATTGTCATTCGCCTGACTGTTACGCCAAAAGGCAGTGATACTGAAAGCTTGTGTTTCAGTGTCTCGGACAGTATTATAATATGTAGCTTATTGGAACAATGTGCTTACAGACTGCTTGTTTGTGCAAGTCTATCGAAGCCATTCAAAATCAACTGGCAAACGAGGCTCCTTGAATGAATTTTCCCTGCACTATACCCTTAGTTCAGGCCCAATGTTGGACTTGGTGGGGTACTTTCGATAACAATAGCTATGGGTATCAGGTGAACGTCGGCCATATCCCACGCGAAAAGTTGAATACTCACTGGATGCTTTTTATAGTGCTTTAACAACGAGGGTCCTTAGGATGTTGTCGTAGACAAAAAATTGTGCACAGCACGGCGCGAGGCTCAGTGTGTGCGGAGACAAGAGAGGCCACGTGCTGCTCTGCCGCTGTCACAAAGTCATAATTCCTGAACCCTACTCGTAACGCTCGTACCTCGCTTCGGGGTAATAGAATACCAAAATAATCCAAGCGCCGATCCACAATAGGACTTGAAGCAAGTTCGTGCGCCGAGTCCACAGAACGATTCACACTGTGTTATCCCAGATACATATTTGTCTCGCTTGGCTACCAGTGCTGATGCATGATGTCGGACAGCTTGCGTATTGCAACGAAGCGAACTCCCGGGCCGCATCAGGGAAACGTAATGCATTACAGAGTGTTACAGAGCGCTCTGTAGCACAATCCAACCCGCTGATGTATTGTAGCACTTGCCAGGGTGTCGTGAGCAGATTTTGTACAGCAAGAAAAGACCCATTTCTTGTGCAACGTAGTCACCCTTTTGACCGTTGGACGTGTGGCCGCATCGGTGGTTCAAAAGAAACGACTATCTGTTGCCCTCTAACCGCGCAGGCTCAACGAGTCTCGATCACGGTGCCATTTCATCGAGGAGCCGTACGTCATCAAAACATCTTTCAAGTCCGAAGTCTTGATGAGATGTGTCTGGCAGGGGAATTCGGTACCAGTTATCATAACATATTCGTCTTGATTGTTATGCTTGATTGGTGACCGGTCGCCCAAAGTAAGTCGCCTAATGATTGCGCTGATGGCTAATCAAGGGTCTAGGACTAGGAGCCTTATCGGCGCCGGCTTTCACCCAAACGCCTTGATCTTCTCTATGATGCACAATGATTTATTCCGACTTTTTGCCTCGGTGGTGTTGAAGATAAGAGCTAATTTGTAAACCTTAGACTACGCGTTTCCCATACAGATGGTCGCGATTTTTCTCTTGTGATGGGGCTGTAAGTCGGACGTAGAGTTCTGCCGTGTTATTATAACAGTCTTCAAGTCACCCTGTCCCATTCTTTTTCGGAGGCGATACATATTGCAGTGCTGGTGACCACTGCATTACTTCAGGCGCCTCCGGGGAGTCAACTAGTCACCTCTACATTCGGCAAACTCTTCACACATTGTGCAAAACTGCAGCTTCTAGACGAAATAAAAGTCACAAAACACAGCAAGTGAGGTGAGGAAATCGGCTCCTTCGCGTGTTCCTTCTGATTTCTAGTACACAGGTCGCACATAGTTCAGGAGCGTTCATGACTCGTGATATACCCAGATCGGTGCGCAAGAACCGATTGTGCAACCTTAGTCGTTCTAAGTTTCCGTACTCATAAAAGATTTCGTGAGTGACCACGTCATTGTTGATTTTCATAACTTAGAAACAAGGTCGGCGATTCAATCGTTACCCCATGTTACACACACTCAAGAGGTGAGAAAGATGCATGAACTCAAATGAGTCAGATGGCTACACGTAAACCACATCAAACACCGACAGAAGAGGTGAAATCATGCACGACGAAGATAGCATGCCTGTGTTTCCTCTCTTAATAAGTCATCGCAAGCATGATTAGAGGCTATCAAAGCCACCCATACAAACACACGATGTCTCAGCCGATGATTATACTTTACGACGTACCATCCAATATTCCGCAACCTTGGGCCCCCAATATCTGGCGGGTACGGTAAGGCATTTCGCTCCAACAAATATGTGCGCTAATATATTTTCCAGGTTGATACTCAATTTCAAACGACTCCCATACCGTACGGCTTGGGTAGAATTTCCAGACGTCGAGGAAACCCTCCATGGCATTGGGGCCCCACCAACGTCCGTCAGAAATGATGGCCGGCCTGTCTTCTCTCTCCCAGTCATCGTGGATGCTATCCGGTCGCCGCAGGCTCCTATAGTCCTTTCAAATGCAAATAACATTGCCGAGTATCTGGAGGTCACTTACCCAGGCCAGTATACCTTTCTATCTGCGATCTTTACATCTGAACATTTTGCAGCACGTCAAGTATTTCCGGAGGGTTCCCGTGCGCTGCAGGCGCTGTTTGTACACTATATCCAAGAGATATTCGTGAAGCCACTGCTCCCTATCATGGTACCTCTTAGTCACCAACGTTTGCCAGAGCGCAGCCAGAGTCATTTTCTCAGCGGGACGACGCCAAGTTATCTTTCTGTTCCTCCAGAGAGAGAGCAGGCTTGGAGGGCAGTTCAAGAGCAGTTCGATTTTCTGGCAAATATTCTTGACAAGAACTCGGGCACTGACGGTGACGGGGTGGTTGCCATGGGGCATGAACTCACCTATGCTGACTTCGGCATCGTTTCGGTACTCATTTGGATAGAGAAAGTAGCACCACATGATGGCTGGGTGAGGATTCGGCAGTGGAACGGAGGGCGGTGGAGTAAATTATGGGAAAGGTGCAAGAACTGTATGGATGTATTTTAATTACTATGGCGGGCGCCGCGCCCAGTGAAATCGCCGTCCCTTTTTCCCCCTTTGTTCGAGTTTACACTTCACGAAAAAGTTGATGCATTAATTGGAAATAGTGACTCGGATTCTGTGGGCACACTGCACATAATGAGACTCAGATGCAGAGGCATGCCACCGACGCCATGCAGATATACCTAGCAAATGTAATGGCTGTAAACAGTACTACTAGCTTATTCGCCTTGCAACCTCCCTCAACTTAAGATGCCATTTCTCGCACAGCTCGGCTAACTTTAATCATCAGTCTTTAAAATTAGTCTTGGGAGCACCTAATGCCTTATCGCCGATTTTTATACAATTCCTCGCTGCTGGGCGTTCTATAACATATATCATTGCCTTAGGCCAGTCAGTGTCACGGTTACTGATTGAAGCTGAGCGCTCAGAAGTTCGAGAAGGTTGAAATTGTTTGTGTTTGTTTCACTACGTAGCGCAACGCTACTAGCCTATATAGCCTACGTACTAGCCTAGGGCTCACTCAGAGCTTATTCTAATTATGTAATGCGCTACTTGTGCTCAACCTCGAAACTACTCTTCCAGCACTCAAATTTTCTTATGACTTCTCAATTCACGCCGCACCGCGAAACCTCACGCTGATTCCATATAGAAATTTAGTGCCGTCATGACCCCCCCCCAGGGGACTTCCCCACAACATATTCACAGGATCTCCTTGGTCACATTGAATATCGATCAGCCAAACCGATCAAAGCTTACGAAAAATGGTCCATTGCCAGTGTCGACACCGTCATCAAACCAATAGAAACAATCATCAGGACATGCCATGATTTGGCTGAATTTCGCCAAAGTGTACGGGATGGTGCCGATGAAAAATACTTATACCCATTATTGGTGAGTAGTACTGAGTACCCACTTCGTTAAGCTGGTCTTCGTTCATACCACGACATTTCATAGCAAGGCATATTTCGCACGATCGAGGGTGCAGCAGCAGAAATGACAGGATATAAACGAACACAGTTTCGACAACTAGTATCAATGGCCGATCACGTCCCTGATGCTGAAAACATGTCCTTTCCTCTCAATAAGCCTGATTTCGTACTGGCTGAAGTACCGCCGACGTCGGGTCCCCTGACTCCCGCCATTGACGTGGGGAGTGACGGCGTCAAGTGGAGGCAGATTTCCGGGTTTATTGAAGTGAAGCCTCACGTCCAGGAAGGTCCCAACGCGACCAAGTCCACATCTGTTAGACGGATCGTGTCGCAGGGTGCTAATTATGCAAGGCTCATCATGGCTGCGCGACCGTTCCAACTCTACGTCCTGTGCGTGTTCATTTACGGCCATAAGTTCTCCCTTGGTTGGTATGACCGCCGAGGGGTTATCATTTCCGATGACTATGACATCCTCGACAATCTTGACATCCTCGTCAATGTAATCCTTCAGCTTACGACACATATGACTACCTATCAGCTCGGACACGACAGGTCGGCTCACTTGCTTGAAGGACATTCGTACTACCAGTATCCCTCCTTCCTAGTCAGTATGGGTGCAGCTGGCGATACGCGTCTGTGGAAGACTGAGGGGCCGCCCATATGGTCTTCTTTGTCTTTACTAGGTCGTGGTACAGCCACGTGGCGAGCTGTATCGGCTGAGAACAAACCAAAGAAGAAGGAAGTTGTTATCTTGAAAACCCTATGGAGGTCGCAAACTCGGGAAAGCGAATCCAACGTTTATGGGCATATCAAGTCACCCTTGCCAGGCGTCGCTGAACTCAGTCTTGGTGACGATGTCTGTATCCCTGTAGCAAGGGAGGCCCACGCTCGTGTTACGATCGGCACCCTCCGTTCCCTCATTCTCGATGATAACGCTAACGTTCCTGATGATCCCGTTCTCCATCGTCTCGCGTTGAAAACTGTGGGACGTCCTTTGTGGGATGCCGACACAACGAACGACTTCATTTTAGGGTCTCTCGCTGCACTCAAAGGTTCAGCATCATTCAGTTAGCGCGTCTATACCTATCCTGAATCATTACATTTCTAGGACATCAAGGACTCGTGGAGCAAGGCATTCTTCATCGAGACATGAGTCCAGGCAATATCTTTGTCGGTAGTCCGGGTTGTGTTGAAGGTTAGGAGGGGTTTGTCGCAGATCTTGAACTTGCCTCAGTGGCACAGCCAGAGACTGAAGCTGTAGTCTCATTATATCCCCTCTCCCCCTCCGCGGGCCAGTTGAACACTGCTAGCGGCATCTTTCGGGAGGAACCCGTTCCGTCGAGTTCAATGGCTCCTGGCGCAGAGATCACAGTATGTCTACTGTACTTTGCAACTTGCCTCCTTCCACTAAACATTATCTTCAGGGTACCGCTTTGTTCATGGCCGAAGAACTTCTTTCCATGATGCTTCACCCGGACAAGTCCAAGAAGAAAATTCGGCCGGTCCAAATCAAACGTGAGGTACACCATGACCTGGAGTCTTTCATTCTTGTTCTGTTCTATTCGGTCATGAAACGTGGTCTGGAGCGCCGACTCTGGCACAAGAATCCAGACAATGAATTTCAGATCCAAGAACTTTACCGTACTTTGTTCGGTGGCCATACCATTCGGCCCATTCGACAAGGACGGTCCTACCTTTTTGATGAAAGCAACCCCCCTGTGTATCTTTTAGATGTCCTGGACGCGCCAACGCACAATCTACTTTATGGCTGTTGGAGGCTTTTGAAAATGCAGCGGTCCTCTAACTTTCCTATCAATGAACGTAGAGCGGCAGTTGATCGGAGGATGCGATGGGAGAGAGGCTCGGAGGAACCGAAGCTAATCACTTATGCGCAGCTGTACAATATCTATGACTTGGCGCTTTCAAGAAATTAACTAGGATCGTCGTTAAAGAATAGAGGCCCTGTATGTCCATGCGGTAGTATACATGGTACAATTTTGCAATCTGGATGAGTGAACTTTAGAAAGATACTTGAGCACGAAAATTATATTCCTTCGTCGACGTTTGTGTTTGCCACACAGATTATTTATTACAGGGTCCTCTGCGAGGTTCATCCTGGAAGGGGAGAATTGGCGAAGGAGCTGGATCAAACAGCCCTTGCCAAACGAGTGATCCGGTGATGCGTGAAAGGCGATCGTAGGGCATCGAGGTGTGAGATATGGACATATTATGGAGTATACCTTGCCTGTGGCACATTCAGCAGGGGGGTTGGTACATGAAGTCACTAGAGGCTCACGATAACCCACGATAACCCAATTGGGCGCCGAGTCACACATGTCGATGAATTCCCTAGGTGACTCTGCATCCGGTGATTGTAACTAGATAATGCGAGGAGTCGTTAGCGGTTTTGTTCGCGTTGAGTAACATGTGCGATGCACCAGAACCGTCAGGCTATCCAATAGCATACAGCATCTCCATCAGTTAGAACACGAAGAACGTATGCCTGTAACCAGGTTAGGTGCGCGGATGTGACTTCCCCGTGAAGGTCTAGTAGATAGGATTCTAATGGACTTGCAAAATCATGGTTAGAATGCTTGCCTTCGCGATGCTGTACTCCACTACCCCCTTGGTGGTGATATCATGCTTGTTCCCGACTAGTGGAAGCGTGCCAATCTGTCTCCTGCGCCCATTGTGCCAGCGATGCTTCTGATCTTTGTGATTACTTCAGCGATGATGCTGAGCTTCAATTGAAGTGGAGCATTCTCTGGGTCCGTCTGAAGAGCTAATGTAGCCCAGTACAATTATTTGGGACACTGGAAGTCGAAGGGACTCTCGCACATCATAATTCTGCCGTTAAAGGTCTTTGTGCCTAGTACGGCGACGATGACGAAATAGCTGCTGAAGCCTTCCAGAACATTGTAGCCGTTGATGACGAGGCAGTCCATGTCAAGGCTTGTTTCCTTATGTGTCGCCGTGAGAGTAGAGTTCCGACATTTGCGCAATGGCCCTCTCAAACTTGGAATATCATCATTCGAGGTCTCCGACACCGCAACATGACTTACGGCACATTGTATCGGAACCTACACAAGACATGAGTATGGTTTGGATTAAGAAATAGTCGTGCATACATCAAAGTCCACAAAGTTGATTCCGGTACCTCATTTGCTCATTCCTAAGACACAGGAGGTTAATGAAATTATTGAAGACAAATGATTATGGCACCATGTTTTACAGGTGTACTGACGAACCGGTTGATCATGACCTCGTTAACCCTGGCATAGGTGAGCACCGAATGTCTGCGGCTCGTGGAAAGTTTGGTCGACGACATCCCACGAACTATTTCGGGGAACCTATCTTGTAGTGCGGTAATCGTGCTCTGTGCAGAAGCGTGATGCGCCGCAAGGGAATGGTCGACTTCGACTAAGCTATCAATGCGCCTGCTGAGACCATGTGCAGGCTTGAGGAAAAGGGCGAGAGTGAAGAGCAAGGAAGATCAGAGGTCGAAAGTGCTGGGAAGACCCGAGCTCACGCCATGCCGGTGTGATCGCGTGGGTGCTGGATGTATTGTCTTACTCTGATCCATGCTGTTGTTGTGCTACGTACACGAGGGGGAAGCGTGACTGAGGCCTGAGGTCTCGCAGGACTCGAAGTTGTGAAACGCTGCAATAGACACTCGAACATGATAAACATGCATAGCGCGAATAAGCTGCAATACCGATAAACACTCGTCTAAACACCACAGGGCAAGGCAATGTTTGTAAAACGAAGAACGCCAAAAAGTTCAGATTTAAAATGATTGGATTGGAATGTTGGGATGCTGAATTCCGAGTCGTTCTTGCCAAGTTCTTGCCCTATAGGCCGGAATTGCATCAGAACTGAGGCCCCGACAAATCCAAGGCCACGAGCTGCGTCAGAGTTGTTAAGGCTGGATGGCTCTCTGAGAGACCATCAGAGATGCGCCTAAGAACTTGGCATAGTACGAGTCGCGAAATTAGCAAATTGTTCATGTGATTGACGTTAGGGGCCAGCTCGTTCGGATGATTGCGGACTCGGGGCTTTTGTATTATTCGAATCAACCCCTCTTCTCGTCGCTCGCTCGTTGCGCAGTGGTTACTGCTCGACCTATTACTCTTGTTCCCAATATCAGATGAAGTCCAACTATAAGCTTAACTGCATTGTCTTGGGTGATTGCCCCTGCCATGTCTTCCCGGTCGACATCAGACAGACGCAGACCGTCGGGGACCTTAAAAGTTTGATCAAGGAAGAGAAGAAGCATGCATTCCGCAACGTAGACGCTGACAGTCTCGTGCTATGGAATGTGAGTGACCTGATGCCAACGATTGGATGCTGATGATATGATACTTTGGAAGGTTCACCTGCCTGTGGATGACACGTTCGAGCACAATCTTAGCAGTCTCAAACCTGATCCAGAGCAATGCCTGTCACCTGTGGCTCAATTGTTTAAAGTTTTCGAACTATCCGAGGAAGACCACCTGCATATTGTTGTCCATCCGTTACATACCGGTGAGTTGTTTGTCAGTTTGCCACCCATTCCTTGAACACAGATCAGCATCTCGTCTGATTATTAGTTCCTGTGGTGCCACAGAATCCAGTTGTTAGGCGACGATTGGCTTATCTCGAGAGGAGCGCAAGCCTGAGTTCTCTGCCAGGTGCAAAACCGGCCGCGGACCCTCTTCCAGTTACTCTTCTCGAGCCTATCTTCGCCGAGTTCGTGGATGATTGTCAAAATCATCAACCTACTGCCCACGATAACGAATTTGTTCGGCAACTTTCGCAAGAGATGACCTCCTTCTATCCCGATGAGCTCACGTGGATGAATGCATTCAGGCAACTGCTCCACGACTATGGTATTAATGCTTCTATAGTTGGCTCGACGAAATGTACGACAGACGGACATCTTTTGTCCCGCAGCGGAACATTTATACAGGTGATATCGGAGGGGAAGAACAAGATTGGAAGCGGCGGTGCCGAACCATTCGCGGAGGCAATGTTGTACTACCGGAAGTTTATGAAAGACTCGAAGATCGAGACAGTGAGGCCCCGGTCTGTCATTCCATGCATCCATATCATTGTGTTCGGTTAGTTCATTTCATCAAATTCATTGCTAAAGTCTTTCATTGACCACAGGTAGGCGCCTGCATTGGCTTTGTTGGCTCTATTTTCATCGACAAGGTCCAATATGATGTCCTGCCTATGCAAGTGACGGCGGCTCGTACTTTCGGAGCTCTGAAAATCGCCACCGAGAAACTCACAAAGCTGTACTCCCAGCCAATTCCGCGCCTCGAAGTCAAAGATGCATCTCCCTATCCTCGGAGTTATACTTGTTCAAGCGGTCAGATTCAGGAATTCTCGTATGATGAGACTCAGATGCTCAGGGATAAATATGTCTTCTTCGGGGAAACGGTCGGCGATGCGGCTGGGAGGCAGATATGTATCAAGTTCGCCAGGTCCTATTCCCGTGAGGTCCACGACTTCTGTGCCAGCAAGGGACACGCTCCGGAACTTATCGCCTACAAACCTTTAGCGGGCGGCTGGAATATGGTGATTATGGATGCGCTTGATATTGGTATTGGTTACTGGCCTGGCTCATATCAACCGTTGAGTGCGATGGCTGTTTTGGACCGCCAGCCGCTGAAGGAGGCCATCACGTCGCTTATCGAGGAGTTACACAATTACAATGGCGGCTACGTTCATGGCGACCTTCGGGATACGAATTTCTTTGTGGGAGACAATAAAGGCTTCATGCTGCTCGATTTCGATTGGGCTGGACCGATCGGAAAGGCCCGTTATCCTGCGTATCTTAATCGGAGCATTCGACGTCCGGATGGTGCGCGGGATGGGGAGAAGATTGTGGCGAAGCATGACTTGGATATGCTAAGGTATATATTTCATACTGAGGAAGATGATCGGGAGACGGCTGCAAAGCGCCGCCGTATTTCTACTGGTGAAGGGTCAGCAATGGGCATTCCATGATTCCGAACGCAGATTGATTTGTTGTACAAAAGCCCAATTCAGTGGTTAATACCAGTCTGATTTGCCGATCCCACCAGCCTCTGGCAGGAAGTTGCTGGTTTGATACCCATGGTAAGTCAGGGTAGTCGCCAAGCTGTGTGTCCTTTTCGTGTAGTTTGTACGTTGCAGGCGTTGCGTAGGCACGCGATGCTGTGAAGCTTCCAGCAAAGCCCTCACGATCCAACTCTGTGCGACGGCAGGTTACTGGTTCCAGTCCGACGCTGCGGCAAGGGTTCTCATAGTGAAGGTTCAAGGATGTAGTAAAAACCCATGGCCAACCCAGTCACGGTAACGCCGAGAACGACGGCGCTCCAGTGGTAAACAAGGATCCGCAGCATGCAGCGTGAGTTGCTCGTCCTCGCAAAGATTCTGTGACGGGCTATTTTGACCTAGATTGATTACGGGACCGAGGGAGCCTGGGTCAAACCTGGGTCTGATAAATTATAATTGATCTGCGGTCGCCGGTGGTACTAGAGTTCCCATCAAGTTGGAAAAAAAATAAACTACGTCAGGCTTAGTCCCAGGCGTCATGATTCGGTGTTTGCTACAAGCTAAGTTCACGGTGGTTTGCAGGAGTTCAAACCAAGCAATCGATAGGCTGAAGCTTGAAGTTCATTGTCAAAATGCTTGGCGTAGCTTAGCTTGATCGGTCTCAATATTCAATATTCCTTATCGGCCCTACAGTCAAAGTCATTCAATTGGGCTAAAGCAGTAGCCAAGTTAAGCCTCTGCCTCAAACTTGTGAGATGGCAAGTCCGTCTTCATCATGTTCGCCCTCTTCATCAGCGGTAACCATCCCAATACCTGGCAAGTCGATTTTGAAGCGTCCTCCACCCACGCAAACTGGTATCTTCTCTCGAATCAAGGGTTTTCTTCCAACACAATCTCCTGCTTCTGCTAGCGACGACATCAAACCTCTCAAGCGTGCCCATTTTATACTTCCAAAACTCGTCACAGTTTACCCTATATCCTCTATCAATCCTCCGTCAACACCCACACTCAAAGATGAGAAGCGGGCAATTGAAGAGAGAGAGGCGGAGAGACGCAGGAGAGTTGTCAGAGGCAACTCTATTGGACCGAACGAAACAGAAGATTGGTGGAATTTGGACAAGGTGGAATCGTTCTACAGAGAGTGTTGTGCATCAAGAGAGGAAGAACCAGATCCCGCGATTTCTGCTGCCTTCAAGGTGACAAAATTTACTTGTAGGTTCCGCGAGCACATCAAGCTAATCTCAGATGGCTGCACTCAACAGCGCGCATCAGGCACAAATCCTCGGTCCGTCGATCTGTCTGGCGTACAGTTGACGCCAACATCTGCAGCAATCCTCTCTGACGTGTTTACGATCGAGTGGGGTCTTCGAAAACTCACCCTTCGAGAGTGTGATTTGGACGACTATGTAACTTGGTTTTCCCCTGGTTCCCTCTGCTGTGCTCACCACAACCCAGAAATTGAAACTTATGCTCCACGCGCTGCTTATACCTGGCACCCTTGTTTTCCTGTCCGTCGCGTCAAACCGTCGCCTAAAAACACCCGCGTTTAAAGTGCTTGGTTTTTATGCCTCAAAAGTGCGTTATTTCCGTAGATAATAATGTAGCTGCTCATGTATTTCATTGCTAGGCAAAAACTCTACAATTCCTCGACCTCTCACAAACAAATCTAGACAAGAAGGCAGTAGACTATATCATCGTCTCATTGACAACAGCACCTGAGCCCGGTTTAATCTCTCTCCGTCTAGACGACTGTTCTCTCAGGGTGCCAGCGCTGGACGTACTTGGTAAGCCATCAATGTTCATACTTCGTCCAATTTCCACTAAGTATGGCAGCCCGAGTTATTCGTAATTCATCTCTTCGCAACGTCTCTTTGCGCCATAATCGCATCAATGCAACAGGAGCTGTCGCACTTGCTCTCATGATCAGAGACTACCCAGACGTGGTCCCTACTACTCCCAACTCATCTGCCTTTCCTTCACAAGGAAGCATTATCTCTTCGCCACCCTCCTCCCCAATTCCTCCCTTTGCCCATCTACCTCCTCCGTCACCTGTTACCCGTACAGGACCTGTACTGCCTCCTCCACGTCATCCATCGTCCATGCCTCCCCAAACAACTTACACGCCATATGTACCTCGTACTCGCCGAGGTGCAGCAGCAGCACAACCTCCCCCGCTCTCGGCTTCTGGTCAGCCCGTTCCCATCATCACATCAAATCCACAGGGTGGTGTCACCACCCGCCATCTTGCACCAAATACCGGGCCTCAACGATTGGAGGGCGGACTTCATCCCAATGGTGCGGCCCACAGGCATGATGACGGTCCAAGTGCTGCACTCCTGGACAAGGTGCGTGCTCTTGATGCATTGCCAAGGCTTGGAGCTCTCCGCACGTTGGATTTACGAGGCAACGACCTTCGCGTAAGTACTTTTCTTGAGTATGGCATTATCTGTTGATGGCGTCGGCATAGAATGGGGTTACTTATCTGGCACAAGTACTCAAACGAAATAGGACCCTTAAGGTCCTGAACTTGAGTGAAAACAAGCTGGATGTTCAGTGCTTAGTGGCAATTGCCGAGGCACTGGTAAGCGTTTGGAGTCTCTTTGGTTGTCAGTTTTAACAGGAACTTCTAGAAATATAATCATTGCTTAGAAACGTTGGATCTCAGTCGGAATCCCTGCTCTGGTCCTGGTCTCGAAGGCGTGCGTTGATGACTCGCTGCTAATGGTGTCTAGACTGAACATTGTTTAGATCCAATCACTCCGAACGGCCTTCACATTAAATAACGCTCTCAAGCGCCTATTCCTATCCTCCACCAATATGACATCACTGGGCGCTATCGCACTCGCGGAATTTCTCCCTGAATCAAGCTCGTTGCTCCACCTTGATCTCACGGACAACAACTTGGACATCGCTGCCATTATGGCGCTGAGCTCGGGACTCAAGGCTAACCACACGATGCGGTGTCTCGACGTCAATATACCTCCGGATGACGAGGAATTTGCCAAGTGAGTGTCTAGTGATCTGTGCAGTACGTTTCATGAATGCGACCCCACACAGAATGTGTCGTGAAATTCTCAACACTTGCATCCGAAATACGGAGGAAGCAGAAAAAGCGGCACATGTTTCTGATGGACTTCGTAGTCCGGCGAGCAACCGAGGGCTTGGTAAGGGTGTGTGGAACATGATCCAAGAAAGTGAACTAGCCAAATCAATACGTCAAGGTGGTGGGCTCAAGGTAGATGAATGTTCCTCACATATGATCAGCCTACTCACGATTCGGAAGAACAATGCTGAGATTGTATCAAGAGCGTATACACTGTTGTCTCAAATCGAGAACTCGGTGAATAGCCCACCGTCTATTTCAGTCGCATCTTCTGGCGCATCCTCCCCAACCCTCGTGTCACCCGCGGACCAAGACCTCGTTCAGCAAGCCAAGGCCACTGTCGATGAAATCACAGAAAAAGTGCAGACTACGACAGACGTCGTTCTGCTAGAAGAACTCCTGGGCCTTTGCGATAAACTGAACAGTGCTATCACACAGTTGTCATCCGCTCTTGCAAGCAGATCACTTCATGGTCTTGGGTTAACTATTCCCAGCGCAGTGATCAGTTCTGCCGACGAAGCTGTTCTACATGAGAGTCCCGCAGATATGTCAGAGGATGATACACCACTAACTCCCAAGGTAGATAAAGGGAAAGGTCGAGCAGAACCAGAGCCGGAGGAGCCGGAGAAAGTGTTGAGTCCCACTTTCATGATAACCGAATCCGAGGATGAGGATGAAGACGACAACAGATTCGTATGCGAAGAGGACCAAATTAGCGTCCCTTCCCCTGTGGTTAGGTGGGTCATCATGCGAGCAAAGCCTCTACATACTCTGATGATGTATCAAGGTCGAAAAGTTGGGTTGAAGAAGAAGGGGAAATCTTCCGAAAAGGTGCTGTCCTTCTCGGACCTGAAGAGATGGAGGGAGAGTACGCTGGCGAAGACCTCCGTCGTGAGGTGAGTATATCGGTTATTCAGTTCCACGCATATGTCGAACACTGCTGCAGTTGTTGGAGGCCATGGTCGAACGGCCTCCTCCTCGCGGAATAATTGATGAATTTGGCATGGACCTGGACATGATTACGCCTGAAATAGCTTCTCCTCCTGGGGAAGCTCTGCGACCTCCACCGCGTCCATACATCTCCCGCACTCGTTCCACGTCTTCCAATGGATCAACGGGAGACCTACATACTCCAAATTCGCCTACGACAATGACTGCTGCGAGAAGCCCCACTTCACCCGCATCTCCAGCCTTACGCCCATTTCCAGGAAGCTTTTCAGCAAGCCCCCCTCCTGAGCCTCGATAAGGCATCATGCCCTTCGTACACCATTTATTTCACTACTTTGATTATTCTATTCGGACGTGCCATATACTTGCTATCAATAGTAGTTGTGGGATATGAAATGTCTATCATTCAAGGATATTGTTTTGCGTTTGCTTGCTTGGATTCATTCTTTGTATATTACCTTTAATTGTGGATTTAATGCGACCAGAACATACGAGTAGCAGTGAGAGCCCCTGACAGACGCCGTTGGAGCGACGTTATGTTGTGGTCCGCTTAGCCTCTTCAACTCATCAACTCTATCTACCCAAGCACTATGGCCTCCGACGAACTTGGGACTGAGCCTCAAGCTCCAAGGCGATCCTCGAGAATCTCAGGGCAAGCAAAAGTAGAGACTCCTGCTCTTGCTAAGAAACCGAGAAAACCTTCAAAAGCGGGGACAAAAAGGGCAGCCGAAGAGGTCGACGAAGATGAAAAGAACAAGAAAGTACGCCACTTGAAGCCAAGTTCTCTGATACTGACTGTAGCGCATTCAAGGCCAAAGCTGATGAAGACGAAACGGTCAAGGAGAACGATGATGTGGCAGATGCAGCGCCCATCGACATTGGTGATATTCTCCCCTCGATAACCCTCAAAAACGAGAAAGGCGGGGATATCGATACTGGTTCAATCGCAGCAGAGAAGGGCGTTGTTCTCTTTCTTGTCCCGAAGGCTGACACGCGTAAGTTTTTGCGTTCATCTCGGTGTTCGTCTTGGCAATGAGTTTTCCTCTAGCTGGATGCACTACGCAAGCATGTGGCTTCCGCGATATATGGCAAGAATTTGCCTCACTTGATTATGATGTTTATGGAGTCAGTGCCGACTCCTCGACCACTCAGAGTAAATGGCAAACCAAGGTGCGTTGTCACCCATATCCTCGACTTGCAAACGACAGGATGATGACTGAAAATGACCGTCACTTCAGAAACAACTCCCATTCCCGCTCATTTCTGATCCTAAGCGGTCGTTGATAGGCGTTCTTGGGGCTGGCGATGGAAACAAGACAAAACGTAGTCATTTTGTCTTTGAGAAGGGTGGCAAGCTTTTGGACAAGAAAATGCCTGTGAAGCCGGCAGACAGGTGCGTTCCATGTCACCGTACTGTGTTTTTTCATTCGCTGATGTGACATACATCAGTCCCCGTCTTGCATTGGAGTTTATCAAAGGCCTCGGGCTGAGCGAATAGGTCACGAACACGCCCGTTCGAACTTCGATCAAGTTGATACCATGAATTCATTTGATCTCGTTTTGTTTCTAGAAATTTGTACACCACTTCGCATCGCAATTTCTAGTTTATCGCTCATGGCGACGCTGATACTGGCACAGCTGGCTGGTTTTAATTATTCCCGGGCCACTAAAAAGTTGTCCCAGAATGAATCGTTGCAGCAAGTTTGCTAATGGCCATTCTGAGCGATGCCGGAAAGTGGCCGCGGCCCGAGGTTCAAGTTATTATCGCCACCTGCTAAAAGCTACCATAAATTAGTGTTGAGATTTGTTGAAAGGGTGCCGGTGATGTTCTATTACTGTGACCGTGCGTTAGGATGATTGTCAGGACGTCCTTGAAGGTTCCAATTTTAACCTCGCTTGCAACTTGTTGAACATCACATGCTCTGTTCTACATAGTCACCTTAAACTCGCCGCTTTCCACTGGCAAGTCTGTCGATAGATGGCAGTCTGAAGCTTCTCAATACCGAGAGTAGTACTAGGTGCAGGTTTTCATTTTCTGCGGTATGTCTCAGTACACAGTGAGTACTTAGTCCTTTTTCTGACTCTCTGTTGAACTCTACATATCTGTTAGGCCTTAGGGTCGACGGTCGAGTCGGGTCGACCCACCAGACATACATAAGAGCCCATCCGCACTCCCAATGTAACAGCAGCTCGAAGGTTTGCCATATCAACAAAAGTGAATATCGGAGCACCGTGACGGGGAAAAGGTACCTTCTTCCCATGAGAATTGTCATTTCTAGTTGTTCATGTGCCCATTATTACAGCGTGATCACTCCTAAGGCTATAAGTAGTTCAGTATAGACTTGCTCAGGTTGACCGTTATCGTTCGCACTTCCTCACAACTCCCTCATAATGCCATCCACCTTCATCAAGACTTTCGACACCCCTGCATATAAGGGGACTATTACGATCCCTCTGGGTCTCTACATAAACGGAGAGTTTGTCGACCCTGTTGAGGGTGGCACAATCGAGTGAGTGTCTTCCTCGTACACTTGAGTGTCGGTCTCATTCGTACAGTGTTGTCAATCCTGGTACGAATTCTTTCGTCACAAGTGGTCCAGACTCCATAACTTATTCTTGTAGCAACGGGCAAAGTGGTCACATCCATCGCGGCTGGTACAAAAGCCGATATAGACATTGCTGCGCAGGCAGCAAAGAAAGCCTACAAGACTTCATGGGGCCTGAAAGTTCCTGGAGCTCAGCGTGGAAAGCTCATGTCGAAGCTCGCCGTTTTGATGGAAGAACATATCGCGGAGTTCGCTGCTCTTGATGCCCTCGCCAATGGTATGTACTCCTGCGCCGCCGCCAGTCTTGAGAGTTAACGAAGCAACTCATACCTTGAAGGGAAGGCCTACAATACCGCGTACGGTCGAGACAACAAAGGAGCGATTGCCGTCATGCAATACTATGCTGGCTGGGCTGACAAAATCAACGGGAAGACTATCGAGGTCCGTTTTCCTCTCTTTCACATCAGTCAAACTCATTCCGCCCTAGACCAACGAGAAGAACTAGCTTATACCAGACCATGAACCATCGGTGTTGTGGTAAGGATTTTTCCAAATTGTTATCTGAATAGGATCTCAAGGTCATGTTAGGGTCAAATTATTCCATGGAATGTTCCGAGTGAGTGGACTCAAAGAGCGCGAGGGACTCCAGCTTACATTAACTAGTGTTCTCCTTTCTCTCAGATCGCTCCTGCGCTGGCCCCGGCAACACTATCTCTTGAAGCCTTCTGAACTTACCCCGCTTCTGCTCTGCTCTTCTGTACCCTTATCGAGGAGGCGGGCTTCCCTCCACGGTGTTCCATCAACATCGTGAACGGATATGGTCCAAACAGCAGGGCAGGCAATCTCTGAGCACCCTCTTATCGAGAAAGTTGCATTCACTGGTAGCACTCTAACGGGACGGAAAATTATGGAGGCTGCTGCGAAGAGCAACCTGAAGCCTGTCACCCTTGAGCTTGGCGGCAAGAGCCCGAATATCATTTTCGATGACGCCGACCTGGAGCAGGCAGTCAAATGGGCTATTCACGGTATCTAGTATGTTACCACCTTCGCATGACTTATGCTAGTTCTCATCGTTGTTGTAGCTTTAACCCACGGTCAGAATTGTTCTGCAGGCTCTCGTATCTTTGTTCAACAGAGCATATACGACAAGTTCTTGGACCAAGTTCACAGAGCAGGCACGCGCGATCAAGGTTGGCGATCCTTTTTCACCCGACCACGTACCAAGGGCCACAGGTGTCCAAAACTCAGTTCGAGGTTCGTTTATTCAATTTCATTCTAAAACATTCTTTGACGCCGGTAAAGCGCATCATGGGATACATAACCTCTGGCAAGAATGATGGTGCTACAGTACACCTTGGTGGCAAGCAGATTGGCCAAGAGGGATATTTCATCGAGCCAACAATCTTCACGGAGTGCCAGCCCGACATGAAAATTGTCAGAGAAGAGATATTTGGCCCTGTCGCATGCGTCATGAAGTTCGAGACCGAAGATGGTGAGATTGTTCTTGTTGCCACGATCGTCATATTTCTAATAACTTTGCAGAGGTTGTTGAACAGGCTAATGATACATCATACGGACTTGCTGCATCGGTGTTCACCAAGGATATCGACAGAGCAATCCGCGTTGCACACGCTCTCGAAGCCGGCACCTGCATGGGTGCGCTGCTTCGTTATCTCATCTTGCACAGTTTATGATGTAATGACACCTGAACAGATAAACTACTGCGCGCCAACCAGACTGAAATATCGATGCCATTTGGAGGCTTCAAGCAGTCAGGAAATTGGTCGTGAACTGAGCGAGTAGCTTTGGAAAAGTAAGCTCATGTCCTTCAAACGACGCCAAACTCAGGATACTCGATCTAGCTACACGAACGTTAAAGCCGTTCATGTCAACATTGGCATTCGATTGTGATCACTTAGGACATTCGCATCTTGTATGATTAGTACGAATATTATGCATGCATACATCAACCAAAGGTAGACTGGAGATTTGATCCCTGGCAGGGTTTCTCCATGGATATATCTTTGACCTGGCTCGTAGCACAATAGCGATGTAAGTAGGATCGGAACGAGATATTCTGCTAACACGATGCTTGCAACAGGAGGACCGAAGCAAAGCGACTCTCAGGATGTGATTCGAAGCATGTGAAGACCGGATCTCTACCACCTCGCGACCCTAAAGAGGCTTAAAGAGGTATGGCATACCATCATGTTTCAATCCAGCAAGAGACACTCGCTCCACCGCTGTCATAATTATCGACCCAGAACATTCTGTGCAAAGATCGATGATGCCATAGCCGATGACTGGTCCTTTTCTGTAACTTTCGTTACTGGAGCCAATGCCGCTGGACCGTTTGAACTTTGTGCGAAAGTCTCGGTACCTATCTTAGCCCGCTGGGTGCTGATCTGGCTGCCTTCTCGGTCTTGCAATTGGACTCGTTGAAGGACATTGACGACAATACTGTGCGTTTCGTTGAAGGCCGATTCGAGAGCTGAGTACAACATCACTCACGCCGGGTACTCTTGGCATCCGATTATCGATTCTGATAACGTCGGCGCAAATTAACCGTCGGTGAATATATCATAGTTATCCAACTCCCCCACTGGCATGCATGACCAACGTGTTTGTAATTATACATGTACCGACTTTCTATCTGCGCATCCTTGCAATCTCATTCCACAAAAACATAACTCATCCGATCATCATTAAAACCGCGCCCTGTGCCCTTACTGCGCGAGATCACATGCACATCTGCATACCCCCATCCACCGGAATCTTCTGCTTTTCCACCTAGTTATGCCTATGGAGATTGTGAGAATCACCCCTATGTCAATATTAGAGTGTGGATCGAGCGCTCTCGCATCTTAGATAGCCCATCTCTTGAAAGCCCCTCCTTTTCTACATTCTTCGACCTAAGGGGTGTGTGAGAGTGAGTGGCTTTCCACCTGGTTGATGATTGCCCATACTTAATCATAAGTACAGGGTTTGATCGCGCGAGTCTTACCATCAACCATCACGCGCATCATGCACATGAATCATGTCTTGGGGCTGTCATCATCTGTCAAAACTCAGACCTAAGCGCTAAGCTCTGACGGTTTTGCTGTTGAGTGTGACGCCTAGAATGCAAAAAACATCATGGAACTCGGGACTCGAAACAGACACAAGAAACCAATGCTTCACTCGAAATGCCGCCTATGTAGCACCTACTCGTGACACGACTAAATAATAGGAGCTCGTGTTTGCGGCGTGGCGGGGACCGTGTTGCCACTATAGGAGCTTAGCCCTGGTCTAAAATACACCCGGCCTGTATTGATCGGGGACTCGTGCCGCATCCTGGTTCCCCACCTACCATCACAGATCATGTCTGCTTTTCCGCCTGCCAGTGGAGAATGTGGTGCAGCGCGCGGAACCCACTCGTGATACAAAATCGATGACCAATCTCCGTGTATAATGATGTTCTCGGGGACGGGAATGTAGCCCTTGTGGACATTCAATAAGTGACTTTCTGTATGAGTCTTTTACCGATGTGTCTCCAATCGTGAGGATATGCTGCGCGGATTAGCGAGGCGAATGCGTTTCAAGATAGGGTATGAGAGATGCACTTGGATAAGATGCTGAGCTCCCCTACGTTACGGTTGATGACAGGTCCAAGATAAGAACTCTGATTGTCACGGTAGCCATTCATCCCAAAGTCTTTCAACAACTCTAGGAGTTCTAGGATGTTGGCCAAGCAGAGATAAGTCCACTTGATATTTTGGAGTTTGAGACAAGACTATGGTTCCAAGTTTAACCAAAGACACCGAGGACGGGTCAAGTCGAGGCCGGTAAGCACTAGTCCGTACTTTCCGTGTCCAGTACTGGATTGGACCATAGCTTTCAAACACTAGTGGCACGATCCAAGGCAGACAGAATGCACAAAGCGTTTGAGAGAAAGAACGACGCTGAGGATTTTTAGTGGCGGCCGAATATGAAGGTAGACCCGCCCTCCCTATTTCACATGCATCTTGTCCTCGCTCGGCCTATAGATTTGGTCGCGGTATGCAGACTTGTAGACGAATATGCTCGCAGAGAGGCTGCATTCCATGCGCAATGATTTATCACGATCGGAGGCCAAAGCAATGCGCAGTTTTATCGGTTTGTATGGAATCCATGTAAATACCCGGATCCAAAGCTTCGGAGCTCGAGGCGAATCGAAATCTGCGGGTGGTCTGAAGAGTCCCGTTCGGATCATACGATGGAGTGGGTGACAGTGCGGTGCTTCGCCACCGCACTTCGGAGTCGGGGCGCTTTGTGTACAGATGACTTGACCTGCAAGGCAGTGCAAGCTTCCCGCTCGATGACCTGTGTCCATGGGGCACGAGCTGGCAGCCTGGGACTGTTATTCCGTTTCATTTTTACCGACCGTGCCGACGCCACACCCATAAGTCATATACCTGGTATTGCAAATATGTTGACGAATGCGGGGAAGAGATCGAAAAATGAAGGCTGAGATAGCAACCGGTATAACACAAGACGATCAACGAACTGTCAATGGTTGCCCGCGCGCCCGGTTAAGATGGAGGCCCTGACTACGACGGGGATGTCCAGGTGACCCAAAGAGCTCATGGATCATATGGGTCTCACGATTCTAATTTAGACATTAATATTTTCTGACCACATGCTCGATATCAATGAACCTGTGCCTGCCAAAAGCCGAACGGCGGCAACGTTCAATCCTTTAAAACGCCAAAGCTAGCATCCGATCTACCCTCGACGTCTCCGCCCTTCTCCACTTACCGTATCTTTTTCAATCGCTACAATAATGCCTGGGGGACCTGGAGGATCAGGGACTGGTTGTCGCCACTGGTTCATTATTCTGGGCGATAATTATGTCCGCTTTCGCCGGTACTGTTGTTCTCCCACATTTCAAGTCCTTACACTATTATACTCTTGACATTCAGCTTTTGGTGGTATTCTCTTCGGGTTCGCTTTCATGAACCTGTTGCTCGTTGTTTCGTTATTAACATTACTTTAGATAGATACCTGGGTACCATTGGAGGTGTCATTGCCATGCCCGACTGGTTGACAACATTCGGTGTATATGACCCCACTCCCGCGAACACAACTGGCTTCGTTTATTACCTTCCTACAGCACATAAAAGTCTGGTTGTACGTGAATCCTACTTTTCTAACGCCACTTGAACCGATTGATCTGATAGGTGTCAATCCTTTCCGCGGGAACTTCTTTGGAGCTTTACTTGCGTTTCCTATGGCGGACATGTCGGACGAAATTGGGGCATCATCGCTTCTTGTGGTGTCTTCTGCCTTGGAGTAGGCTTACAGACTGGATACGCACTGGGCCACTTAGTGGTTGGACGTGGTATGTTCAAATCAGATTGTCTTGGATTTGGATTACTTTCTTACATGTAAATAACATCAGTCATTGCCGGCTTCGGTGTGGTATGTTCTCAATCCTCATATTTTCCTTTTCATTTGTAATGCGTAACTTACGATCGATGCCATTAGGGCTTGTCTCATGTTTGATTCCTATGTACCAGTCCGAGGTGAGTCTTCATCCTGCAAAAAAAAACTTTGCCTGATGGTCTTCAAACGTCATGTAGTGCGCACCGAAAAGCTTGCGTGGAATGATTGTCGGACTTTATCAACTTGCGAGTAAGTGCTTATTCTGCATCATGATCGTATTCTCTTTATTTCTCTATCTTTAGTTACTATCGGAGCATTGCTTGCTGCGATCGTCCTCAATTCCACAAAAAATCACTGAGCCATACTGCTTGGAGGGTATGTTGAATATCTCGAGCAAGTCATGTTATGGGGCTTACTTTTAATTTCTCAAGACTCCCATCGCAGTACAATTCGCATGGGCCGGTATTCTTAGTGGTGGCCTTGTAAGCCCACAGCTCCTTTATCAGGTCTTCTGTTGTACCAATCCGGTTTTCTTCTAGCTCCTTCTTCCTGAAAGTCCGCGGTTCCTCATGCACAAAGGTCGCGAGGATGAAGCCAGAAGAGCATTGGCCCGTCTCATGACCATGCCCATCGAATCTCCTGAAGTTGAACTCGAACTCGATGAGATTGTGACCGCTCTTGCAGCCGATCGCGCAATCGCGCAAGGGTCGTATCTTGGTTGGTAATTTGATGCCTTCATGTAGACTTGTGCTAAGTGGCTGCTAGATTGTTTCAAGAACAATGCCTCGAAAAACGGTCTCCGAACATGGACTGGTATTTGGCTACAAGGGGTGGGTTCTCCTTTGTTATCCTTACTCGTACTCTTTGCTCACATACCTCTTTATAGTGGCAACAACTGACTGGAATCAACTTCATCTGTACGTGCCATTGTCCAACTTCGATCTTCTCTCTAACCTTCTTTCTCCTCCTACTTTAGTCTACTACGGCACTGTCAGTCCATTCAATTTCGCGTGCTTATTATCGGTGACCTGAACTATTTCCGCAGACATTCTTCAAACAAGCCGGAATCAGCAACCCCTTCATCATCACGTACGTTCTTGCCTGGAGCTCACATTTATATTACCGACATCTTTCTTAGTATCATTGCCGACGTCGTAAACACTGTAATGACCATCGTCGGTGTTCAACTGATCGATAGAGTGGGCCGTCGGCGCCTGCTGCTCATCGGTGCTATTGGCATGTGTCTTTCCGAATACATCGTCGCAATCGTGAGTAGCCTGCCATCCACTGGAGGTCATTTTTCTCACTTCACCCATGATAGGTCGGAGTAACAGTAGGACAGACAAACACAACTATTGTTAATGGAGTGTCCAATTCAGCAGCAGTAAACATAACCGCTCAGCGTGTCTTAATCGCTTTCGTTTGCATGTAAGGAATTTACCATTAAATTCCTGTCAGGTCACTCTCATTTATTTTCTCTCCTGCCTTCCCTTAGTTATATCGCATTTTTTGCTATCTCATGGGGTCCAGTTGTCTGGGTTATCACCGGAGAAATCTTCGTAAGTCCTCTATAACCACGTCACCTACACCAGTTCTAATATTTTCTTGGTCTCTAGCCTCTCAATATCCGTGCAAAGGCCATGTCACTCAGTGTGGCTAGCAACTGGCTTTGGAACTTCGGTATCGGTAAGATGGCGTTTTCCCCTTCACTCTTCTCTGCTAATTACGAAAATACAACTGTAGGATACGCAACACCTTACCTTGTCGACCCTACTACCACTGGTATCAACGGCGTCAAAACCGCTCACCTGGGTGTTAAGGTGTTCTTCATCTGGGGTTCGACTTGTGTCGGGTGCTTCCTCTTCACGTGAGCTCTACCCTTCTGACCGCCTCCATTGCATTATTGATCCGGCCATCGCCCCTTTTCTATTTATGCAGCTATTTCTTTGTACCCGAAGTGAAAGGACTTTCTCTCGAACAGATTGATCTTTTGTACCGCGAGTCTTCCAGTATGTTTATTATTGCCTTTGATCCGGTCCGAGCAGTGCCTGACCGTTTATTTAAGTTCGCAACTCTGATAGCTACCGCAGACAGATGCTGGAAGATGGCGAGACGTACGTCCAGAAGAAGAAGGTATGCAATAGAGGACTCATGTTTTGGTCTATGGTGTTTAACTTTACCCTTTCTCTCACAGCACGATGTTTACGTCGAGGAGAAAGAACGAGTCTGAGATATATATTGAATTCTAGTATATTTGGCCACTACGCTCATGTAACTGGATGACTTCTGGTAGGCGAAATAATGCGGACTATCATATACCGGACAATTTCCAAATTACACAGTGGGATACCCTAAATGAAAAACACCTATCAACCAGGTTAGGTGTGCGGATGTGACTTCTGTGTGAAGGTCTAGCAGATAGGCATATGTTCTTCGTGTTCTAACTGATGTATGCTATTGGATAGCCTGACGGTTCTGGTGCGTCGCACGTGTTACTCGACGTGAATGAAACTGCTAACCATTCCTTGCATTATTTAGTTGCAATCACCGGATGCAGAGTCACTGAGGGAATTCATCGACATGTGTGGCTCGGTGCCCTGCAATTGGGTTATCGTGAGCCTCTAGTGACTTCGCGTACCAACCCCCTGTGCCACAGGCAAGGTATGCCAGACACCGCACTTTGAGGCCAAACAATGGGTCCCAGTATTTTACGAAAATCTCATGTAATCGTACACAATAGTCCCAATTCAGAGTGCCTTTTGTAATCGATGCGTTCATATCCGGACTGCACATCAATTCTTGCTCAGAATCAGTCAGCTAGCTGACCATATCCCGATTCTCGCAGCCGCGCACCTGGCGTTGCGCAATTGAGGACTTCCTCGATGGCTGGACCCAACCTGACAAATCTAAAATTGTTCAGCCTGTTGATCAGCGAAGGGAAAGTTGGCTATAAAATACACGGCGTGGATCGCAGTCTCTCCAATCAATACCATTTCATACCTAGTTTTCAATAGATCACCATGTCTTCTTCGACCTCCGTACTCTTCTCCCCCATCCGCGTAGGCAACATCAACTTGCAGCACCGTGTCGTCCTTGCCCCACTTACCCGTGTACGTGCACACGCAGATCATGTCCCAAGCCCACAAGCACCAGCGTACTACTCTCAGAGAGGGTCTATCCCTGGTACTCTTCTTGTCACAGAGGCCACATTTATATCTCAGAATGCTGGTGGTTATAATAATGTCCCTGGGATATACACCGATGCCCATGTGGAGGGATGGAAAAAGGTGTGTTGTGTCTTGCTTAATGATGATATCTGACTCACGCCCCGGACTGCAGGTAACAGAAGCAGTCCACGAGAAGGGCTCTTTCATTTTCCTACAACTCTGGGCGCTCGGCCGCACCGCAGAAACAGCCGTTCTTGCCAAAGAGAACAATAGTCCCTACATCAGTGCCTCACCCATCCCCCTCCCGGGAAAAACAGACGTGCCACGCGCACTCACCACGGATGAAATTAAAGAGTACGTTGCCACGTATGTCACTGCCGCAAAAAATGCCATTCGAGCTGGCTTCGATGGCGTTGAAGTTCACGGCGCGAACGGCTATTTGATCGACCAGTTCATACAAGACCTCGCCAACCAACGCACAGATGAATATGGCGGAAGCATCGAGAATCGCGCAAGGTTTGCACTCGAGGTAACAGATGCCGTTGTGGAAGCCGTTGGTGCTGAGAAGACGGCGTTCCGAATGAGCCCGTGGGGCGTATTCAACGGTACGTGTAATACTTACCTATCTTTATTTAGCTGATTTGTGGTGCAGGTATGGGCATGGAAGACCCTAAACCCCAGTTCTCCTACGTGGTCGAGCAGCTGCGCAAACACAAACTCGCGTACATCCACGTCGTGGAACCGATGCCTGCCGAAATTACTGCTGAAAAAAACAGTGATTTCCTCCGTGATATCTGGCAAGGGGTTGAAGGCAGCACCTTCATCAGCACAAATGGGCATACCCGGAATAGTGCAATTGAGACGGTAGACAACAAAGGCGGCCTTGTTGGATTCGGGAGGTTGTTTATGCCAAATGTGAGTCATCTGTTTCCAGACTTGGCAGTGACTGACGTGCCCCCTCTTTCCTAGCCTGATCTTCCATTCCGGCTGCTAAAGGACATCGCGCTTGAGCGGGGTGACCAAGCAACATGGTACATGCCCGGTAATCTCACACCGGCAGGTTATTCGGATTGGCCCTTTGCGCCGGAGAATGGTCAGCAACAGTTAAGCAAATTCTGATATGACTTTGTAAGTAATATACACCTTAGAATAGATGTCGACTTTGTGTGTTAGATACCTTCTGATACCTTATTGTATACACCTGATATATCATGATCATGATCATGATTAATCCTTGTTTCAGTTTATCTTACGGTATGACTTGATCAGTGACAGTTCATTGTGTTTTTGACTTGGTCAACCATCTGCATCAAGAGGCACCAAGGCGGAAGTACGTCAAGTTATCAGACTAGATTGCGAGACTAATTTAAAGTATATATGAGTTGTCTTCCCCGACAGTCGTGCAACCCTCAGAAGTCACCGTGCCCCTTCAACTGGTACGAACCCTTATATAGAGAACGATGCAGATCATTCTAAGCAGATTTTGTTAAATAGGGTATGGTTAGACCATGGTTATAGCTAGCCCCAGTATGTAATTTTACACATTTTTAACATTTCTCAAAATGTGCGAAACTGGGGGTGTCCACTTTGCACATTTTGAGAAAAGCCAAAAATGTGCAAAGTGGACCCCCCTTGTTTCGCACATTTTTGACTTTTCTCAAAATGTGCAAAGTGGACCCCCCTTGTTTCGCACATTTTTGACTTTTCTCAAAATGTGCAAAGTGGACACCCCTTGTTTCGCACATTTCTGGCATTTCTCAAAATGTGCAAAGTGGACCCCCCTTGTTTCGCACATTTTTGACTTTTCTCAAAATGTGCAAAGTGGACACCCCTTGTTTCGCACATTTTTGACTTTTGTCAAAATGTGCAAAGTGGACCCCCCTTGTTTCGCACATTTTTGACTTTTCTCAAAATGTGCAAAGTGGACACCCCTTGTTTCGCACATTTCTGGCATTTCTTAAAATGTGCAAAGTGGACCCCCCTTGTTTCGCACATTTCTGGCATTTCTCAAAATGTGCAAAGTGGTCGCCCCCAGTTTCGCACATTTTTGGCATTTCTCAAAATGTGCAAAGTGGACACCCCCAGTTTCGCACATTTTTGACTTTTCTCAAAATGTGCAATATAGAGACCCCTTGTTTCGCACATTTCTGGCATTTCTCAAAATGTGCAAAGTGGTCGCCCCCAGTTTCGCACATTTTTGGCATTTCTCAAAATGTGCAAAGTGGACACCCCCAGTTTCGCACATTTTTGACTTTTCTCAAAATGTGCAATATAGAGACCCCTTGTTTCGCACATTTCTGGCATTTCTCAAAATGTGCAAAGTGGTCGCCCCCAGTTTCGCACATTTATATGGTCATTTCAGAAATAGGTTTCAAACTTGTGAAAAAATATCTTCTTGCTGGCTGGTACATATCTTGGAGGGTACATCTAGGAATGATATGAGCCAAGAATTAAGAAAAACGGCGGTTCGGTTATGGAGATATAGTCGAAATACTGATATTTTGGCCCATCCACCATATGTCAATGTAAACGACCTCGGGATGCTCTGGGACCATTCCCAATCGATTCCTACGCTTGGAAAACCCTAGGACAGGTCCCTACAGTATCGGAATTGGGTCAAATTGAGGCATAGCCACATATGTCAGGCAGGGGGGGGGAGGGGGACCCTGCATATCTCAAGAACGCGATTTTTTCTGGCAAATCGGGCTCGACCATCGTGTTCAGAGGGCTCAAGAGCCCCCGGGAAGAATGCTGCTGGAGTCCTGGCAAGTCATGGGAAGGCTGTAAAAATCGACCTTTGTGGGGGGTATGAGGTAAACTGGCACATGTCGATCCAGACTGCCCAGAAACACTCTGGGATCATTCCAAATCGATTCCTAATGTTGGAAAACACCAGGAACGTTCTTTGGGGCATCGGTCTTGATGTAATATCCGGACATAGGAGAATGGGGGGGGAGGGGGACCTTGGGCATCTCGACCACCTGATTTTTGCTGCGAATTCTGGCTCGACCATCGTCTTCAGAGTGTTCCATAACCTCAAAATCAAGTCCTAGATGAACACCAGCAAGCAATATGAAGGCTGTAAAAATCGATGTATGTGGAAGGCAGCATGACTTGGGTGGTCAACTTTGGAATCTGATTTTTTCGTGCAAATCTGGCTCGACCATCGTCTTCAGAATGCTCAACAACCTCGAAATCAAGTCCTACATCAACCCCTGCAAGTCATATGAAGGCTGTAAAAATCGATGTGTGGAGGGGCCGGCATGACCTGGGTGGTCAACTTTGCAACCTGATTTATTTTGGCAAATCTGGCTCGACCATCCTTTTCAGAATGTTCAATAACCTCAGAATCAAGTCCTACACGAACCCCAGCAAGTCATATGAAGGCTGCAAAAATCGATGTGTGGGGGAGGCTGCATGATAGGGGGGTCAACTTTGGAACCTATCTGTATATGCGCGCTCTCTGAGGGGGGGCGCATACGTCCCCCCTTTTTTTTTTTCTTTTTTTTCTTTTTTTTTGGGTTCCGGGGGGCTTTCAGACCTTTGTTTCCCTCTTGATTCCTCTCGGTTCGCCCTCTGGCGGTCGTTTCAGTCATTTAAAATTTTGCGTCTGGCAGGGTTTGAACCCTTGTTTGCAGGACACTCACCGCTCTGACAATTGCGCTGGTGGTCTTTTCAGTCCTTTAAAATTTTGCGTCTGGCAGGGTTTGAACCCTTGTTTGCACATGTTTGGTCCTGACTAACCCACTGTTCTGAGAATGGCTGAGGTTGCGTGAAATTGTCTAAACTAAGCGACACAATCTGAACAGAAAAATGAGACTAATAGCACATGTGCAAATGTGCGTGATTGTCCCATATGTGTTGTCGCACATTTTTTTTTGCAGTATTTGCAGCGCTTGGCACCTCTTGGCATGTGTCACTTATATGGTCATTTCAGAAATAGGTTTCAAACTTGTGAAAAAATATCTTCTTGCGGGCTGGTACATATCTTGGAGGGTACATCTAGGAATGATATGAGCCAAGAATTAAGAAAAACGGCGGTTCGGTTATGGAGATATAGTCGAAATACTGATATTTTGGCCCATCCACCATATGTCAATGTAAACGACCTCGGGATGCTCTGGGACCATTCCCAATCGATTCCTACGCTTGGAAAACCCTAGGACAGGTTCCTACAGTATCGGAATTGGGTCAAATCGAGGCATAGCCACATATGTCAGGCAGGGGGGAGGAGGGGGACCCTGCATATCTCAAGAACGCGATTTTTTCTGGCAAATCGGGCTTGACCATCGTGTTCAGAGGGCTCAAGAGCCCCCGGGAAGAATGCTGCTGGAGTCCTGGCAAGTCATGGGAAGGCTGTAAAAATCGACCTTTGTGGGGGGTATGAGGTAAACTGGCACATGTCGATCCAGACTGCACAGAAACACTCTGGGATCATTCCAAATCGATTCCTAATGTTGGAAAACACCAGGAACGTTCTTTGGGGCATCGGTCTTGATGTAATATCCGGACATAGGAGAATGGGGGGGGAGGGGGACCTTGGGCATCTCGACCACCTGATTTTTGCTGCGAATTCTGGCTCGACCATCGTCTTCAGAGTGTTCCATAACCTCAAAATCAAGTCCTAGATGAACACCAGCAAGCAATATGAAGGCTGTAAAAATCGATGTATGTGGAAGGCAGCATGACTTGGGTGGTCAACTTTGGAATCTGATTTTTTCGTGCAAATCTGGCTCGACCATCGTCTTCAGAATGCTCAACAACCTCGAAATCAAGTCCTACATCAACCCCTGCAAGTCATATGAAGGCTGTAAAAATCGATGTGTGGAGGGGCCAGCATGACCTGGGTGGTCAACTTTGCAACCTGATTTATTTTGGCGAATCTGGCTCGACCATCCTTTTCAGAATGTTCAATAACCTCAGAATCAAGTCCTACACGAACCCCAGCAAGTCATATGAAGGCTGCAAAAATCGATGTGTGGGGGAGGCTGCATGATAGGGGGGGTCAACTTTGGATCCTGATTTTTTTTGCCAAATCTGGCTCGACCATCCTGTTCATAGAGTTCAACAACCTCGGAATCAAGTGCTATATGAACGCCAGCAAGTCATATGAAGGCTGAAAAAATCGACCTTGGGACAAGGTAGAGCATGGTGCTTATATAAGCAAAAATGCGGTCATCTCATACAGGTGGCCAATCACTACTTTGTATTCTAACAGGACATTCAACATCATCCACAGATGACTTGATGCCTGGGTAGTGTGGTGTAGTGCTCATACTTACTTACTGTGGTCTTGTAGAGGCTGGTCTTACTTACCTTTGTGTTCGCATTTTTGATGCTTACATAATGAATCAATTCTTCGCCAGTTACCAGCATGAGTCTGACTGCTCAGCAAGTTTTCCTCTCCTCTAGGCCTTGAATCTAGTACAGAAACCCTTTAGGGTCGGATAGCAGCTAGGCACTGCAAGGCCCAACACATTGTTCTGCCTCACCAGCAGAATTGTTGTACCCACAGCAGCTCTGGAATTGCAGGAGGACATTCATCACCATCCACAGACACAGAATGACTCTATATCTTTGGCTTTTTGGGTCTAGGGGCTTTTGAGTTGGTTGTCACCCTCCCATTGATACCTGGATACTGCAGCTCTGGAATCACAGGAGGACATTCAATGCCATCCACAGAGACAGAAGACTTGATACCTGGGTACTGCGGCTCTAGAACCTCCCCTCTGATTTCGAATTTCTGGTGGGGATATATAAGTGTTTTGTTAGTACCTAGTACATAAGTCTGATGAATACTATACCTTGCCTGCTTCTGTTTTTTTTTTTTTGCTTCAGAAGCAGGCAAGGTATAGTATTCATCAGATGTTAGTCCTAGACGAACCACAGCAAGTCATATGAAGGCTGCAAAAATCGATCTTGGGATAAGATAGAGCATGGTGCTTATATAAGCAAAAATGCGGTCATCTCATACAGGTGGCCAATCACTACTTTGTATTCTAACTTTCACAGGAGGACATTTGACACTATTCACAAAGATGGATGACTTGATACCTGGGTGTGTAGTGCAGTTTGTTGAAGTGCAGACTTGCAGGGACCTTCAAGGCTTGTATATCTAGCTTTCTATACCCACACCTTATACTGTATTTTAGGTATGCAAATTTCTCCGCTCAGCGGTGGACAAAAGTCCATCTGCCCAATATGCCGTTGAATTGGCAGCATCTGGCATAGAGGATGGTACACGAAGCCAGCTTACTGCTGCATCGAGACTCGCGCTACTTAAGGAGCGTAACACCTGCTGGGATGCATTGAAATGGAGAGAGACACGAGACCTACCACCACTTGGGCTTGATACCATATGAGAATTCTGTGGAGGAGTATTTGCACAGTCTGGTCTGCCAGGCGCTCTGCGTCTGCATCGACTCCCTTCACAGTACCGCAACATTCAAGCGACTTCATGGAGGATACCATTACTTAGTAACACTCATGACTTTGTGATGGATCCTGCCCAAGATCTTCTGGTGCTCGTTAAGAAGCCCATTCTGATGTATGCTCATTTCCTGTCACATGTTCTCCAAGTCTAAAACAGGCTACAGCCCAACCCGCAATAAGGTGAAGTCACATGTATGGATTCGGACATACACCAAGGCCGGCAAGGCAAAACCAGCCAAATCCTAGATATCTGGGCGAGGCATCAGAAGTGGGGATGGTTCTGCCAGCTGACGCCAGATATCTAGGCAGTGTAGAGACATGCGGCACATCTGCTTATGTGCCACTCTATCATGCAGGCCATGGAGGGGCGGCTGGCAGAACCTTCCCCACCACTTTTTGTTGGCAAATCTGACTCGACCATCCTGTTCAGAGTGTTTGATAACCTCAAAATCAAGTCATAGATAAGTCATATGAAGGCTGCAAAAATGCGGTCATCTCATACAGGTGGCCAATCAAGGAGGTTATTCAACACCATCCACAGAGACAGATGACTTGATACCTGGGGACTGCAGCTCTTAAATCACAGGTAGACATTCAATGCCATCCACAGAGACAGACGACTTGATATCTGGGTACTGTGGCTCTAAAATCACAAGTGAACATTCAATGCCATCTACAGAGACAGATGACTTGATGCCTGCGTACTGCGGCTCTAAAACCTCCCCCCTGATTCAGTCATCTCATAGGGGTGGCCAATAACTACTTTGTATTCTAACTCTAACTTTCACAGGAGGACATTCAACACCATCCGCAGATACAGATGACTCTACATCTTTGGCTTTGTGGGTCTGGGGGCTTTTGAGTTGGTTGCCACCCTCCCATGAGGGTCAAACTGTTGATAAAAGTACCAACTGTTTTCGCTTTTTGGGCTTTTGACTTGAGGCTTTTGTAGTTGGTTGTCACCCTACCATAGGGGTCAAACTGTTGATAATATGTACATGTCCAGTTGTGATGGATTGTAGTGCCATGCACATTCCAATTATATCTCCCAGATATCTGAGACTTTTTCATGGTGCTCTGTGACTTCAGTCTCAAAGTTCATCACCACTAACAGAAGGTGAGAAGTGAGAAAGGCAAAGGTAGTGATATCAGATTTATGATGATGCTAACAATTTTCGCTTCTGGAGACATAAGCTGGATAATTGGTTTCACCCCTTCATGGAGGTTTTACATAATCTGCAGTGAGTGTAACCTTGTCAGTGGATGATGTTGATATATACAGAATGAAAAGTCAAGGCTCTATGACTTCACTCTCATTCATCACCATTCCCACTAACTGTAAGGCTGGGTAAGAGTTCAATGGGGATTGAGAAACGAAATGGCAATGATACAAGATGAGAGCAAAGGAGATTGAACGGTCATCAATAGAACTTTGTCGAACCTAGATTAGAAGAGTTTATTTTATTGAAGTGCAAACTTACAGGGTTCTCTCATTGCCATTCCCACTGACTGTAAGGCTTGGTAAGAGTTTAGCGGGGATTGAGAACAAAACAGCTATGATACGAGATGAGAGCGATGGAAATTGGGAGGATGAGTAGGAAAATGTTAGAGTTAGATACTTCTTTTGAGAGGCGTTCAGTATGTGCTTTTGAGTGGGGAATCGGCATATAAGATTCTGCTAGTCATCAAGGAATGTACATGAACTACTTATACTTGCGAAATGGCAAGGGTCCTCGGGTATGGCTAGACCAACCGATTATGTGACAGCGGAGGCTGAAGGACGAGCCATTGAACCTGGCAGGGTTATGAGACCTCCTAGTATCCACCTAGTATCCATTTTGTCACCATTTTCGATATTTCCCTCCCATCAGATGTGGGAGTCCTGGACTCCCACTGTGTACAGGCCACTCACCGTCACCATTTTCGATATTTCCCTCTCATCAGATGTGGGAGTCCTGGACTCCCACTGTGTAACAGGCCACTCACCGTCACCATTTTTGATATTTCCCCCTCATCAGATGTGGGAGTCCTGGACTCCCACTGTGTACAGGCCACTCACCGTCACCATTTTCGATATTTCCCTCTCATCAGATGTGGGAGTCCTGGACTCCCACTGTGTAACAGGCCACTCACCGTCACCATTTTTGATATTTCCCCCTCATCAGATGTGGGAGTCCTGGACTCCCACTGTGTACAGGCCACTCACCGTCACCATTTTCGATATTTCCCCCTCATCAGATGTGGGAGTCCTGGACTCCCACTGTGTACAGGCCACTCACCGTCACCATTTTTGATATTTCCCTCTCATCAGATGTGGGAGTCCTGGACTCCCACTGTGTACAGGCCATTGCATGTCACCATTTTTGATATTTCCCTCTCATCAGATGTGGGAGTCCTGGACTCCCACTGTGTACAGGCCACTCACCGTCACCATTTTTGATATTTCCCTCCCATCAGATGTAGGAGTCCAGGACTCCCACTGTGTACAGGCCACTCACCGTCACCATTTTCGATATTTCCCTCCCATCAGATGTGGGAGTCCAGGACTCCCACTGTGTACAGGCCATTGCATGTCACCATTTTCGATATTTCCCTCCCATCAGATGTGGGAGTCCAGGACTCCCACCATGTACAGGCCATTGCATGTCACCATTTTTGATATTTCCCTCTCATCAGATGTGGGAGTCCTGGACTCCCACTGTGTACAGGCCACTCACCGTCACCATTTTCGATATTTCCCTCTCATCAGATGTGGGAGTCCAGGACTCCCACTGTGTACAGGCCACTCACCGTCACCATTTTCGATATTTCCCTCTCATCAGATGTGGGAGTCCTGGACTCCCACTGTGTACAGGCCACTCACCGTCACCATTTTCGATATTTCCCTCCCATCAGATGTGGGAGTCCAGGACTCCCACTGTGTACAGGCCATTGCATGTCACCATTTTCGATATTTCCCTCCCATCAGATGTGGGAGTCCAGGACTCCCACCATGTACAGGCCATTGCATGTCACCATTTTTGATATTTCCCTCTCATCAGATGTGGGAGTCCAGGACTCCCACTGTGTACAGGCCATTGCATGTCACCATTTTCGATATTTCCCTCCCATCAGATGTGGGAGTCCAGGACTCCCACCATGTACAGGCCACTCACTGTCACCATTTTTGATATTTCCCTCCCATCAGATGTGGGAGTCCAGGACTCCCACTGTGTACAGGCCATTGCATGTCACCATTTTCGATATTTCCCTCTCATCAGATGTGGGAGTCCAGGACTCCCACTGTGTACAGGCCACTCACCGTCACCATTTTCGATATTTCCCTCTCATCAGATGTGGGAGTCCAGGACTCCCACCATGTACAGGCCACTCACTGTCACCATTTTCGATATTTCCCTCCCATCAGATGTGGGAGTCCAGGACTCCCACCATGTACAGGCCACTCACTGTCACCATTTTTGATATTTCCCTCTCATCAGATGTGGGAGTCCTGGACTCCCACCATGTACAGGCCACTCACTGTCACCATTTTTGATATTTCCCTCCCATCAGATGTGGGAGTCCAGGATTCCCACCATGTACAGGCCACTCCCTGTCATCATTTTGGATACTGCCCTCTCATATGCTAGCCTATGTTGCTAATGTCTACAGAGTGACAGTACATTACCATTGTGCTCAACCCCAACAACACCTGATAGCCATATGCACAGCTAGTCTGACATTTGATGCTCTGCCAACTGCAGAGCAAATGTTAGCATTAGATATTATTGTATATGGCCAGACTGCTTTTGACTAAAGCAGCATATGGCCTAAGAATGCGGGTATTTACAGCATGATCCTTCCTATACAAGCGGTGCTTGCTATTATGCACTCTCCAAGAACTCTCTTGATGCTGACATTAGATGAGCCCCTTCAGTGACAAATTCCGTATTATACGGGCCACCCGACCTACATAATATCCCGTACAAGACGGGCCAGCGGACCATGGGCCCATGTTGTGTATATCCTCGATGATGACGGATGGGCCGGGAGGAATATTATTTCCGATGGAGACGGGTGGGCCCATGTATGCCAATGATATATATATCCTTGATGTTGACGGATGGGCCGGGGGAATATGATCATTCATGGAGATGGGTGGGCCCATCTGGGTAATATGTGGAGTAGGATATTATAGACAGCCGGGCTGAAGAGTGATGTAAGGCAAATATTATTATATAGATGGGTGGGCCGACGGGGGGTGTATTACATAGATGGGTGGGCCGATGTGGGGTGTATTACATATACGGGTGGGCCGACATTGGGAGTATTACATAGACGGGTGGGCCGACGTGGTGGAATATTACTTATACGGGTGGGCCGAGGGTGTGGTAAAATATTTATTACATAGACGGGTGGGCCAAGGTGGGGGAGTATTACATATACGGGTGGGCCGACGTAGGATGTATTACATAGATGGGTGGGCCGATGTGGGTTGTATTACATAGACGGGTGGGCCGACATGGGGGATATTACATAGTGATAGACGGGTACATATATGGGTGAGCCTAGATACATTTCATCAAGACATACAGCTGATGTAGTCACCAGTGAATCAAACACGTAGGATACATGCACACTATGAGTGCATATACCTACAATCGACCACCGAACTCTACACCTGTAAGCACGAAAACATGAATGGACCATGCGTGCCATTCACAGATAATTGAGTACCGAAGCCGAAAACCCCACACCTGACCCCTGGTGTAACATCTTTTAAACACTTAGGGGGTATAGACAAAAATTGATTTACACATCTTTGAAAGATATCTTTTTCTTTCCAGATATATGAAAAGTTGATTGAAATATTTTTTAAAATTGTCTTGTGCATCTCAAATATCGAGTCCCGAGTCCCGAGTTCCGAGTTCCGGGACTTGGGGTTCGGGACTCGGGGTTCGGGACTCGGCACATTGAAAATTAGGGGGTATCAAAAAAATTTGATTTCCATATTTCGGAAAGATATCTTGAGACTGCACAAAGATATCTTTTCAGAAATGTGGAAATCAAATTTTTTTGATACCCCCTAATTTTCAATGTGCCGAGTCCCGAACCCCGAGTCCCGGAACTCGGAACTCGGGACTCGGGACTCGGGACTCGATATTTGAGATGCACAAGACAATTTTCAAAAATGCTTAAAAGATGTCTTTCAAAAATGTGTAAATCAATTTTTTCTATACCCCCTAATTTTCAGTGCCGAGTCCCGAACCCTGAGTCCCGGAACTCGGGACTAGGGACTCGGGACTCGGGACTCGATATTTGAGATGCACAAGACAATTTTCAAAAATATTTCAATCAACTTTTCATATATCTGGAAAGAAAAAGATATCTTTCAAAGATGTGTAAATCAATTTTTGTCTATACCCCCTAAGTCCCGAGTCCCGGAACTCGGGACTCGGGACTCGATATTTGAAAAGACAATTTTCAAAAATGGTTCAATCAACTTTTCATATATCTGTAAAGAAAAAGATATCTTTCAGAAATGTGTAAATCAATTTTTGTCTATACCCCCTAATTTTTCAGTGCTGAGTCCCGACCCCCGAACCCCGAGTCCCGGCAGTCCACAATGTCGGGGTTCGGGGGTCAATAAAATATTTACTCAAATATCAAGTAATCTACAATTTCGAGTTCTGGGTATCAGGAATTGGTGATTCAACAAGACAATTGTGGCATAGCCAACATGCATTGAAAAAGTTCTAAGTACATCTATCACTGAGCAATTATGTCACCATTTTAACCTCCTCACCAGAAGGTTCATCCTTCACCTCAACATCCATCTCCTCATCAACAGAATTATATTCTGCCAAAAGGGTGACCGGATCATCCGGAACCACATGTTCGCCGGACAACTGTGGACCCTCAGGCAGAACTTCGCTAGGCTCAAACACGAGTCCTACCATGGCGGATTGATCCTCAACTTTCATGTTGGTGGGTTCCATGACTCCCATGTCCAGATTAATGAGGTTAGGAAGTGCGGAGGGAAGGGGTGACATGGACGGGATGTCAAGAGATTGATCAAGCAAAAGGGTTGCATTACCAGGCGAGTCCGGAAGTGGAAATGAAGGGTGCCGGTCGACCACTTTGCGCCGGAGGCTCTCATGGAGGCGTTGCAGGGTATCAATCTTACCATCCTGCTCCCTGACACGAGCCTCAAGTACAGCGATGCGAGCTGCAGCATCCCGAATAGCGATTGTCATGGAATGAAGATCCGGAATGGGAACATTGAGTGCTGCACGAGGCACTGCATAGCTTGCAGACGGAACAGCTAAGCAAAAAATAAGGTCAGCTGGTCATTAACAATTCGGGTGACTTACGAGCTGGTGCAGGGGCAGGGGCAGGGGCAGGGGCAGGGGCAGGGGAAGGGGAAGGTGCAGGTGCAGGTGCAGGTGTCTTCTTGACAGTGATGGTCTTGCTGCAACCACGTGACTGCACCTTGGGTGTAGTCGCAGCAGGGATTGCTGGAGTGCGGGACGTTCCACGAGATTGACTACGAGTTCGTGCCCTTGACTGCGAGGCAGCCGGAGCCTTGGAGGGAGCTGTGGCAGGTGTCTTGGAGCGCGTCCGGGGGGTGGCAGACTTCCCTCGAACGCGTTTAGGCGGGGATCCAACAGATGCAGGGACACATTTGATCTTCTTGGTGGAGCAACGGACGCAAGATAAACAGGGCTGGCCGGTCCTCTTGTCCAGACGAGTCGCACAGGGCCAGTCTTCCTTGACGCAAAAATGGCAGGGGTTGTTCTGTGGGATCCGTTAGTTGATGGACAATTTGCAAATGGATAGAGTACTCACTGGGCCGGGAATGGTAATATCGAATGTGGGAATGGCCGGAGGTCCACCATCCGAGACGCTGGACGCATCATCAGGCTGGACGACTGTTGGAGGTTGCCTGATAAATTATAAGTATATATGCGAGTTCCGGACAAATGATATTGACTTACCATAACCTCCGGACGACTGATGGGAGTTTTCTGATGTCATGAGAATGAGTGGGAATGACGCCATGAGTTCCGGACAAATGTAAAGGACTCACCGGGACCTCCGGACCACTGCCGGCAGTGAGCTGTCCACATATGAGCATATATCCGAGTTCCGGACGAATCAATCAGACTTACTGAGGCAGGCCCAAATGATTGTTTCTTGGGGGAACCGGGTGAACGAGGCAACTGGGGCTGCCTTACAAGAATTGTGGAGAGAGGGGGAAGGACGACCTCCGGCACTCCTCTCGAAATCGGCTGAAATAGATTAAGATCATGAAAAAAATGAACCAGACGACATACCTGAACAATTGTGTCTTCATCATCTTCCGACTCCACAATCAGCTTCGACTTGACAGGTCGAGTTGACTTAACGCGCTTGCGACCCTTCATCACCGACTTCGGCGGTTGGGAAGAGTGTCCCGAAATCATGGGAGACTTTCGCTTTCTGCTCCCTTCGACTTCCGGCTCAACGTCAACCGCAACCTCCTTACCTTTCCCTTTGTCCCGGAACTCGGACGTTGTCTGGCTGGACGACCCGGCAACGATGGGTGGGGAGGGAAGGACAGGTGCGGACGGAGGAATAGGTGGAGAGGGAAGGACAGGTGCTGACGGAAGAATAGGTGGAGAGGGAAGGTCGACAGTCAGTGGGCCAGTAGAAGGATTAGGGATGACATGCAGATCACAGGAATTGTCACCCAACGCCTCCCAGGCGCGAACCTTGTTGCGCCACGCGTGTTTCGACACCCGGGGGTCATCATGGCTGATGCTGTGCCAGTTGGGCCACACCCTGGGAGTCATGGAATGCACCCTCATCAACTCCTTCGAACAGGAAGCCACAATGCCAGGCATGTAATCCCCTTTCTCATACGCCCGGATAATCTGACCCTACCCGGATAATGTGAAATCAGTGGTACGGTATGTTTCTCCATTCAAATGTACATATTCTACATGTGCATATTCATTGCATACTTCCAGATCAATCACATCCGGCCCTGACTGATGATCTGCCTTTATTCAATGACCCGGACTTGTATCTTGGGCCCAAGGATTGTGATTGAGTTTGATGATGCTCCGGCTGTACCTGATTCACCAATGACTGGTGGGTCTATTCCTCCCATCTCATGTGCATTTTCCATGGAATTTTTCAAGTGAGTGACTCGACTCCCGAACCTCATTCGGCCAGTCCAGCTGTACCAGAGGCACCCATGACTTGTAAGTTTATTCATCTCATGTCATGTTTTCTATTCATGTCATCTCCCAAGCGAATTCGACAGCTATCGAACGTCAATCGCCCAAGCCGGAAATGGCCTATGAAGACCTGCATGCTATGGTTCGGGAGTTCATGCCAATCGGATCTTTTGATCACACCGAACGTGAGTATCCGATAGTTGTTGATGTATATTTCTGCTAATTTCCTGCAAGTTGGATCGATTCTAGATCGCCTGGGTGATTACGAACAGCGTCATGGAAATCTTCCTGACCCTACTGTAGCACAACTCCTCGAGGCTGACAGACCATTCCATATCACTTGGGCTGAAACATGCGACAAACTCCAGAAAGCAGATGCGGACCTCCGGAGGATGCAAAGGGTAAGGCAGTCAACTGTCGAAATGCTGGAGGTATTGGAAACCCTCATTGACTACTTTGAGGATGAGGATCCAGGTAGCATGTAATTATCAATCAATGTCTGATAGTAGACACATTACTGTATACTTTACCTACACAATACTTGGTACATGGTGCCCGGTGGCCTGTGCTCCATGCCCAGGACGGGACTCGGGATTTGGGATTTGGGATTTGGGATTTGGGATTTGGGATTTGGGATTTGGGATTTGGGATTCGGGACTGGGACTGTGCTTCAGAACCCCGAACCCCGAACTTCGGAGCTCGGGACTCGGGACTCGGGACTCGGGCGTCTGGGACTCAATATTCAGCACAGTATCAAACTCTGAGTTACCAACCCCGAACCCCGAAATTCGGAGCTCGGGACTATAGTGCTCGGGACCCGGGACTCGGGACTTCAAATTCGGAACTCGGAACTCGGGACTTGACATTCGGAACTCGGGACTCGGGACTCGGGACTTGACATTCGGAACTTGGAACTCGATACCTGATTTTTGATACTCAATACTCGGGACTCAGAACTTGGAACTTGCAATTCAATAATCAATATTCAACACTCGATTTTCGGTACTCAGCAGGTATTCAATAGTGTGAATTTAATCAGTTATTGCAGTCTTCAGTTTCACAGCCCCGAGCATTGTTACAACCAATGGTCAACCTAACCATTTTTTAGCTCCTGACATTACAAGCTGCAAACCTGAATGAGAGCCACACCAACACACACCAGTGTTATATCAGCTCTATGACTCTGCCGAACTAGTGACAATATGTATCTTACGTGCGTCCCCGTGCTCTGGTTACTCTAAGTGTACTGTCTGCTGGCATTTGCGACTTACTCCGGGTGGTCCTCGCAGATGGTTCAACCACGGCCCTCTTGCCCTGCCTCCTTTTTCCTTCCAGCGCCGTCATGCGGTCTTCCACTTCAACATCATCTTTAACCTCGCCATTTTGTCACCATTTGTGATACTACCTTCTCATAAGATATGGGAGTCCTGGACTCCCACTGTGTGTAGGCCACTCACTGTCATAATTTTTATACTGCTCTGTCATGAGATATGGGAGTCCAGGACTCCCACTATGTACAGGCTACTTACTGTCACCATTTGTGATACTACCCTCTCATGAGATGTGGGAGTCCTGGACTCCCACTGTGTACAGGCCACTCCCTGTTACCATTTTTGATCTTGTTGAGATCTGACAAGATGTACTCATGTACAGTAGAAGTCCACTCACCATCACACTTCTTGGTACTGCTCTCTCATAAGATGTGGGAGTCCTGGACTCCCACTGTGTACAGGCCACTCAGTGTCACAATTTTCGATGCTGCCTTCTCATGAGATGTGGGAGTCCAGGACTCCCACTGTATGCAGGCCACTCAGTGTCACACTTTTCGATACTACCCTCTCATGAGATGTGGGAGTCCTGGACTCCCACTGTGTACAGGCCACTTATTGTCACAATTTTCAATCCTGCCTCTCATAACAATGTGGGAGTCTCAGACTCCCACTGTGTACAGGCCACTTATGGGCCACTTACCATTACAATTTTTGATACTGCCCTCTCATGAGATGTGGGAGTCCTGGACTCCCACTGTGTGCAGGCCACTCAGTGTCACAATTTTCGATGCTGCCTTCTCATGAGATGTGGGAGTCCTGGACTCCCACTGTGTGCAGGCCACTCAGTGTCACACTTTTCGATACTACCCTCTCATGAGATGTGGGAGTCCTGGACTCCCACTGTGTACAGGCCACTCAGTGTCACAATTTTCGATGCTGCCTTCTCATGAGATGTGGGAGTCCAGGACTCCCACTGTATGCAGGCCACTCAGTGTCACACTTTTTGATACTACCCTCTCATGAGATGTGGGAGTCCAGGACTCCCACTGTATGCAGGCCACTCAGTGTCACACTTTTCGATACTACCCTCTCATGAGATGTGGGAGTCCTGGACTCCCACTGTGTACAGGCCACTTATTGTCACAATTTTCAATCCTGCCTCTCATAACAATGTGGGAGTCTCAGACTCCCACTGTGTACAGGCCACTTATGGGCCACTTACCATTACAATTTTTGATACTGCCCTCTCATAAGATGTGGGAGTCCTGGACTCCCACTGTGTACAGGCCACTTATTGTCACAATTTTCAATCCTGCCTCTCATAACAATGTGGGAGTCTCAGACTCCCACTGTGTACAGGCCACTTATGGGCCACTTACCATTACAATTTTTGATACTGCCCTCTCATAAGATGTGGGAGTCCTGGACTCCCACTGTGTACAGGCCACTCAGTGTCACAATTTTTGATACTGCCCTCTCATGAGATGTGGGAGTCCTGGACTCCCACTGTGTACAGGCCACTCAGTGTCACACTTTTCGATGCTGCCTTCTCATGAGATGTGGGAGTCCTGGACTCCCACTGTGTACAGGCCACTCAGTGTCACAATTTTCGATGCTGCCTTCTCATGAGATGTGGGAGTCCTGGACTCCCACTGTGTGCAGGCCACTCAGTGTCACAATTTTCGATGCTGCCTTCTCATGAGATGTGGGAGTCCTGGACTCCCACTGTGTGCAGGCCACTCAGTGTCACACTTTTCGATACTACCCTCTCATGAGATGTGGGAGTCCAGGACTCCCACTATATGCAGGCCACTCAGTGTCACACTTTTCGATACTACCCTCTCATGAGATGTGGGAGTCCTGGACTCCCACTGTGTGCAGGGAACTCAGTGTTACACTTTTCGATACTACCCTCTCATGAGATGTGGAAGTCTCAGACTCCCACTGTGTGCAGGCCACTCACTGTCACAAATTTTTATACTGCCCTCTCATAAAATGTGGGAGTCCTGGACTCCCACTGTGTACAGGTCACTTATTATCACAATTTCAATTGGACTCCCATCATACTTGTGCATTGACTTACAACATAGGGAGTGGCAGATACATTATGGAAGTCCTGGACTCCCACATCTTATGACAGGACAGTATCACAAATTGTAATGGTGAGTGGCCTGTACATAGTGGACGTCCTGGACTCCCATATCTTATGTGAGGAATCGTGATAGTGAGTGGACTTCCACTGTACATGAGTACATTTGAAACATAACAGCGGTGAATGCCGGCGCAGCATGATAATTACGTGCGCCACCCACCAAAGTGGCAGCGTATCCGGTGAACATCGCCGCAGAATGGTATACAACCTCACCGGGCAATATTGCTGCAATACTACTGCAACACCCAGTGCAGCAATTGATGTGTTGTTTTCTCAAGGTGACTACATTTTTTTCATTCAAGTGGAAGAAATTGCATAGGCCAACTCTACAAGGTGACTTTTTTTTCTATCAAGTACAAATTGTTCAAGTCATACAAGTACAGTAATTAGTCCATGCTAACAAAAATCATTCATGGCAAGTGGATGCAATGGAAGAAGACTCAGCGCCGGTGTCTTGTGGCGGCGCCTCATCCTCTTGTGGGGCGGTGGCGGTGGCTGGCATCTTATCCTCTGGCTGGGTGGTGGTGGCAGCCGGTGTCTGTGCTGCATCTGTCCTCATGATGACAGGAAGAGCTTCCTGCTGCAGGTCAGCCACTTGGTTGGCGAGCAGCTTGGCATTAGCCTCCTGCTCAGCAAGGCGCCGGTTGGCCTCCTGCAGCAACTGCTCGCCAGTACTCACCCTTTCCACCAGAGAGGCCACCATTGTTTGAAGCACCGCCAGATCCTCCTTGAGCACCAGAACTGTCTGGCTGTCTGGCGCAGGATCATGCGCGGCGACAATGGGGGCGGTGGTGGCAGGGATGGTGGAGGTGGAGGCGGTGACAACAGCGGCAGTGGTGGTGTTGGTGGCGGTGACATCACCCTCAGTGGCTTCATCTGTGAAGAGTTAGCAGCAGGCCTTCTGCTCTTGGTGGGGGCGACCAATCCTTTGCCACCACACTTGTTTTTAGCATGGTGGCAGCGGGCGCACACTGCCAGTGGCTCATGGCTGGTGTTGTAGCCTTGGCGGCAGATCAGCTGCCGCTGAACACAGCCGCCACAGCCAGGTGACCAGACCGGCGAGGTGGAGTCAGCATTGGTGTCCTCTTGAAGTCCACCGGCAACCTTGCCACTAGCCTTGAGGGCAAGCTGTACCAAATTAGATTGATGATGATTTGAGAGAGGAAAAAAAAATCACCGGAATCTCAACATAAGGCGTCCCCATCTTTGGCGCCGGACCAACAATCATTGCCTCTTCTTCATCCAGCTCATCTATCTCCACATATTTCGGCCTCTTCAGGACACCTTTGAGGGGCTGGTTGAAGGTCAGAAAGGCTCAAACCACTAGAAAAAAAAAACTTACCTTTGCTGGTGCCGGTGCTGGCTCAGGCGCCGCCACCTCTGCCGCTGCATTGTCCAATTCCATGTCATCATCACTGGTGATTATGGCCTTGGATTTGGACTTGGCGCGTTGGCACTTGGCCTTTGGAGCGGCGCTTTGGCTCCTTGCACTCATGGCACGGGGACGAGCACACTTGCTGCATTCCAGTTGGCGGCCACGGTCATCATCAGTGTCCTCTTCTGGGATGGCCTTCTCCTTACCCTTGCCTTTGGAAGGCCCTGCGGTGGGTTGTGCAGCAGGAGGTGCCAGTGTGGGAGGTGCCGGTTTGCCATACCCAGCGGTGAGTGGGTAGAGAGGGCTGGCCTTGCAGCATGGATCTTCTGGCCAAATATTACTCCAGACCGGTGTGCTCACCACCTGGCAGAAGGAGTCGTCCAGATGGGCTTGTAATTCTGCCGCCACAGAGAGGACCATGGGCAGCACAGATGTTGTATGCCTGGCGTGGACAGAGAACGCATGAGTCTGTTCATGTCAGTAAATTAATCCGGCAGTGTGAATAATAAGAAAAAAACAACATACCAGTGCTTGTGCCATCTCCATTGTAATGGGGATGTGCTTGGGGTCGGCAGCATCCAACTGCAGTGCTTGGCCAAGCAGATGCTCGACCTTGTCACTTGCATGGCAGAAGGCGGCATTGGCGGTAGCAGTAACAGCGTCAAGTGCAGACATACTATGGTGTAGGGGATGTGTTTAAGTATATGATGAGCGGTGATGGAGTGATTGAACTTATGTAAAGTGTGACGTGGACATGTGGACCTGTGGTTGCAGCTTATGTCATTGAGATTTCCTTATTGTTCACATTGTTCAATAGACCAATGTGGGTCCATCCACTAGAGATGTCAGTGACATAATAGCTGCCTTTGTTATGATTGATTAGTGGTCCTACATGTCAATGAGATGTATGACTGGTTCATAGAATGTCAATGAGCATGTCTTGAACTATTGCTGCCAGCAGGTGGATGCTGAGGTATTGATGCTGCCGGCATATGTCATGGGCATTTCCTTGTTCATAATGATGTCCCACCAACCACATTGGGCACCGACAGAGATGATGCCGTGACATTCACCGCCGGCACAATGACGCTGTGACATTTGACGCCGGCACAATGATGCTGTGACATTTGATGCCGGCACAATGACGCTGTGACATTTGATTCCGGCACAATGACGCCGTGACATTTACCGCCGCCATGATAGCGCCGCGCTGTTAATGTAACCTCGCCACATCACACTATATTACAACAGTATTTCATTGCATGTCCGCACGGTAGCATAATGTACATTATTGAATGAATTGATGCATCAATCTGAAACAGCCAATGAGCATTGTGATGCCCTTGTGTCCTTGATCATTGTTCAGACTGATCAGTTCCACACATATTCAAACTCCGATTTCATTGGACTTAAATGGAAATTGAGATCACCATCTATCATCATATTCATATTCATCATGTCCAACCCTGCATCCACCACCCAAAAGGTCTTTGGTCTTGCCGACATGGCAAGCATCTTTGAGTTCGCCGCATCCCGCTTGCTGGCCATTTGGATGACTCTCGACAAGAGCAATCTTGTCACCCCATCCAAAGTCCGATACATCTTGACAAGGTATCTGATGTGGGAAGGAGATGTAAGTTCTTTCGCCATACACTGATATATATGGACTGATCACTGCCAAACAGGTGTTTATGTCACCTTGGGTGAATTATTGTGAGGACCAGGGCATCAGCCCACCGCTCTCCAGAAACCTCCGGTTCTTTGTTGGCATGCTCGGCATGAGCCAGATGGAGCTCCTGAACTACCAGGAGTTCTATGATTTGTTCATGAAGCTGCCAGCATCGCCTTCTGGCATATGGGTCGCCGGTCGCATTGTAAAGACATATTCCATGGCCTGGTGGAATGAAGTGTTTGACACCGCTGACTACCAGACATTCACCACCAACCTCCCCAACTTCGGCAACATCAAAGAAATGTTGGTGTCTCATTTTGAACAATTGGTGAGTCTTTTTCTCCTGATGCTGAGATAATCTGACATTTCATTACAGCCAGAGGGCCAGTTGCTTGTGACGCCGGCTACATTGGTTGACCCAAGGTCAACGCCGGTCGCCCAGCAGTTGGCGAACATCCACGCCGGCATGAGGCAAGAAGGGGAGCACATTGTCTCCCTGTTGGAGAACAAGATTGTTGAGGCGCGGCTAGTCGCAGCATCATTGTTGAGGATGGAGACTGCATTGGGTCAGGATGTGCGCGCCGCCATCACTGCAACAGAACACCTGGTCAAGTACTTGAAGAGGGAGGGAGAATAAGCCATTGTAGTTGTAGTTGTACTATGATATGCGTCAAGTCAAATCAGTTAAAGCCATGTATAATTAGTATCTAGTTTGTAGTTGTAGTTGGACTATGATATGCTCCAAGTCATCAGTTATCAGGGTGGAATAGACATAGTCCGGTGGTACTGTGCACCAGTACTGTGCTCTGGTACTGTGTGGCGGTAGACCGTGCGGCGGTGGCAAGGCTTTGGTGGAAAGCTCAAAATTGTTTGAAATCATACATACACAGCAGTAGCTATTCTGCCTCTGCAAAGATCGCCCTTCCGTTGGCAGGATCCCTTGCTTTGTTGAATGAATCCATGGCATCCTGACACAAACATTGATACATTTTGCACTGCCACACCGCATAGGCAAGGTGTCCAACCTTGTCCTCGGTGAGGGCGCCCAACCGAATCCACTCCTCTGCTTTATGCATGAAGAAATCACATGTCCAATTCATCTCATGCTGTACTAGGAGGTGCTCCTCCTCCCACCGGTCTTTCAATGCCTTGGCACGAAGCCAATGCACATGGTAAACTTTATAATGCAAGCGCCGTGCACCCTGTTAGCGCCGTGCACACAATCGGCATATTTAACTCACATTCATTGAGCCAATCACTGTTACATGAATCCCCCTCAACATCCATTGACCAGAACCAGGCCAATGTGTTATTTCTCTGTCCTCTTGCATTTGGATCAGCTACGGCGGTGCTAACCTTGAGATGCTCCTTGAGCAGGGGGCGGTATCTCTCCAGCAATTCATTGTTGGCGCCAAGGTTAGCCAGCTGTGTCCGGCACTTTGAGTAAACGCTAGCATTGATACTTACTGCCCTGTCCACTGAATGCACTTGAGCCCAAGCTCTGGGAGACATGACTTGGGATTTCACCGTTCTGATGGTAGTCCTGAAAATGATGGCCTTGTCTGCCAAGTGCACTCTGATATTGTGCAGCGCATCATTGGCCTGTCCCTCCTGAAGTGCCAGTTCATGTTGAATCAGATGTGCGGCGCCAAGCTCGGCGCACTTTGCTGGGCCCAGGGTTGATAGCATAGGCAAGACCATCTTTTCAGGCTCGAATAATCTGAATTCATCTGCCATCTCGTCGATTTGGTCTTCCTTGAGCATGAGCAGCTCGTTCTCCATCACCTGGATGTCGCTGTCTCCTATCCCATCGCCGAGGAACCTCAGACCCTGCACCAACCACCAATCAATGTCTCCCTGGAGTCTCTCCCGTCAGCGAGCAATATCCAACCATTGGCTTTCAGTGGGATGCCAGCCCAATCTCCTGAGATCCAGCTGGAGTGTCAGCTGTGCCTCCTCAATTGACAGGCCCTCTGCCAGCCATGTCGCCGCTCCTCGCTGGCGCGCTGGATCAGGACACTGACCATTTGCCAACAACTGCAGTTCCTGTTCCTTTCACGTCGGTGCTAGCTGGCAGTGAGTCTTCACATTAAAACAATTAAATATTGGCATTTACCTCTTCACAATTGGACCTCATATATGTCCATGGCCTTTGGATTAATGGTGCAGCGTTGCTGTACAAGTCTTTCCTGTTCTTCCCACTCTATCACTTTCGCCGCATCAGCGGTCTCATTTAGCTTCTGGAATGCGGCGGTGCTCTCAGCGACGCCTTTCACGGCTTGCCAGAATTATCGGCAAAGGGCCTTGCCTACAATGTGTTAGTGAGTGTTTTGTGATTGTCAGGTAAAAGAAGACACCCACTCATCCTGATCATCTTCATGAAATTGCAGTCGTTCATTTGATAGTCCAAGCACTCCTTCTGGTGAGGTGTCCCCATTCCCCTCGCTGATGGAGAGATGATATTTAATGGTGCCCATAATGTCTCCATGATCTCGCCGTCAATTTGTGTGGCGCCGGTGATGAAATTGGAGGCATATCGTATGTAGCAGCTGTCTTGGTGGCCATGCACATGCCAGAGACCTATCTCCGGTGTGACGGATAGGTTTGGCCGGTGTTTGGGTTTGGCCTGGTTTGGGCAGGGCTTGTGTTGGGTTTGAGGATGATCAGACTCGGAGGTTGTAGCAGAGTGGCTGTTCAGTGGCTGTTTCAGGGGTTGTTTGGAGGTTGTTTGGAAGTCGTCGGATGTTGCCGGAGGCAGTTTTAAGACAGTAGTCACATGTGTTGTTCTTTTCCTAGATCGTTTTCTCAGAGTTTGGGCTATGGGCCAGTCGTCACCGTTCCACCTGGTGACTAGAGTGAGCGTACTCACCACGGCGATCACTTTGGATGACCTTTGTCATCTGCGCAAGCTGCCAATGAATCAGTTGGCTGCGACCCAAAACCTCCGAAGAATCACATCAGAATCTCAGATTTCACCACCACGAAAAGACTTTGATTTTGATCTCAAGTATCCATCAACGTCTCAGTCCGACTTCCCTCTCAATATCGCACCAAACCCACACAGAAGGCAGTATTCAACGAATTACGCACGAACCTCAGATTCATCCAACAATGGGCTAACGCGGTCCTGCAAGTATCTGCACCTTCAACCATACCTACCATCCCTACTGTCATCGCTCCCACAACCACTATTACTGCTACAATGACGACAATAACGCCTCTACCAAGTTTCTACGGTGACTACGAAAAAGGAGAAGAACCTACGGATTGGTTCCGTCAGTACTGTCTATCGCTGCCTGGTTCCTTCAGCGACCAGGACAAAATAGACCGATTTGAACTGCAATGTGCTGCAGGAAGCATGGCCGAAGTCTGGGTACAGAATCTCGCAACAATGGATAAGGCAATGTGGTCAGTGTTTGCTGCAGCGTTTGTGCAAAGATGGCCCCCACCAATACATGTCACACTCATGCTAGCACAACAGAAGGACCGCATCAGAGCAATTGTCCTCAAAGAGGAGGACATTGGAAGGATGATTGAGAAAGATCGAGGGCGCGAGTGGGGACATGTAAAGTGGGCGAAAGAAATTGAACGCACGGCTCAAGGGTTCGGAGATGCAAGATGCTTACTGTTGGACGTTGTCCTAGAGAACACACCAGCAATCCTCAGAGACCTCCTCACAGAACAGTACAACGCATGGCCTGACTTTGTCACCGACATAAGTCGGTTGTCATCATCACAACTACAGCGCGCGAAGCAACGTCTCGAAACAGAAAGGAAACTCAGAGAAGATGTGGACCGTCTGCAAGCCCAGGCTACCGGACAGAAGAAGACACCAGTGCCAGCTCCACAACCGTCAACCCAAACCGGTACAACACCATGGCCTCAGTATCGACCACCCCCGCCGTGATACACTCAGATTCCATTCCAACAGCAGCAACCACAGCAGCAGCAACTGTCTCACCCCGCTCCACCCATGCAACAGGCGCAGCCACCACCGCCCCAGACGCCTCAGCAGCAGATGACATACAACCCGTTCTCAATGGCCACGCCCATGGCAAGGGGCAATTTGTTCTACGGGGGACGAGGATTTCCACAGACGCCCATGCGAGGGAGAGGTGGATTTGCAGGAGACCGTGCACGCATAGCTGCGCAATTCTCAACGCTGCCTCAACACCCTGACACAGATGCAGGACGTCAAGCATACACACAACAGGTACAGGAGTGGCATAGCCAACACAGAGCTACCGCCATGCTGAACACTGACAGACCCTACCCACTAAAACCGGGTACATCACCCATGGGATCAAGGGAATGCTTCACCTGCGGGGTAGCAACCGCACCACTGCATCAATCCATAGAATGCACCAACGAGGCACTGCCGGCGCAGGAAACTCGTTGGAGAGAGATAGTGTCGAGGTTGACAGCACGACCCACAGGTTCAGCATTTTCCCCACCAGCAGGCGTCCAATACGTGGCACCAGTCAACATGTCGTCAGCCTACTACCTGCCAATGCCCACATACCCCGTCGCACCAGGGTATCCAGACCCCAACTATTATGGGCAGCAGATAAACGACGCGTACCAAGTTCATCACGACGCCCAGGGAAATGGCTTCGGACTGCAGCAGTAGGGGAGTACCCTGCAGTCCCTGAGCACCTTAGTTTGGATATGAGCTACCCGACTACAGTTGATTCCAGCCCCGCATCCAACCAGTCATCCCCACTTACCACGACGGATTCACTTAACGACCTTTCGCTCTCGTCAGTACCAGCCTCAGCAAGCGCGTCCAATTTTGACTCCCTGTCCATGCCAATATCACCGACGACACCTGAGACCAAAAGCCCATATAATCTGGAGGAAGTCAATGAGGACCTGGTAGTACCCATCTTAGAAATTGAGGAAATCGTGTCTCCTTCCGCTGCGTCTCTCATGCACTCTGATTCTGATTTACATATTACACTGAACCCCAGCTCGCTAGAAACATCTTCCGATTCTGCTTCTGCTTCTGCTTCTGCTTCTGCTTCTGCTTCTGCTTCTGCTTCTGCTTCTGCTTCTGCTTCTGCTTCTGCTTCTGCTTCTGCTTCTGCTTCTGCTTCTGCTTCTGCTTCTGCTTCTGCTTCTGCTTCTGCTTCTGCTTCTGCTTCTGCTTCTGCTTCTGCTTCCCTTTCTTTACTTTCTTCTACGGACTTTAACACAAATGATCTAGACTCAATCCCCGACTCATCCCTGTCATCTTTTATCGACGTACATACCGAAGATCCGCTAAGTGTACCTAGTTCGTCTGCAATGCAGTCTGCTGATTTGTATTTGGGCAAGGACGACCAAAATGTGTTCAATCTATATAATATCAACGAGAAGACAAACACGTCAATCGAGAGCAAGCTGTTCGTCACACAGGTACTCCTCTATGGACCCAAAGGCAAGACATCATGTTTCCAAGCCAACGTCGACGACGGGGCGATGGTAAATGCCATTGACTCCAAAACTTTCAAACAGGCTTCAGACAGGCTACAAAGACTCATACCATCAAACCGTACTCTTCGAATGGCCAATGGAGCGTTGGTCCCATCGCAAGGAATTTGGAAAGGCACTCTCAAATGGGGATCAGCCTTAGTCGCAATGTCCTTCGAAGTTTTTGATAGTGGAGGCATTTGGAACATGTTGATTGGCAAACCATTGCTGGAACAGATTAGCGCAGTGCATGACTATGCCCTAGATCAAATCACCTTGCCTCTTTCTCCCATCCCCATGATCATTACTAACTTGTACAACACTCCTACAGCGCCCTTACCAAGAACATCACCACCGCCAGCCAAACAAGCCAAGACATCAGCAGTCAATCAAGCATGTTCATCAATGTTTCTCATCGCCACGATCCCAGCCGACGCAACAGACGCCCAGAAAGTATCTGTCGACAAACAATACATATTCGAACTGTCCCCACGGGTAACGCAAGACCAACTCAACAACTACACCACAGCCTTATCAGAGGCAGGCGCACACATTGTGATTTCGGATAGAAGGCCTCTGATATCCATGGTGACGAATTCTTCCAAAGGCTCCCCATGCTCACCTGTTCTTTTTACTGCAGACTCAACGACGGAAGAACACGATCACACGAAACGAAATGTATGGCCGGTATACGCAGATACTGACGAACCTCTAGGAGAAATCCCCGAGTTCCCCACGTCGACACAAGCACCCAACGTATACACGCGTAACTCGGACCCATTCAACCTAGCCCGCGTAGCAGAAGTAATGCGTTCTATCACCATTGGAGAAGATCTATCTATGGAACAACGGCAACAGGTAAGTAGTCTATGCGAAGAGTTTGCTGATACATTTGCGTTGGCAGTTAGCGAAGTCTATCCAGTCACCTTCAAGAACTTCAAGCTTACCTTTCCAGAGGGCGCCACATTCTCAAGCAAGGTAAACCAAAGACCACTAACTCCCCCACAGCGCGAATATCTGTATGAGTGTCTCAACGAGCTTGAATCAGCGGGAGTCATACGGCGCATAGCCCCAGAAGATGTCAAGGCAGCGAGCCCGACGGTGCTGGCCCAGAAAGCACACGGGTCAGAAGGCCTACCATTCGAGGAACTGCTCCACCGCGTCAATGATCAGTGCAGCCAACATGGCCTCCCAACGAGAGACGACCTACCACCAAGACCTCCAGCAACAGAAGAAAGCAAGACAAAGACACAAGCACCACCTAAATGGAGGGTATGTCAGAATTTTGCAGAGATTAACCGAGCATCGCAGATACCACCAGTTCCCCAAGGAGACATACGAGCGAAGCAACAACGGTTATGTGGACATCGTTGGGTGAGTATTATTGACTTCACAGCAGGATTCTACGCCATACCGGTAGACGAGGACACGCAGCCATACCTGGCATTCTACACGGAAGGAAGAGGGTATGACTGTTACTGCCACATGCCCTTCGGACTAACGGGAGCACCGACAACCTTCGGAGACATGGCCGCGATAAGCCTCAAGGATCAAATTGGCCTACTCTACGAGCTCTACGTCGACGACTCAGGTATGGCAGGTAGTGACTTCGACGACTCCGCAAGTTCTTCGAAAGAGTATGCGAGATGAGACTGTCGCTGTCACCTTCCAAGACCCAGCTATTCATGAGCGAGGTAACATTCGCGGGAGCGCGCGTCAGAACAGACGGTATCAAGCCAGACCGGGCAAAGCTCTCAGCAGTAGTCCAAAGGGACATCCCTAATACCGTTCACAATCTCATGCAGTTTTTAGGACTAACCGGATATTTTAGATTATTGATTAAAGACTATGCAAGGATCGCAGCGCCTCTGACAGACCTGGTAAGGAAATTGGGCATACCTCCCGGAGGACCACAGGTCGGGAAACGCAAATACCGTCAACATCTGCGCACCACGAAACTTCATCAGCATTGGGGACCACGTCACACAGAGGCATTCATGCTACTGAAACAGATACTGATGTCCGAACCAGTACTCAAGGGGCCAAGGTTCGACGGAACTCCATTTGTGGTAACCACAGATGGATGCAAAGATGGGTATGGTGCCATCCTCGCACAGAAGCACACGTCCACTCTACCATCGGGAAAAGTTGTCACAGCAGTGCACCCTATCGCTTACACCTCGAAATGCACGTCTCCGACAGAAGCTAAGTACAAGCCGTACATATTAGAATTCGCTGCACTGAAGTTCACATTAGATCAATTTTCAGATATGATATGGGGCGCACCGGTAGAAATCAAAACAGACTGCCAAGCGCTCAGAGACACTCTCCTCAGCCCCAAACTCGGCGTGGCACATGCACGCTGGCGGGACGGGATACTCGCATATCACATCGTCGATGTTCGCAGTAGGTAACACGGCAGTGGACAGACTCAGTCGCAGCTTCACAATGATCGAACCTACCAAGAACGACGGAAGCGTGTGGACAGTTAGTGAGGATTGGGAGGCAGCCAGAGGAATAGTTCAGGACCTACTGGCGGTAAACGTGGATACCTCGGAACATGACCCACTGACCAATCTCACAGAAACTCACACCTTAATCCAACGATTCAAGGAGGACCCATTCTTTGTGGACATACTGAACGCATTGGCAGATCTAGATCAGAACAAATCAGTACGGGACAAATGACGTGCACGTCACCGAGCGCAAAACTTCTTCATCGCGGAAGGGAAATTATGGCGAGTCACTAACGGCAGTTCAAACAGGGCACATAGTCGTCTAGAGTGCGTCACGCAGGAGGAAGCACGCGAACTAGCGCACCAAGAGCATGTAGGAAATGGTCACTGGGGACGAGACCTTGGCAAATTGCATCTCATGGATAAGATTTTCTGCCCTCGTCTAGATCGGATAACTACTGACACTATTCTTGACTGTGGACAGTGCAAAAACTTTGGAGCAACTCACTTGCACTCATTGTTGGAGCCAATTGTCAGACGACACCCATTTGAACTCCTCGTCGCAGATTACCTAGCGCTACCCAAAGGGAAAGGGGGGTACCACAACGTTTTGCTAATCATAGATGTTTACTCCCAGTATGTTTGGGGCTTCAAGCTCAAGATCCATGGAACAGCCAAGACCACCATCACGGGCCTCGACAAAATCCGACAAGAATTCACAACCCCCGAGAAGTTTATGACCGACGGGGGCAAGCACTTCGACAACAAAGAAGTTGCTGATTGGTGCGAGGAGCACAAAGTAGCACATCACGTTACACCGGCATATTCTCCGTGGGTCAATGGACTTGTAGAAGGTGCTAACAGAATTCTCCTAGGACGTCTAAAACGCGCCTGTGCTCCAAATCTTGGAGAAGATGAGTCGCTCGACGTATCCCCGGAGTCCATACCCAATGCGTGGCCCGACCATTTCGACACCGCAATATCCCAGCTCAACGAGAGAATACTACCAGCATTCAAATTTTCGCCAAAGGAGCTGATGCTAGGACTCATCGTGAACACACCACGCACACCTTCCAATCATCTAGTCGAACCAATAGCTAACTCAGATATACAGGTCCATTTAGCTTACGTGGCGCAGCAGCGCGCAGATGCACTAGCCAGCAATGTCGCCAATGCCATCCGGTGCAAAGCCAAGTTCGACAAACGGGTACTAGCTACCAAGGAGGGAGAGGTCATATTCAGAGAGGGACAACTCATCCAAGTCTACGCTAGCGATTGCGATGGGAACTTCACCACATCTCGAAAAATTCTACCTCGCTGGTCCGCCCCTTGGCGAGTCGTCGCAAAGCGAGGCAATTCGTACCAACTCACAACTCTAGAAGAGTTCCCCATAGCAGGCTGGTGCCACGCGAGACGCTTACGCCTGTTTCTACCCAGGACAGGCTCCCTACTAGACGAAATGGAAAAAGAAAGAGCACGAGAACGAGGAGAGGAGGAAGAGCTATGGGAGCAAAGGATCGAGATGATGAGTGCAATAGAGGCTGGAGATGACAAAGATGATGAGTTCCAGGAAGACAAAGACTAAACGTGCCAGACAGCGTGTTTGGTGTGCGACCCCGGAGTGTCGCAAGTCCGGGGGGGGGGGGATTTGTGACGGATAGGTTTGGCCGGTGTTTGGGTTTGGCCTGGTTTGGGCAGGGCTTGTGTTGGGTTTGAGGATGATCAGACTCGGAGGTTGTAGCAGAGTGGCTGTTCAGTGGCTGTTTCAGGGGTTGTTTGGAGGTTGTTTGGAAGTCGTCGGATGTTGCCGGAGGCAGTTTTAAGACAGTAGTCACATGTGTTGTTCTTTGGGCTTTTCCTAGATCGTTTTCTCAGAGTTTGGGCTATGGGCCAGTCGTCACCGTTCCACCGGCATGATCTCCAGTGCCTGGTCCAGCTCTAAGGATGGGCTGGAAGATACTCGATCCCTGAGATACTTGTGATACTGGCAGTTAACATCATAAAATGTGAGTGCATGGCGAATGCCGCTGGCGTTGTGTTTCAATGCCTCACACAAGGCATAGTCCATGTTCATCTGCCTGGTCTGTGTTGGTGTGTCACAATGCCGAGATAAATGTACATACCTCTCTCCCTTCTGAAAATCGACCATTGCATGTGGAACGAAGCAACCATGCCTTGCACATGCACAACCGCCGATGCTGGTTGCTTCTAGCCTGTGCTGGCTTGCATTTGCTTGATTTACGGCGTGATGATTATTGCATTTGGACCGTTGGACGGCATCCTTTGCCTGTGCAAGATGCGCCTTGTAGGTGGCATCGCCGACCATGAAGGCACAACCATCCATGAGGGAGACTTCATCCGTGGGATTCACTGCATACAGGTGCTCCGCTTTGAAGTTGCCATCCATGACCAGGGATCTGGCGTAGAGCCAACTAGGACTTGGGAATTTGGATTTGGAGTTAGTTTCCTCTTGCATGTCTTCAGGGGGCAATGTGACATTGATGCCTGGCTGGGGACATGCCAGACAGAAGAGAGCAAGATCTCCAGGTTTCCTATCTTTGGACTCATGGCCAAAGCCGTTCCATTTCAACAGCTTGAGCTGCCGCCACTGCCTAGCCACCCTCATTAGCTTCCAGTAACGGTCCTGCAGATATATTAAGCTGCCACCGCTGCCGCAACACAATGAATGTTCTCACCGGCACAAGATGAGGAAAGACAGATGTGGTCATCCTCCTCAGCTTATTATAATAATTCATCGCCGAAGTTTCACACTCCAGATTATCGAGTAAGAAGTCATCAAGGACCTCAAATGTGAAGGCGGTCTTGGGTTGGGCGAAGGATGCCAGAAACAAACCCATCTGACAGAGCTAAATATCAGCAGTCAGCGCACATGCAATACTTTATTTTGTGAGTGTGTATTCCTGACTTGTCAACTATGGTTGTTATTTTCTTGCTATTTTTCACCCCAGTAGGTAGATCATTGGGGATCCAAGTTCGTTCGCTGGTCAGTTGTTCATCCTGAGTGTCACCTGGTCCTGGTATGTCATTGGCATCTTCGGCGTCGGTGAACAAGTCTATGTCATTGCCCTCATAGTCCTGGCATGGGCAAGGATTGCTGTTGTGCCCAAGTGAGATAACTAGGCCAGTCTTGACCAGGCAGCTCTCCTCGAAGAATCCTCCTGTCCATTGACTGATTCGATGAAATGGAAGCCTGCAGTATTCCATCCTGCAGCAATTTGTGCAAAAGAGGGGCTCACCGAAGCAGCTGTGACACTTGTATACACCATCGGTCCCACAGATTATGCATGACCGGCGGGCAGGAGCTTCCTGTTCGAGCAGTATATTGAGATACTCTTTGGTCCTTGGAACCCATTGCCTGAGATAGTCGTTCTGACTCTTGAAACAAGCTGAACGATGGACAGAACACCAGATATTGCTGGAAGTGCTCACCAGGGACTTGGGTAGCTGCAGCGGCATGTCATTCTGCTGGTCCAGGTCTCTGAAGTAATCTTCTCCTCCATGATATAGCATATCCTGAGATGGTTGCTTCATCGGGGACTTGGTAGGGGTGGCTGTAACTGAATGTATTTTACGAATCTTGAGTCTCTCTACCCATTTCCCTGTTACTTTCCTGCTCCGGAATGTTTTCTTTCATTCGACAACAGAAATATTGCTGGTGGGTGTCCACTCCTGGACTTTAGAACCTCCCATGCTTTGATTTTGACTATGAGTGATGATTGAAGGTAGGAATTCATTCACTACTAGATTGGGACAAACACCAACGTCATGTATGTAGCATGTTTTGGCATAGGCATTATTGCAGACTTTAACTGGTCATTTGATGGGTTTGTTCCTCAGGAGCATCATCTCACATTGATATGATATCAGAGTCAGTTATCCATGCATAGCATGTGGCCATCTGTGCATCCATAGAGCAGGCAATACATATTAAACTGACATCATCATTCATGTAGATCTGAGTCATGATTCTGAGTCAATATTAGCTATATCCGGCAATATGAACCATGAAATATCATTTATCCTGCTTTGATCAGTCCTCGAACTGCTCAGTTTCAATAGGATTATGTCAGGCCTATATCTTGGTCATACGTACTTGTAGAACAAGCAGCCAATGCTGCACAAGGAGAAGTAATACAGGTCTGTATGCAGGTGGATCATGTAGCTAGACATACATAATATGAAGGCACTGAAAGAGCCGAGTAAGGGTCTGGAACCAACAGTTTTCAACTCTCTGAACATCCATTTCATCAGCTATATACTACCATGGCTTGAAGTGAATCACCTGCCACTGTCCCCCAGCAGACCAAGCTTCCCCTGATCAAGGCAGAAATCATAGTCCTCCAGGCCCATCTGGAGGACTGGAGGTCTGTCAAAGGTAAACAACGGCACCTCATTTTGAAGGCTGTACACAAGGAAGCTTGCCTTCAAGTTCCCACTCAGGACAAGGCCTTATTGAAAGCTCGAAAAAAGGTATGAACCAATGTATGATATATCTGTTTGCTGGCTATTTATTTATTACAACAGACTTACAAGGAGTGGTTGTACAACCAATGTAGTTGTAAAGCCCCAAAGCCTCTTGTCAAATATGGCAAGAAATGGACAGCTCACCGTGTGTTAATTGAGCAGAACAAGGCTTGGATTCAAGAGGAGACTGGAGAGATGCCTGGGAGTGAGGCTATGATTGCCAAGTGGCCAGAGGCTACGAAGACTGTTCTCGCCGGTCTGTCTGCTGAGGAGAAGGAAGAGGCAAATGTTCTTGCAGATAAGTGGAACAATGAAGCTGCTCCTCACGAAGTCCAGGCCAATCTCGCCGAAACCAAAGGTGCTGATATGATAGAGCATTTCACCACTAAAATGTTCCAACAGGCTGGGATGAGGGTCTTTGTGATGTTGGCGTGGCAGGACAGCAGAGGCAAACTGATGTTAGTAGTGTGAGTGTTGTCTTGGACTCTTGTTGATCAGAGGTCTAATATCTGATCATAGACATGACCACAATGATCAATTTGGCGGCGGCGAAAGCTTCATGAAGACAAGGAATTGGGATGAGATATTTATGCCGGAATGGCGGCAATATGCTGGGGAACAATTTGGTGAGATGCCCAGCTTCTGGTCTTCATTGTTGTCCTAACAATTAGCAATGATCAGATTTCCAGGATGATGATGCTCCACAGGTCATCACCTCCAAGAAATGCGTGCTGTGAAAACTCCTTGACCTGGAGGAAGACAATGATGGGTTGCCAATGCTCTCCGATACCTTGGGTTTGAAACGCGGCGAACAGCAGCATGTCATTTGGTCGTTCTTGACCAAACATTACAGTAGGTGGATGTCTTATTAACAACATTGACCGGTCTGAAAGTTTCACAGGGATGTGCATGGGTACAGAGAAAGTCGAGGCAGCGGTGCCCTGGGGTGACTTGATCAAGAATCAATCTGATTTCTTTGATGGCACCTACTGGCCGGCGGACGTACAGGTGGTGGAACCGTCCAAGATGGACAAAGCAGGTGCTACTGCTCTGTTGGATTTCTGGTATGACTGCCAGCAAAAGAAGCTTCCTCCCACATTCTGTTTCAAAGCTTGGAAAGAGACTGACGGCAAAATGGAGCCGCCGGCTAAGGTTTATCAGAAAGTCATCCGCTGGTTAAGCAGCCACCGCCACAACAAGGCCTATAATGCTCCCAAAACCACGAAAGCCTCAAAACCACATACTGCAGTCATTTACCCTTGATTAATACATACAGCCCAGGTTGAAAAATCCCTGTTCTACACAGGCCAGCCCATGTGGGCCCATCAATATATTGTTGTGATAAATACGGTGGGCCCATCTCAAGTGTTTATCTGGTATGAACAGGTGGGCCCATAGTATGTAGTGTAGTAGATAAGTGTAGACTTTTCTATTGACTTTGATAGGTAGTGTATGGTAGGTAGTGTATGAAATATGTACCTGATACCAACAGATGGGCCTATGTCAAGTGTGTACCTGATACAAACAGGTGGGCCGAGTGGGCAGTGATACTGATATATACAGATGCGCCAATGTCAAGCGTGTATATGATACAAACATGCGGCCGAGTGGGCAGTGGTACTGATATATACAGATGGGCCAATGTCAAGTGTGTATCTGATGCAAACAGGTGGGCCGAGTGGGCAGTGGTACTTATATACAGATGGCCGATGTCAAGTTTGTATATGATACAAACATGTCGGCTGAGTGGGCAGTGGTACTGATATATACAAATGGGCCAATGTCAACTATGTATATGATACAAACATGTCGGCCGAGTGGGCAGTTGTACTGATATATACAGATGGGCCAATGTCAAGTGTGTGTCTGATGCAAACAGATGGGCTGAGATGGCAGTGGTACTGATGTATACAGATGGGCCGATATTCTAAGCATATAGATGTATAATGAACACCGGTCGGTCAATGGGTTGGTGTTCATGGACTAGCTTGCCAAATATACTTGCCCAATGATAGACGGCGTGGTCGGTCAACAGGTCGGTCAAAACATGTCCAGTCGAATATGATGTATGGTGGACACTGGGTCAGTATTCACGGACTAGCAGACAAAATATACCTGCCCAGTACTACCTCCAGGTATGATAAATGGAGTGGTCAGTCAAATATGCTCGGTCAAACATGCTCGGTCAAATACAACGCACTATTGATACTTGGAATCACACAATCAATACATAACCAATCAATTTCATTCCAACTAAGTGGTCAACAGTAGCCAACTAACTGATCATGTCCTACAAATGGTATAGTGGGTATCAAGGGAGGGAGTTGGTTTCAGAAGCAGGTGATGTGGCAGTAAAATGAGATGGAAAGGCAGGTGCAGATGAAGGACCGGCCTGCGCTGACCCAGATGATTCTTGTCCACTGGTGAATGTGCTGCCCTGCGCGTCAGGACGACCGAATGGGCGAGACACTGAGGGTCGACCGATGTTGACCGAATCAGTGTTGGGAGTAACTGAAGGGCCGAACACGCCATTCAGATACCTCATGCCCATTGCGGTGGCTGAGGAACCATGACTTGGGCCCATAGTTGGCGGCAAGAATGATAGATTGGGGACAATAACATTCACTGACATAACATCCGAGTACAATACAAATATTCTCAACTGAGAAGAAGAAATCCAGGCTACCCAGGACATTGCAGATTACATATCAACTGTTGTAGATTAGTCGGGACATGGATTCACGCAATATAATTAACATTCCATGAACCATTTCATGGTTGCTGCATGGGTAGATAACATTCCATGAATCATTTCACAGTTGCTGCATGGGTTAATAACATTCCATGAACTATTTCATGGTTGCTGTGTGTAGAAGAGCCTTGGGACAAACCAGTGGATCGTTTGATCACTGACCCCGGTGTGTAGTATTTCAGAATTGCCCAGGTCTGATTAACATTCCATCAACCATTTTGTGGTTGCTGTGTGTAGAAGAGGCAGGATTTGCATGGTGTGTTGGGAGTAGTATTGAGGTAGCTCGGCTATGGCTGACTCAGTGTTGGTTTTACCGGCTGCGCAATTAGTTTGGACGGAAGTGGATGGGCTCACTTAAAATTTCAGTTCAGTTCACTTTGCTAGCCGCACGAACTGAGTTTGAGCTAAGTTTGTGTGAAAGGCAGCTTGAGCTGGCTTCAACCAACTGGAAGCCAGCATGCATGCACCGTTTTTGTTACCTCTACTTTAGAAACTCAAATCCTCCATGTGCAAGGTCCCAAGTCGAGTTGATGGCAGATTTAGGCTGGGAGACCCTTTAGGATCTGGCACATATGGTATGTTGTTTACATATACAAAATGAAGTTGAATTCAACATGCAGACCCCGCCTAGGTGTTGTATACCGTGCACGGAACATCATCAATGATACCGATCTTGCCGTCAAACTTGAGCCTCTCACCAATAACTCTTCATCTTTAGAGCATGAATATCACATCTTGAAACAACTCGAAAGTGGAGTTGGGATTCCGCATGTCATCTGGTTTGGCAGAGAGGCAACATATCATGCACTGGCTCTCGACCTCCTTGGACCATCACTACATGAACTCTTCCTCACACACAATCAAAAGTTTGAACTCCATACCGTCATTAATCTAGGAGACCAACTGGTGAGTTGGTTTATGGTAGGCTATAGGACTGATACCTGAGCTATTTCCCAGCTCTCATCTCTGGAGTACATCCACTCATGCAACTATGTTCATGACAATATTAAACCTCACAATGTCCTGGTCGGTTGTGGTGCTTTAGAGCAAACTGCATTTATCATTGATTTTGGCATTGCGAGGGAGTACTAGGATTCTGCAGCCCAAGCGCATATGCCATTTTGCCATGGTAGATGTCTTACTGGTACTCCTGTGTTTGCTTCCATCAACAGCCACCTAGGAGTTGTCCCAGCTCGTCATGATGATCTCGAGTCCCTTGTCTACATGCTAATTTATTTCTTGTGCGGCTCCCTTCCATGGTTGCCCAAAGGCCGCAAGAAGCTCTCTAGCTCTTGCATACTGGTGCGCAAGGTAGACACCACTATCCAAGTTTTGTGTCATGGGATTCCTTCTGAGGTTGCAACTATGCTCATCTATGCACGCTCTCTTGCATTCTCAGAGGACCCTGACTACGATTATCTTCAATCATTACTCAATAATATTCACGCCACATTACTGCCATCAGCCACATGCTCGCTGGATCTCAGTCACCTTCGTGATCTTATCATGCATTCCTAAAAGATAACTCAGGGGCTGAAGTAGCGCCTCTATGTCAACTGAAGGTGCCACCTGTTCATAGATTGGCTTGTCATGTGTAAGTACTTCATGTCACTTCCTGCACCAAGATTCATAAACTCAAACCTTCACAGTTTGTGCCCACATAATACCCCCATATCTTCCAAGACTCCACGCCAGATAAAGATCTAGCTATGTATGTACTATGCTCCGTGTTTCTTTCCATCCATTTCCTTTCTCTCAATTGGGCCTTGCGGATTTTCTGTATGTAGATCATGTGACTCATGTATGATTTGACACTTTTATTTATTGAATCAACTTGCACCGGCAATGAGCACTTGTTGACAGGGTTTAGGGCAAGTCCAGTTTCATGCTCAAAAGTTCCAATTGTGCACTAGCAGTCGCTGAGAACAATATTTGGCTATCTGATATCTAGTGCCTAATATGCTCAGAGACTCAAGTCACATGTTCATCAGATTCGTCACATGTATGGTGTTCCATGAAGTTCTATGACATTCCACGTAGGCATCCACATCAACATGTTCATTATCGTTTAGTATTTTTCTTCACAAATTTTTCATTTATAAATAGTGTTGATGCTCCACAGTCCACCAGGGCTTTTATGTCTGCTTATCAGTTTTTCCCTTTCAAGGTTATTGGAATGTAAAAATGCTCTGATTTCATTTGCAAATATACTTCTGATACATCCAAGAAACTAGAAAGAATGGAGAAACTATTGTTTGGATCTAGGTCTGCAGACTCTGACTTTGATCCTTCTAAAAATCCTTGCCTCCTTTAGCAGTGAGCCATTGCTCAAACCACTTTGGGGGTCCTGATTCTTTGTCAGCAAGCACCATAGCCTTTACTTGTGCTTTAGGAGCACCACCTTCACACTTCCTAGCTATGTGTCCTTCTTCTTCACAATGGTAGCATTTGAAAGCTCCAGTCTTTCCTTGAGGTTTAGAAGTGCATCAGGAAAAGCTGTTGTTCTATATAGGAACTACATTCCGGTATAGCCACTATATGCATGTATAGTGGGGTATAGGCTATAGGTGACTATATGCTACTATAGGAAACTTCATGAGATATAAATTATAAGAATTTTACCATAAAGTTTGGTAAGCATATTTGGAAGTAAAACAATTAAGAAAAAAAGTATCACATCTATCTAAAACATTATCTGAGGTCCATTCCATAGATAAAGCTGTTCTGCCAAAGTGTGGAATAAGTTGGCATGTCTGTCTAATAGATGATAGAGATATAACTTGGCCTGGTGCAAACCCATCTGTGCTAGGCAGAGATTTTTTGACAAGATACATTTCATGGTAATCTTCAGCAGCAGGTTTTAAAGGTGCATACCACTCAACATAAGCCAGTGGATCCTTAGTCCAAGCAGGAGTAATGCAACCATATACTTGTGAAGGTAATTTAAAAATGACCTTGAGACGTCCTATTCTGGTTCCTATGGGTAGTGTTAGATTATTAGTTACTGACATAAAATATATATTAAAAACTCACCTTTAAGACCAGTGGTTTCACAATCTAATGTATCCACTACAACAACTGTATCAAAACACTCTGGCTTTCCTCCTATGGAAGGTTTGGCTTTGACAGAATTTGTTTCTTCATGGTCAAAGTCGATATCATTTTCTAATGACTCAACATAAAACTTGAACCCATGATAAATGTCGTTGTGACTGAAAGGTAGATCCATGTGACATAGTTGTCCTCTTGAGTATGGATCAGGAAGTTGTGAATTAAGATAGGAAATAAGATCTTTCTTGAAGCCTTGACAGTGATGATCTTGAATAATATCTAAAATATGGTGTCTAGCTTGATGAGGCCTCTTGGTTAATATGAGTCTTTGATCTCTAAACCTAGAGTGCGCAAACTCCTCCTCCTCATCCTCCATAGACATTTTCAGATAGCTCTGAAAAGCAGAAACCTTTTCCCTTCTAGTTAGCCATGCTATCATCTGAGGCTTCTCATTTCTCCCATTTGATGCATACCAACCTTCCTTGCAGAAGTCAATATGAAACCTCTCAAACATCTCCATATTGTAGTTGTCGGTGGTACCAAAGTTTTTGATGTTCTCCAAATAGTGTTGCAGAGAGTGGAATTTAGGGATGTCTAGGTCGTCTCTGATGCCAAGGTTGATGATAATCTCCTTGTGTTGGTGGAAGTCCTCTAGAGAGCCCATTCAGTCACTTTTTGAGGATTTTCCCCGTGTTAAGCGGACACCCAAGGTTAAGATTCTTCTGTCGGAGACGGATCACTGAGACGGCCCAGGTGGAAGTGTAGACCGATAAGAATGGTTGGCCCCAGGGTTTAGACATTAACGGCTGGGCCCGAGGAGCAAGTGATAACAACCCAATGCTGACGGTTGGGCCAGGCAGTGCATGCAAGTAGGATGGATCGGATGGGCCCATGTTGTGGTGTGGTGCATTGGTGATTGGGTCGGGCCAGGATGATGGGGTGGCGTCTAAGGCCGGGCCCAGGACAATAGGGTGGTATCTAACGACTGGGCCCAATGCGATGATGTGGGGGTTTGATATCTGGGCCCAGGATGATAGGGTGGTATCTGGTGTCCAGGCCCGAGGTGGTGATGCAAGTGATTGATGTCCGGGCCCAGGATGATAGGGTGGTATCTGACGGCTGGGCCCAATGGGATGATGTTGGGGTTTGATGTCTGGGCCCAGAACAATAGAGTGGTATCTGACGGCCAGGCCCAATGTGATGATATAGGGGTTTGACGTCCGGGCCCAGGATGATAGGGTGGTGTCTGACGTCCGGGCCCAATGCGATGATGTAGGGGTTTGAGGTCCGGGTCCAAGATGACATGCGAGCATCTTGAAGGGAATGATACATTGAAAGCTAAGACAATGTGTTGAATTAATGAAATCTGGTAATAAGAAGGGTTGGTATGTAAGAAGGGGACATATAAGGACAAAGGATGGTGTTATTGTAAAGAATGGTGATGGAGTGGGATGAGCCAAGGATGGCTCTGTATGTAAGGAAGGATGTATAATGACAAGGCATCCAATAATTATAAAGAATGGGGGTTGGGTAGGATGAATCCGCCAAAGGCATCTACTGGGTACCATATAACATGAAATCGACCTGGTTGTACCTGGCCAACTTGTATGCATCGAGTTCGGCTGGATTGTACTGGGCATAATCAGAGCGAGGGGTGCAGGCATAGTTGTGCATGCTATCTTGGAGGAACCAAGCCCATACTATCTGATCACCTTCATCAACATGAATGCCATGCCTCACTAGACAGCCCAAATAACTTACCATGACTCCCGGGTTGTATGCCAAGTCTGTTCCGAGGTTGGTCAACTGCACAACTGTGCGGGGGTAACTGCCAATACATGTTAGGATGTCGAATGCCTCGGGTGGACATTTCGGGTCTCGGTGTTCAGGTGATTGCCGGTTGCACATGATGGCTGCACCAGTATAGATGGAAGCCCAATGCTTCAATAAACGATTCATGTCTCACAAGCCTTGCTCCGCGGACCAACGGCTGAGTTCGACATGAGTCCTGACGGACACCCAGTAGAGCTGCGGATGCATGACGCGTAAGGCAGCAGATGCAAGTAGCATGGGTCTTTGCATGGCCATGATCATGGACAGGCTCCTGTCGCCCTTGAGGGTGGCAGACACCTCGGGTTTGAAGCCATCGTCCGGGTTTTCGGGAGGTGGACCATAGCACTGCTCATGTCAATACAGCGAATAGACCGGAGTGCGGTACCCACCTTGTGACCTTGTTGAAACCAACATGGAGCGATATTGATGCATCTGGGTGATATTCCGGGTGATCCAGAAGGCCAAAAGTTTGACCCTCAGGTCCTCCAGCTGCTCCCTTTCCGGTAGGTGATGCTCTTCTTCAAAAGATCTCCCATAGCGACTGTGGCAGCATACATATCGCTTTACCAAGATCAAAGTCAATAGCCAGATGAGACATCTACCAAGGAACTGACCTGGACCCATGGACTCAACCCATCTGGGACATACCAGATGATGATCCTGTATCCAGAATCTATGACCATGGAAGGACAGTTCAACATGATCTTGTCGGTAGGAGGGAACTTCGTCAACAAAGCCTCTTCTTGGGCATCGTTCATCCCAGAGTCTCGTTTGGCCAGGGCCTCATTGTACCGGATGATGTCAATATCCAACTTGACTGGGTTCCGGACGCATCAGCAGATGTTGGAAATACCCGGATACACACTCACTCAGGTGTTGGTATGCATAGGCCATGCGCAAAGCCAGCTGTCTGCAAGACAACAAGGTGGCAGTGTCCAACTCGGGAGGAGGCTGAACCAAAGGCCTATCGGCGATATGAGCTAGGAATTGCTGTTCGACCCATTCACTGGCCACATTGGTGGTCTGCAAGGCCCAGTCCTTTGGTATGACAGGAAGCTGGTTGATGCCGTTCCTCAGAAATGCTGCATGACTGGCATAGGACAACAACTCTGGAGTGATATGAGACATGGAGAGCAGGGGCAGACGAACAGTTGGTCGTGGAGGCTGCATCGGTTTATATGCATGTCGACCAAGCCTCATGGCCCCTCGCATGCCCCATGATTTACCACAGGACATAATATGCCTGCAGATGATAAGATAGCTCACTTGGATAATTGGGACGTAATAGGTGAGAATAACCGGTCGTGACAGAAAGTGACCAGCCGAACTGAATTGCATGAATTTGATGACTCCTCAAGGCACCGGGACGTCATTTGATCTCGGCAATCAATTGCTTGCTGCAATTTACCAAGTTGATAACTCATTGGAGACGGCCATGCATCAAGTTCAGTAATTCATCATCTGCCTATATCCTTCCGGCATACAAGGCCCATTGTGATCAGCCAAAATGACATACACAAATGAGATCACTCCTCGAGGCACCCGAATCTCATTTTATTTCAGCAATCAAACACGCAATACAATGTAACATGATTATAACTCATTTAAGGCGACCATGTGCCGAGATGCATTATTCCGAGCAATGACATAGAACTATCCACACGCATATCCGGCCCCACTATTCCTCATCCTCCTGCATCCTTCCAGAATCTAAGAGTTGTTGGGAGGCTGCCATTGCATCATGGAGAGCATCGACCGGACCCTCCAGTTGGGCCATTGCCTCCAAAGCTAGTCTACCCTCATCCGTCTTCTTCAAAAGCCAGGTCTGGAGATGATCGCCAAATTCTTCGAGATCATCTCTCAGCGCACGGAGATTTGTGAGCAAGGGATCCGAACCCCCCTTGCGCCTGCTCAGGTCTGGCAGGAGTAGATATCCGCCGGCTGGTATATGGCATAACAACACAGAGAGCAGCAGTATTTATGGGGAAATTGGTGAAGATGCGGTTTTGGAATGTGGCAATTAAATGGACATTCGGGGTTCAAAACCACAATCATCTGTGGCCAAGGCTGTGGTTGGTCTATGGGTAAACAATGCAACTGACATTAAACAATGCAGCCGAAATGAACCATCGTGACACCATGTTTTTCGTGTGCCCTGCATTATGTACATAGCAAGGTTGTAGGGCAAAGCCAATAGCACCGAAAATTACAATGACATAACTAATTATGACCGAATGCGGGATTGACCTTGACAAACCGAGCCCGAGCATCTTCAGCCAACAGTCTGTACATCTGAGCCTGTCTGATCGCATAACACCTGTGTCCATCCCGGCCAGGCTCGCCATTCTGGTTTGTTCAGTCGAGCCATGTCAGAGCTTTGTAAGCCAGAAAATCAACCGTCCACCGCATCTCATGATTCACTAGGAGCATTTCCTCGGCCCATCTGTCACACAAAGCCTTGGTCCAAAGCCAATGCACTCTGTAAACTAAATCCTGGGAGATGACAACCGGACTCCATTAAATGATGTCCCGAGGAATACCACTCACATTTGTTCATCCAGTCATTGCTTACAGAATTGCCTTGAACGTCCAAGGACCAAAACCAAGGCAGAGTGGAATTTCTCTGACCTTGGGCACTCGGGTCAGCGACAGCCAAGGTGGCCTTCAGGTCACTTTTCAGCAGCTCCCGGTATTTCTCAAGGAGCTGGCCAGCCCCAAGATTTGATGGCTGGGCTCTGCATTTCTTGTATATGGTGCTGTTGAGATTGATGACCCGTTCAACTGAGTGGACCTGCGACCAACCCCGGGTGGTGGTAGCTTGAGATTTGGCTGGCCGGACAGTTGTTCTAAACAGCACGGCCTTGTCGGCCAGGTGCACTCTGATGGCATGCAGCATGTCATTGGCCTGTCCCTCCCTGAGCATAATTTCTTGTCTCACCAGACCACCTATGCCCAATTCCTCGCACCTCTCTATGCCCAAGTTGGATGGGAGGGGGATCACAACCTATTTGGGTTGAAATAACACCCACCTGTTTCTTCCCGGCGTCAGGTCATCTTCTGAATCTTCGTCGTCGTCATTTGCATCTGGCTCATCATCAATGAAATTGATATCCATGTCTGGTATGCCATCATCCTCATCGAAGTCTTGCCCGAGATATCTCGCTGCTCCTGTGATGAACTTGTCGATGGTATGTTGCAGCCTGATCCGGCGACGGCCAATCTCCAGTGTTTGAGTCTCGGTAGAATGTCTGCCCATCTTCTGCATCTCTATCGCCAAATCTATCTGCATTTCTTCGATGGTGATGCCGGATGCTATCCATGTAGCAGCTCCAAGCTGAGGTCTTGCTCCTGGGCGATGGAAAGACGTCTGAAGCAAGTTCAACTCAACCTCTTTACGGATCGTGCTGCCGGCATAACTTCTCAACACCCGGGGAAAGCATCACAGAACACCCGAGACCAACCTTTGTGCAACTGGATGTCATAAACATCGAGGGCAGATGGATCATTGATTCTGGATGCCTGCGCCGTCCTCTCTTGTATTTCCCACTGGTCGACCATATCCGGATCTGCTGCATCATTCAGTTCGTCGAATGCTCAGCTACTTTCGATGACGCCTTGTTTGGCCTCCTTGTACTTCCGGGACAAGAACAACCCTGTCGCAATTATATTTTATTCAACTGGGCGGGTCTGCGAATAATATGCATGAATAGATCACACACCCATGCGGATCATCTTCATGAAATTACAGTCGTTCATCTGATAGTCGAGGCATTCCTGGCGGTGAGGGGTGGACATGCCCGAGGCAGATGAAGATATCACGTTCAGAGGCGCCCATAGGGTCTCCATTATCTCCCCATCTATCCTTGCTGCCCCCTCAATGAAGTTGGATGCATACCGCACAAAACACTTGTCTTGATGGCCGTGAACGTGCCACAGCCTGATTCCCGGGATTATATCCATTCCCAAAGGAATGATCAGATGGAAGCTTTCATCCACCACTGCCGGAGATGTTTGTTGTACTGACATTTGACATCGTAAAATGTCAACGCCCAGGCGAGGCCATCTGTGTTGTGACCCAGTGCATTGCAAAGGGTGTAATCCATATTCATCTGTCTACACCCAAACATTAGCCAGCGGATACAGGTATATGAGCGGGCCGCCTGTACCTTTCGCCCTTTTGAAAATCTACCATCGAATTTGGAACAAAGCACCCATGTCTTGCACATGCACAACCCCTGATGCCTGTCACTTCCAGTTTGTGCCGAGATGTGTTGGCCTGGTTCACTGCTCTGTGGTTGTTGCATTCCGAATGCTCGGCCGAATCTCGTGCGAGAGCGAGATGAGCCTGGTATTGGGCTCTTCTCACCATGAAGCATTTCCCATCTGTAAGCCAGACTTCATCTTCTGGGTGCACCGGTGCAGCTCAGCCTTGAAATTACCATCCAATACCAATGAGCGGCGTACAGCCACCCAGGCCTTGCATCATCATATTCGGTCAGTAGGATGACGTTGATGCCCAGCTGAGGACACCCAGGGCAGAACAGAGCCAGCTCGCGATCTTTCAGATCTCCCCTGTTGTGACCGAAGCCATTCCATTCCAGAAGTTTCAGCTGCCGCCATTGTCTGGCCACTCTCATCAACTCCCAGTATCGGTCCTACCAAGTTTCAGCGCCTGAGGACTAGGACCAGGTTGGTGCTTACCGGTACTAAATGCGGGAACGCACTGGATGTAATGCGCCACAGCTTGCTGTAGTAGTTCATCGCCAAAGTGCCGCACTCCAGATTGTCCAATATGAAGTCATTCAGCAATGCGAAGGTGAATGTGTCTTTAGCCAGGCGAATGACACCGGGAACATACCCATTTCAAATGTTTGTTCATCCTGAGTTTGGGCATCAGGGCATTGGCAGAACCAAATTGGCATTATGTGAACACCCAAAGTATCCACCACTGCTATATTCGCGACCTGCGGCCATTGCATTTACCTCCAGCAAGTCCTCGGCATTTGCAGCATAATCTGCCTCTGTAAAAACATCGCCTCGACGTCTTGTGCAGCCCCTTCATACAAACCCATGTTTCCAGCAGCGCGGGATGCAGCAGACCAACCCTCGTCATCTGTATCCTCCCACTCACAGTTGTGGCGGGGGCAAGGTTGCCCTCCATGGCCAAGGTGAATCTGGACCCCTATCTTGGTCAGGGTGCTCCTTTCGAAGAAATCTCCATTCCATTGACTGATGCTATGGAACGGGAGGAGGGAATGCTGCATCCGGCAGCACTTGGTGCAGAAGATCGCCGAGAGATGCAGTCGCAGCATTTATGCATGCCATCCCCATCACACAAACAGCACACATGGTCGGGAGGTGGGGCATCCTGCTCTAGGAGAATGTCCAGATAATCTTGGGTCCTCAATTTCCACTGCGAAGATATTCATTTGGACTCTTGATTCAAAGCGAGAACAGACATGAATGGAGGGTTAGGAGACTTTGACTTGCCATGGTCTTTTTCCGCTTCTTCCTCCAGCCTTGTGGGAGTCTCATAGGATTGATGCTGCTGTGGTCTTTGTAGCCTCCATCGAAGTCTCCAGAAAATTCATGCAGTGACTTTGTTGGGGACATGTCAGCGGCTGCTTAATGGGTGACTTTGTTGGGGAGGATTGCACTGATTGCCTTGAGTTAATCCATTTTTCTGTCACCCACGGACCTTTTACCCCCCGAGTGGTCTGTTTCCGGACCCATTTCACCAGGTGTACGGTCCCATGAGGGGTGACCTCCTTTGCCTTTGACTTGACCATGTTGGGGTGTAAAATAATGAATGTTAAGAGTTGATTTGCAATTGCGTGATGATACCTTAATAGGCCGTTGCTAAAACGCCCACCTATTATTATCTTGATGCCTGATTTGAAGAGTGACACATAATGTTCATAACACTATTGAAATGGTAGATCCGATGAAGTGGATTGCCATGGAACCATTAGAAATCTGAATGCAATGGCCTGGCGCAACTCTACGAAGATAACCAAATTAAAGATGACCTAGTACATCTCTCTGAATACACAGAAATCCCGGTCACTTGAAGGCGCCCTCACAGCTCTGTCAGAGTAACATAGTAGAACTACAAGAGAAGCAAATCAGGGTCAGATGCATTAGACTACACGACCTCCTAGCACCACTCTACCAATACACAAGAATCCCTAAGTCATAAGATTGGTTGTGTTTCTGAGAAAAACCTCGTGCATCTAAGAATGCTAGCCAGATGCATAATGATTCTGTTACCGCACCGTTAACGGCAGTTATATAGAAATTATAAAAAATTTCAGTATGTACACGCCAAATCATTGATTTTGTAATTCTGACGTGGGAATTGTGATATAAGCCCAATGTGTACTGGATATATCAGCAATGGTTTTCGGTACAATGGGGATTATATATGATCATTATATTGTACATACATAATAGGCTACCTCTTATATATTATTTCCAGCACCTGAAATCAAAGACCTTGTAGTGCTGTGGTATGATCACTGTCCTTGAGCCAAGGGCTACCTTATCCATTTTTTTCTTTGTCCGGCAATGTTTTTCATACACGCCCCCACGATGTACGTACGATATAATAATCTCAGATATAATCCATATGCGAGCCGAAAACCATACGTATTATGTGATATAAACATTGGGCCAACACGTCTGAATTTGGACATCAGAATTACAAAATCAACGATGAGCCGTGTACCAGACCCTGAATACGTATAGGTTTTATATTCGTCAAACATCCAACGTGTGAAATTCACGATTGGCCGTGTAACTTGCGTCCTGAACCCTAAACTAGGTGTGCTTCATTTTGGCCCGAGTCTGGTCAAAACCCTCCTGATGATGATAATGCCCACATCTCCGTCCCTGTTGCGTCACTTGAGGTCACTTAAGCATAATTCGCTGTGCCCTGAGGAAGGAGCGAAAGAAGGAAGTGTGGTGATTACGAGCGGGACGGGACGACGAGCGAGGACACAAGGTACGATCTCAGTACTTCGAAAGGAACTCGTTAACATTTTGTCTACCTAGAACACCAAGGTACGCTACGTGGAATTAGTCTTGGGTCTCATAAGTAATGTATATTCTAACTCACATCTCAGTACTTCGAAAGGAACTGAGATGTGTGCGCCTTCAAGTTAGTGCTAGTGCTTTTATGGCGAGTCTTCCTACAATATAATCACATGTCGTTGAATGAAATTTTACTTCTTAGTTTCGGGACCGACGTACGTCAGAGTCGTTCTCCGTCCCGCTCCTTCTTCCCTAGTACTTGCGCTCGCAGCTCTCCGTCTCCGCAGTCCCTTCGGTTCCGTCGGTGTTCATCAACTCGGACGATTCGGACGACAACAGGAAGAGGAAGAGAGGTGGATATTGAAGATAATGTGAGTTGTAAGTTGTAACCTACGCTTCACCGTCCTCTAAAGTAAATATGGTACCCTCTAACATCTCTTCATATCGCCACTCTGAAATTCTGGAGGCCCTTGTACTACGCTCCTTCAGTGTAACAATAAGTTTATTCTTCTGCGATTCTGGGAAGATCTGGATGGACTTGAGGGCAGGGCAAGGCATACCAGCGCCACCTGCCAAAGACTTCGGAATGGGTAAAAGAGCTGGAAGTGCATTTGATGTGCGATGTAGCACCAAATGACTGAGCATGGGAATGGTGGCTATGAAGAGAGTAAAAGTCTTCACAGGTGCGTTGACATTGTAGAGCGATAATTCCTGCAGTTTTGGAAATGGGAGATGAGAAGCGCAGTGTTTCAGAATGCTGTCAGCTTTGTCATCTTCACCATCATCCTGTGTAGGCGAATAGTATGTGGTACCAGATAAATTTTGGCCCTCTAGGGAAAGTTTGATCAGGTTGGGGGCATGAAACCCATTGAATGTCCCGACGTCGTCACCAAAACTAAAGTATCCATAGTAAAGCTGCTGAAGCAGGGGAAGTGATACTTGACGTGAAAATCCACCCTGCGGGCCTGAGCGCCTAAGCACAAGGTTTTGCAGGCGAGGACAAGCTTCAAGGATTGCTGAAAACTCATCTGATGTCGGCCTGACTTCTCCACTGTGATGTGAAAGCTCCAATGACTGGATACAGTGACTAACAGGAGATGAAAGACTGGGGGTTGCGCCAAGAGTATGATGAAGGAAATTTGCCCAGTTCAAGTGAACACCATATAGAGCTATGTTTCTCAGTTTGGGGAGGGGGGGGGATTGCGCTGAGATATCTTGACTGGCCGCTCCAATCAAAGCGCCAAACACAGTCCCTTCCACCATCTTCATAATCCTTGGACAGAAAAGCCAGAAGCGAGAGAGGTAGTCATTTGTTCTCTTGAGTCTTATAGACTCAAGGCGCAGAGCTCCTGGGCCTTCCATCCTGCGCTCATTGAGAACTTGGAGGGCACTGTGAATCGGCATCCAAGTATCACTGATGATTTCCAGTGAACGCCAACGATACATCTCATGAAACAGAAGGTTGAAGATCAAGGGCATACAGTCAGCATATCGAGACATTGTTTTGGTGAAATCCTTTTTTCTTCTCCTAAACACAGACATTTAGACAGCGGTACTCAACTAAAATTAATATGTAACTTACATCATTTCTTCCGTACCTGATGTTGGTCCTTGTTGAGCTCTGATAATAATATCCATTGAGGACTGTCCGGATCGTGTGATCATGGTGGTCAACGGTGTCAAGCCATCACCGGATTGGTTGCAGATGACTTTCTGAAGATCGATAACAAGGCTTGACCACAGGTTATGGTTGCACAGTGCGACTGTTCTCCAGTGCAGGTTCACCGTCGCTAGTACATGTGGCATCATTGTGACACTTGGAAGAGATTCCGCCAAGTCACTGGGCGTGCCATGTGCGGCTAGCAGGAATATATTGGAAAGTATTTCCGTAGGAAGTTTGCCAATATAACACGATTGGGGGACTCTGCAGTTCATGGGGAATTGTAATATAGCAGGGAGGAAAATGAAGCGACTCAACTGTTCGTGTCAATCGTATTTAAGCAGCAAGTCTAAGTATGATTAGCCACCTACTTTGATTCCGCATGAAAAAAAACACACAGAACAAGCTTACCACATGCAGATAATGACTCGGAGCGCCTTGAGCACCTCGAGCAAAGCAGCTAGAAACACATTAATGAGGTTAGTGACCTCAAGCGATATCTAGGCTATGGCATGCGCAGTAAACTCACCTATGATGCTAAATGCTATAATGCACATTCCCACTCTTCGGAGGAGGGCTTGTTCTGAATCTTCTGATGATCGGTTGTTTCTGAGTCATTGTCAAGTTGGGGGTATACCCTGTGATCTTTTGATCGCCATGAGACGCTACTCAATCTAGATTTGTCACTTAGGCGGCGACTCACCAGGGGAAGGCGATTTTCTGAGTCACTGTCCACCATCATCATGATATGCAGGTCAAGGATCGTTCAGTTGCATTATGTTTTAAGTGACGTTAAACCCCAGTGCTGTTTTGCTTGGTTGACGGTGGCTTCTCTATGCTGATTAGCTTTTCCTCGACATTTATTTGTAGCCTTGAGCCTTATTTCTGCCTGAAGTATATGTCTCCCTAGTAGCTATATGAACGGGTGTAACAGCCTGGATAAATCCGATCGGTTGAGAGCCCCCGGATCGTGGCCAACTTGCCAAACGAACCCTAGACTAAGGCCAAGGTGCACCCGGGAGCATGTAAAACGCTCTTTCCAGAACATGCGGTGTCTGACTAGCTAGACTCCTGAGCGTCACACTGTCATCAACATAAAAAATTCCCACCACATATCTCACGTTCGTGAGAAATGGTGAACGTACATCCGCGTCTGAATGTCTATCGTCGATCGGATACAAAGGGATACTATGTACTTGGAGCTCGAGGTCCATAGGGCTTCTCTGCCGGTCGCTCACGAGAAAGCTTGTTGGTCCGACTTATTGCCGATCGTATATAATTTTTCTCTCTGGCCTAGCGTTCTGCAAAAGGCTATGAGCTCGAGGCGAACAATATTAATGGAATATTGGAATACACTATAGTTAGCCGCATGATTGTACTGCAACTTAAAAGGTGAACCGGTGACTCAATACTCAGTACTAGTACTCATGATCGGTTTCCAATAACTTTACTAGTTTGAGCGGGATCCAGTAATGTAGGCGATGATCGATGAGAGTACGAGTAAGATCCGGAAAGCTTTGTCACCTTTTAGTGAAGGCCGCGCGAGGCGTTGCAATACGCAGGTGTGGGGCATTGCCGCAGTTCAGTCCCAACCATAAGCGAAACCCATACCAGGACAGATAAGTGTGGTTAATGTACTGAGGATGACTAGAAGAGATGAAATGAAATAACCCTGGAAACCCCACTTTCAAACTCGGTTCAGCGGAGTCACCGCACATTAGCTTCTTATCCTGCGTTCATTCAAATACGGTGAGCTAAACCACCCAGAACGCCTCCAGGACCCTGAACAGACAACTGTCGTGACAAGTGTCAATAAATCGCTACAAGTCGCCGTCAATGGTATGTGTCATCCGTCTTCAAGCTTCATTTACTAGCACCAACCGACGATGCATGTCCAAAAGGGATTCTGGTGATACTTTATTTCGTCCTTGTTCTCTTGTGCGCTATCCATGTTTAACCACATGCTCGCAGTCTGACCCTTTCACAACAGCAACTCATCTCATCACTCTCACCAACGGACTACAGCATTAATGTCGGGGTCCTGCAGACCGCTCACTCGATCTTCAACAAATGGCGAGCCAGGTGAGTCGCTCCATATGGCCTTCACTTTCGTTTCATGATCCTCACACTCTATCTACAGTCATCAACGGAGAGAATCTTCAAGTGCCTTCTGAGCGCGTACCTGCAGGCATTTAGGTATGCATCAATTTAGACTCGAGGAGATGGTGGAAATCAGCCGTCAAAGTCTTATCAGCCAACGAATCTGTAGCATGGGGCGATCGAATGTTGGGTAATAGAGAACTCATCGGAGAACTCAAGATGACGTGGGATGAGCTACTCGATCACGGAGATGAGCCTTTCTGTGGGTAACCAACTCCTCATTGACGCACATCCACCAACATTCGTTAGATCTCTCCTTCTCGACCATTTTTGGTGTCAGTCCTTCGCTCACGCTGAAGGCCGCCGTTGTACATTCTTGCGATAGTCACACCAGCGCTAAGCAACCCGCTTGGGATTAAGATTGGTACAGCCTTAGCAAGGCTCTGATATAGATCGTATTAGCTATAGACGGTACACTCATCCGCAGTACTCTGCCCCGTGTCTGACTACCACACCTGCCAGTGCGAGCTGCGCCGCGGCATCACCGACCTTTCTCAAGTCGATGACACTAACTCACTGGGCAATCTAAGCCTGACGCTCAACACACTCCTCTACATACCAAGTTCGGGGCCGACCACTATCCATCTGGCCCGTTATCCACCACGACTTACTTTGAGCACTCCTGGCATGGCCTGACCTACCATGAGTCTGGACCAAAACCTCTTCACGCTCCTCCTGACACCCAATACCTCTGACCCGAGCGGACTCGTAACTGACCTTCTGGAAACGTCCACTACCACAAACTACCCATACCCGGGCAAGTCTACAAAATCGAGGTGTATGGTGCGTACGTCGTCAACCACGCTCGATCGTGAACTGATTAAGCCGTTGCAGACCCCATCTCAGAATCCCTACTCGCCTCTGCTTCTCCGAGTGCGACAAGTAAGCATAAAATGATGGAATTATGCAATCCCTCCAAGGTCATCGAGCTAAAATATACCGGCACCCTGACTTTCCGGTGGTTCTTCAAATGGGAGGAGTGAGTTCCTCAACACAGCAGCCTATCATGCACACTCAGTCACTCCATGGCAGACACGAGTTTGAGTGGAAACGAGAGGAATATTTCATGATCAGAAAGCCTGATCCACCTGTAATAGTTGCGGTGACCAAGGAGCCTCCGGGTAGGATAAAGACAGCGTCCGTCCAAATTCTAGATTACAATCTCAATAGGTGAGCTCAAAATCGAACATGACAGTTCGTGACTGACTAGCGTAAACAGGTTTGATGTAGATGATCGAAAGGGGCTAGAGATCGTCATCCTGACTGCATTGCTCACCTTTCAAGATGCCAGTGATTCGTACCACGAGCCATCCAACGACAGCAACACAACTACTTCAGCTCTGAAAAGCCTGACTGCGCGAAAGGCGTCAGGCGGAACTCCACCAGTCCCGCCACCAAAACTCGCCCCAAAAAAAGGTGTCGAAAGGGTTGCCGAAATCCAGGCATCCACGGGCAGAGGCGAAGTTAATGAAGTTTTCATTGTTGATGAGTGTTCATTCAAGGATTATGCGCAGTACTGTGCACGGATGCTGCAGGTGCGTTGGCCGTGCTCGTGCTCGCGAAACAGAGACAGAATAACGAGTTGGATTCCAGGACGAAGCCATGCTGTTCATATCCATACGCTTTGCAGGCGCACCCCAGGTTCCCAAAGTGTTGCAAGTAGTCGAAGAGACGAAACGCATCCGGCACAAAGCAGGTAAGCTTCTAGGCTTATAGCTGCTCCATTTTCTCAATCCATTTAGGCGATAAAGATCTTTATCAATATGTTCTGTATGATACGGCCCAGATACCACGCAAGGGTCCGAAAACGATTGATCTGGACGATCATAAAGACAAAGCAAAGGGCAAGGATTATACCCCGCTGAGCAACATCGTAGTCCATCTAGGTAAAATCGATATGCCCGATCTACGGAACTGCACTTCGCAACATCCAAACAACAATCATCGCTGGTGAAGGAGCGTTATGCAAGTATTGACGGTTAACGCACGGTTTGTCATCACAAGTACGCAAGCCAAACATATACGGCGATACCCCGGATGTGTGGGAACACTTTCGTTGATTGGTGGAGAAGCCTTGGAACGCAGCTAACTTGCGTCCCGAACCCTAAACTAGGTGTGCTTCATTTGGCCACGCCGTTTGAACTTACGTACCACGGATACTCGCGTTGTTCTAAAATTCTCACCCGCTTACAAGTCTTGTTTGAACGCTGTTGCTTACCTCCGATGGGGTAAACAATCTGTCACAACTGTTGGAAGACAACATGCCTCTCCGACCTGAAATGCTCTCCCTCTATCGATATATCACTGTACAGCCTGCATTGGCACTTCATCCGGAGGACCAGCAAGCTTTAGGCAATGATGGTGCGTATATATATATATTAGCCACTGTTACCTCTACTTAATACACGCCGCTGATTCTCTACTTGGAGGCATGTCGCCACAGACATTTGATGGAGCCTACAATTCTTTTGCGTCCGATGCACCTCCTTTGAACACCATCTCCGTTCACTCTCGAGGTCCACGCAACATACTTCTAACAGCGGAATCTTCTTTGAACGCAGTCTCTGTCCGCTCTCTTAATCGGCGTAACATGCTTCCAACACCGGAGCCCTCTTTGACCCCAGCCTCTGTTCGTTCTCTGTCTGTTACTGCTGATGTGGAAGTCTCGACAGAACAAGAAACCCAACTCTCATATACACCAAGTACTCGTCGTCGATGTCGAAGTCACTCAGAGGGTGCAGATGAACATACTTTGTTGCATCCCGTCCCCAAACGCCATAAGCCTGCATCTTACGCTCGCGACCTTGAGGGAGAGCCAGAGTCTGGTCAAAACCCTCCTGATAATGCCCACGTCCCCATTCCTGCCCCCGCCGTCCCCGACTGTAAACGAGGTGGACGTCGTTTACGCATCGATGTTCGTAATGCGTCACTTGATCATGATCCGGTGTGCCCTGAAGAAGGAGAGGAAGAAGGAAAAGGACGAGAGGGACAATGATAACGAAGGAGACGTCGAGCTGGATGGTGTTATTCAAGGAAGACGAGGTTTATGGCGGCGGCGGTCCTCCAATGACCCCAGAATTTCAAGCAGCGATCATGTTGCAACGATTATCGCTGAATTGGCATCTGCACACTATCGTTCTTCCATCTATGACCCTCATACCTGGCTGCAAGATATTGCGGGACATGTGCAGACCCCATATGTGGAGGACGAGTCACTGTTATCGGTTGTTGCGAGATAACAAGTAGGGATGTCCACACTAACTTCCTTGTCATGGTCCACTATATGACGCTGGTCTGCAAGTGTCAAAGGTGTGTCTGACGTTTGTTTGATTGACTAATGTTGAATTGATGTTCCTGATAGCATACGTCTCAAGATTGGACTTCACTTAAAAGGCGTATACAACCAGGAAATTTACAATCGTCCCGATAGTACCGTCAGTTACCGAACATTTTTGGCGTGGCACGCCATTGGCAGCAAATTCATCGCTGTTGCCTGCGGGGGTTCCATTTACGCGCTGGTACTCATTGCTGGGTTTGGACTCAGGGTGTCTATCGCAACAATGGTTGGCACCACCCACTTAGATTTAGCGAACATGCTGCGATCACCTCCCAAAAGTATGTTCGCGTTCTTTCGCGTTCTTCGGCATGAAATGACGACTTTCAAGCACATGCAGACTCTCCTGAAAGAAAACTGATTACAGTTTACATTGTACCCACAATTGCACGCATGCGCCTTAAATTTCCCCTCAGCATGAGCTCCATGTTCTCGCCTTGTGCTTATTAGAGAATGGGCTTGTCCTGGAGTTGCGTCCTGGAGACATTGCCCTTTTCAAATCTAGTGAGGTAACACATTTTAACCTCAACTACTGCGGGCAAGGGCATCTCTAGTATTCCAGACTGACAAGGAGTTTGCCGCTTGGATTAGGGATCACAAAGGATGGGCAGACAATGCTACCATGCATTCATTTGTATAATGTTTATTCTGACTTTTCAATGCAAATATGATATCATTATCTCTCTTCACTTGACTTGACGGTGCAATCATTGATATCAATATTAATAACCAAGTGAGTTCAAGCTGAGCGCATGACCTTCTTATAAGTACTTGGTGACTACGGTACCACAGAAACAGCTCGTATACTCAAACTACATGGAAGTTGTCAGACCACATATATACACTGACTCATGTACTAAATCAGCTGCACCGTGACCGCGCGCCAAGGCCTGGCCGTGTTTTCTCCAGCATTCAGTCCAGCATTCAGTTTTGATGAACAAGTCGGAGGTCGGCTTTCAATTCCTCCGTATGTTTCATGACTCAGATTGACAAGAACAACGTAAGGTTGGCTGCCTTTCGGACCTTTCATGACTGAGACTGACGGTGCATCATTTGGGTCTTACACGGTATTTCGTGAGTCATTTCGTGAGTCATTTCATGAGTAATAACCGATGCTAGCACTCTCCGATAACGGTGATTGATATCCGAGTCAGCACGCGGGGCTTATGGCGATCGAAATTTTCGTCCTACTGCCGAATCGTAGCGAGGCGAGTCGTGGGATGTGCTGTAAAGGTGGGCAGAATAAGAGTCTACTGATGCAGGCCCCAAACTTGCAGGCCCCAAACTTGAAGGTCCAGTCACGTTCACCTCCCGAAATGCCAACCATTTCATACCCTCTTGCTCTCATCCAACTCTGGATCACTGATCCAGAATTGCCATGGTCCAATCCAGTATGGCAGTCTGTGACACATGTTCATAGCGAACCTTGGGCGTACGAGCATGGAAGGGATGTGACTGCTGCGGCCAGCCATCATGATGTAACTGGATGGACCGTGGGCAAGGCTCAGGCGGTCGAAACTTTCGTCAACAACTGTAAAATGGCTGAGGACCCTGCTGAACACTACGCTATAAGACGACAAGATAATGATCATGAAGGTCGTTGTTTGTGGAACACCTGGGTTAAGACTTCATGGGCCAAATGGAATATCAACAAGTTGGTCGATGACATCTTTGAAGACAGTGGTTGCGCGCCCCACAGTGTCATGGCCAGGTTGAATTGCAGGACCGCAGATGATGTAAGTTATGTGCCAATGTATCTATTTCAAAATATCACATAACCATGTACTCAGTTTCCGACTATGGAAGCTGCGCAAGTGAAGCAGATCATCTCCATCAAACTGGCCGATGTGTTGTTTGGTGATGATGCGTTCACCGACGGATCCTTCCTTGTACCTCCCATCATGACGTTTGTCAGTACAGTGCTGGTATCGACGTGGAGCAGGTATCGGAAGGTTATTAAAAGGCAGGCTAACAGTATCGACAAGAAGACGAAGGATGTTGAAGAGCAATGGCTAGGTAAGCCACAAGGGTTGGTGAGTCTGTGCGGGAGCTAACTTTCGGGCAGTCATTACAACTGCAAACGCAAAACTTACAACGGCCAGCATTCGCACCTATCTCAAGAAACTGGAGACCTTGGTCACGCTTCTTAGTGTGTTCAAAGACAAAGAGACGGCCAAGAACCTCGATGCGCGTCGTGAACAGGTCAATGCGATGCTGGCAGCTGTCAAGAAAGATCCCACCAATGCGGAATTAATATCAAGTTAGTGACCAGTATCTGACTTACATGTACACGATGACTGAAAGTGGTTTTTTAGGGCTACCTAAATCTCTACGTGATGCGCTTGACAAGCTGGCTACTGAACAGGAAGTCAAGGAACTTGAACTTCTGATCGAGACTACACTTTCTTCAATGGTGCCACTTGATGGTGATGAGGTGTCGGTAGACTTCACAGAGGATATGGATGTGAGCGACTGGAAAAGTGGAGTAGAGGAATATGACAAGTGCAGCCAGGATGACCTTTGGGAACACTTAGGTCTGTCAGAGAAGAGGCTGCCTTTTTTCCACACGCGATGTGACCCTGACGCCGCCATTGACCCGTGGAGCGAAGAAGGTCAGCAATGGCTTGACGATCCTACGAGTCCGGCACAGAGTCTGGCGCCTCGGTGGCACCAGCTAGTTGGCATCCTGAGGCTAATTGACAGGTTTTTGGACGGTAAACCTGTGATGCTGATGGATGGGGTTGGGGTTGGGAAAACCATGCAAGCTGTTGGTTTGATTGCGTGCCTTGCACACTATAGAGAACACCACAGAATGCACGGGAAGTTTCCTGGCAAATTTTGTAAACATTCCTTTGGGCGTTTAACACAGCTGTATGAGCTGATTGTTATCCTACAGCACAACGTTGCCACCGGAAGACAAATGGCAACATTCCGGACTTGCCCGTCGTCATTCTGAGTCCTCCTAACTTACAACATCAGTGGATGAGCGAAATTCAGCGGTATCTAAGGCGAGCGACGTTTGACGTTCTTCCTTACGCAGGCAAATATTCCGCACGTTCACAGTGGTGGACAATGGCTTGGAGTAAATGCCAGCAACCTCCGATACGACGCATCATTTTGGCCACGACAAATGTAAGTGACTTTTGAAGTTAATTATTGGAAATACAAAATGACCGATGTTGGGCAGGCAGCGCATGATGATGCAGTCACCGTGTTCATTGAAGGCGACAGGAACAGCTATGGACAGCCAATGGCTGGCCCTCGCCTTGAACGAACTGCCCCCAGTACCCTTTTCGGTCGTGGATACAATGTGACGTTTTTCGATGAAGCTCACTGCGCAAGGAAATACAACAAAGTACACACAGCAGCTCGAGGACTTCAGGAGAGATCTCACTTGATGGTTGCAATGACTGCAACGCCGGTCACCACCAAACCCACGGTAAGCCATTCTGAGCGCTATTAATCAATGGATTCTACTGACGTTGTGGCCGATATTGGCTTTGATGGACGTCAGGACCTTTGGATTATGGGTCAGCTGCTAGGCCTTTCGCAATTCAAGGATACTGTGCAGCTCAAGAATATGAACCGAGAATTGGCAGCGGCTCAGAGAAGGGACCGTAAGGCACAGAGAGAGGCGGGAGTCGAGGGATCGATGCTGCGAGGTGTTTTGGTCGGCAGTCACAATCCGGAGGCCGCTCAGGAAGAATACCTGCCTGCAATGAAACAATGGATGGGGCGTATGAGAGAGTGGTTCTCCCCTGCTGTCATCCTTCGTACCCTGGATTCCACTGACAGTACAGGAAATAAGATCCTGGGCCTCCCTCCCTATCATGACCATAGCTTAAAAATCACGCTGCTTGACTGGGAGATGGAGAATTTGAGGAATATTGCGCGGGGATATATCAATGACTGTCCCATTGTCGGGTTGAGCAAGGTGAGGTCCATTATTCCTGATATGTCATTGGGCTGTCATCTGAGCAGTGAACTCTTTCTGTACAGAATTTCTATGTTGAATTTAGGAGGTCCATCCTTCACCCGCATATGAACCCAACCGAGGAACAGTCATGGACGAAACCAAAATCTCTGGAGGAGTGGGATGTCAGCTCCACCAAAAGTACGAAGTTGGACGTCCTGGCCAAACTTCTGAAGTACCATTTGGAGTCTGATGGTCGCCAGCCATTGATGATGGATGAGAGCGGTCGTAACCTGGTTCCTAACCTAGCACTCAAAGCTGGAAATACCAGCCCAGACGAGCCAGATAGAATTATAGTATTTTCGGCTTTCGTCACCTCCAATCAGGCCATTGTGGATGTGAGTTTTAACATAGACCATTCCAGCCTTTTGATCGAATCCCTGCCTTCAGATCTTGGACCTGCACGGTATCCATGCACTAGAACTTAATGGACAGACACCCATGAGGAAGCGCAAGGACATTTTGGACGACTTCAGGTCATCTGCAAGGACAAAAGCGCGTGTCTTGATTTTGTCAGGTGTAGGCATGATAGGCCTAAATTTAGCCTGCGCTAATATAATGGTAGTGGTGGTGGGTGCCTCTCGATGCTTGTAAGTTTGAGACACGGCTGATCATCATGGCAGGATACCCTTTGGTCAGAGCAGGACGATCGTCAGTTGCGAGGGCGGATCTACCGTCACCCTCAGGCTAAAGAAGTGCATGTTTACCGAGCCATTGCCTTGAAGACAGCTGATGTCTTTCTCAACAATATATCATTTTCTAAGGGCGCAATGCATGAGGCATTTGTTGGTGCTGACAAGGAATTCCGTGAGTGTCTATTTGACTGCGAGGGCTTGGCTAAAGAGCATCTCTGTAGGATGCATGTTTGATGATGATAGCGCCATGGGAGATCTGATATCCGTACCAGTATCAAAGTTGGATGATTTTACAGACGATAGCGACCCTATGGACGTCGATCATGAACCCATCAGAAGGAACAAGGCTAGCAAAAAGAAGGCACGTCCCAAAGCGACAGCCAAGATTCCTCTCTCTCCTGTCAGAACGGCCACAAAGCGCAAGCTCAAGGGAACTAAGGCAAAGTCCGCTTCTGTTGGTGTTGATGATGAGTCTGGGGGTGGCTCACACAAGCGTCGTAAGGATGACCAGCCACCACCCATCACAAGTAAGGATGCAGCTGGTACAACTAGTAAAGTCACAGTGCTGCCCAGGTCGCAGGGCGGAAATGCCGATTCATCCATCTCTAACCCGCCTCTCTTGACCCCTCCGCCTACTTTTCCCTGCCTTAATCCCTCTCTTCCCCGTCCTACTGGTCTTTCGGCTCTAGCTCCAGCTCCCACGGCTGCTCCGGTTTCTACCCCAAATGTCCAGTCAGACCAACCTGCAGGCTTACAGGATGACCGCCGGCGTACTGTAGCGGGGGTGGAATTGTCTGGTCATGGCCATGAGCAAGGTTGGAATGATGGTGGCGACCATGAAAGCCGCTTGACTGTAGTGCACGATGAGCAACCCCCCCGCGTCCGCCCTGATCTATTTGATGAGATCTTCAACAAGAAGCGTGAGCCGGTAGTTAGGAACCTGGGTGTGTCTGGGGCAATTCCAGCACCTAAAAAACGGTTCCCCCACCCTCGTGCTCAGGCTGGTTCCTATCGCCCACCAGGGCAGACCTTCAACCCTGTTCCATTAGGTTCAGGTTCTGCCCATTCTGCTAAGTTCTCCTCCAATGAGCATCATACTATGCCACAGCGATCTCCAAAATAGATCATATATGATCATGAAACCCCCTACGCATTGCCCGCATGATGTATATCATAGATCACTTATGTTCTTCTGTATTACTTGTTTCATACTCTTGCATTGTGTGACAATCCTTGTTATGACTATCCGCCAAAACTTCTTCGCCTGAGGTTTTCAATTCTCAAACAACCAACAAAGGGCATACATCAAAGTTTTGCGTTGACCCATCACACATGTCAAAGAGCCATTTCTTCATCCTACGATTGACGACGAAAGAGGTGGCATCGTCGGGCGTGGATGCACGAGAAGGTGTGTTGAGATTGGTATGCATTTTCACTGATCATTTGTACGTGATGTAGGACGTCCAAACATTCGCTATCTTCGTGTTTGCCTGCAAAGGGTTCACCATCCGTATACCACAGCCAAAAATGTTAATGCACTGAATGGATCAAGGTTATCTCTCAAAGTGCCTGATAACAGAGTTGCATCCTGCCACTAGATTAATGCCATGTGAGGCGTGGTAGTCAACACAGCCAACCAACCGAGCGCATCGAAGTTCAACAAGAGCCATCGATTCGTCATCCAGCAATTACACCACATCTGTCACAGCACCTGTCAGCGCCATCGTACAGTAAGTCCAAACTTGAATCTACCTTAGTAGTAATGCGATCTTCTGTGTAGGTCATCCAAGAAGCGTTATTCAGCAGAGAAAGCCCGAACCGTGACGATACCTTCGAGCAACTCGCCAAACCCAGAGAAAATGGGCGATCGGGAATTAGACTCCATACAACAGAGATCTCTACCACTCTTCAGATACCCAAGGGCCAGCATGCGGTAGAAGAAACCTATCACCACAGCAGGAATAAGGAAAAGCGGGAAGAAAGTACTAGGAAGTCGATGATATGAGCACATGAATTGCAGAGACATGAGCAGTGACCTACACAATGGTGATAATCGCAGCTGCAAACGTCACCAATGACCAGTTGACGGCTGATAGCGAGCTCGCAAGATTGCTGTCGATGGGTTCAATATCCAACAGGCCACCATGCGTAGGTTGACGATTCATCATAACAATCCTTTTAACCTTACTTTTCCGAACCTATTGAGCATACGGCCAGCCGGCGTGACATCATGCCAGCGCATGGCAGCACGCACGACACCCGTCAAGAGCTGGCGAAAAATAGATTTTGATGCTTTCAGCACTCCGTTATAACGAATAGCAGTCGGCAATATGCTGAGTGCGACGGTAGCAAACCCGATCAATGCATACACACCAGTGTAGAATAGCGGGTGTTCATGAACGTCAGGTAATGTCATTGGGCTAAATCCAGAGGTGTTAACATGGAAGTAGCTGTTTGAGTATTGTTGATGTGCTGATGAACGGCTACACGCCCTACCATGACCCTCGTTCTCGATCAATACAGAGGATGACATGATGTAGGGAGTTGGTTCGGTATCATCGCCGCATGCTTGGCCCCATTCCTATAACAAACATTAGATTCCGAGAATGGAAAAGAGAATATTAACTAACCCGAAACCAGAGCTTCTCGACAACACCCAAGCTCTGCGAACAAGCAAAAACCACGTGCGGTACAACCTGCCGGCAACCGCGATCAGCCAAACAACGCTTGAATGCAACAAAACCCTTACGATGCCTTCTGACGCCTCCAGCCTCCCGGTGCTCATCCTTGATAACCTTGCGAGGTTTTTTCTTCGATCCCACAGACGTGTCTGCCTCAATGCTACCCTCCTGCAATTCGACAGGGGTCTCGATGGTCGCCACAGGTTCCTCTTCTTTGACTTCCGCAGTGGAATCCTGCGCAATATGGTCCAGAATTCCCTGTGCGCGGATATCCTTGAGTATCAATGCGATCGTCCAGCATGCGGGCAAGATAATATGTGCCGGGAAGCATGAGCTCTACTTGGTGAGCGACCAAGATCTGCGGACGGATTTAACACCGCTTTTCATCATCGTGAATAAACATACCACAGTACGGCTTGCCATCAACGGTTCGCGTAAGAGTCTCTCGTACAAGAATCGGGCAATATGGCTATCCTATTCGCAATACACGCATCAGAGCGACGTATAAACGGGTGCAAAGTTATACTTACCACAGCACTCAGTGGGTCATCCAACAGGGCATACTTCATGCGAGCATACACCGCATGGGCAAGGGCAACACTGAAAGGCCATGGGCTACCCAAACAAAGCTCGAAACCCCACACCTCACCGAGCTTTCTGGCCACCCGACAACCTGGCACCCCTCGAGCCAATTTCAGGATCGTCTCCAACCTCCAAGATATTCAGGTCCAGCAGTATCACACAACACTCAATGGCATCGTTGTACCTCTCCTCGTCATAAAGTTGCCCAAATAGAATGTTGTCTTTGATGGGCTGATGGCGCAGCCACGGCATAGTATGACATCGAGTGCATAAGCCCATTCTCGTCGATCTTCGATGTATTCTTCGAAATTGTCAATCTTCCGCCGATGGTAGTCATCTCGCCCGGCAATGCCATCTAACAAAGAATATCATATAAAATTAAGATCTAATAGAAGAAACTTCACTCGAAAAAGGTGATTGCGACCTGGAGCCGAGCACGAAGATGTTGGCCCTTATCGATTTCCTCAAGTCATGGGACGCGAGCGAGGACAAGACAATCTGTTATTCGCAGTGTTTGTACTCTAAGCGAGGACCTCGCAAGTTATTACTGACGCAGTATCACACAGGGACCTCAATGCTTGACCTCATAGAAACAATATTCTCGCGATATGGGATCCGCAGCCTGCGGTACGATGGTTCCATGGACCGGATATCGCGGGATCAGACTCTTGCGACATTCAAACAACACGATGAACCGAAGGTCATCCTCATCAGCACGAAGGGAGAGCATTCTCGAAGCAGTGACTGCCAAGTTGAGTCGGACGGTGTCGAACTTTGTTGAATATCCTCATTGAATCAACGTCTGATTCTCTCCATCCGACGAGTAGGAGGACTAGAGGTAGGAAATCTAGCATTGATAGTGAAACGTAAACGAACGTCGCCGAGGCTCAACTTGATCAACGGATACTGTATACTTATTGGAAGACTATCGACAAAGACAACCCAAAAAGAACACGAAGGGAAATCGGGATTTTTTTAGAAAGAACGTGGTTAATGGCCGCGAGCGAAACCTGAATCTCTGACATACCACGTTAACATGGATAGCGACTATAAACAAAGATAAATGAGATTATGGCATGAATGAACGAGAAAAGAATCCGTACCACTTCAAAATGTTCAAAGCGATCCGAGCCAAGGCCAATCCCCAAACACTTTTGATGATGAATCCTTCGACCAACTCTCTATGAACGTACTCTTTCCACGCGCTCGAGACTTTCGCTCCAACCGCATTATCTTTTTGGTAGTGTCCGCCCCATGTTCCTCACAGAGTTGCTTCAGGATGATATCTCGACTCAATCCGGGATATCCGCTCATGAGTTTGAGCATGTACTCCCCCATAGCATCAAGACCGGTATCACCAGTCTGCGTCATGATCACACCGCGGTTGATCCGGAAGATCATTTTCGCTCCTGGATCATCGATCACAAAGCGAACTGTTTCACCGCTCGCAGTGAAGAGGAAGTAATCGACATTTCTGGTGGCTTCGAGCATCTCAGCTTGACGCTCCGCAGCAGGGGAACGTTTACCCTTGCAGGGATTTACGCCAATGTCTCTGAGACTCGTGAGACTACGACCTTCCATCTTGCCGAGGTTGCGAATCAGGTCGACGGCGGGATTGAAGTCACTGAATGCCCAAAGGGAGTCTCCCTTGGTTCCGCTCAGACCCTTCGACACTGGCTTCTTTCCACAAGCCTCTTTATGAAGAGACCAGTCTTGTTTCTGGCAGGATCTAGCGGATGTAACATCATGAGGGAATTATGAAGACGGGATTAAAAGACTACTACCCACCGAGAACAATAATGTACCTTGAAGTTGAGTTTTGTTTTGCAAACACTGCACGCCATGAAGCGAACACCTTGTCCGATGTCTTCTGGTGTCTTCGTGCAGTTTTCGCAGCGGATAAGAGGTTTATCTCTGAAAGTCGATTTGACCTGTGCTAAAGATCGAGCGACGTATCCCTCTGTATTTTCCATGACGTGTAGGACTTCTTTCATCCCCTCGCTACGATTGGCGATGTCACCTACGATCGACAACGCCGAGGACAGAACGAAATGTCCTGTTCATTGAATGTTAGACTCGCATGATGTTCTATGAGCGGGCAACACTCACCGATAAACTCGTTCCTATTGATAGTCGCGACTTCAAACACAAGCTTTGTGCTTTGGGATATCTGTTTTCGAGGTGAAACATCTGAGGCCTGTTCCCACCATGAGTTTGGTAGGAATGCCGGTTTAATAGACGACTCGGATATCTCTAAGACACGAGAGAGAAAATCGATGAAGCCATTCCCGCCTTGCGATAGGAGGTTCGAAACTGTGACCTCTGGGCAAAGAGCACGACAATCTTGTCCCCAAAGCGTAGTTGCTTCAGATGCCCCCTTCAGGCCTTGAAGGATATGTCTCCTCTTCTCAGCAACATCCAACAACAACCAGATCGTGTCAAAGGAACCTTCGAAACAGGGTACGCAGGATTTCAGCTACGCGATCCTGGACACTGCGAAGGCCCCGGTGGAGGAACTCGATGTCCTTAGGAGTGATGAAAGAAGCATATAGGAAATGAGAGATCTCCTTGAGGACGTCTGCTGCAGTTGACGATGCAATCGCCGCCTCCCACTCCTCATTCCACTTGAGCGCATCTTGCTTAATATCAGTGATGTTAAATTTCTTGGACAAGAGTGGAGGAAGATCTATAGGTTTCTCTACAACAGTGTGGTCCTTGATTGCCGATGCCATCGCTAGACGATGAGTGACTTGTTTGCCGCTCGGAGGGTTTGGAAGATTAGGGATTCAACCAGACGCGTTTTAAAGCTAACGCCCCATGATGATAATCGGATGCCATCATATCGATTGTCGAGTGAATAATGGTTCCATGATCGATGATGAATCACGATAGTCTGTAAAGATAAGGGCCATCATATTCCAGACGTAAAATAGTCAAATTGCAAGTATGGGCAGTGGAAGGTAGTACCGTAGTTCATGATCAAAGATGGTAGTCCATAAAGAGAATGTCATCATCTTCCAGACGTAAAGCCTGCGCTCTATACCTGTGAATGATATAGACTTCTTCGCTGTACCACTGAGTCAAGCTAATCACGCTGCCAGAGGCCTGGAAACCACGAGTGTTGTCGTGAACAAAGATCCCCGACTCCCACGATTAGTGGGAGAGGGTTTTGTAGGATCCAAACGTGCAGGCACCTATACCGCGATGCGTGGGAACGTTTTGTGTGAGAATGTTTGGGTTAAAACTGTACAGTTAATAATGGAATGACTAATGAATTTCACTGTGCGCGATAACCATTAAAATTGGTTCGTTCGGTTCCATATAGTCTGTCGTCTGACTCGTTTCGAATTCGAAGAAAATTGTGTACGTCTTTTCCTTTGATTTCGGTGTACTTGTTTCTGCGCGACTTGGACGTCAAATCCTTTCTCGGCATGTCCAACAAAAAATAACGCGACGCGAATGTAAAATTGAGTTGGCGAAGCACAAAACCTTGATGCTGTGCGTCGTCATGAGTGGCCAGCACCTGTTTCGAAAGAGGTCGTTTTGGAGAAATTTGGACTGTTTGCATCATTATTATGAAGGCTCGAAGTGGACTGATCCTCCTGTTTGTCCGGTATGTTCTCAAAGGTAGCATGAGTCCAAGGAGGTTATTATCTCATCGATGCCTGGCGTACCATTCCCGCTAATAACTTTGGATGCTCTTCGCATTACAGATGTTTCCATCATCCGAAAATGTATTGTGCAGTTCGTTTCTGCAGCTTTCACTTTCAAGAATAGTGTCCTCAATGGTGTGATGCTTGATAAGGCAGGAATCATTGAAGATTCTCCTGACTCGACTACAATGAATGTCTGTGCTGATTGCTTTACTAGTGCTTTATCGAAGGAGAAGACCGTGGACGAGGCGACTGGGCAGTCGCCCACTAAAAAAGGTTCTTTTACCGATGTGCTTGATGAGGACGAGCTCGAGTATACTATGGTTAAGTAGGTTCAAGTGATTGTCTTTATTGGTGGCTTCTTTGTCTTAGCTCGAAACTGTATCAATGACCTACATTGTTGTCTTACAAATATCTGTGGATCATGTGTTCTTCTTGCAGAGTCGGGGATTGGCGCGAGCGCCGCTACGATGTGTTTGTCAGAACCGCCCAGAAGATTCCTTGTGAAACAAACCTTCTCTCTAGCGATCACACTGAGCACTCGTTTTGACTCGTCAAATGCGAGAATAAATTCGCCGATCTTTTCGCGATTCAGCTTTTTCCTGCGGCCCTGAGTCAAGGCGTCTTCGATAGTGGTAAGGCTTTCCAGAAACGCCATTAGGTTCCCAGACTGATCAGTCATGGCGAGCAAAATCTTATCGCCTGAAAGAGGTTGGGCTCTCCTAGGTGAAGAGCGTCAATTCTTTGATGTACTACAATATAAGAAGCACTGATGCCACCGAATGCCCGAGAGATAACTTGAACGAGTATGCATGCCTGCCAGTGAACTTCGGCGAGGGAATCTTGGTAGGATCCATTTTTAAGGAATGTTGATCATCTTCCGTCAGCTGCATGAGGTGGAAAGAGAAGTCAAACACATGGGCAGTTGAATTATAGGTGTGGGGTCCGCAAAAAAGTATTAAAATTAAATAAATTAAATAGAGAGGGAGAGAAAGAGATCGAAAATGTTCCTTGATTCAACCATCAAATGGACCTGTAAATAACTCATATTCGACTGCCACTGCGAAACTCCTGTGATGTATCAACTTGAATGAGACAAAACTGTCATGGCAACAGTCTCGTTGGCGAGAACTCGATCCTAGATGCCCTGCGTGCACAGCATGGTTCAGCGAATATCAACACCATCAGAATGACGTGTAAACATACAGGATTGAGAGGGATTGGGCATTTGGACACACTCCATCTTCCAGGACACTCACTGCTCTGACAATTGCGGCATTTCCATGGCTTATTTGTGCGCCGCTTCGCACTCGCAGCTGCTTCTCCCATGGTAGTGTTGTCATCCATTGTCTTTTGTTTGGCCACTCGTGAGGGTCCCGCAACTGTCGCTCGTGCCTGCACAGCATCGGCATAGAGATAATGCACTGCTGACTGTTGCAAGTTGTGGTCAGCAAGAATTTTACCTATCTGCCACGAGCTGACTTCGGTGATATCAACGCTCGGACAGATTGTGAGTGAGTCACGAAGGGTGGTTGGAACTGCTGTAGGTGCATTGATGGGAATGTTCGCGGGAATGGAACGCACGAGAGCGCGGATGCGTTGACTGGCCTCCACATTGAGAGCAACAGTGTTGTGCTCATTGCAAAAGTCGGTCCAGGTTTTGTAATACACCTTCAGGTGTTCGGGCAACTGTGATAATATGTATTAGTGAGTTGTGAATGGTGTGAACAGAAATTCGTACCTTGTAGAAAATTTTCCGGCCATCAGCATGTCCAGCCCAAATGACTGCGAGAGAGACCCAATTTGGTTGTCGCGCAGGGTCTGCGAACAATGGTGAGGATGTGACTAAAAGCTGGAAGAGATCTCGTTCTTCGTGGGTGTGAATAGGTAAGACAGCCATCAGTGTACCCTGCGACTCAGCAACAAACTGATGGCGAAGTCTTTGCTCGAGTGCGAATGTGCCATTGAACTCCATCATTCCGAGTGGTTTGAAGAATGCAGGCGAGAATTGGATCATTCCGAATGTCTCGCATGTTTGCTCGTAATCATTGCCGTTTACCCAGCCAGTTCGATTTGCATTGTTGGAGAGGACAGCATCTGCAGTCAAGTCGAGAAGTCGGGAAATGCGATTCTTCAATGGGATGTGAAAATGACCGATATAAGCTTTGTTTGTGCGGTTCATCGTGCCAACCTGTGATGCTCTGATTACGATGTTTGAAATCAATGTAAGTTTGAACACTCACCGTCATATTGTGACATACAGCATAGTCGAGAAGGACGTTGATTGCATGGCGCGGAGAAGTGTTGAAGGATGTATAATGTCATATGAGGTTTTGATGGACACCTCCTTCAACACTATTGGTTCCATGACAACATCGGTATAATGTGAGGCCACTTCGATCTTCACCGGTCTTGAAGTAAAGGTTGACATGTGGGGGATCTGAGTAGTATCCGAGTCGCACATTTTCCATGACATGCTTTGCAACATCCCAGGCTCAATCATTGAACAATGGCTGCTTTGTTGTTGCGTCTTTCAATGGGCCATATGTTTTCAGGACCTCTGCGACTCGAGGCAAGAGGATTTCGGGTGGAGGGATATAACGACGGACACGTGCTAACACCCACTCTGGTTTCGACAACAGCTGTGAGTTGTATGTTGTTCCAAAATTCTTCAAAGCAGCTTCTACAGCTGCTTTATCCTCTGCAACTGGAAGGAAAAAGGCTGAACTGAGTGCACGAGCAAATGGTCATCTGAGGCCATGGTGATGGGAGATTGGGAACTGATTGTAGCAGTGGAAATTGTCATATATGACACGCGAATGGATTGTGGTGGTGTCAGGCTGTGCTGCAAAGTTAGCATAAGGCTCCATCACATGTGCCAGTGCAGCTTCGGCTTCTGGGTCTTGTTCAGAACCATCAATGGTCTGTTCTGGAGTGGTGTTGCTGTCTTCGTCATCGAGGTCGGATGGTAGTAGAGTAGGTATGCACTGATCAGAGTCATTGGTGACGGGCATTGTGTTTTCACCTGGTGGTGGATCGACTGATGTTAGCTGTACACTCGATGACTCTGATGGCTCCTTATCTCCACAGTGAAGGGAAGGGCACACTCGCAAACTGCGTACATGTGTGACAACCGAAAATGGTGGGCTCCCAAATGATGACAGTGGTATTGCTTTCTTTGCCTTGCAAAGACTGGCAGGCATCAAAAAGGATGGTACGAGGACCTCTGAAACAGTCATCACAACCCTTGTAGACGTAACATTGATACCATCGACAGCTGAAGGACGTTTGAGTGCGACTATGCCATGGGCAACCTCTTGTCCATCTGGAGCGAGAAGTGCGATTGCTGTTCCACGAGCCGTGTCCACTGAGACAGGTTGGGCAACCTCCATCTCTACAAGCTGGAAATATATCTGGGAGGTTGCATATGCATCAAGCACAGCATAGCCAGTGTACTCGGATGGTAGGACTTGGTCAGCCCATCTCGGACTGACACGAATCTGAGGATCCTTTGGGAGCTGCTTTTGGAGCAGTGTGGCAACGAGCTCTGCAAGCCCAACATTTTTTTTGACCGCAGCACCTCGTTCCTTTGCCATTGCTCCGAGCTCGATGTGACCTGCAAATGGCTCACTGATGGCACAGTCTCTCTGGAGCCGCTTGAAATCAGCACCAATGTTGACACCGACTTTTTTGAATAGAGGTGAATGCAGGAATGTGAGGAAGGAGTGAGGGAGATTGATATGACCATTTTCAAGGAACGGAGCCATCTATGTAATTGTGTTAGGGTCAGTTGGTGAACAACGGGAATTTCGTGGCTGACCTTGATAAGATAGACTGTGCTTTGATAGGCTACCTGAATCAAAGCTACTGGGCCTTGAATTCCCGTCTCCAGATCAACTGGCCATTCCATGTCGAATGCCACAGTCACATCCGGATTTCCCGCAGTCTGGTGGTTCATGATCACATTGAACCGCAGGTTGACTTGGTAGGTACCCGTGAGCTCTACAATGCTCCATGACGTCTGAGGAAATTGGAGGAGAGGTAATGTGCTGTGTGGTGGGACTGGTATGACATCCTTAAGGAGGGAGGGAAATGCCTGCTGGACTTCATCCTTGTCTGCACGTACATTGTCCGTAAAAACGGCCTGGACATCTGAGTGCCCAAACTTTTGCAATGACTTAGCAACTTCATGTAGGTTCGGCATATATTGGTCATGACCTTTCATCATTGTAAACAAAATGGAACGAATCTCAGCATATTCATTCACAACGGTGTGAAGTGCAGTGAACAGAGGGGCACCCCCCACCTTGCCCAGGTGTTTGACAATCTAGCGAGTAAAAATCATAAGAAAAGACTGCAAACACCAACGAAGAAAAGTACCTTGAAGCTATGGTCAATGGCGAGAACTCTTGCTGGGAGCATGGCAATAGATTGCTTCATTTCGGGTGCCCATCTCTCAATCAACATGTCATAGAAATGACCGAGATAGCCTGAGCTTGGCACAAAGCCCGCATACCCATCACGATCACTGAACAAGCCAAATGCCTGCTTTGGAATCCAAAAGTGTGGTGGGCATGCCTTGTAGCGATCATGCACGAGCTCAAGATACTGTAGGTGAAGTTCATCATATCTTTGATAGTGAAATGACTGCAGCATTTGTGCGAAAGGTGCAGGTCCAATTCCAGCGCGAATGGAGGAGTGAAGGAGGGACACAAGGTTGTTCGAGAGGCCACTGCGGTATGTCAACTGGAAGGGAAACAGCATTGAAATTGCAGCCGGAAGGACATCAAGGATAGCAGGACTCCAGCTATGATACATTTTTCGGCATTCTGGGACAACACAAGCATAACGATAGCCAATGATGTAGACATTTTGGTTGATGTCAACAACCTGACGTGCCTTGCCAATCCATCCAAGCCTCTGTACAAAGACAGTCTTCCCCTGCCCCGTCAACTGACCATTTGCCTTGCACTGAGGACAAGGAATCCGATCGCCAAGCAAACAATGTGGGAGCCAAACGAAAAATGCAGGGCGATAAAAAACAGAGGGTTTGATCACAGCATTTCACTGTGTCAACAAGGTGAGAAATGGTGAATGGTCCCAAACCCACAGCTGCTGCTCCTCATAGCATTTTGGCATTGCTGGTGTCCGAGTGCTCTGTTTGATCTCCTTCTTTAGCATGTCTTCTACCATCTTATAATGGCGGTCCAGCCACAGCGGCATTGTCGAACGTAAACTTGAAGTCCTATCCTGTGTCATGGCAGAGTCTGCTGGTGGCAGGGGCACACTACCATCATGTGGCACATGAACCTCGTCCTCATCTCCATCATCAAGCAGGGGACGGAACTCGTCATTGAGAAGTTGATCCTCATCAGGGTCATTGTCGTCGATGTTTGCTGTGCTCGCACTTTGATTGGCAGCAAGATCAGAGCCGTAGGGGTTTTCGATGTCCAAAACTGAATAAAAATATAGGCGTGAGCTTCGGTAACACAATTGAGATAGTGACAAACACCCACCAGCGTTATCGCATGAGGCAGCACCTACTGGCCTGACAGTAGGAGATGGGGGCCTCTGAGGAGTGTTGGCGCCATGTCTCCAAGGTTGGGCTTGAGTGGTTCCGCCTGAGGATGTTTCCCCATCGCACGCCGTATGAGATGCGACTGTCAGGCTAGCCTGCTTGTAGTGAGTGTGAGCTGAGGGAGCCACAGGATAAACTATGACGCCGGGAAACTGACCTGTTGTGTTGCAACTGGTGTCCGACTTGAGGCAGTACCTGCCTGTCGCGATTCTGGGTCTTTAACAAGAAAAAACGATGTTAGTGCTGCTGCCGCCTGTCATTATCAAGGCATCAAATACTTACCAGTCCGAGGCTCGCATTCGACCTGCTCAGCTGGAGCAGCATGTTCAAGTTCTGAGGAAGCAGCTGTTCCTGCATCATGTTATGAAAATCGTAAAATCATGTCAGCAAGAGTTTTCGATGAATGTGAAAGGGACTGACCGTTTCTGCTGACTCGCGGAATAGTGTCATTGTGCCTCTCATCAAGTGCCGTTTGTAAGGCTTTGGTACTAGGCGCTGAGAACATTCTCCCTTCAGTGACAGCGCATCTCAAAAAGCTTGTGCGACATCACCTGTAGGTTCCATGCTGCCGGTTCCAATCTCCTTTTTTTGGGGCGGCTGTCCATCTTTGCGTGGCCTGCCAACTTTGCCTGCACCAGGCTTGTTCTTGCTTCCTCTCGGCCGTCCGCGTCCTCGTTTAACAGGTGGTGCTGATTTTTCCATTTGAAAAGGCAAAAATCAAGTGTTGAGGCGTCGACAGCTGTGACTAGTAGGCAGCGCAGAAAATTTTCGAGCGGGCCTTACCGGCCCAACTTAGGTTAGGTTTGAATCTCCGGTTAGGACCTAATGGCCCACACCTATAATTCAACTGCCCACCGGAGATTCAAACCTAACCTAAGTTGGGCCGGTAAGGCCCGCTCGAAAATTTTCTGCGCTGCCTACTAGTCACAGCTGTCGACGCCTCAACACTTGATTTTTGCCTTTTCAAATGGAAAAATCAGCACCACCTGTTAAACGAGGACGCGGACGGCCGAGAGGAAGCAAGAACAAGCCTGGTGCAGGCAAAGTTGGCAGGCCACGCAAAGATGGACAGCCGCCCCAAAAAAAGGAGATTGGAACCGGCAGCATGGAACCTACAGGTGATGTCGCACAAGCTTTTTGAGATGCGCTGTCACTGAAGGGAGAATGTTCTCAGCGCCTAGTACCAAAGCCTTACAAACGGCACTTGATGAGAGGCACAATGACACTATTCCGCGAGTCAGCAGAAACGGTCAGTCCCTTTCACATTCATCGAAAACTCTTGCTGACATGATTTTACGATTTTCATAACATGATGCAGGAACAGCTGCTTCCTCAGAACTTGAACATGCTGCTCCAGCTGAGCAGGTCGAATGCGAGCCTCGGACTGGTAAGTATTTGATGCCTTGATAATGACAGGCGGCAGCAGCACTAACATCGTTTTTTCTTGTTAAAGACCCAGAATCGCGACAGGCAGGTACTGCCTCAAGTCGGACACCAGTTGCAACACAACAGGTCAGTTTCCCGGCGTCATAGTTTATCCTGTGGCTCCCTCAGCTCACACTCACTACAAGCAGGCTAGCCTGACAGTCGCATCTCATACGGCGTGCGATGGGGAAACATCCTCAGGCGGAACCACTCAAGCCCAACCTTGGAGACATGGCGCCAACACTCCTCAGAGGCCCCCATCTCCTACTGTCAGGCCAGTAGGTGCTGCCTCATGCGATAACGCTGGTGGGTGTTTGTCACTATCTCAATTGTGTTACCGAAGCTCACGCCTATATTTTTATTCAGTTTTGGACATCGAAAACCCCTACGGCTCTGATCTTGCTGCCAATCAAAGTGCGAGCACAGCAAACATCGACGACAATGACCCTGATGAGGATCAACTTCTCAATGACGAGTTCCGTCCCCTGCTTGATGATGGAGATGAGGACGAGGTTCATGTGCCACATGATGGTAGTGTGCCCCTGCCACCAGCAGACTCTGCCATGACACAGGATAGGACTTCAAGTTTACGTTCGACAATGCCGCTGTGGCTGGACCGCCATTATAAGATGGTAGAAGACATGCTAAAGAAGGAGATCAAACAGAGCACTCGGACACCAGCAATGCCAAAATGCTATGAGGAGCAGCAGCTGTGGGTTTGGGACCATTCACCATTTCTCACCTTGTTGACACAGTGAAATGCTGTGATCAAACCCTCTGTTTTTTATCGCCCTGCATTTTTCGTTTGGCTCCCACATTGTTTGCTTGGCGATCGGATTCCTTGTCCTCAGTGCAAGGCAAATGGTCAGTTGACGGGGCAGGGGAAGACTGTCTTTGTACAGAGGCTTGGATGGATTGGCAAGGCACGTCAGGTTGTTGACATCAACCAAAATGTCTACATCATTGGCTATCGTTATGCTTGTGTTGTCCCAGAATGCCGAAAAATGTATCATAGCTGGAGTCCTGCTATCCTTGATGTCCTTCCGGCTGCAATTTCAATGCTGTTTCCCTTCCAGTTGACATACCGCAGTGGCCTCTCGAACAACCTTGTGTCCCTCCTTCACTCCTCCATTCGCGCTGGAATTGGACCTGCACCTTTCGCACAAATGCTGCAGTCATTTCACTATCAAAGATATGATGAACTTCACCTACAGTATCTTGAGCTCGTGCATGATCGCTACAAGGCATGCCCACCACACTTTTGGATTCCAAAGCAGGCATTTGGCTTGTTCAGTGATCGTGATGGGTATGCGGGCTTTGTGCCAAGCTCAGGCTATCTCGGTCATTTCTATGACATGTTGATTGAGAGATGGGCACCCGAAATGAAGCAATCTATTGCCATGCTCCCAGCAAGAGTTCTCGCCATTGACCATAGCTTCAAGGTACTTTTCTTCGTTGGTGTTTGCAGTCTTTTCTTATGATTTTTACTCGCTAGATTGTCAAACACCTGGGCAAGGTGGGGGGTGCCCCTCTGTTCACTGCACTTCACACCGTTGTGAATGAATATGCTGAGATTCGTTCCATTTTGTTTACAATGATGAAAGGTCATGACCAATATATGCCGAACCTACATGAAGTTGCTAAGTCATTGCAAAAGTTTGGGCACTCAGATGTCCAGGCCGTTTTTACGGACAATGTACGTGCAGACAAGGATGAAGTCCAGCAGGCATTTCCCTCCCTCCTTAAGGATGTCATACCAGTCCCACCACACAGCACATTACCTCTCCTCCAATTTCCTCAGACGTCATGGAGCATTGTAGAGCTCACGGGTACCTACCAAGTCAACCTGCGGTTCAATGTGATCATGAACCACCAGACTGCGGGAAATCCGGATGTGACTGTGGCATTCGACATGGAATGGCCAGTTGATCTGGAGACGGGAATTCAAGGCCCAGTAGCTTTGATTCAGGTAGCCTATCAAAGCACAGTCTATCTTATCAAGGTCAGCCACGAAATTCCCGTTGTTCACCAACTGACCCTAACACAATTACATAGATGGCTCCGTTCCTTGAAAATGGTCATATCAATCTCCCTCACTCCTTCCTCACATTCCTGCATTCACCTCTATTCAAAAAAGTCGGTGTCAACATTGGTGCTGATTTCAAGCGGCTCCAGAGAGACTGTGCCATCAGTGAGCCATTTGCAGGTCACATCGAGCTCGGAGCAATGGCAAAGGAACGAGGTGCTGCGGTCAAAAAAAATGTTGGGCTTGCAGAGCTCGTTGCCACACTGCTCCAAAAGCAGCTCCCAAAGGATCCTCAGATTCGTGTCAGTCCGAGATGGGCTGACCAAGTCCTACCATCCGAGTACACTGGCTATGCTGTGCTTGATGCATATGCAACCTCCCAGATATATTTCCAGCTTGTAGAGATGGAGGTTGCCCAACCTGTCTCAGTGGACACGGCTCGTGGAACAGCAATCGCACTTCTCGCTCCAGATGGACAAGAGGTTGCCCATGGCATAGTCGCACTCAAACGTCCTTCAGCTGTCGATGGTATCAATGTTACGTCTACAAGGGTTGTGATGACTGTTTCAGAGGTCCTCGTACCATCCTTTTTGATGCCTGCCAGTCTTTGCAAGGCAAAGAAAGCAATACCACTGTCATCATTTGGGAGCCCACCATTTTCGGTTGTCACACATGTACGCAGTTTGCGAGTGTGCCCTTCCCTTCACTGTGGAGATAAGGAGCCATCAGAGTCATCGAGTGTACAGCTAACATCAGTCGATCCACCACCAGGTGAAAACACAATGCCCGTCACCAATGACTCTGATCAGTGCATACCTACTCTACTACCATCCGACCTCGATGACGAAGACAGCAACACCACTCCAGAACAGACCATTGATGGTTCTGAACAAGACCCAGAAGCCGAAGCTGCACTGGCACATGTGATGGAGCCTTATGCTAACTTTGCAGCACAGCCTGACACCACCACAATCCATTCGCGTGTCATATATGACAATTTCCACTGCTACAATCAGTTCCCAATCTCCCATCACCATGGCCTCAGATGACCATTTGCTCGTGCACTCAGTTCAGCCTTTTTCCTTCCAGTTGCAGAGGATAAAGCAGCTGTAGAAGCTGCTTTGAAGAATTTTGGAACAACATACAACTCACAGCTGTTGTCGAAACCAGAGTGGGTGTTAGCACGTGTCCGTCGTTATATCCCTCCACCCGAAATCCTCTTGCCTCGAGTCGCAGAGGTCCTGAAAACATATGGCCCATTGAAAGACGCAACAACAAAGCAGCCATTGTTCAATGATTGAGCCTGGGATGTTGCAAAGCATGTCATGGAAAATGTGCGACTCGGATACTACTCAGATCCCCCACATGTCAACCTTTACTTCAAGACCGGTGAAGATCGAAGTGGCCTCACATTATACCGATGTTGTCATGGAACCAATAGTGTTGAAGGAGGTGTCCATCAAAACCTCATATGACATTATACATCCTTCAACACTTCTCCGCGCCATGCAATCAACGTCCTTCTCGACTATGCTGTATGTCACAATATGACGGTGAGTGTTCAAACTTACATTGATTTCAAACATCGTAATCAGAGCATCACAGGTTGGCACGATGAACCGCACAAACAAAGCTTATATCGGTCATTTTCACATCCCATTGAAGAATCGCATTTCCCGACTTCTCGACTTGACTGCAGATGCTGTCCTCTCCAACAATGCAAATCGAACTGGCTGGGTAAACGGCAATGATTACGAGCAAACATGCGAGACATTCGGAATGATCCAATTCTCGCCTGCATTCTTCAAACCACTCGGAATGATGGAGTTCAATGGCACATTCGCACTCGAGCAAAGACTTCGCCATCAGTTTGTTGCTGAGTCGCAGGGTACACTGATGGCTGTCTTACCTATTCACACCCACGAAGAACGAGATCTCTTCCAGCTTTTAGTCACATCCTCACCATTGTTCGCAGACCCTGCGCGACAACCAAATTGGGTCTCTCTCGCAGTCATTTGGGCTGGACATGCTGATGGCCGGAAAATTTTCTACAAGGTACGAATTTCTGTTCACACCATTCACAACTCACTAATACATATTATCACAGTTGCCCGAACACCTGAAGGTGTATTACAAAACCTGGACCGACTTTTGCAATGAGCACAACACTGTTGCTCTCAATGTGGAGGCCAGTCAACGCATCCGCGCTCTCGTGCGTTCCATTCCCGCGAACATTCCCATCAATGCACCTACAGCAGTTCCAACCACCCTTCGTGACTCACTCACAATCTGTCCGAGCGTTGATATCACCGAAGTCAGCTCGTGGCAGATAGGTAAAATTCTTGCTGACCACAACTTGCAACAGTCAGCAGTGCATTATCTCTATGCCGATGCTGTGCAGGCACGAGCGACAGTTGCGGGACCCTCACGAGTGGCCAAACAAAAGACAATGGATGACAACACTACCATGGGAGAAGCAGCTGCGAGTGCGAAGCGGCGCACAAATAAGCCATGGAAATGCCGCAATTGTCAGAGCAGTGAGTGTCCTGGAAGATGGAGTGTGTCCAAATGCCCAATCCCTCTCAATCCTGTATGTTTACACGTCATTCTGATGGTGTTGATATTCGCTGAACCATGCTGTGCACGCAGGGCATCTAGGATCGAGTTCTCGCCAACGAGACTGTTGCCATGACAGTTTTGTCTCATTCAAGTTGATACATCACAGGAGTTTCGCAGTGGCAGTCGAATATGAGTTATTTACAGGTCCATTTGATGGTTGAATCAAGGAACATTTTCGATCTCTTTCTCTCCCTCTCTATTTAATTTATTTAATTTTAATACTTTTTTGCGGACCCCACACCTATAATTCAACTGCCAAGTTTGATGATTGAATGGGAATCGTCAACACGTGACTGGTTTTTCGGACGACAAATAAAACTTACAGCTAAGTTGTTCAGCCTGGAGTTCCTCAGGTGCGGATGATATCCCCAAAGTCGCAATGTCGCCACACCAACCCACTTATGGAACGAATCCAAACGTGCTGAGCAGCACTTGGCGAGATCCAAGCCTGGAAGAATGGACGTCGGACGGTGGTTCATTTAGCCTGATTAGGATATTCGAAAGAGTATAACTGCAAGCTTGTCTCCACCACCCATGTCGCTCCCTCGCTCAGACTATGACCCTTGTAGGGTTTGTTTAAACCCATTTCCAGATCTCAACTTGAACTTGGGAAAGCATCGCCGAACTATTGGCATTTACCTTGCAGGCGCTTTGATCTGTGCGCTTCTTCTACAGACCGCCCTAATACTAACTGCATGCCCTTCCGCAGTTCGCACTTGCAAACTGGACCTTCCTCGATGCTGCCATCTTGTCTGCATATGCCCACTCGCCTTACGAGGATCCCCAAATCCCACCTCCCATGCATGTGCAGTTCGTTGATTGGGTGCCGGGCATCTGCTCGCTCCTTGGCATGCTCATCATCAACTTGATCGACAAGGATAGGATTAGAGGGGATGATTATGGAGACTCCACAGCTGTGTGGAGGGCACGCCTTTTCCTGTTCATCGGATTTGCTTTCATGGCTGGCGGACTGGCGGGGAGCGTGGTAAGCCTTGATGTTTTTTGACGCCACCAAATATTGAATATCTCTTTTAGTCCCTTCTCGTTTTGAAATACGTCATGTTGGACTACCCCGAACAGTACACATACTACGGCTATGCCAATGTATCGCAGAACGTGGCCTTGATGCTGTCGGCAGTTGTGCTTTGGATTGCACAAAGTGGGCAGACCGAATATGACTACAGCCTCACGCTTTAGTACAGACGCAATTTGATTGATGTTGTTGGATTTTTCAGTGTAGCTGTGAATATGTATCCTCCTTTTGCGACTTTCTTGCGGGTATGATGGTAGGCGGCAACTGGAGAATCAACTTTTCGACGGACGGTCGAGAGAGCCACAAGTATCTATTTGTGGACGATCGACAGGAATGTTCAAGTATCTGAGCACTCGCAGTTAGAACCCTGGCCTCATGGGCAGATTGGCACTAATGCATTAATGTCGAAGTGGATGCTAAGCAGTGCACAGATGGGCCACAAGTCAAAGTAACCATCCGGGATTGATGAAGCTACCAACTTCGATGGGTGCGCATGTTTGCACGGATGAGTTGGATGGGCCCCACTTCCAACTTGATGTTGATTACACTGGCGGTGGTGAGTCGAGGATCGATCATGGTGCAGAAGGACTTGAACGCTTGCAGCTTGAAGGATGGTATGACCGAGCAGAAGACGAGGCTGCAAAAAAAAACGAATCGAGTACACAAGAAATTTGGTGAACATTCTAGTCGACAAAAACACGAAGGACCATCCGACATACAGAACACTAGTTCATCCTTTGCATTCTCAGGCACTACCGGGAGCAGGTTAAAGCGAACTCTCATATCCTGCTCAGTCGGTTTTACTATGGTCTCCGTTGTCTACGCTTTCCACATACCCTTACCCTTGCTAATTTGTGACGTGACCCTCAGTCCTACCCATCAGACACAAAACCATGCAAACGAAAGACAGACGGTCACTTGAAGCGATAGCTACGCACCGAACCTTGTGCATGTCTGACCTGCACCATCCAGGGACGACACTTGATCTCATGGCTTCGCCTTCTTGGATCTTGTTGGTAACTTGTTTGCGGTCCAGTTGCGTTTCGAAAATGGTCAGTTCAACATTCTTTTTGCTGGCTTTAGGAATTCATCTCTATGATGATGATTTTTTTCGGCTTGAATACACCATAACATAGTAGGCATGCAGGACCTCCACTCATCATCACGGTGCCTCAAGCATTATTGAGAGAGAGGTGATCCGCTTTAAGTCATCGCAATACAGCTGCTTTTGATATCAGCGTCACCATACCCAAAGCAGAGATCATTTCTTCCTTCTGTTCACCGACGAACTCGTGCAATTCCTCGTTATTCAACGTCCAGGTACCCATATTTTCATTTTTTGCTTGGTATCTCAGTGACTTGCACCTTCTCTTTAGATGGCTTGCATGCATCTCCTGCCACTCTTTCAGCTCTTTTCACCGTAGCACCCGCCTCCGCAGCCACTGTACCCTGTCGATGAACTGACTAATCGATAAAATCACAGAACCTACCTAGGACGACTCTGCGACTCTGCGCCAATACGATCTTTGGCATCTCCATCCTAGGCAGCGTAACCTATGGTTTTATTTCATCAAGGGTCTCCCTTGAAGATGATTGGATATCTATGTCGCTGTCTCTTGTATACGTAGTCAATTGAGAGTAATGCTCGTCGTCAGGACGTGGCCACTTGCCCTAGCTGGTGTGATACTAATATCAAAATGATCATCAGGAGAAACATGAATATCATTGTCTTCGCTACGTAATGCAGGGTGAACAAACTGCAGTCAAAAAAGTTCATTGTGATAGTGTGCACAGGCACGAGACAAAGTGAAACACGATGTTAAATAGCCACGCCTGGGCTAAGTATAGGTTTCCATCCTGCGACAAGCTAAACGCAATGTAGTGTCCTCGAATTTCTGCGCGAACGGGCGGGAGGGTGAAAAAGAACAAAGAATTCTGAGGTCGAAGAATGGCAAGGAGCGTAAATGAGCCCCTGGCGAGAAAAAAATAGCGGAAAACTCGCAACTCAACTGGGAATAGAATTAATGGATGGGGAGCAGCAGGCAGGTAACTTAATGGATGCCAGACCAAATGTGGGGGGAGAGTATTCGAGTGTCGCATTTGAAGACCCCGTAGCACCTAGCCATTGCTAGGGATGAAGAAGTAACTTCAGATGTCCGAAAATCGAGATGGTGTGCAAACCAAAATGTAAGTGATAGTGATACTAATGCAGCGTGAATACACAAGCAGATGGCGACGAGGGTGAGCAGCGAAAGAGTGAAGTACCTGTATCCAACGCTTGAGAAGGGAGTATGCGATTTCAGAGCTTACTGATCCAGCACTTGAAGGCCGAGCTGTGTTACAGGAAACCAATTCTCTTCAGTGGCTAATGCACGCGGAGAAATTCGAAGAGGGTGAGACCACAGTGGAAGGAGGCGATGGGCGACCCATGATTTTATTGGTCAGAGGATGCTACTAGCAGAGCCGTAGCATGGTCGGAGGCAGGGAACTCGGAGAATAAGTATGTCTCGATACATGATGGAGACAACCAGTCCAATGATACACGCGAGCTCAGCAGCCCACATATTTCGTCGTCACTCACCACTGCAGAGACAATCGTTGCACAAGCAGGACGCGCGACTCGCTGCTCCTTCTCCGGTGCTGGTCGAAGGGAGAGAGCTTTGACAGATATTTCTGATCTAGTGTGAAGAACTTGTCCAAAAGATAAATCCAGAATCATGAGGTGACCATGAGTGCTGATAAAGATGCTCGGTGACTTGAGGTCTCTGATATGGATGATTCTGTGGCCGTGGATATGATAGACAACGACGAGCTAAGTTACCAGTTAGAATAGATATCGCAATCATAGGGAGAATGCTGGCAATTGAACTCAGCTGTGTGACATTGCACTTGGCATTAGACTTGTTACTGGCCTCAACTTGGATCGTGTGCATGGGCTCCGCGTAGCTATCACGACGAATGGCGAGCTCACCGCAGCTGAGTTCCAGTTTGTCAGCACATGGTGTCTACATACAATTGGAGTGGTTTATCTAGCGATCCCCTGGAACGAACTGACTTCAAGGGGTGGTTTTGAAGGCGTGCTGTTTCCTTGCAGCGGAGTTTGAACTCAGACTTGTTGAACCGTTTGCAGAAACGCTAGGGAGTCAGGACAGCATTGTTTGAATTGAGATAACACGAAATTTTGTCTAGGAACGCAATTGATTGATTATCGCATGTTGAAATTTCTGAAAGTTCGTGGTTCTGACTTCTTGCTGACTTAACCTATGTGTTCTTTCAATTTTTGGGACTGGCCTAGCGTTCTGCTGCTGAACTTCTGCAATGTTCGAACGGCTGGAACTTAGAAGCATCGAACATTCGAGAACTTGGATCACTGATCTATCAAGTGGTAATGTTTGGCCCCATCATCCATGATATCTGCCAACTGAGCCAAGGCTGAGCACATCATTTTCGCGATGCGGCTGTTGGAGTCCTGGACCAGAACCCACGCGTGGGGGGATGATCAAGTCTGTTCCGGACTTCCTTCACTCATTCAAGTTGATGCTGAACTACTTTTCCTGACTATGGTGCGTTAAATTAACGGCAGTCGTCTCTGGTCATATGTTGCGGTTGCTAGGATCAGGGCCTCATTGTCTCGCGACTGACTTACAATCATGTTGGCACTGCCGGAATGTGTGGTCATCGTGCTCACACTCACGGTGTGAAAATGTCTGATCTTACTCTAGTACAAAAAGGCCGATCTCCCTGACACTGCCTCCACTAGGTTTCTTGGCCAAAGGGAAGAATGACTTCCCCTCACGCTCGCTTTACATTCTTACCTCACAATCATTTGTCACACCGTTCTCGCCATTTGTTCAACCATGCTGAGCCCCGGCACTCTTCGATGGAGACTGTTATTCCTGTACATGAGGGTGATCTCGATTCATTAGATCGAACACAGAATATCAACGTGGATGGGCGTAAGTAGTATATGTTTTCCATTAGTCGACCAAGGTCTCGAGCCGCCTGAGGCACCCGAGATCGACTGCGTAGACTGCACTCCGTCTGGCAGTGACCATCTCTCCGATGAGCAGGCTACTTCAACGATATCATCTTTTGAAGCTAGGAATCTTGTGGTTGGATTGCCACGACATGTTCAAGTTAAGGAAGGTCACGTTACCCTACAGAATGTGATCATTTCTACGAGCATCATTCATGTGTCGACACTCAGCACTCCATCGTCTACCTCAGTATTTTCTATCCTTTCATCTGCTATCCCTATACCTTCTCACTCTACTACGACATCTGTCAGCAGTAGTTCTCAATGCAATGGGGTCATGGGGCTAGGTACAGGTTGTTCCCTGTCCACGACCACACCTACTCAGCAATCCCCTCCTACACAAAGCTTGCAAACTACATACAAAATAATAGTGCCAACTCCCAGTTACACCACAATCGCCCCGACTTCTGGTACATCCGCAACAATAACAGCAATGTCGCTTCAGCCTGTCCTGGCATCCGGCACCTCATTGTGCAGCACTGTCATGGTTTTGAGCCCGTTGGCTCAATCAACATCAGTCCCTGACACCAATTCAGACCCTCAATCACCTCCGCACATGGCTGCCATCATAGGAGGGGCTATTGGAGCGGTCGCGCTTCTGGCTCTTCTAATTTTTATTGTAATATGGTATCGCAGGAAAAGACAACTCTCCGTGACACCTTTCACCCTCCCCTTAACTGCAAGAACAGCGCAGATCGGGTCAGAGGTCTGGCTCAAGTCCCAGAGCATAGGTGATGCCGTTCGTCCAAGCAGCAGAGGTCCATTGTCCATTCAATATTCCGACGCATACCTCGTGGAGCATTCTGGCAACAGATGTCCGTCCTTTGTGACAGATTCCGTATCATCTCGCTTGACTGACGACGATGACCCCTTTGCATCCGTCATTGTCCTACGTCAACGTTTCAACAGCCTCACTGGCAAGAAAAACTACACCCACATCCATCTTGTGCCCGCACCGCTAATCATTATTGCCATTCCAGTGTAGAAAACTGGGTCGAGCAAGTTGTTATGGAGGATTGTTCGCGAGAACCAAGCGAAGTGTTACCGCCATATCGTTCAACGAAATCTTTGAAGAGCAGGGAAGCAGATCATGATGATCATTATGTCCGACCCAGCTCTTGCCCTCCCCTCCCATAATCATTGGTCACCAGGACCATGCGCGATACGGCGTACTTCTGACGTTTTACGTGGCACCCCCTCCGCATCACGGGAGTGGGAGATGAGAGGATGAATAGATGAGGTACCAGAAGACAACGTTGCTAACACTACATACACATGTTGTCATCTAGCAGTAAATGAATTTGCTGAAGATTCTAAGAGTAGATAAAAATTGCGAAAACAAAAACGAAAACAAGATAGCACAGTGACAGACGTAACAAGGTAATGTGGTAATGATTCCTACAACTTGAAGTACAATGTAGATGAAAGAAAATGCGACATGAAGAACCCGTGAAACCATACCAGATGAAAGCAATACAGCAAGAATTACACACCAATATGAATGAAAACCATCCTTTGCTCGAGCGGCACTTCCGTCTTCACGGCGTGTGTAGCACGGTTGAGTGCCCAGGCCGCCTTCGTACAGTCCATGACGGCACCATCCTTCAAATCCATGAACATATTCTCATAGAACACTTTGACATCGTGTTTTGCGACAGCATCGTCGACCTCCCACAGCGTGCCAACGATGCTCTTGAACCCCGAGAACTGGAGACCAGCTGCGAGGTGAATGACTTCGTCGGGCGTCTTCTCATCGCCGACGGTGGTATGGCATGCGGATAAGAACGCAAACTCAGTGTGCAGAATGTCTGTGTCCATAATATCAAGCAGCGTCAGAAGTTCACCTCTCATGACGAAATGGGAGTTGTAAGGTTGCGCAGGGTCCTGCTTGCCATGACAAGCAAGGTGCACCCAGGTGTTCTCTTCCAAAGCCTGAAGTGCACCTGCTCGTGTGGCTGCGTCCCCAGAAATAGTGGTACAATTGGCCGCCGCAGGGACGAGCTTATGGACAAGCTCGAGCTCGCTGTCGACAGCCGAGAGCGCCTTGCCTTTCCCTGCACCCGGTTGACCCTGTCTGACCGCTACGAAGGACGGAGGCACACGCTTCTTCATCAACTGTCTAGATCTGACCAGAGCCGAAAGTGTTGGCGTGTAAGAGCAGATGTAGAGATCTTCCAGGCATGGCTCCTTAGAGTGATCCACCTTAGTTTGAAAGGGGAGGTGTGTCCCTTGAAGGGAGCTCCGACAGTCTCCAGCGTTGATGCGTAAAACTCATAGATGGTTGTGAAGCGGTCATCTTTGCTGAAGGTGAATGGCCTGTCGAATCACGTGACCCAAAAATGGTTCGAGGAAATTTTCAAAATTCAATTCACTTTCTGTCCCACCAATCACTATGTCTAAGTCCAATAAGCCTAAGTCCAAGAAGCCTACTCGCAGAGGAATCCGGGGGCCAGAAGCACGTGCTATTCGGCGAGCCGCTCACATGGCCAAGCTGGATGAAAAGAAGTCTAAGAAGGTCAAAGCCGTGGTTGAGAGGGGCATGTGTGCGTATTGATTTGCTACCACTTCTCACATCCTGTTGAGCTTCAACCCAGACACCCACCATATTGACAAATTCCCTGTGACTTTCTATCGAGCCAAGGCTGATGGGGCTGCTGTTCGAAATGCCATGCCCAGTGATCCAGACCAACTCACTACCCTTCCAACCACTGGCAAGGTTCCTCTCCGGGACCTCCCTGACAGCATCAAAGTCCCCAGGGGCCTGCCACCCCACTTGATTATTCGATTCGATCGATTCATCACTGATGCAGATCAAGAACGTCTCCGAAAGCGATGGGATGACGTCTTGGCTAGTGGCGCCAAGCACCAGTCAGGAAAACACTCCAACCATTCCGCTAATGATACTGCCTTCCATTTCGGCATCTGGGAGGTTACTGCCTCCGAGCCGTACTTGACTGCCGAAACCCAGAGCCAGACCCCGAAAGCCATCACTGCTATTGATGCCCTACTGAGGTACATCGGCGACTTCATAGCTGGGAAGATCGCCAGTGTCTTTGAGACTCATGCACCGGAGCAATGGGAATTTATGCAAAAGTAAGCTTATCTCTGGCAAATCATCACTGTAATATTCGGCTGACTGGATTGACAGGGCATACCTGCGGGTTCAAACCATTCTGGCAGCTGAACTGCTTACCCGCCCTAGTTTGGACTTTGGAGGGGCATTTTTTGCAGTGGCAGTCAAGGAAGGGGGCTCTGGGCTAGTCCATATCGACTGGCATGACTGCCATGCGATTTGGGCCTTTGTGTTTGCGGTTGGTGATTGGGAGGGTGGAGAGTTCTGCACTCCCCAGTTAGGGATAAAAATTCCGATTCGACCTGGTCAAGTTTTTGCGGTTCTTGCCCGGGTAGTGGCTCACTGTAGCGCTCCAGTAACTCAGGGCCGTAGAATTGTTTTCGCCTGTTTTACTGACAACCTCACAGTACTCCATGCAAATCCGGGCCTAAAGTTTACAGTGGTGGCGTAGTGTTATCACATTGTTACTGTGCTTGTTCAATCATGCTTCATGAGCAATCAATTTTTCATTATGAAGTGCCTACTACTCAAGCCTGCAAGTATGGCCCCCTACATCACCAAACCTCTCAGCAGCCTCGACAATGTGACATCATTCAAAGCACTTAAATAGCCCTCTTTAGTACCCTCATCTCCATCCACATGTACCTCGGCATCTATCTTGAAAGTCCTGGTCTCAAGTGCAACCGCCACCCGATGATGCTACCATCCCCGTCCTTTGGTGAACACCAGTTCGCAGTTCCTCTGCATGCTCTCTCTTGGGACTTTGCAAGTTGCCCGGAACATCTTGCGTATGAAACCTGGCGATCTTGCCGATGTCCAACAATGTTCGACCAGCAGATAGTATGTGTCCCGCCATTGGGCGACTCCATTGAAGGTCTTCGTTGTAATATCTTCGATGTTTGCCTTGAATGTACTTAGGTGCGTTCACTTATTATTTTTTCTGCACTTGCTAATGTATGTGATCTATATCCAGCTGTGACCTCCAACATATTTTCTAAGGTCACTCACCCTCTGCCTAGCGCTACCTTGGACAGAGCCCGACCACATGCTTACACCCATGGTCACCAATGGCGTATATCTCGGGTCCATACATCACGCATGGCTATTTGCAAGACCATTAAAGAGGAACTCACAACATTGCTCTCTGCGACTTCCTAATTCCAAGTCGGCGATAAAGATATCCCCGCTTTTTGTTGCTGATCCTGGGACTGCATCCATGGATTCGGTGTCATTGTGGGATCACAGGAGGGGAATTATGGCGCTACACAAGTACTATATGCTTCGTGACGAATTGAAGGCATGATGGCCGAGAGCCAGCGAGTCTAGCTTGACACTTTCAATGTGAGTACTTTTTGCCCGTTTACTGTACTGTACTGAATGTCGCTCTCAGTATTTGGAACTATGGGCCTTTGCCCTCAGATTTGTGCCATGGATGCATGCGTTCTTGTGTCAACTCTCGACCCCCGCCCTACCAAAGGACCTTCAAGACCTCGTTCACATCTTCTCCAGTCACCGAGCAAGTGAGGGCAGCTATTGCTGCAGCTGTCACAGAAAATACTCCCATTGACAATATGCGCACCCAAGGTTAATGCAACAGATTTCCATCAACCCCAATGTCATGTCACCTGCGGTTGAGAACATCACAGCAGGTGAAATCATGAAAGATGCAGCACTATCACCTGGTAAACTCGAGTGCGTGTTTGCTCAGTTGGGCGAAGAGGACTTGGAGTACTAACCACAATGGGTGATATTCCAGCTTGACGTTGTCTTCTTAGATAGATGATCTATAGATGAACACCTATAAAACCAAATATCTCCACGGTCAGTGATTCAGACAAATACCAATGACTGATAACGTGGTCATTCGTGGGTGGCTGGTCTTGTCGAAGCTAACTACAGTCAGGTGAAGATACTTCTTGAGATCAGTAGTGTGTGAGCACAAAGAGAACAAAGAGAACAAAGAAAAAAAGAAAAAACTTTCCAGAACAAGACAAGGATGCCTTGCAACAATCGTATAGCGATAACTCGTGCGAAGCGGTAATGATCACTCCCAAAGCACAAACAGGTAGGATCGGAGATTAGGAACTGTCACTTGCTCAGAGAACCTTCTAATACTATTGAACCTGCTGTCAAGGAACTCTCTTTGGAGTATTTAAACAGATACAGGAGCGGATGTCCTTGGATTTCAATACCAAGTCCCCTTTCAATAGCTTAAGCCTTTTGGCAGTGCGATCTATCTCAGGATTCTCTACTCAGATGTGTAAGGTCAAGCATAGGATTATCGACTTCTGAAGTCTCCCCACTAAGCTATTCAAAGTCTTAGATGAAATAAAGAGACCACATGTAATTTCGCAAATGATTTGATTCGTAAACTTGGAAACTCAGAAAATAAAAGAGAAAACAAACAAATGAAGCAGTACCAGGCTTGCTGGTTGTTGAGGACGATGCTCTCACACTATTACTGCCTCACAGAAGGGTACCTTCACCAATCTCACAGCTCTTCACTGTAGGATGGTTCTTGTTCACACTTCACACAACTTAATGGGGAAATGCTGCTCTTGGCTGGGTATTATTCGCTCTTTTCTAGACAAGAAGCAGGTCCTTATATAGACAAAATACAGTGGCTGTGCTACTACTAGTACAGTACTTAGTCCGAGTCATAGCTAGTCAGAGTGAGTCATGAGAAACGATATGAGTCAAATATTATTAGGCTCCTTGGGTATGATGCTGAGTCATGAGTCATGTGACTGCTGATGACAAAGCAGGGGAAGAGTGAGATACTGATTATGTAAAGTACAAGTCCACATGGTATGTTGTATTTGGCTTTTGTATTTCATATTTCTGTTAGGGGCTGAACTGGTGCAATATGTCGTATTTCGGGTTCCCTGCGTGTTCCCACAGGGTAACTTGTGTGAGAAATATTTTTCATAGTCACCTGACATGCGTGAGAAATATGCTGAGTCATCTTTGAGCCGAACGAAATGGAACTGAATGCAAAACAAATGTCCAAAAATATTCAATCCAATACGCGAGTTTTTCAAAAACAAATCAAAAAAAATCAATAAAATATTCCTGGGCCATACTTTGGCTTTAGGTTGAAGGGGATTTAGGTATCATGGCTTCGAGGGTATCAACCCTCTTGTGAGAGTGCTAGTCAGCCATGTACCAGACCAGTTTGGTGCAGGTCAACGTGCGGCATACTTCTGCCTCTGAGAGTGAGGCGAAGCTCCGTCCAGTCTTGAGAGGCGGTCTTGCTATGAAGAAGGCCGCAACTGCACTCCATTCTCGGCAGCGCACATGGTCTGTTGCTGTGAAGACAATGAGCAGGGCATTTACAGTCTTCAAGAAAAGGGTGAGTCAGTTTCATCTTTATCTATCATGCTATGCTAACCAATGATTTTTGGGTTTGGACGAAGAAGAGCCGGGTTTCATTGGCAGTCCATTGCGAGAAAGATTTGGTAGGAGGATTTCGATCAAAACCAGACCGGAAGAGGTCAGTACATTAGCAGTCGCATGAATACAGCGCTAACAAAGCTCTTGTGGACAGTTCTACAGTCTTCCAAACCGGACGCCTCAGTTGATGGTAACAGCCTGACTTCGGAGATCATTTTTGGCTTCATTGATTTCCTACAGATGACGATCAGCGCATAATTCTTTGAGAAGTATGACCCGTACTTAGCTGCAGCAACTCGTTATAGGCTTCAGGACAGTCACGGAATGTAAACACCCCCCAGCCGAGACTCCAGAGGGAATACAACCTGAATGACACCAAAAGCCACCATGGAATCTAATTATGTTATGGGTGCGTGAGCCGAGGCGTTCATTCCAGTCAGCTCATGAGAAGGACGCACAACAGGAAGCATGGGCTATTATTTCACGTCGACATACCTTTTCGTCGTTCAGGGTTAGTAGCTGAAGGGGAAGGTCAGGACGCCCGAAGGTCTGAGTAGCTTAACGCAGGTGAGACAAAGTGTTGTGCAAAACGGTTCCTAGCTTTTGCTGAGGTTAGACAATGAATCATGATTATGGCAGCTTGTGAGCAAAGCCTAGATTTGCAAACTCACAAAATCTTCAGCTAGAATATAACCGATATAGTATCTGTCTTGCAATAAAGTGCACAATGCGGGAGTGTTAATCGGATACGGAGGACAGAACTCTCATTGACACTAGTATTCGAACTAGGCTCGAGCGCATCGACGGTGAGGATGATAGGTCTCCCAAGCGGGCCAGCAGTTGAGCAGTCATGAGCGCAGAAGCCAGTGCGTTTGTTGTATGCTCCAGAGTGCAGAGGGCGTCTGTGGGTGCTTTGGGTGTTATTTGGGTGCCGACGTTTGGAGGTTTGACGATACCAGTTGTGACTGCGTCTGATATGCGTTCGAGTGGGGGTATTGGGTCGTTCCAGGGGATGGTGAATAGCGGGGCATCCCAGCGGACCATGGATGAGGGCTCTTTGAAGCGCTGGACGAGGGCGTCGAGGCTGTTGGGAGTTTCGAGGTTAGGAATGGGGTGGGGAAATGAAAAGAGGAAGACGGACATTTGGGGTTTATATATCTTCCCATCTCCTCGTTCACCACTCCATTTCCAAATTGATCAGGCATAGCGAGGACATAGACCCACTTTTCTCAACCGCGTCAGTTGTGCGAGTGAAAATATTGTGATCTATCACACACCATAGCGACCCTTACGTGTAGCAGAAGCGCAAGAGATTACTAGCATATACGAATAGCGGAGACCTACAATGCAGACAAATTTTATACTAGCATAGACAGAGTAATAGTCAGAACATGCAGTCAATATTCTAAAGGGCTTACTTCCTATTCTTGAATGGTCGTCGAGAGTGCTAGTCCAAACATACTCGATAGTACTCAGACGGTAAAGCTAAGTCTCAGCCTGTAATGGTCACTGCGGCAAGGGAATCCTCGCTGGGCTTGGGCACCTCCCTCAGACCAGGGCGCAGAATCTCCATGTCCTTCGCATCTACGCCTGACATCGCAACCTTCCAGGTCCCAGTCCGTCATGTCGTTCTACCCTCAATCCCCACATAGCTCTGTCAAGCCCTTTCTTTCCATGCAACACGACCCATGCATCCACCAGTCCATTCTTGTTGAGGAGAGCATGATCCTCGAGGCTGATGGTGTTGAAGTCTCCCGCGATCAGTCCACCACCGCATCCAGGCTCGCGCAGGAGGTTGGCAAGGATCTCCATCTGCTCGGTACGGTAAGGGAGCGTATCCCCAAGAGAATCGAGATGAATGTTGACAAGACGACAGGTTGTAGATGGGGTGGATGGGGTGGATGGGGGGATAATGTCCATGGAAAGCACACACCTCCCATACTTGCTGGGGAGTTTGACACGGGAAACGGGACCAAGCATGAACTTCTCCCCTCTCTCGACCCCATCCCCCTACTTCCTGCAAGGATGGGATACATCAACTTGGAGCAGGAAGAGAAATACGAATTCATACTTCATAAGCTTTTTTGCGCTCCTTGCAATGCTTCTCGGGCAATTCTAGATGCGTGATGTCGTCCTGATTGTGTTCCCTCTCATCCTCAAGCTCCTTCTCCAAATGTTCCTACCCACATATCAGCACCGCAAAGAAGAGGGAGAAAAATCAAGCACTCACAATCTGCGCCGCGAATTGTTCGTCATTCTCCAAGCATTTCCACAGATAATACTGCCACAGCCGGCTGAGAGCCCTCACATGCTCGTTCGCAAGCTTCAGCCATGCCAGCACCTCCTTCCTTTCTGCATCCAACTTCACCTTCTCCTTCTCCACGATCCTCAACCTGGCCACCTTCTCGGCTCTCTCCTCTCCTAGTCGATCCACCTCGGCAAGAGCAGACTCGATTGGTGCTTTGAGTGCAGCAGTACCAATAATGTCCTCTAGATATTCAAGCAGCCCGTCATCGTGCTCAGAAGTTCCTTTAGGCTTCATCTGCGCGATAGATTCAACTTCACCCTGCAGGATAAGGAAACACTTGTGTGTGAGGTCAATCCCACGTCCCTGGAGAAGTGTTTGGACTTCGGTGTAGGTGGATGACCCTGAGTTGAGCGTGTACCGAAAGTCATTGGACTTGGTTGCTGTGCGAGCGACGATGAGTGAGGAGTTCGGGATGACACTGTATGCGTCGGGTCCAGGCTGGGGGGTTGAGTGACTAGTTAGGTTAGAATTTAATGGGTGAAGGAACGTACGAGGTCGATAATCTCGCAGAAATGAACTTCAACGCTGCACTCATCCAAGTCAGGATACCATGCAGAGTTGTGGATAAGCTCTGAGAGCTTGCCCTGGCGCATCTTCGACGCGTGGTAACCAAACACGACGAGGAGCACATCAATTGTGTTTGATTTTGGGGATCACGAGGTTGATCCTTCCGACCAGGCCGTAATACATTCATGCAAGGGGAGAAGCGAAGAGATCTACTAAGTCGAAGGAAAGAGGGTTGGTGCTAGTCTGAGGTCTCTGCACCATGGCCGCTGGGTATGGCGAATATTGGTGGTTTGCGGTGCCCAGCAGGACGATGATGAGTTGCATCAGACTACAATGATAGCAATGGGTGTGTGGTGAAATAAGTGAAAGAAGGCGAGGTGCACATGCAGTAGATGATTGAGAGTGGACTTTTTGCATGCAATAGCCTGTAAGGGAGTGTTAGCATATGAACAGTAGATGTTTGAGGGGGATGCGTACACGGGCCTGAGACTGGACATCGGGTGGAATATCGCAGATGCAGATCTTGCAGTCATCTTGGGTGATTACCATGTGAGCTAGTTGGCATGAGTCGGGTGAGATGATAAGTCTAAGAACATTCTGAGCGTCGAAGGAAGCGGCGGCAAAGAGCTGGCGGGACTCGAAAGCCCAGAGCTTGATGGTATTGTCCAAGGAAGCGCTAGCGAAGAGAGCGTGGTCAAATGAGAGTGCTAGGCCGGTGACAAAGTCGGTGTGCCCTTCAAAGGGAGGTGGGTTAGCTTTGTACAACAGTATTGAATCACCAAATCTCCACAGTGGTGGAGTGGCGTTCTTATTTTCGGTACCATCAGGTATTCTCAGCCTGACTCAAGCATGCTAGTATCTCTCATCTGTGACATGTGACGCTTGACCTATTCATTCAAGTCCTCAACTCCCTACCCCACCCCAATATTGTAATATTCGTGCTTGTTATACATACGTTCACTCCATGTGTCATCTGAGTCATTGTCCATATGTATCATCATTTCTGATTGCACCTGTTTCCCTGTTGGTACCGCACACCAACCTCCTAAGCTCGCTTATGGTCCACCTGCCCCACATCGCCTCTTGATAGCCCCCGCACCTTCATCCTTCCTGCCCAAGAGCACTAGACAGCTGGCGCGGACTTACTTGAATGAGAAAACTTGGGATAACAACTTCCTTTGACAACGCATCCCGTAGATATCAAGCTGTCTCCCGAAGAAGTGGAGTCCCGGATGAGGAATTTCTACAACTAGTTCTCCATTCACGTTATAAGCAGACTTCGTTCTACCTGTGACGTACCACTATGTTGGGGCTGAAGCGATCCATGTTGCTCTTGGAATCACTGGCAATGAGATTGACACTGCCGAGCTCGAGGTTCATCTTGTGCGATCGAAGACTTAGCATCTCGAAGTGCACTGTCAATCATTTGCAGTGCTGTCAACAGTAGTACAGGTAAATGTTGACGTGAAATCAAGCGGAAGGTTTGGGTCTAGGGATGAGGCCCTTGTCGACTCCGCAACCCAGTGTCTGATGCTCGTTTCCCAGTTGTCCGCCTTCTGTCGCTTTTCGAGATGTGAGACTGCATGCTCAGTGAGACTAATCCCACTTGAATTGGGTGACCGTTTACGTTTGCGATCACCTGGTAGGTCTTGATTGATATATTTCTGGGTAGATTAGACTAGTGTGTACCACCATGTCCAGAGCGCGTTTTTGACCATGTGCTACGTCCGTCTGTCTGACCAGCGTCACTCTGTTCTCTCTTCCTCTTACCGCCCGTTTCTGACTTCTCCCAAGCCTTCGCAGCTGCTCTCACATCCGGGTCCATGAAAAGATCCCAAGTGTCACACAGGAGTGTAAGTCGTTGTTTTAGTTCCTTGGTGTCTGATTCCATAGTAGATCCTTCTGTCTGTTGCGGATAACGACGAAGAACGATCTGATCTATCTGATCTCTCTCGCACTTGGGCCCTGCATTTATCATGGCAAACGGAGGCGCGACATGACATTCAAGCAGTGGGAGGTCGCAGTAAGGGTATCGGTGAGCAGTCTCCTGTCCATCGGTTTCGTGGAAGAAGGATGTTAAGCGGGATATGGATATGAGGGTGTATCACATTTTCATTTTGAGGTTCCACTGCAGGAAAGTGAATAGACGGTTGGTTGGTGACAGACACCATGAGTGACATGATCATAAGTACCTTTGACCGGAAAGATGTGACAACCTTAGATGTGGGGATGTGATCACCGCTGTGACATGGCAATTGATGTTTTTCAGTGTGCCCACATCTGGCAGTAGAAACCAACGATTCCTATCAAACAAATTATGCCAGGTACCGTTTACTGCAGATTAACATCAGTGTTAGAGTTCATGGAAGATGAACTGAGTCGTATAATACAAAAGGTTTAACCTGCTGTCAACATGTAATGTTTTAAAATTCAAACCCAGGCAATATTTGTAGAGCGTTAACTGAAAAAAACTTAGTGTTGCACCTTTTTCATAGGTTATAGAACTACGCACAGTATTAAATTTGCTTGCGCGTGGAATTACATGCGCTATCTCAAGATCATCGGCCTCATTTGTCTCCGTGACAAGGCAGAGGTGATCGCCATAGATCTTGTTATATAATTTCACGAGTTCGCTACGTGCCATTGCAGAGAGTGATGAAGGGTGTTCCGAGCAACTTGTAGGGGTTGTATAGATAGTGGAGGATGTTTTCTTGCCAGGCGGGGTATACTCATCTTGGCTACTTTCTTGGAGGACTGGACTTGGAGTTGCAATGCGGTTCCAGTCACCATCGTCGGAACCAGAATAAGATGATTCTGGATCCCGACCACTGGCTAGATCTTCTCAAATGAGGGACATCTAACAGGGATTCTTAGCCTATCAATCAGTGCACACATCTGAACGTGTGTCACAGTGGTTGTTGACGCCTGTTGGGATTGGAAGTTGTTAGACAACCAAACCAAACAGATCTCTTCACATTCTCTTCAGCTAGAGTTAAGTTTTCTCAATCGATCAATTGCAATGTGTACATGCGTACCTCTTCAAATATTCAATTTCGTCGATGTCCTGAACTGCACGCTGGGATCCTGACACCAAGCGATGGACGTCACTTTCATTGGTCACAGCAAGCTCCTGGACACAGGATTCAGTCGTTAGACTTCGACGCGCTCGCATGTCTATAAGACATGCATAAAACAACTAACCCTGCACCCGTGCCTACAACTGCATTGATGTCTGAACCAGCGTCCACGCCTAGCGGCAAGAAGAAACGGCCAAAGACGAGTACATTTAGTCGTCGTGTATAATGAGCACTCTGACTTCCTCCCTTCACTCGCTTTTGTTCTTGTTGTAGATATCGTGTATTCACAGCCGGCGGATACGGGTACGGGGACGAATGTGAATACGCAACTCGTGTATGCTATTGATCATCTCAAGGTGCGTATCTTTTCCTTTCTTACCATGCATGTGCTGATTGGGTTTGGGTCGTAGTCGACACATAACCTTATGCGTCTGCAGCACATTGCAATTGTCATGAACACACCGTTAGAGAGTGATGTAGTCCTCCTTGAGAAATTCAAGTTGCATGATAGGATTCTTTGGGATCCGAAGACTGATCTGTATTGGTATCGGGTATGTCTCCCTCAACTTCTCTTCTCCCGTAGTACCTATTGACGTGACATAGCATGAATTTGGCTTTCGGAATAAAGCAGCACTGCTGACAGAGATCCAGTGGCAGACGAGGAAAGGTGGTGGGATACCTGTGCGTGCGCTTAAGGAGTCTCCTTTCAATCACAGGCGGCATCTCGTGCTCATCATCAGCTGGCGTCCAGCATGCTCTCAGATGATGGCACTGATTCCCAAACATATGATGGTGATGTAGAGAGCAGTGTCACTGCAGCAGCCAGCTCACATCCCTTCAGCAAGACACTACATCCTACCCTTCACCATTTTTCATCCATATTGACATTGACCTCTCAAATCGACGATGTGCCACCGTCTTCGAAACCTGCTGTGCTTGCACCCAATGAACCACTGCCAACGGCTGAAGCAACGTCTACATTTAACCCTGCTGCCCTCACTCCCGACCATATTCAGGCCTTCATACACGAGGCGATTGAGGGTCAATCCTCTAGATCCTACAAGATTAACAAACCGCCACTAAATTGGCCTGTTAGAGTTTTTGCAGATGGTAAGCGTCACTTCAATTTTGACAAGCTTTGGGCTAATTCGTATTAGGAGTGTATGATCTATTTCACTTTGGGTACATCCGTCCCTCCTTTTCTGTGTAATGATACTGACCTTTGAGCCAGTCATGCTCTGCAATTATGGCAAGCCAAGCTATCTTTTCCATCTGTGCATTTACTCGTTGGTGTTAATTCTGATGAGGACGTCGTCGCCCATAAAGCACACTGTGTGATGACACGTGCTGAGCAGTATGATGCTCCAATTCTCTGCAACTAAAAACACAATCACCACTGATATAGATGTGAGACTGTGCAACATTGTCACTGGGTCCCTGAACGTTCTTGTCCTGTAGAGCTGAACTTTGTCTAGGCTCATACTCTCGAATACGCTTGTTGAATGCTTTCGTTCCAATTTTCGCAATAGTGATCTTCGCTGTCTTAGCATTCCTCCCAGACTTGGCTTGGCTCATAGCAGATTTCCCTTCTCCATACCCATCATCCTTCCCCTTCCCCTTACCTGAAATACTCATCTCAAGCGCATTCTTCAGTCTCGCCCATCTTCTCCTCTTCTCACTCGCTTCCCTCCTACTTCCTCCAGAATCTGCCTGTCTCGCAAGCACTTGTAATCCTCAATGTTAGGCACACAATAGATTATCCCATCCCTACTTGCCAGGACCCCACTTTTCGTACTGTGTGGTGGCTTTCCCTCAACTTTGCAGAGGTCCTTGCTGCTATTGTACAGGGGTACGAGCAACTTGCTCTTTACCACGATGTCATGGTCCCAGAAGGAAGAGAAACCAAGTTCCTCAAATGTCTAAAATCAGGCTCCCTCATCGAACCCGATCCAGCACTTGAAAACTCATATTCCCCAAGGCCAGAACACGAGACATTGCAAGGTGAACCAGAAGACAAAGAAGCTCAAAGCGTAGAATCACACATCAATCGTGGGTTGGATGAGTTGCTTGTCATAAAGAGGAGAGACGAGCTAGAGGAGGTTTATGGGGTTCCCGTCATCATGCGTACCCTCCACATCTCCAATTAACACCCTATTCATCCCACACAGAAAATCCCAGTCTTCATCTCCTGTCTCCAACACTTCAACTCCATCGTCCTCTCCATAGGCCTCACCATCCTCCTCAGCACAGCATACCTCCGCTCCCCCCTCTCAGACCAAGGTCAACTCTTCATTCGGAACTACGATAGGTCATATATCCCTTTCGTCGTAACCACCCCCCTCGTCCCCCTCCACGCAACCTTCGCAGCGCTCCACACACCAGCACTTCTTCTCAGCGTAGTCGTGCATACCGCTGTGTATGTGGGCGTGTTGCTGGGCATCATGACCTTTTTCGTGGGGTTGGCTGTTTGGGGGCGCTGTCCTAGGTTTAGGCGCGGTGTCACTTGAGGCCAAGCCCTCGTGCGGATGTGCGGTTTGAGAGTATGGGATCTTTGTCTTTGTTTAGTTGTTGTGTTGCATGTTATCTGTCTTCTGGAACGTACTATGCATATGGTATTTATTACCAATCTCGAAAAGTCTTGCTTTTGTCGCCATGTTCATGTGCTGTCTTACTGCCTTTCATTCGTGTTCGAAGCTTCAACGTTGAACCTGTTACTGATAAGCTGAGGGCACAGGTAAGATATCCCTCCCGTGATCCATAAATCATCATAAACCTCTTTGACTTCAGGCTCGCGGCGACTTGGAATTTGGTCTATCATCTGGCTTGTAATGGGTACTATGAAGACTGTCACGCCTTAGCATATGTTTTGACGTGCAAGCTGACCAGGAGAGCGAGTGGGAGTTGGGGTCCTTGGTATGTACACTCATTGAGTCCTGTGTACTAAATGCATGCCCTCACTCACTCCCAGATAGTACAAAGGACTTCCAACTCCGACACCTCATTCCCCCCGCAACTTCGACTTTCCGCTGAGAAACCTGATCAGACCGCGACACTCACAGAGAATATCAACATAAAGACACTGTATGTGACACTGCCATGTATGTTCCGGGGATCAACTCTTGATTCTTGACTCTTGAACTTGACCTATGTTCGAGGCATGACGTTCGTGTTGATTTGGCTAGTCGACTCTGGGGCGTGTCCCGGTGTCGATGTCGATCATTTTCGACACTCTTCATCAATCAACTGGATCCGAATCCTCATCGATTTCATACAGACTGTACAACACGCAGTGGGGTTTATACATCACGCATCCGGCTTCTTGGGACGAAATGCGATATCGATATCTGAATCCTCGATATGGTCCTCGTGAGACAGAGAGGGGGGAGTCTTTGGTTGTATGCTCTTGTTGAGTTTGGTACGTAGCGCCCTCACCATTCCCCACCACACAGATATATACCCAAACACCACCTCTTCCCCCCTAATCCTAAGCAGTCTCCTTGCATGGCTTTGGCAAGAATAGAGTCTGGCCCGGACAACGCGGGCCCTTGAGGAGGCGCTGAGGCTTAGCGAAGCGAATGGACAGATCAACCCACGGCTGCTCAATAATATGAGCACCCTACAACATATGGAAGGCAACCTAGCAGAGGCACAGGCCTTGTACGACTCACTCACCAAAGCAGCTAGCCTGGGCTCGGATGCTGGAGAGGGGATGTCAACATCAATGTTATACAATCGCGCAGGTGTGAAAAGACAGTGGTGACGTTTCGATGGCAAAGGAAGCATATGAATACATTGAGGAAATTGAGCTCACGCCGGAGGAGATAAAGTACCTAGAGGAGCCGTGCGTATTCTGTTTGCTTGGTTATTTGACATGAGACTGACGACCCCTTTATAGGTATGAGCCCAAGGCCATCTGTATGCGCTTCCCTCGCAAGTCCGAGTCCTGCTTGAAGACACCTGCCTGCCGGATCTGCTCCGAAACAGAGTACATGGTGTTGGTCTTATCGTCTGTCCAGGCCCCAGAGTGTGCGAGCAGTAGCATGATGTGTCCTGAAATAGTGTGGGCTTGCGACCTCTGTGAGGAGTAGGCAGACGTCAACCCTATCTACCAGACGTTCGCGCGGAAGTCACATCCGCGCACCTAGCCTGGTTATAGGGCTGAATCTGCCCCTTTGCGCTGTTGCACTTTAGAAAAGGTTCCATCGCCTGCTTCATTGATTATCTCCTTCATGGCGAGGCTCTCGGCTAATTGCATAATGTGTGCAACACATTCAGAATTGGGACAAGACATTATGTCCGTGCTTTAGAATACTTATAACAACAACCTGTGAATATGACTATAGCACAATATCAGCTTGACTACTTATGCTAGATTGTACGGAAATGAGCACTAAGAGACAACAACAACAGTGAACTGAGTATATCTAGACCGGCAATGGAAGTATTTTCCGGCTGACTTTGAAAGGTCACGTGATTTTTGAACAAGAGGGGTGCAAAAGGCAAATGCCGGATATACGCCTGTAATTTACATAAGCATTTAAACCTTAATACATAGCCACCGAAGTTTCAAAACATGTGTTCTGAGTTTTCAACTAGCGGTCTTGCAAGTGACTGAATTTTATTGTTAGCTACTGGGAGGGTGGGGTTTTTACTACCATAGAACACAGCTAGGTAGTTAGCTCAATAAGAATCTCGCACGCAAGTGTGCTACTCGCCAAAAAGCAAATATTCAAAGTAATTTTGTGAACATGTGATCAAAGCATGTGATATCAATATATGCGCGTCATACGCATCGTCCGTCTTGACACATCTCGTCAACGTCTCGTACTCTCACTCTTAGGCATATATTCTTATGGATTCTCTACAATGGCACATGCATACATTCGAGTCATCAAGTTATGACATTGCTGACGACAATAGCGACTGGGACTCAGATACGAGTTCTAGTTCCAAGATCTCATATCAGACGGACTTAGACCTACAATCACAATATGATGATTCTGCTTCTATCGACTCGATCGATCCATCTGGGCCTGTGTACCCCTTGGACGCCTTCCTAGAATCAGTAGTGGCACCGGAAGATCTACCAGATGCTTATGAATTAGCCAGAACCCCTGACGACTCAGCCTCCATTTGGTCGGACGACCTGAAATCACCACGTTCAGACCCAGAATCAGAATATGATGATGAAGAACTGTTCATCTTAAATACCCCCGAGGTGCTCCATCGGCTATTTCCCAAGGAGAAGCTGCAAGTTCGGATCAATTCCTCAAAGCAGTGGGAACTTTTGTGTCCTGACTGCGCAGAGTGGTGTCAGACTGGCATACACTCTGGTATTGACTTATGGATATCCGGACAATTTGCATCCCTCAGCAATCATCGGGGGAGTAGGAAATGCCAGCAGACGGTGAACAAAAAGAAGCTGAGTGCACCTGAGAAGGACAACGTGTTTGATATACCATCAACACGTTCCCCGGTTACATCAAATCACACAAGGTATGTTTAATTTTGGCTCCATTTTATCACACATACTCATCATTTGATCAATCAATCAAAATTTTAGCACATTGCTTTCTCCTCCTCCTGGTCGTGATTGCACTGGTCTCACTGTTGTTTGGCCTGACGACCTTCATCCATTCGCGATGCTTTGCCCTTGGGAACGATACCACGAAGGTCCGGACTCATTACCTTTCCTCGTCGACCTCACAACCCCCAGCAAACCTCGAGTTCGGTCAAAGCGCTGCAGGCTATCAACTCTACTGGAGGGTGTGCCATGCGATGAGTGCACTGACATGTCTCAGCACGTTGCTCACCTTGTGGATGCTGCACGTAACCCTAAATCACACACGAATTACCGCTTTCTCGGCCTAGCACATATGCAGGACCTCGCCAAAGGGTATGCCGATCAAATGAGGCAGTTGAAGCTGCAGGTGAGTTTTTTTTTATGTACTTACACGTGTACTAACTAGCTATATCTAGGGACTCAATGAGTCGCGTCAGCACATGAGCATGCTGACCCAGCTTGATGACTACCATCGTCTGCTCATGGCCATCTCCGAGCAAGACATCCCTCAGCTCCGGCAAATCATCAATCTTGCAATGCACAATGGTGCAAGTGTCCGGGAGATAGTCAATAAGCTCCAAGATGCCCTTGAAGGTGCATACCGTCCATGAGGATATGGAGCCAGTGACTTGGACATAGCAACACTCATTTTTCATCTCGGTGGTCGCCAACTTCTCTTTGCACTCAATCAAAGTCTCGGTCTCCCCTCCATCCGCACTCTTCGTACCAGGTCCACCTTTACAACACTCACTCCCACAATCGGCCCCATTCAAAATGAACAGCTCGATGAAAACATTCGCTCGGTAGTTCTCAGTTCTTGCACTAACATCACAATCCTACGTGGTGTTAGTCTCATGGTTGATGAAATTGCTCTGGAGGAGATGGTAGTTCACCTTGGCAAATACAACAAAATCGCCGGCCTTTGCTGGAAACATTTGCACGTTGTTGACCCCGTCCTCCGCACTTACGACTCTGCCGTCACCATTGCGCAGAAAATCCAAGACGGTGATGTTCATCTCGGCAAGGAACTTACTGTTATAGGCGTCGCATGCTTCGGAGAGGATGAACTATATCCCATTTTAGCAGTGCCTACCTGCAAGACTGAAGACGCTAGAGATATGGAGGGTTTGCTCGCTCGTGCAATTGAGTGGTGGAATGCCACTGGAGCGGCTTCAGTCATCGGACCCGTGTGGTCCTTTGCGACTGACGGGGATGCTACCCGGCGTGCAGTGGGGCACCGACTTTTCCTGAGGAATGCTCTGTCCCCAGACTCAGAGTTATATGGTATCCTTGGGAACATGCCTGGCTTGAACACCATGACAGGCGATGCCGAGGTAACACTTGATTTTGACTTCAAGCATATATTCAAACGTGAGTTTTTTTATTCATCTATTGATCTGTTCTAATCCCACCCATAGGTTTCTGTACTCTGATTCGCTCCCCTGCAGGAATCATACTCAATAATGGGCGCATGATTAATTCAATGATGCTGGCACGATACCTCGTTTGGTTGCCTGCATACGACGAAACAAGTGTCATCAAACTCCTCCACCCTGACGACCCACAAGATGTAGCCGGGCGATTGAGCTCATGCAGGCCATAGTCGACTTCTCAAAATCGCAACATACACTGCTTAACGATTCATTCTCATCCAATGTTGAGACACGTGCGGACCTGATGTCGATCACACTTCTCAGTCATGTAATCGAATCCATCCTCACACCATTTATCAACACCAAACTCTCCCTATCCGAACAAGTTCATCATCTCAGTTGTTATTCTCACCTCACATTCACTATCTTCCATGTTCATCGATGGTCATTCATGCCATTCCAACTTTACTATGACACTCAGACCGCTGTCAAGAACATCATTTTCAATATCGCGAAGCAGCAACTTCTTGATCCAAACAGATCATTCTTCCTCGGGGATTGTGGAGACGATTGACTGGAACTGATGTTCGGTCGGTCGCGCATGATCGGTGGACACAATTCTGGGTGTACATATTCCCAGGCCCTTGATCGTCTTAGTGCAGCGAAGGACATTGACGGTGTGTTCAAACGACATCCTGAACTCGATCCTGGCCATCAGCATCTCAGTCTAGGCAAACATATTAAAGACGTTGACCACATCAATCGGCAAATGTGGAGGGGTGACATCATTAGCGGTCATTGTGACCTTCCATCAGCATGGCGACGAGGGCGTGAGATCGCACTTTTGATTCTTACTTCTTTGCAGATCGATCCCATCAATTATTCATTTGCAGAACTGTTCTGCGATTGAGGAATGGACATGCTATGTCTGCTAGGTATGAATAAGTACTTCGGCATTGCAGAAGAAGATCCCGAGGACTCTAGCCGTGTGCTTAATCCTCTGCCCGATGTGCCTGTGTCTATCCCCTCGCAGGTCTTGGAGACCACAATACCCGATTCTGAGGCTGGTGAGATCCAGGGTGTGTATATGGGCACTGAAGAGGATGATGAAGAACCTATGTTGACTTTTGAAGAAACCCTTGCCGCGGAATGTCTCTCAGACGAGCCTTGCACTTCATCCCACCCCTTTCTAGCAGATCCTTCGATCCCTGCTCTCATTCAAGGTCCTGGTATTTGCACCGACGACTACCTACTCTACAAAGATTGTTGGATACACAAACAGACAATTTGCCGGCTCATGATCAACAAAGATTTCATATCCAAATCCTTCAACCGACTCGAGCGTGTACGCAGTTATACCAAGGTCAATAAGAGGATTGATATGCGTGCAGGGCGCATCACGGATCACAATTCGTTCCTCGTCGGCGATCTTTTTGCCACTATCCTTCATACAGCTTGAACTCTTTCTATCGGAATACTTTGTTAGACAGGGCTGTTCCTCAATGATGTTTCTCATGCTTCGATCAACTGTACCATCATGAAAGCATCACGGACTACTGCCAAAATTTCCGGGCAGCTCCTTACGGTCGTTCCCACTCGTCCTTCAACTAACCCAGAAGTTCCTATATCATTCCTCTGGGATGGCAGATACGTTCCCATTCCAGGAACGTCAGAGTCTACGGAGCGCGTTGTCATTATTAGTGTCCCGGGATTCCTTGTTGAACCGATCAATCCGAGCCAACATTGATCAGGCTCAGCCACGAGGTCAATACTGATGATTTTTCTGGGATTAACGGAGGTCAGACTACCTGGCAAGTACCACATGAAGCCCTTGCAGCTGCGTGCGAGCTCTTATGGGCGAAGGCACTCAAAGCGAAACTCCCTCTCAAGCCTATTGCCTGTGTCAACCCTTCAGACGCTAAATTGTTTCCATACCAGCTTTCTGATGGTACATCTTTTTTTATATTAATCTGTCTTTCATTGAGAAGACTTCTCAGGAACACCCGCTGTAATCTCCGTCGAAGCATGCAATCTGCTTACAGCTTCTGAAGGCGAGTGGATCACCACTTGCTCTCTCTGCGAGGCCAAGGTAACCGACATGCGCTCTCACATCGGTCAGCACATTCTGCGTGCATTAAGCAACACGCCTGAGAGCTTGAAGAAGCAGGTATGTTTTTGTTTCAATTAATGTCTGTTTAGATTAATTTATTCTACATCTATGTAAGGTTGGGAAGGTGCTTCCTTGTGGATTTTGCGGCCAATCTGGCCTTCCAGAGTGCGCAATCAGGATCAAAGTTGTCGCAAATAGTCTGCCGTCACTGGAGACGAAGTGTATCTGTCACTTCGTCTTCAAGTACAAATTCGCCGATAAAGGATTGAAGAACACACCCTGCAGGAATGTACCTGTCAGATGCACACTGTGCCACCCAGTACTCCCTCCTGAACCCGGAAAGTCGACTCGTAAGGTCATTCCGGCCTTCGTTGATGCGGTCTGGAGATACAATATGGTAGAGCATGTTCTTGATCAGCACGAGGAGTACTCTGTGCCTGGTCATAGGGAGGCTGGCACCCCTTTACCAGCAGAGGTCTGGGAGAGTATGAGGCTGACTGACCTTGAACAGATTGCCGCTCGAATTCCAAAAGAGTGTTGGCAGGTTGGACGGGAGGCTGACAAGGAGAATGTAGCATCTGGTTCCTGCACCAGAAAATGTCCTGCTCTCGAACCACCACATCCCTACCTATGAAACGACCTCGCACCGCCGTCCAACCACTTCAGATTTCAAGCACTTCAATCACATAATCACATCCAATGCCATCCATCGTTTCATTAGTGGGATTCACAGTAAGATTTTGAATGTTCATGAAACGCACTGAAAGTGCGTTGAAACATATTTTGAAAGAGCCATGAAACTTTTTCAGTGTGATTTTAAGCTCTGCTCGATTACCTTCAAGGGCTCAGTACGAAGTCCAAATCTAAGGTTAGGGTTAGACACAATGCCTCGACAATCTGCGTGTCAAGACCTCTTACACAAGCTAGATGCTGCTTCACTGAAGGTCGCAATAGCTCGGTTAGAGCATGCTAGACATGAGTTAGATCTTGACAATTCAAGTTCGGGCTCCGATAATACGATACCGAGTCCTATGATTATATCCCCACTCTCCCCTATCTCACCAGATATATCAGACACTAGTAGTACATCAGACGATTCAACTGACAGTTCAGGTACCGACTTCTACAACATTGATCTACAGTATCTGCGCCTTTTGGGGGATATCGCGGCACTCCGTGATGAAGTAGAAAGAGCACGAGTCCTCCATCGCCCTGACGAGCCCCCCATGCGTGCACCGCAGATTCAGCTCTTACCGCACTTTGCTGCCCATCGCCCAGATCTTTTTCGCCAGAAACTGCGCGTCTACCCTGACATTTTCGACGACATCCTCGACTGTATCAGTGACAATCCCATTTTCCAGAACAATTCCAATAACTGCCAGCTCCCCATTGCCCTGCAACTCGCTATCTTTCTCAATCGCGCAGGTCACTACGGCAATGCGATATCTAACGAGGATGTCTGCCAGTGGGCAGGTGTTAGCGTTGGATCAGTCACTAACTGTACCAATCGTGTCATGATCGCTCTACTCGAGCATCATGACCAGTTCATATTCTTCCCAAGTCTCAATTCTAATGATGCTGCCCGTGCCCGAGAGTACGTCTCAAAGATCTGCCCACAATGGCGCAACGGCATCTTCGCTACTGACGGCTCGATGATCAATCTTTGTAACAAGCCGGGGCTCTACGGAGAGACGTTTTTCAACAGAAAATCTGACTACTCCCTCAATTGTCAGGTAAGTATTTCTCATTTTTTTCTTGCACATTCAACTAATATATGTCTAGGTAGTGGCAATGCCTCACAATCTTCTGATCGTGGATTACTCAATTGGCCACGTCGGTAGTGCCCACGATGCATACGCTTTTCACTCCACACGCGTTTATCAAGACCACGAGGCGCTCCTTGGAGACGACCACTGGATCTGGGCCGACAGCGCGTACCCTTTGGAACCGTGGTGCATCATGCCGTTCAAGAAGCCGTGCAATGGCGCACTCAGCAGGGTGCAGAAAAAATTCAACTATAATCTCTCTACGGTATGTATACTATTTTTTTGTTGTATCTATTTGCCGATTTTTGGGGTTAGGTCCGCGTTCGCATCGAGCATGTCTTTGCAGCTCTCAAAGGCTGTTTCCAATCTCTCCGCGAGCTTCAGCATCTCATACAAACCGAGAAACACCTCGAGTATACGTCTTACTGGATCATGTGCTGTTTGATCCTACACAACATGGTCATCCGCTTCGAGGAAGAGCACCACATATCTACTACTCAATGGGCCACAGGGCAGGATGGGTTTGAAGAGGAACGAGAGGAGGATGCTGGTGAGGACGGAGTCGGTGATATGTCGTATGATGGAACACCTGGACAGGCATCTCGCAGTCGGTTGATGGAGTACTTGCTCGAAACCCTCGAGAGGAGGCAGGGGTAGGCAATCACCAGGTACATAGTATTAGGAACATAGAACATGTAAGGCATACTGGGCATACAAGAATAAGACTAGGGAATGCGCATGACTTTGAAGATGAATACAACACAAATGAACAAACACAACAGCTTCAACACAAACAAGTACAACAACAGCTGCGAGCGAGCAAACAGCAAATCAAGCCTCTTTCGACGTCAACCCTTCTTTGAGAGTAATCAACTCAATTTCGAGGCGAAGGGCCGCCGCCTTCTCTGACTGAACTTTGGCTTGGGCTTCGAGAAGACGAAGCTCGAGTGTCTTCGCCTCCTGTGACCGCTTGTGCACTGAAACAGCTTCACCACGCTCAATTGCACCCTGCTCTCGTTGGAATTGTATATCGCGCTCATGGCGGAGCGCATTGACCTTGGCAATTTTGTACTCGGAGGCAGATTCCTTCGCAGAGTAAATATAACTCATATCGTCGGTGAGAGACCCCACTTGGTCAAGCACATCTGACGTTCCCGATTGAACACGCCCTGAAAGGCTGCGCTTGTGCGCAGTCTTTTTCGGTCCGGGTCTGTGCAAGGTCTGCAGGTCTTGTGATATGCGGGTTGATGAAGCATATGTCCGCACGGACGAGCTGGGGGTATTCGCCGACGAGGACGCCATAGATGCTGGCTTTTTTGCACGAGGGGAGCCATGATCCATGGTACGAGCGACATGAGACTTGCCAGTGAAGGCTGCCTCACGACAATCATACTGCAAGGTGCGATTTGTTGGCTTGAAGGCATGGGGTGGTGAGGGGGTTGTTTGATAAGGGTGTTTATTGGTTGGACGCTGAGTGTTATCCTGTTCCTCGTTATCCACCTCCATATCCAACTCCTCACCGCCATCATCCCAATTTCCGGGGTCGTGCTCCTCGAGTGCAGGGTCAAAGTCGTCGTATGTATGGTCATATGGAGGGTTGTGGCCCCCAATCAAGGTAGCAGGGGGCACGCCTTTGTCAAGTAAATTGTCAGCATTGATATTGTTGAGGTCGGCGTCCATATCGTCGAGGTTAGGGTTGGTGTTGGAAAAAAATTGGGAGGCGGTAGGATGAGAGGCGTCATTGGGTTCAAAATTTGGAGCCCTCTCTTTCCCCTTTGCTTGTGAGCGCACCATGGAATCATCTGTGGTGGCGCTGGAATTTGTGGGATGAGAGGTGACCTGCTTGCCAGTAGTGCGAGAGGTCTGTTTACGTTTAGGCTGTGTCAGTGCATGGAGGCCACCAGCGCGATCTTTTCCAGGAACGGAGGAGAAGGTCTTTGGGGCAAAGGCAGGGTTGTCCTTCCACAGCGCGTCAAGGTCTTCGAACCATGGGAATTCAGATGATACTTGCGCTGTAATTTTTCTAGCTTGGTAAGATAATTTAAATGATTTAAAATAAAACTTACCTCGAAGATTTACTTTAGATAGAGGGTCAAGAGGGTTGACGCCAGCGCCAGTCATCCCGAAACGATCGGTTGCAGCCTTATACTTCCCCCTAAGACTAATATTTCGTTAGCGAATACACATGTAAGGAGAAAGATGGACGTACTATGCGAGACGATTGGCAACAGCTTGTCCGAACTTCGGCTGGTTCACTTCTACAGCGTACCAGGTCCCATATGTAGGGTCGTTTTCAAATACATGTCTGGTGATTACAAGGTAGATATCGGCTTTACTCTTGCCCGAAGGACAATCAGTGCTGATCATCGCGCTGCGATTCTTCTTGTTATCGGAGAAGAGTATCCGACAATCGGCTGGATGTGCAGCAAGCCAGGATACGAGGGCTGTAGTGCCATCAAAATTGGCGGTCTCCCACCTGATCTTGGCGGGGGCAAAGCTGGTGTCATCCCCAGGAGTTGTAGGCCAATCTTCAGGGCCTGTAGTATGTTCGTTGTCTGGATCGGTTGCAGATTGATGTTGGGGGGGATCTGGATGGTCGGTTCCTCCTCGTCCTCGTCCCCTCCCACGAGTCACAGTAGTACCCCTCACTCTCCCCCTAGCCCTAGCCCTCCCCCTGCCACGTGAGGATTCCAAAGGTTGTGGTGGTTGTGGCTGCTGTGGCTGCTGTGGCTGTTGTGGCTGTTGTGGAGGTTGTGGTGGTTGTGGTGGCGGTAGTTCACTCATATTGAGACCAGCTGATTTTTTAGAGAGTTGCTTGAGGCGTGCTGAACGCCTTACAGTGGGTGAACATATTGGTGGCATCGTGCCCGTGTAGCATAAAGTTTTGATTTCAGACTCCGATACCTACTGCCGGGGTTCCGAAAAGTTTGCATGTTTGTTTATGTTTCAGGGAAGTTCCAAACAAGTTTCAAGGCCAGCTTTGAATCCCACTATTGTCTTCTTTTGATACGTTGATCGATCACGTTAGAACTTTGCTTTCTTAGTCGTTTACTATGCTCTTTTGTTGCTGTTTAGACTCTTTCCAATGCTCTCTGTATTCACGCTATCATTGTTACAATTCACGCACAAAGTCTACGATTGTACTAGAGTATATGTTACAGTTTTGTTGCGCCTTTACCTCGCCTTGTTATTGCATATGTTGGTTCTTTGTCTCGGTAAATGAACTGACTAAGCTACCTTATATGGTAATATTACGGTGACAATCACGCTGTGACAGGGGGTGGGGGGGGGGGCTGAAGTTTTCCCAGGATGATATCGCAAATTTTAAATTCGCACCCCTCTTGTTTTCGAAACTAAGATTTCGAACTTATTTTTTCTGTCTCTTCAGTCAGTACCACTGGGTGCTCTGCTTACACCAATCACCGAAACGAGCACAATGCGTGGCTCCCCTCAGTGGGACAATGTCGGGTGCTTAGGCCCTGACCCACGACCATCCGCCGTTAACTTGCGCGTGTCGGGCAATGAGCATCAGGGCACCCTGGGAACCCTCAAAATACATTTTATACTAATTTCTATCATTTATTCTAGGGCTTCACTTGGGGGTCAACGGGAGCTTGGTGCGTCGGGATGCTTTTATAAGCATCCTGCAAATGCCGATGCCTTCGCACTCGCCCTAAGTGAAGCTTCGGTTTAATCACCAGTGGCACTACATTTTCCGATGGCATTCATGCTCGAGCGTGAACGACCTGCATTTACAATGCACGGGGATTCACATGATCTTACAACGCCGAAATACTGGTTGCAGGACCACAGTTTTTTGATCACAACACTGAGGTCCCAGTACCTTGAAGGTCTGTATTTCTAACCCTAACCCTAGCTACGTTAATTTGACCGCATATGCTAGAGATAACAGTCCACAATCTCAAATTCGTGGTGGCTTCCTCCTAGGCGCCAGTCATCTCCGATAACAACACTCAAGCCAGTCCCTAGAGCCTCTAGCAACTCAGCGCGCCAAGTCCAGAGTCCTACCCTTCGAATGCCGATACCGCTCACCCTGCAAATGGATCAACGGAACACCCCAATTCTCACTCACGAAAGGCTTCACCGTCACCCAATCTCTCATTAATGTCGGACGAGGTCATAGCTCATAGCGCTGGGTGGGAGCGGGATGCAAGAGACAGTCCGGGCAATGGGATTCTCGGTGCTGGTTGAACGAGCCATATCCCCCGTCATCAGGCCCGCGTTGTTAATTGACGGGGAGTGTCGCGTTCAGGTACAAGGTAAAGGAAGCGAGGCGTATAGAGTGAAAGAAGGGGATCTAAGAGCTCATCTTGAGGGATGCCAAACAGAAGGCCGAAAGCTACGGCGAAGTTGGAATTAGGGCATATCTTCCAACTGCGTGAGTCTACCAAAAAAAATCAAATCATCAACTTACCAAAGATTTGCTTAGGCCTGACCCAAATGCGCCTCGTCCGAACAAGCGTTTCCTCAGTTCGATCATCAAGAGCACAGATGATCACAACAAGACAAGATGAGCGACAGCGCAGAGATAGGAAGAGGCCAGAAACCATCGATCTCGACTGTAGGTCTCTCCCACTGTACACCTATGACATACTCATTTCGGTCAGCTCTCGAGAGTGAACTCGCCACCAATTACACCTCAATTGTCAGGATGATCACCTTCTTCCTCCCTCATCTTATCAAGCTTGGGTTGAAAAATACCATAACATTAGAGGTAATGCGCATCGTCCTCACCACTGGCTTCTTCGCGGTCGGAGTCGAATTACCATGTGCATATATGAAAGAGCATGCCAAAAGCTTGCTCATAATAGTCGTGCCCACCATGGCCTTTGGCTGGTTCGTTGTCGCAGGCATGTATATCTTCTCACAGTTAATTTTCACTCGCTGATAATCATGACAGGTGTCATACAGGCACTGTTTGCGGGGCTCAATCACATCTCGTCTCTTTGCATTGCTGCCTGTTTGACCCCTACGGACCCAGTCACGTATGCTGCCATCACCCGTTAGTCTTATCAGCCATGACCTCAATAATTGATGTCTAAATTTGTTCTACAGGCGGGCTGGTACGTCACATCATGTTGTTGTTCGCTCTGGCTGGCGTTGTCTCAACGGTTCCTGTAAGGTCAGGCATACGAGAAGAAAGCTAAGAAGAGCGCACGCGATGTTGGAGAAGAACACGCTCGTTATGTTAATCTGCTCAGTATACTTGGTCCTGAGATGTCTCAGGAGAAATAGTACGTTGCCCGTATGACTATTGGAGTGTCCTTAGTTTTGACTGCATTCGATAGCAATCATGCCTTGGTCGTAACGCAACAGCATACATCGACTACGTACAGCGTAGCAGCCTGCCTCTCGAGGGTTGTGGACGCAGAATGGGTGTGGACATGTGAAAGCATCCGTCGATTCTCCCCGTCTATCGGGCCGCTAGGCGAATGGCGAGCTCTCTGTGAAGGCCCATGGACGGGTCCCTTACCCAATGACCTACCGGACATATCACCCGCACCTGCTCAAGCTCCACTTACAATCCGGGGCGTAACAGAATGGGGTCAAAATATCCCAGCTGGCAAACGCGAATACCAAACTTCGCGTCCCTTTCCCTCATAAACCAATCCCGCAGACCTCGAACGCCCCCACCCGCCATTCAGCTTCAATGATCAGAACCAGAACCAGGGCTCTATCAACTCAGTAACGACTCTTAGCGCGTTCCCCTTCCCTCCGACGCATTTCCCCATTCCTCTAGCTGCCAACGAAGCAGAACTGCAGCGCCAGAGAACGCAAATGCAAAGTTTGCAAGTTCCCCAACCACAAAATCAACCAGCTCAACAGTATATCCTATTATCGGAATCTCCACAGCCGATCGAGAGCACGCTTTCTGATACGCATATACTCGTTGATTTCAAGTTGCATTCTGTGTCTCAGGGACAGCCTATGTCTTCGTCTTCGCAGTCTACGTACTCTGATAATCACTTCGAAGAGAGAATGGCACAGGAAGTCGCTGGATCAGGCATATCGACTGGTAGCGAGAAGGTCCTAGAACAGACGCAGTCCCAGTCCCGCGAGGAAGCAAAACTCCGTCGACCATCCCTTATCCCACGAGCGACTTCAAGCGAGAAAACACTCAGCAGCAAGCAACCAGAGCACACTCCTCCTTCAGAGCGCGAGTTCGGTGCTTCAGTGGAGAGCCGCAGCGCATTCAAAAGCCGGAGTATCGATGCTGCCAAGAAGATGCTTGAGCGCACTGATAGTTCTGTGAGCAATGGGAGTATCGTTGTTGCTATGCGTAATCGTTACAGTCGTACGGTGAGTAGATGGTATTTGATTCTTTGATGTGCCGGACTGATTTTTGTTTGCATTGAGATCGAGCCTTTGTCTCTGGTGCCGAAAGATTTACCGCGCTTGCCGATGAGCGTTCCAGATCTTGCTTCTAGGTATCAGCCTATAGATGAACCAATGACTTCTCGACGTTCGCCGACCGTCGATAGACAGGCAGTCAATCAGGACCCTCCTACTTCCCAAGCCACCCGTAACATCCCTATTAGCGAAGAGGATATTCGAAGGCGGAGACAACGCATCGAACAGCTCGCAGAACTAGAGCTCAAGGAGAAAGAATATGAGCTCCAACAGCGCGAACGAGAACTCAACCAGAAATATGAGAGTTGGCGCACACCGTTCAGCAAAAACTGGAAGATCTGGTATTAGCCCAAAAAGAACGACAAAGACTTGCACACACTGGGCACAAGCTTTCGCTCTTTCCTCCGCGGCATCACATCGTCTATCTTGAGGCTCGTACAACGACTACTGAGTCCCAAGCCTTCCAGCGACCTCGGGACAGAACCTGCCATACATTGGGTACTTGCGACATCCACAGATCCAGACGACATTGCAACCGCAGCCTCACTCATTCCCATCATTACATGGCCACAGGACCCAGACATTGTGTCCTACTGTCAGCGGCTTCGAGATACATTTTTAGCCTATTTCGACGCTGAAGGGAGACTCCGGCCCTCAGCAGGAGATAGAGCAGTCGCCTGTGGACGAGCTTTAAACCATTTGTGTCTGACTGTTCTGCCAATTGGAGATGATTCCAGTACCTGAACTGCTTCCCAGCAGTTGAGAGTTTGGCGTCATTGGCGCAGCGCCATTCTTCCACGAAGCTTTGACCAGTGCAAGGCCCTGGCCTGCCAACTGTCATCGTTATCTGGCCGGGAGAGGTGTCGGGCAGATGCACGCACTGCGTTGCGCATGATGATTGCTGCTGCTGGGGACGGATTCATCCGTCCAGACCACGACTCGATCATTTGGCGTGGCCAATTCACGTGGACCGGGGATCGTCGTACGGCAGCTGATTTCGATTGGCTGGTCGACTACCTCGTGTCTTGCTCCCAGGATCGCACAGCAATGGGAGATGCTTTATTAGCGCTGAACGCTATGAAGGGACTTGGCACCCATGCTCGAGAATCTGTTTACCTACGCGCGCTCATATCTGCCATGGAATCATCCAGCCCTCGTCGCCTTCGCTATGCAGCTTTACGGGCTGTTTCAGACTCTCGACTGGCACTCGCCGACATTGATGCTATACAGAACGAGAATATACGCCAGATACTCACGAAAATTTCCCTTGCTCTTCTGACGGCCATTTGTCCTGCTCGTGCTGCCGGATGTCGCGAAGATGACGAACCCGATGTCAACTTCAATTATTGGCGAGATGATGCTTACCTACGGCTCATCGTGGCTCTTACTTCCAACACGGAGTGGTGTAAACGCCTAGTCACTGATCGGCATATCGGGCACTGCATTTCTATCTTAAATAACCTCGACGAGAACTCACCCGCCCCCTTCCTTCTCGCTGCAATATTTGGGCGAGTTCGTTCTTCGAGTCCAGACGCAGCTGGAGCTGCGTTTGAGGCAGTTACAGCTGACCAGTTCCCGTTCCTTGTCAAGTCAGCCTGGCAAGCTGCATTGGACTTGAAGCTTTATGATGAAGTCGAATGCATCACCGCTTTCCCGGCTATTGTCGAATGCGCGGAACAGAAAGATATTTCTGCGGCCGACCTTAAGGAGATTCGCAAGAATGTTGGTCTAGTGATGGAAAAGCTGAAGAGGCGAAACAAGTGTCCGGAAATCACGTCTAGTATCCAGGACTATTATACCAGATTGACCGAGACTTAACTTAACTTTTCCGTAAATCTGGGCTGGTGCCAACTTACGTACTGCAGTCCCTCGATAGATATCAACTTATACTCATAGTTATAATTAAGGCATATGGTATGTAATGAGATCATCTTGGTACTACCCGTCAGTATGTTGATCATTTTTGCAGGTACTTTTCTTTTATGGGTCTAGGATTCGTGCTCGAAGCAAGATGTTACGGTTAGACTGGATATCGACGAGGAGCGGGATCATCTTTCAGTACTGGAGCAAGGCATGCCACAGCGCTTTGAATGTAAAGTCTTCTATGGCTAGCATGCTGTCTTGCTCGTTGTGGAGAGCGATGAGAACAGGTATTGATACTTGTTTGTATCATTTCCTCCTTCAGACGGTATGAACGAGTTCTTGACACTTGTATCGTTGAAGACCTCACTTAGGACTGCACAGATGGCGTCGCCTGCATCACGAAAAACGCACAGATATGCCACGCTGCGTGCATCAGTGACGCCGCCTAGACAGCGCCGCATGGTCAGTGCTCGCGCGGATCAGGAGACGCTCTATGCGCGCACAGACGAGATCAGCGTGGCTTTCCATTCTGCACTCCCGTTTGAGGTCAGGCGCGAGCTAAAGGGTGCTGGTGCAGTGGATGCCATCACGGGGTACGCCCTTGCCGCGTCCTCGAACACCTGATTCGTCTGGCATCGCACCAAGCCGACCACATGTTACATCCCCCCGTGTCCTCCTTTATCTCAAGATTACGCACACCCACCATCAGCACCATTCCATGCTCTCGTCTCCTCCAGGTCACGCTCCGATCCTGATCTTGTTCTTCTCTCCCTCCGCGGTGACATCCGTTTCTGGGACAGCATAACCAGTGGTCTCGCGGGTGGCGGTAGCTTCGAAAGCGTCAATCTCGAGCTCGGAGAGGGCGAGTATACGTCTGGATTGCTCAGGGTCGATGTAGGTGGCTCCTCGCGCTCATATTACTTTCCTGTTGACGCGCGCTCTCAGGGTCAAATCTATATTGCATCTACCTCACATGGACGTCTGTTTAGACTTACGTTCACATCTCAAAGTGGCCGGCATACACTCTCAGCAAGGCTCTTTGCACCGCCACCCACACCTGGGCTTTCTCTCGCGCGTTTCCTCTGGTCCACGCCTGCTCCCCAGCCCACAGTTGGGAGTATATCTGCCCTTGCTCTTGGCTCTGTTAGTGGCGAGCTTGGAAGAGGCGCGACAGCGGATAAGGAACTATGGACACTTGGCGAGACCCGCGTGCAGAGGTGGAGCTTGAATAAGGAGGTGATATTGGGTGAAGTGGATGTGCGGGAGGCGGTGGGGAAGGTGGAAGATTTGGAGGGCGTTGATTTGGGTGTGGAGAGGTGCGTTTCATCACGTGTAATTATTAATTTGTCGACGATGCCCCATCTACAGCAACGGCACGCTCGTTGTCCTCGTCTCATACGCCGGATCCGAGCAGGAGACAGCTGCAATGACGCTTGACCAGTACGGTGGGTTTGGCATGGGTGCACCGGTACCGAGAAGGATATATGCGCTCGTCAGACTCAGTGCTAGCACGTCTTGCATCCGCAGCCATTCTCATCTGGCGTCTTTATGCCATATCAAACCAAACCAATCTCCTGCTCTATATTCTGGTGGGATTATTCTTGCCCATCATCGCCCTCTCGATAGGGACAGACATATATCTGTACAGTCGACGCAGCGTGTTCTCAGGTGAGTTTTTACTCGGATCGAGTTGGCCGCAAGCCTGAGCTGACCCCCCCTTATTGCGTAGTGATAGAAATCATAGCTCCGGACGTCAAGTATTGCACCCTTTCCTTCAACATAGGGCCTATGCCCGCCATCTATACTTCCATTCCCATCGTGTGCTATGATATCTTACTGGTTGTTCTCGCGGCTGCCATCCTCACGAGGCACCGAACGGAACAGAGGGATATCCAAATGAAGGCTAATACCTACATGGTCTTGATCGTCCGGTATCATATCCTGTACTTTGCCCTGCAAGTTCCCCCTTCATCTAGTATGTTTTGAACATATCCATTGATTTTCGCTAGAAATTTAACAAACCAGATATTGCTGGTGGTGTTATGGGCTCATATTCCGGTATGACACTTGCGAAAGATTATCCAGGGATCAGCTAACATGTACATTCGTAGACCGCGGCGATGAGTCTCTCAGAGCTGTTCAACGATACTGCGCCATTTATTCTTGCGCCCCGTCTCATCATCGACATTTGGGATACGCATGCCCAGGATGACTGTGTAGAAGTCAGTACAACGTTTGAGGATTGTGTATGTTGGACTTCTCCAATGAGGTTCGAGCAGCACGAGATGGACTCTGTCGTTGTGTAATTCTGGCGCGCTGGTTCCTCAGCATGAAAAAAGAAGTGATCTGGGTCACCGTAGAGTGAGATAATTTGTTGAAACTGCAATGTAGACCGAATCATAACATCAGTACAGAGTTGAGGAAATTTTACAGTTCCCTGTAGGTGCGGTTTATAGCCGGTAACCCGCTCAGTAAATCGACGAACACCAATAACTCGAGCGTCCGTCCATCGTGGCTGATGGTATGCTATCGGCTTGTTTGCGCAATACCTACAACAAAGCAAGGGGTACGTTGACGAGTCTGAGATGCACCAACCAAAAATACACAGATATAAAGCAAGGTGCGATCGCGACATATTGAAAGCATCAAATATAACAGCCTTCTATGCTGGCGGTGGTGGTGGAGGTGGAGGAGGTGCAGAGTCGCTTGGTGCGGGCGAGGCTGTTTGCCCAGTGTATGTTTGGTAATACTGTGCTTGCTGACTCGCAGCCCGCTCCTTAAACTGCGATGAGTTGACATCGTAGCCGTATTGTGCCCTACCGTCATGTCAGGACAAATGAGAGAGAATATTCGAAGAAATATTGCCAATATGCTGCATATGCATCTTGGCCCTCTGGCCCTGGGGCGCCGGTTGGTGCACCTGGATATGGTGGAGGCGCACTACCATCTGGAGGCGGAAATGGTAGCGGTAGTGGCGCGTTTTCAGGTGCGGGTGGTGGGGCACCGTACCCACCCTAGGAACCAACGTTGGCTGCAAAGCATTATGTGTAAGTGGACTGGACGTACAATGATCGGGTACTGTGCGAATTGCATTTGTGCTTGGTGTAGCTCCATTTGTTGCTGCATCATTGCTTTGGCATGCTCAGATCGTACAACTTCGAGCAAGTCCTCTGTAAGCACTTTAGCGCGAGATAGTCGATTTTCATCTGGTTCGCTGCTCAAGGGTTAGTCATACGAGCAGCCAAAAACATGAAACCTCACGTAATGTGTATGTGCATGGGCTCATCTGATTGCACACGTGTACTTTGTTTCTTGTTGGATACATTTCACGAACATTCCCTGCACAAGCGCTAGTTCGTAAATGCTCAATACAATGGAAATAGACATACCTGTGGCCCAACAACATTGGCACGAACACTGAAATTGCGAATAGTCTCGAGGGCCACGGGCAATTTCTCTTCCGGTCATTTCAAGTTATAAGTGATCACGAACGCATGAAGATTCAGCAAAAACGCGAAAATCGACAGGACGAGAAGGAAGCAGCAGGTGCGAGAGCAGCGCAGGTTGAAGCTAGGGTCAGGAATGCAAGGGAAGTGCTAGCAAATGAGATGATGCCAGATGACATGAAAGAGGTAGCTCGAAAGGTGCTAATGGACTATTTTACTAACGAGAATCAGTGACAGTTAATCTAGAGGAAATAGATCATTCATTATCAGTAAACGGCGGCGACGCCCAGCCTCCCGAAGCCACTCATCAGTCTCATAAGCAGGCAGCTCTACCTGACCATCTGGAATCGCACCATCGAAGTCCAGATCATCTACATCATGAGGTGCACCCTCCTCTGAGTCGTCGCGGTCTGGATCACAAGGATCAAAGAGTGGGATCTGCTCTGGGTGGTCTCCCAAGTCAATACACAGATTCTGGAGGGCAAAGAGTGCCTGCATCAGACGGTAACTGTCCTGGATGTTCTGCTCCGGCGGTAGATCCTTCAGCGAGGGGAAGCGCCCCTTAAGGGCACCAAACGCATGCTCGACAGTGATTCGAATTGATGACAGACGCTGGTTGAACTTGCGGCGACGAGCCTTCTCCTGTAGTGGCTGGTTCCTGACCTCAGGCTCCGTGAATGGCCGTAATACATACGGAGACGATGGATAGCCTATTTAACATTTCAGCATATCAAAAATGCAGGCTACAACAGCACCGACCTTTATCAGCCAGGACTTGGGCATTGTTTGGAAAATAGTCTTGTCGGTGACGCCACACATGAACGAATAGTTTGTCTGTATTGACTGGTGGCCGCATAAGGTAAGGGCCAGGTGAAATTGACGCGGTCGTGACGCGGCTGTGACGCGGCTTAAGTGACGCGGCACCGTTCACAAATGATATGTCTAAACACCATCCTATGTCGCTCGCAATGATTTCCAAACACTTTGAATCCTCATGAATGATCAACATATGAGTGTCCATCGGTGTACAGGCCCTGTAGTGCTGTATTCACCTCTCACCATTTTTACAGTGCTTGTCCTCCGCGTCAGTATTACTTGGGAATGTAGCGTGCATCTTGTGTCTATATTGTATTAACTCTAACCATTGATCAAGTGTTGGTTTTCAGACACCAGTGTGAAGTATTGTCTCACTGAGTCAAGCCTTGACCCCACCTTGTCAAGTCTGATGCAGCCTTGTACTCTGTCCTACCACGTCAAGCCCCAACTATGTCGTGCCAAGTCTTCAAATTCAGGCTGGGTCAAGCACCACTCATACCACGACAAGTTATTCCCAACATCTTCGCAGCCTCCATGTTAATGTCAACCTCCATCCTTGCCTATGCCGCGTCAAGGCTCACTTGCATGCCGCGTCAAGCATAGCCCATGCCGCGTCAGTGTTGCGTCAGTGCCGCGTCAAAGCAAATTGTGCCGCGTCAATGCCGCGTCACGGCCGCGTCAAACCTCATCCATGCCGCGTCAGTGCCTCGTCACTGCCGCGTCACACCTATCACATGCCGCGTCACTGCCGCGTCAAGGCTCACACTGCGCGTCAGCACTTCAACTGTCACATCTATGCCTCGTCAGTGCCGCGTCACAACCTATCACATGCCGCGTCAAACCCCACCCTGCGCGTCAGCACTTCAACTGTCAGTGTAACTTAGGTATAGTTTCAATCTATCATGCTAGTTGATTTTCTAACAGCGTATCCTTTCGTCCTAACAGAATTAGACGTCGTACACTGTAGTTGTCCATAGGCAGTAATAAAATCATTTACTAAGCATTCTATACGGACAATGGTACTCCGAGTCTCCGAGAAAGTATTTCTCCATCCTCAACTCTTCATTTTTGTCTCCTATGGCCTAGAGAAGAACTGGTATCGCGCTTCTGGAAATCTATATATGCTATGGCTTTTGTGAGTGCTTTGAGATACGGAGTGCATTCGTTTTAACCATCCTCTAGCAATTAATCAAACATATATACAATTTTTTCTATCCCAATGAGAGAGGGGATAAAGATCAACTGCAGGGTGTTGGGGACCTCATCCCCTGCTATGACCGCTCAGGTGCGCCGTTCGACTGATGATCTTTGCGAACTTAATTTTGACCAGTAGAACAGGCAATATAATAGCTTATCTTCCGGCCGCTGTACAGACCACTCGGCCGTCACATACTTTAAGTGAGCAATGCCCCCATGACTCTTTGCTTGCCTCCCTGACACTATAGCTCAAACATAGATGCTCCGCACATTCCAACTGCTCCTGTCACGCATAGAACTGGTGTCACTGCACACCTCGCCTCAAATGCTGGATCCCTCCCTCGACTCCTAAAACACCACTCACAGGAGCTATTTGATCACCACACAGGCACCAAATCTATGCCACGCCGGCGTACCCGAAGTGCTAGTCCTTCTAGAGCCCGAACAAATCAACGCCACGGTCTAGAATCCAACTCTCTACGTCCCAAATCTGGCACCAGTGACCAGACCATGGCACATGATCTGTGGGACCAATGGCCAGACGGAGATTTTGAAAGGTTATTCACATGGGAGGAGGTAACGAGAACTGATAATCTCAGTGAACATTGGGCTTGCCAGCCAGGAGGAGGAGACAAAAGGGGGTCGGAGTCAGCACTGATATGGACACAAGGCAAAAAGACGAGACGTGTTTGCCTGGGTGTCATTACTTGTGATGAACCTACCTGTGAGGTGGTCACGCGTCCACAGACACGCAGGGCTGGCATCATGGGGCAGTTGAATGCATCGTGCCTTTGTGGCGGTCAGCTCACGCATATCGACTGTGGTGTCACGTCAGTGCTGTATTCATTCAAAGGGGGCGTCTACTACATTCACAAGGGTGTTCACAACCACCCAAAGCAAACTCACGTGCTGCATCTATCCCGTGACGAGCGGACAAGATTCGAACAAATTGTCTTCGAAAATCCTGCTGCTGGCCCTGCAGCATTGATTGCTGGTCGTCACAGCCTTGCTGGTACCCGTGAATCAGTCGCAACAATTTCCGCAGTGCTTCTCAACCAGGACCGTGTCAAGGCCGAGCTGCAAGCACTCCGGGGCAAGTCCACTCGGAACTTTGTTGATGACTTCGCAGAATTCCAGAGGAGTCATCCAGGCTACGTGTTGTATTCTCAATTCGAAGTGGTAACTGTGGTTGTTGTTCAAACTCAATTCATGGTGTCACAACTGGTGACCGACTTTATCGAGGACGAGGCTGTGAATGGCATTGTTTCGGATGCAGCGCATGGATTTTGGCACTCATCGAAGGATCTTCTCATAATCAGTTCAACATACTCTGCTTTGCTTGCATGCTGGGTACCTGGGCTCATGACCTATGCAAATGGAGGTTCAGCCGAAAACTATCAATTACATTTTCTCATCCTTTTCAATTCCATGGCAGACGAATGCGAGAAGCACGGGCGCAAAGTCGATGATGAATTATTTGGAAATGTAAGATCGCTTGAGTTAGTGGTACATAGCGTTTATTTTGACATTCAATATTTTGTGATCCAGGTCGTCGACTTCAGCGAGGCCAAACGTGTCGGGTTTACTCAAGCATTTATTACGTTCTGGACCAATCGCGAGGATCCACGCTCTCAGGCTGAACTTGAAGATGCAGCAGGAGCACTCCTCAAAGGCTGTCAGCAGCATTACCGGTCTCAGGTCACACGTGTCAAAAAAATCAGTGGAGTCATTGACCCTGCTAAAGCAGACAACTTTCAGAGCCGTGCCCTCGCCCTGGTGTCAGTCTCGGATATGGACACTTTCAAGCAAAAGGTTGCATCCCTTTTACGAGACTATCCCAAGATAAAGCCATGGCTCGAGTGGTGGCTTCGTGATAGCCATGCCCAGATGCTCTTTCCGCCCTTCCAGAAGATGAAGAAAGGTCTATTCCAGGCAATGCCGGACTCTACTAATGCGGAGGAAGCAATGCACGCCAAGCTATATGCCACAGTTGGCAAACGCTACAACTTGATGGAGGGGTTGCTGTGCCTGCAGGTTTTTATGGAAAGTTTCCAGCTACGTGCAGCTGGCCGAAGTGGTATGTTGACCAGTGTATCATCAGTGTCAATTGGATATTAAGCACCCCTTGTCTCAATCAGTGGGTGCTCCAATTCGCTATGGAACAGCTAAGAGCTGGCAAACTAATCTGCAAATACACGGTCGCACTCATCCAGAAAGAGCACCACGATCACAGCGGTCCAAGTCCAGAAAAAATGATGGACGCCCTCCTGATACCTCGCGACAACTCCTGAGAATTCGTTCAAAATCTCGTGACAAGCGACAAACATTCAAGGAAGACTTGGATTCCGAATCTAGCAGTTCACTTGACTCCAACATCTCTAACCATCCACTGAGCTCACGCCCCAGTTATCCTTGGTCTCAAAACTCGTGCTGGCTCGATACGTGCCTTGAGCTCATGTTCATTACCATACAGCCTCACTTTCATACTGTCTTCCAGCCACGCTTCCTTGGAATCCGCGAGGCACATCCCTTATGGGCTCTGAATCAGGTCATGAAAGTTCGTATGAGCATCGACCAGCCATCCAATGCATCTCGTATCTTGACAACTCAACGTGATGGGTTTCGCAAGAATCTGAAGGCCACACGAATCATCAAGGACATAGCACTTGCGGACGGAGTATTTGTAAGTATGCTATTGTATTTGGCAGAATTTCGTTAATACTTTGCATTCAATATCAAGGGCTGGCTAGGAAGGGCATTCCGACTACTCCTGCATAAGATGCCACCTGAAGAGACATACCTTGCTCGCACTTTCTTCGAGGCACAGCTCGTAGACCTGCGATTTTGTTCAGGTACTTCAGGTGGACCAATGCACTGGCAAATATCGCGTCAACCCCATTCAAAGTGTCATTTTCAACTCAACATCCAACTTTCAGCTCAATACAAGGGTGACCTAGCTGCTTGGTTCCGTGATCTCGTTCGTGTGAACAAGGAGGCCACTTCAAGGACTAATTGCTGGCGAACTTTGGACGCACAAGTTTTATGTGATGGCTCCCCCAACTTCATCACTTTGTATCTTGGGATTCCTGTGATGTTGATAGTCGAGTTCGGTGATATCCTTCATCGCGATAACAGATGGAACATTCCCAAGCACATAAGACCCCTCACCAAAGAAGCCGAAGAACAGCATTCCCTCGTTTATGATGTGGTTGGCCTTGTCTTTTGTGACCCTACACCCAAGCTGGCACACTTCATTGCTCGCTATTCACCTGACAGCAAGAGGGTCTATCATTATGATGACCTTTCACATGGTGGATATGCACAACTGATGAAGAATGCAACTGTCAAAAGCCATCTTGTGGGCAATTTGCACGACATTCCTGCACCAAAAGGCTTCAGTGTTCATGGTGTCGTGTATAGGTTACGTGGTGGCTCTGACGCGCAGAACTTCTTTGCCGAATATCAAACGGCAGCTGTGGAGCGTTTGCATCATGTTCACGTCGAACGTGACCTGCAGTCACCAAGTTCTATTCCTACCATTTCTTTGTCTCGCCCTGGAGTATCTTCTGTTGATTCGGACAATCTTATTTGGCTCAAAAACCCTGCGACTACACAGAATATAGAATACGAGCAGAATAAAGCACCACCACAACGTTCTCGCACAAAAACAAAGAAACTTCGGATCTTGTTACCAGTGTTGGAAACTGAAGACCAGCCATCCGGAAACGAGGATAAAAAGCTGGCCGGAGACGAGGAAGAAAAGCCATCCAATCAGGTCAGTGTACCTGAGCCAATAGAGAACCCATTGGACCTTCAGGCATCTGGTGACGAGGCGAAAACACTGTCCAACCATATTGGTGTACCCGAGATAGAGAAACCATTAGACCTGGATGATGGAGAGAGTGAAGCATCCGACTATACATTTCATTGCAGGTGCGGGGCTCATGGCAACGGCCATGAAGTTGCAGGTGGTCAGAAGACGATTCGATGTGATCTGTGTGAAAATTGGTCACACATTGCTTGTCAGAGGGGTGGCCGAGCTAGCAATCTCCATCCAAAGGCAGCATTTTATTGTGACGGATGCTCAACACAGCAGTCAAAAGCCATGCCGCCGATCCGCAAGTAAGTTTATACAGCTGTACCACTCGAATAAACTGACATCTGTGGCTCAGGAGCAGCAGGAAAGCCACAAGCAAGAAGAAAATGGCTCCACTTCACACGCGTCTGATGTTTGTCGTTTGACCTGCAACTCGGCAGAGATATGACTGACCACTCACTTGTAGTGCTGGCAAAGGGGCTCTTGCTCGTCTTGGGAAGTATTGGTATCCTGTGCGGCTGATTCAGTCCTATGGCACTGCCAGTCTCCCTGCTACTACACGCGACCGAGTACGCTGGCAGGTGGTTTGGTGGCGCGGTTGCAAATTCCCATCAAGTCTCGGATCACCTCCTAGTGATGTCGAGCAAGGAGATCTTGTGGACGAACTCTGGCAAGACCAAGCTAAGAGGCGTGAGATTCGCGTGAGTGGCATTGACTGGTTATGTTCGTACTTAATGTGAAGTGTTGCATAGCTTGGAGAATGGGCCCACTCTTGGGATACCCCTCGCGAAGAAGACTTGATTCAAAACTTTATGTCAGCACAAGCATCAAAAGAATTGGACGACATACTACGACCGCATATTGCTTCGCTTCAGAAGCTCCTTGACAGTCCCGACTTGAACCAGTGTGGTGCGGAGGCATATCCCGTGATAGACTATATCTTGCAATCAAAGAAGAACCGAGATGGTGTATTATCGCAATCCAGGTACGTATCGGACGCATCGCTGGGCAATATGCCAAGCCCAGGAGCAGCAAGACAGAGACAATTGACATTAGGGAGGTTTTGAGTTTCCGGTATGCAATGGAATTTAGACATTGAGTCAGACATCACCTGACACCAATTCTTATTGCAGTGGTGATAACGTTAATGGGTATAACGAGAGAACCTCTATTTTGACTGAAACTAAACTTATAGCAGACTTGGTTCTGATGATCGAACCCCAGACCCTGAAAGGCTCCTCAGGTTTGTTCTTGCCTTATCATAGTCGACATGAACATCCTTCCCCATATCAGTGCCTACTTTCATTCCACCGCTAGCCTCAATTACGTCCGTGGCTTCCTCACATCTGGATTTGCTTCATTGCATCACCCACGGGACTGGTCACTCTCACATGTCCGTTCACCAGCATTATTACGGTCAGTATATCCTCGTATAGACTGATCTCGGGTATCGTCTTCACGGCAGGAGCGAGTTCGAAACAATCACCCAAGGCCTTTCTGACGCACTTGACGCCAGCCACGCGATAGGTGCTGACTCAGGTAGGGAAAGTGTATCCTTTGACCGGGGTGGTGGTCGAGGTGTTCTAGGCGAGGTTGATTTCTACACGAGGTCAGCATCCTGATCGCTTGTCATGGTGTGGCGCATTAAGTTCATAGCATTGGAAATCATAGCCATGAAGGGTTAATGCTGGACTGGGAGCAAGCAATGACACGTGAAGCCGACATTGCTGTGTCAGGGCCGTCTCCAAAGGAAAGGGTCTTCTACAATACTTCTGCCCACTTTCTATGGATAGGTGACCGTATGCGGCAACTGGATGGCGCCCATATCGAATATTTCCGAGGTATCCGCAACCCCATCGGCATCAAAGTTGGACCTTCGCTCATAGTACAAAGTATGTATAGGGCATACATTTCGTAGAACATACTTATCGCATGCCTCTTCATAGTCGTAAATCCAAACAAAGAGAGTGGCCGCGTGACGCTCATCACCAGGTATCATGGAGCAGGAAAAGTGCGTTGTTCATTCCCAACTGTATTTCAACAGCCTTCAAGCAAGCTGTCAAGATCGGTGACCACCTCGCTGGCCACATCGAGGCCGTTATGCTATCTCGGCACCCGGTTACATGGGTGTGTGATCCCATGCACGGAAAGTATGTTTATATCCTCGGTGATGTAGAACGCAAACTGAGCCATCCCAAGCACGCTTACTTCCCGCAGCGGCTTTAAAACACGTAACTTTGGGACTATCATCAGTGAGCTGATTTCCTGTATCAGTATCCACGCTGCATGTGGTTCTCGGCTCGGTGGAGTCGGTCTTGAGTTCACAGGCGAGCTTGATGACGAAGGCTTCAGCGTGACTGAGTGTCTTGGTGGAAGCATGGAGCTCAGCGAAGAACAACTGGGGCTCAGGTACCAGGTGTGCCAGACTACGTTCGTATTCGATTATACTTCTTACCTCAACCTCAACGAAATCGTTCTGTGACCCCCGACTCAATTTCGAGCAATCACTTGATTTGGCGAGCCAGTTTCTGAGTCAAGGTGTAGTTTCAGTTGACGCATTTCACGGACGTCGCCTTCCTTATATCGAACTACTTCAAGGAGGAAGGGCTTAGTAGTGACAAAGGAGAAAACGGTATCTATGCCGCCATTGGAGAAAGAAACACAGTCTAATAGTAATGCGACGGAAGTTGTGAAGTCATGTTATATACACCCGCGATACAGCAACAACGTGACAGCGGGTGAAATCGATGATTGGTACTATAGCCAGCGCCCGAGGAGATTGCTTGCAGGAGCTTATCGTGAAGCAGCTGATTCGTGACAAGTCAGTTACGCTATGAATGTCAGCACAAGGTATTTCACCTTTAGGAGGTTCACGCAAGTTGGTAATCGGTGCTCGTCACTCCCTACGTCGCGTATTGCAAAGGGAGGGTTTAGCCGCTTAAAACCTCTGAAAAATAATAAGCGCCTGAAATAACAAGTAGCAAGCAATGTACAGAAATCATTGAACCCAGTGAGAGTTTTACGTCATGCTGGAAGCTTAAAATTAGTATCAGTTCATCCTACCTCAATGGATCACAGATAACTGTGTATACTGGAACACGCGAGATAGATACGTGCACAGCGGCACAGCAGTCGGTTGCCAATTGACGTGGTGTATTCACATTAATGCGTCCTAGCGGGCAGCACTTGCTGCGTCAAGCACTGAAGCCACATGCATCAGGCGGCCTCGACATGCAGTGTGCCTAGCCCTCAAAGGCTCCACGACTGCACGTCATTGATTGCCCATATAAGTAAAAAAAATGGAGCCGCCTGGATATGAAATAATCGAGGGCTGTATAACCACCTTCATTACGATCTCTCCTTACTGCCGCTCAGACTTCTGAAAAATTCGGCATATGCATGTTCGACATCAAATGAAAGCTATGTAGATATCAGCGCGGAACGCACTCCCGTCACCAGGGGTCGTGAACTTACATGCCGGGACTGTTCGTCTGTGATTTCTTCGGATGCCTTCATGCTGTTGAAGGTAATAAGCCTGAGAATGTGAGCCCGAGATATAGAAAACGACGTGCAACAAAATGGTATGCACCAGCTGACCATTTTGCTCCGCCCCTCCCAGTCCTTGCTCCCCTTGAACCTGGCGTACCCTGTGACAAGTTCTTGCAACATCGGGTGAAGTTGATCTTTAGCGCGTAGCTGAAGCTTCAATGCATCCATAAATGTGATAAAATTCTATGTTATGGGTTAGAAAAGCAAGGATTCCAAGACAAAACTCCAATCTGCGTCGTCTCAGCGATCCACTTTCCAGTCTCAGGTCCCGCCTCACTAGAATGTTCAACAGTCGCAGGTACGCCAACTCGTATACGATGTAATGCCGCAGGGTTATCCATCCGATATCATGACATGAACTGTTCAATGGAAGGAACGGAATCCTTGACAAGCTTGAGCATCGTCATATACTGCGAGAGAAAACGTGTGCATGCAGGAGAGTATCTCTTGCAGCGTATGTATTCCTAAGTCTGACATGAAGTGAATTCAGGATGCGACTTACTGTGCTGCGGTAATTGCATCACGAACTTAGGCACGCTCGAGGTAGTCAAGCGCGACGATAATCCCGTACAAGGTAACAAGGATATTGTACTTCTCTCTCTCTGAGAATTGTTTGTGAAAAGTCGAACTTCTTCGTCCAGTAATAAGGTGGCCATCTTCGAGAAATCTGCTCCTGAAAGGACTCTGGTCCAGCTGGGACTCGAGTGATTGATTGATTGTCTGATTCAAGTCAATTGTTTGTCGTTGTTTGTGAGGCGTCAGGCTCAGAGCTTGAGCTCATGATGGCCTGGACCTGGGAGTGCAGGTTTATGATACATGAGCGGCTTTGGCCAGATGGAAGTGCGCAGAAATGGTGCGTTTAAATTTCCCAATTATCAGTTGCCAGAAGCACTTTAGTTAATGAGCAAGTATAAAGGTCTCCACCGCGCTGTTCAAGAAGCGCGCTACGTGCCGCATGCACCGAGCTCCTTGTTCTTTGGTCCTCTTTCTTAGTCACATTTAAAGGCACCGTGCTAGTATTTGAGATCCTGCAGGTTCGTTCAATGTTAGCCAGTTGCCGCGCCATCCTCTACTACATCTTCTCATTACATCGTCCAATTCAACTTGAAGTCGAGGCAGCTTTCAAAACACGGAACCTCGAAGGTTGGTCTTTTTTTCATAATGTCTATGACAAGTTCAACTTGAATCAGATTACAGGAAACGATGCGGAAATCAATGAAACCCCAAAGCCTCCTGCGCAATAACTTCAACTTCCCAGCTTCCAGCGGCCTTCCGGATGAGCCTGAGAATGAGATTGACCTTAAATACTACCATGATGGCCCGTTTGGATTCAAACCAACCCAGCACTGGTGTTTTCTCGGCGAGATTGTCGACTCCATCGGTCTTGTACGAGTTCTGTTACGCATAAACGATAAAGACGGCGAGGCCATTACCATTGGGCTGTACACAGACGACCGTGGACAAGCGCTCGCTCCGCAAATCAAGATCGGCCACACAGTTGCTGTACTATATGGCGAGCAACATGGCTTCCAAGACATGAGCGCCGGCATACGTGTTGAAGTTGCTTCTAACATCAAAATTATACCATGCTCGCTCGAGCAGCTGCTGAAGGCCAGCGATGACGTGGCTACACTGCGCAAAGGCAAGCCACGACGCTGTGGATATTGTGGTAAGGACGAGAATGTATCTGGCAATACGCACTTGCGCTTGTGCTCCCGCTGCAGACACACATCGTATTGTGGAGAGGTGAGCGTTGGCGACGTTATGTCTCAATTCAGTTTGGATATCTGATTCATGCGCATTTTTAGGATTGTCAGAAGGTTGACTGCAAAGCACTTGTTGGTGTACAGTGGTTCACGGCAAAGAACTGGAGAACGTTCCACGACTGGTTTAGCATCTGATGCTTCGCCCTGATTCATTGTTGGCTTCGAATTGTCATATTATCCTACCAGTCTCATTTTATTGTGTCGTACTGCCCCAGTCTAGGATATTGATCAATCTCTAGAATTTTTCGTGAAGCAAAAGCGTGCATGAGCGATGCTCCAGCATCATGGAATACAGAGGAGAGTGTCTCTTGCAGTGTATATATTCCTAAGTCTGACATACAGTGACTCTTCAGGATGACTTACGGCGCTGCAATCATTGCATCGCGAACGTTCGTAGAGAGTATGTGCTTCTCTCGCTCTATGTCCAAGTTCGTGAAAAGTCGAGCGTCCAATTGTATTTGAACAATGAAATTGGCAGCTTCGCTCAATGATTTGTCGTTCATTCGTAAAGCACCATAGACGGTAACCTGTCCGTCTATATGATCGAATCAAGTAGGTGGCCTACACTTGACAGAATCAATCGTGCTTCGGATATAGATCCATTGGAAAAGTCTCGTGGTCAGTGCGTCTACCGACGGCATGCCTCATGGGGGGTCCTGCAGGAGCCTGGACCCACAACTGCAATTCAGATACACCACCAATTAACACGCTACTAGTACCAACACGCCCACCGCCTGAGAGTCAGCGACAGACTTGACTCCAGAGTACCCATTGCGCGGACATTCTCTTTTCTTCTCCGATTCGTTTTATAACTCAGCATGAAGTCAAAGCAGCTTCAAAGTTCAAACACAGAATCCCATAGGTGGTCTTCCTCGATGTATATTAAACCGAACATGCTCAACTTAAATCAGTTCGCCACATCAAACAATGCCAGAACCCAATACTTTTAAAAGTTCTGTTCATTTCTCGTTTCATTCAAAGTCTAATACATGGATTTACAGCACAATCGATAAGGACACAGTACCCGATGAATATCTCGACCCTCCCTCGCCGAACCCTAATTCGCAACAATCAGTTATTACAGTACAGCCTGCCACCGGGGGTATGGGGATGGCAGGTCGTGTTTCTGCTTCTAGCGTTGCGCTGTTCATTTCATATAATTTGGTATTATTCCTTACATTTGTACAAAGATGCGCTAGATTAAGTAGTGTCTATCAATTGATCATTTTTCTGTACGACACCTTCAGTCCCTCGCGGCCCCTCGCACGTCCATTTTAATGCAGCCCATGGGTCTTCCGTCACGACTCACTGTCAATTGATTTGCCCCAAGTACAATTAAAATTTCATGGCTTAGCGACATTGGGCTCGGGAGGTTGTGAGCTGTCCACAGTGGAGTTCCTCGAGTGTGACTTTCAGTTTCTGTTTCGTTAATGCAACTTGCCTCGCTGAAGCGCTTCTCCGCGTGATATTAGGCGACGTCGAACGGCGGAGGAGAAAAAAACGTACGAGGGTGCGCTTTGAAACATCGTCTGATTTTGCAGCGAATATCATGAGTATCGGAGGAGCTTCGAATTAAGCCATTGGCATATGAGTAGGACTCCAAGGTTTTTGAGTCTAGTCATTCATTAAGTAGTCTGGCTTAGGTTATATCTCATCGTAGAGCATGATACGTAGTGACCTTGCAGAACAGGTGAATCGACCCTTCAATAGCTTCACAGCGGAGCGGAGAGATCAGCGTTGTCGTCGCTGTACTTCAAGCGCGAAACAGGCGCTATGTATGCTCCAGTAGGCAACTTGACGCGCTGTACTCTTGCATGCGGAAAGAAGTGTGTCGGGATGGGGGAATCATATGGCAGGGGAACACCTTGCCTCGCTGGTTAGTTAGGGTTACGGACTCGGACACCATAGAGACATCTCTCAACTCCGCGGCGTCGTCCGCGACCGCCGCATTTCCAACATCATCTGTGACATATTTCTTCTGATTATCTGAGCTTGGCCACGTGCACTCTCTCTTTGATCGTCGCTTGAACACCATTTCCAGGAAAGTCGGCTTTTCGAGCGGTTGGCGCCCAGAGCAGGCCTGCAAACACTCACACCACAATTCTCGGTACCACACCAATCTGCCGCCTGCCAGTGCAGGCACTGTGTATTCTGCCCACGAGTCAACTAATGAGGTGCGTGTCTGCATGTTCAATCTGCCGTCAGCTGACTTCAAGTTTGATTTTTTAACTCAGGATGGACAGAGCCTTTCAGGCGCTTGGAATACAGCTCGACAAGCACCAATCAACACGGCGGCGATGACCCCATCCATGCACAAATCCCTAGTGCCTTTTCCATTCCTTCACCAACTCTCTTTTTGAGCTGCTCTGATCGCCGAGCTCGACTTTCCAGTAAAATGGACTGATCTCATTGATGCGATCTCTGAATTCGACCCGTCTACCTCGAAGATTATCGGAGCCTCCTTCAAAGGACACACCAACAGCATCACCAGTCTAGCACTCTCGCTTGATTGTGCTCTCCTCGCTAGTGCTTCTGATGACAACACCATCAAGTTCTGGGCATTCGAGTCCCGCCTGCTCCTCGCCTCATTCGATGTTATGTATGCCCGTCGCCTTACCCTCTCACCCGACTCGCGCCAAATAGCCTATACCACCCTGTGCAGCAACAACATCCACTTATGCAACACTCCCCCGGAGATTCTCACTAGCATTCAGCATGTACCACAAGTTAGAGTGCGTACTACCTGAATACAACAGCAACCATCGTTCATGCGCTAACATTTTCTTGTAGAGAAGTGCTTCTAGAGACCTACCCCTCGTTGATGTATTCATCCTTTTCTTTTATTCATTTACGACACTCCATTAATCTCATTTGTACAGTCTGGCGCACTCTCTCTTATCGCGAATCAATCCACTAGTGAGGCTCCACCGAATATGCAACAGCGCCGCGGCTTCCTTTCCGGCTCTCCACTACCTCCCATTATCAGTTTCGCCCGTCGTCCCGCAGGGTCCAAATCCTGGACTGACAGACATGCTGGAATCTCTCGCATGCAGCCTACCGACATATGACCTCTTACTGATATGTGGCAGTGGCCTGCTAACACGGAGTCGTCGCCTGTTAAGATGTGGGGGCAACACCTCGAACTAGGATTCCAGCCACTGCGCCAGCATACACTGCTTTCCATCGCAAGATCCACGGCAGATCTCCCAAGTACAACAACATCACCTGTCGTAGCTCTTCCGCCTCCACTGCAGACACCCTCTTCTACAGCAGGTTCACGGCTACCCCGGTTACACCCCGACCCACGCCTTTCCTCTTCCCATATACAAACTGTCTTCTCGGTTGGTAATAATGAGCTTGACGAACGCTCCCCTGAAACTATGCTCCAAGACCTCTCAAAATATATCACCAAGGATGGAGACTACGCCATTGCTCGTGGCGGGTTCGGCAAGATCTGGAAATGTACCTTTTACATCGATCGTACATCGGTCAAAGTTCGTTTGCAGTGTTTTTTGTTTGTCGATCTTAAATTGAAATTGGACAGGTCTTAGTGAAGGCATTACAAGTGTACGAAGTTGATCAACTTGGTGAAGCGAAGATGAAAAAGATCAACGTGAGTTTCTTGACGAAAGACTGCGACTTCTCCTTATTTTCACTTCGTAGAGGATCAAGCGCGAACTCAAGATATGCGCCAAGCTCTAAGCATAAAAATATATTTCCTGTCTATGGTTATACTCACAACTTCGGCCCATTTATAGCGATAGTCAGTCCATGGGCGGAGAAAGGTAACCTGTCGTACTATTTGGAGCTTGAGGGCATGGCTCTTACTTTGGTTAGAAAATTTGAGATTGTAAGTCCTCCCTTGTTTTTGATGTAGACTACAGACTGAAGGTAATCTCAGCTCAGGGATATCATAGCTGGTCTGCAATATTGTATGTGCTGGTTATTCTCGGTGCAAGTTTTGTAGTAGTAATATTCCTCGCAGTTCATGCCAACAGTGTCATCCATGGCGACCTCACTGGGGTGAGTTTGACCCTTCTTAATTTTGATTTGATTGAGACATGAGGTCCAGCCTAATGTGCTGATCCATGGTGATGGCACTGCGTGTGTTGCTGACTTCGGTCTTTCCTTGATGTATTCCGAGGTCATAAGCCCCTCCCAAGCTTCCTGGACGTCTACAATCAAAGGAAACACACGATGGATGGCTCCTGAGCTGCTTGTAGAGCGGGAAGATGGGTCTCAAGTGCGACCAAGCAAGCAGAGCGACATGTACTCATTCGGCGGTATCATGCTGCAGGTACGTCTGGCTTAATTTTGGCTTCTTATTGATATCACGAGCTCTATTCGTAGGTCTTCACCAACAAAGTACCGTCATCATACTTTGCATAGCCAAGTCACAAACGCCCTCCTGGTCTCGTCATCCTGAGCTTCTCTCTGAACAATGTTGGCAATTTATCGAGCAATGCTGGTCTACTGATCCTCGGGACCGCCCATTGGCAGAGGGTGCTGATGTGACAATCAGGAATGAATTTTACTCGCTGTCCGGATCTTGTTGATTCTCGAACTGGTTTTCATGCTTGTTTACATGTCATGGTGTGGGTTCGGTCCGGGTGCAGTAGTGCACAGCTACACTCCCGCACCGCCAGTGCACCCCGTCGCACAACTGCCGCACCCATCAGGTATAGCTATCACTGTAATTCTAACATGTACTGTAATATTTTTGGATAAATAATCATATTCGTGGCCTGTATATATACGACATAGACATATTACACGCACCGATAAATTTCAAGGCCCACAAGATTGTAGTGCGGGAAGTGGCCGCATAAGGTAACATCCCTCAGGATGACTACATATATACCCTCCACCCTCGGGAGAGGAGCTAAACCACCCAGAACGCCTCCAGGACCCTGAACAGACAACTGTCGTGACAAGTGTCAATAAATCGCTACAAGTCGCCGTCAATGGTATGTGTCATCCGTCTTCAAGCTTCATTTACTAGCACCAACCGACGATGCATGTCCAAAAGGGATTCTGGTGATACTTTATTTCGTCCTTGTTCTCTTGTGCGCTATCCATGTTTAACCACATGCTCGCAGTCTGACCCTTTCACAACAGCAACTCATCTCATCACTCTCACCAACGGACTACAGCATTAATGTCGGGGTCCTGCAGACCGCTCACTCGATCTTCAACAAATGGCGAGCCAGGTGAGTCGCTCCATATGGCCTTCACTTTCGTTTCATGATCCTCACACTCTATCTACAGTCATCAACGGAGAGAATCTTCAAGTGCCTTCTGAGCGCGTACCTGCAGGCATTTAGGTATGCATCAATTTAGACTCGAGGAGATGGTGGAAATCAGCCGTCAAAGTCTTATCAGCCAACGAATCTGTAGCATGGGGCGATCGAATGTTGGGTAATAGAGAACTCATCGGAGAACTCAAGATGACGTGGGATGAGCTACTCGATCACGGAGATGAGCCTTTCTGTGGGTAACCAACTCCTCATTGACGCACATCCACCAACATTCGTTAGATCTCTCCTTCTCGACCATTTTTGGTGTCAGTCCTTCGCTCACGCTGAAGGCCGCCGTTGTACATTCTTGCGATAGTCACACCAGCGCTAAGCAACCCGCTTGGGATTAAGATTGGTACAGCCTTAGCAAGGCTCTGATATAGATCGTATTAGCTATAGACGGTACACTCATCCGCAGTACTCTGCCCCGTGTCTGACTACCACACCTGCCAGTGCGAGCTGCGCCGCGGCATCACCGACCTTTCTCAAGTCGATGACACTAACTCACTGGGCAATCTAAGCCTGACGCTCAACACACTCCTCTACATACCAAGTTCGGGGCCGACCACTATCCATCTGGCCCGTTATCCACCACGACTTACTTTGAGCACTCCTGGCATGGCCTGACCTACCATGAGTCTGGACCAAAACCTCTTCACGCTCCTCCTGACACCCAATACCTCTGACCCGAGCGGACTCGTAACTGACCTTCTGGAAACGTCCACTACCACAAACTACCCATACCCGGGCAAGTCTACAAAATCGAGGTGTATGGTGCGTACGTCGTCAACCACGCTCGATCGTGAACTGATTAAGCCGTTGCAGACCCCATCTCAGAATCCCTACTCGCCTCTGCTTCTCCGAGTGCGACAAGTAAGCATAAAATGATGGAATTATGCAATCCCTCCAAGGTCATCGAGCTAAAATATACCGGCACCCTGACTTTCCGGTGGTTCTTCAAATGGGAGGAGTGAGTTCCTCAACACAGCAGCCTATCATGCACACTCAGTCACTCCATGGCAGACACGAGTTTGAGTGGAAACGAGAGGAATATTTCATGATCAGAAAGCCTGATCCACCTGTAATAGTTGCGGTGACCAAGGAGCCTCCGGGTAGGATAAAGACAGCGTCCGTCCAAATTCTAGATTACAATCTCAATAGGTGAGCTCAAAATCGAACATGACAGTTCGTGACTGACTAGCGTAAACAGGTTTGATGTAGATGATCGAAAGGGGCTAGAGATCGTCATCCTGACTGCATTGCTCACCTTTCAAGATGCCAGTGATTCGTACCACGAGCCATCCAACGACAGCAACACAACTACTTCAGCTCTGAAAAGCCTGACTGCGCGAAAGGCGTCAGGCGGAACTCCACCAGTCCCGCCACCAAAACTCGCCCCAAAAAAAGGTGTCGAAAGGGTTGCCGAAATCCAGGCATCCACGGGCAGAGGCGAAGTTAATGAAGTTTTCATTGTTGATGAGTGTTCATTCAAGGATTATGCGCAGTACTGTGCACGGATGCTGCAGGTGCGTTGGCCGTGCTCGTGCTCGCGAAACAGAGACAGAATAACGAGTTGGATTCCAGGACGAAGCCATGCTGTTCATATCCATACGCTTTGCAGGCGCACCCCAGGTTCCCAAAGTGTTGCAAGTAGTCGAAGAGACGAAACGCATCCGGCACAAAGCAGGTAAGCTTCTAGGCTTATAGCTGCTCCATTTTCTCAATCCATTTAGGCGATAAAGATCTTTATCAATATGTTCTGTATGATACGGCCCAGATACCACGCAAGGGTCCGAAAACGATTGATCTGGACGATCATAAAGACAAAGCAAAGGGCAAGGATTATACCCCGCTGAGCAACATCGTAGTCCATCTAGGTAAAATCGATATGCCCGATCTACGGAACTGCACTTCGCAACATCCAAACAACAATCATCGCTGGTGAAGGAGCGTTATGCAAGTATTGACGGTTAACGCACGGTTTGTCATCACAAGTACGCAAGCCAAACATATACGGCGATACCCCGGATGTGTGGGAACACTTTCGTTGATTGGTGGAGAAGCCTTGGAACGCAGCTAACTTGCGTCCCGAACCCTAAACTAGGTGTGCTTCATTTGGCCACGCCGTTTGAACTTACGTACCACGGATACTCGCGTTGTTCTAAAATTCTCACCCGCTTACAAGTCTTGTTTGAACTTTGAACGCAGTACTCAATATTTGCATGGATTTTCTGCTTACCTCCGATGGGGTAAACAATCTGTTACAACTGTTGGAAGACAACATGCCTCTCCGACCTGAAATGCTCTCCTTCTATCGATATATCACTGCGCTGGCACTTCATCCGGAGGACCAGCAAGCTTTAGGCAATGATGGTGCGTATATATATTAGCCACTGTTACCTCTACTTAATACACGCCGCTGATTCTCTACTTGGAGGCATGTCGCCACAGACATTTGATGGAGTCTACAATTCTTTTGCGTCCGATGCACCTCCTTTGAACACCATCTCCGTTCACTCTCGAGGTCCACGCAACATACTTCTAACAGCGGAATCTTCTTTGAACGCAGTCTCTGTCCGCTCTCTTAATCGGCGTAACATGCTTCCAACACCGGAGCCCTCTTTGACCCCAGCCTCTGTTCGTTCTCTGTCTGTTACTGCTGATGTGGAAGTCTCGACAGAACAAGAAACCCAACTCTCATATACACCAAGTACTCGTCGTCGATGTCGAAGTCACTCAGAGGGTGCGGATGAACATACTTTGTTGCATCCCGCCCCCAAACGCCATAAGCCTGCATCTTACGCTCGCGACCTTGAGGGAGAGCCAGAGTCTGGTCAAAACCCTCCTGATAATGCCCACGTCCCCATTCCTGCCCCCGCCATCCCCGACCCCGACTGTAAACGAGGTGGACGTCGTTTACGCATCAATGTTCGTAATGCGTCACTTGATCATGATCCGCTGTGCCCTGAAGAAGGAGAGGAAGAAGGAAGAGGACGAGAGGACGAGAGGGGCGATGATAACGATGGAGACGTCGAGCTGGATGGTGTTATTCAAGGAAGACGAGGTTTATGGCGGCGGCGGTCCTCCAATGACCCCAGAATTTCAAGCAGCGATCATGTTGCAACGATTATCGCTGAATTGGCATCTGCACACTATCGTTCTTCCATCTATGACCCTATTACCTGGCTGCAAGATATTGCGGGACATGTGCAGACCCCATATGTGGAGGACGAGTCACTGTTATCGGTTGTTGCGAGATGCGGGGGGATAACAAGTAGGGATGTCCACACTAACTTCCTTGTCATGGTCCACTATATGACGCTGGTCTGCAAGTGTCAAAGGTGTGTCTGACGTTTGTTTGATCAACTACTGTTGAATTGATGTTCCTGATAGCATACGTCTCAAGACTGGACTTCACTTAAAAGGCATATACAACCAGGAAATTCACAATCGTCCCGATAGTACCGTCAGTTACCGAACATTTTTGGCGTGGCACGCCATTGGCAGCAAATTCATTGCTGTTGCCTGCGGGGGTTCCATTTACGCGCTGGTACTCATTGCTGGGTTTGGACTCAGGGTGTCTATCGCAACAATGGTTGGCACCACCCACTTAGATTTAGCGAACATGCTGCGATCACCTCCCAAAAGTATGTTCGCGTTCTTCAGCATGAAATGACAACACTCAAGCACATGCAGACTCTCCTGAAAGAAAACTGATTACTGATTACATTGTACCCACAATTGCACGCATGCGCCTTAAGTTTCCCCTCAGCATGAGCTCCATGTTCTCTGCCACGTTAATTGAGAAGTATGCCGTCTCCAAGATTGTCGACTGCACAGATATTTCAGCTTCTGATTGTTTCTTTGACGCGGTCATACAAAAGTGCGGTTTGAGTTTTGCTATTGAATAGACCTTAACTAACATGATATGATCAAGCGCATTTGAACCTCTTCCTCGTAGTCGCAAAGTTTGGAGGCCTTGCATTGCACCAGTGGGCGATCTCACCAGGGTTTCCGTGCAGAGCTTGGGCAATGATTTAAATCGTCCCTACAGTCCCCCATTATCTGATATTGAAGAAGATGACGTCCACCACATCATCATCGAAACCTCATACGATCCGCTGTCGCCCCAAAATAAGCGCTTCAAAGCACCCAGGGATAACGCTGTCAACAATGAATGGACCGCAACTGAGAGGTTACTTGCGGAGGCGGGTAAGACGGTTAGAAGTATTGATGACTTGCGCAAGAAGGTGCGTGTACTGCATGGAGTTCCGCCCCAGCTCAAATTGTTATGTATCCCACAGCTTGCTATGTTGTATTCCGAAGGTGTTAAGACATCACCTGGCGCATACTTGCGCATACCTATGTCAATTATTCCTAAGTATGTATATTCAGTGCACCGCTTCACATACTGAGATGCAATATTAATATCCAGTCATCACTTGGAGCTGAGGAACAAGGACGGTTCCTTGATGGCATTTATTTCAACGGCACTTCCAAGTCATATTAGATCCTCGTTGGAGGTGAATTTGTTGGCCTGTTTAGAAAGTCCAGATTTGTTGGAAGAGCGGAACACTGGAACGCATTCTTGTCAACCATTCCAAGCCTTGCACCTATCATGGTACAATAGACATTGTACTTCTGTAAGCTTTCATAATATTGCTAGGGACAGTGCAGACTCACAGTTGTCAATGATGTATTAGGGTCATGAGGCGCCTTCTGACATTCAACCTTGGCTATTGGAGAAGGAGGGTTTGCGCACCAACCATGGACAGGTGATACCATACATTTCAAATGATCTGCAACAACATCGTCGGATCTATGGGACAATCGGCAGAGTGTATGCTGAGCTTTTTGAGTGGGTTCGACACTTGGTACGTATCTTAACATCTTAGCCCTGATGCTATCTAACATTATCTTTATCTTGATAAGATGGAGACTTACTTGCAAGAAGAGTTCGAAATGCTGATGGAGGTCGCATCCTGCTTACCAGGCAACTGCACGCCCCCTGTCGCTCCTTTTATTTCGCTGGTGATTAACATCAATGTGAGCACCAGAGCCCATAGAGACCGCTATGACCGGCGTCTATGTCTGGTCATACCTATAGGTCACTTTGAAGGCGGCGCCTTGTGCTTATTAGAGAATGGGCTTGTCCTGGAGTTGCGTCCTGGGGACATTGCCCTTTTCAAATCTAGTGAGGTAACACATTTTAACCTCAACTACTGCGGGGCAAGGGCATCTCTAGTATTCCAGACTGACAAGGAGTTTGCCGCTTGGATTAGGGATCACAACGGATGGGCAGACAATGCTACCATGCATTCATTTGTATAATGTTTATTTTGACTTTTCAATGCAAATATGATATCATTATCTCTCTTCACTTGACTTGACGGTGCAATCATCAATATCAATATTAATAACCAAGTGAGTTCAAGCTGAGCGCAGGACCTTCTTATAAGTACTTGGTGACTACAGTACCACCGCACCACATTGGGTGGCATTGTTGGAGCCCAAAGTCGGTCACAGTAAGTATCAAAATATCGGATGTGCGGACCCTCTACGCCACGCATGCGTGTTGCTTTGAATGTAGCTAGTCTCGTTTTATTGTTTCTTTCGTATATGATGGATCCTTGTATTGCAGTTCTCTGCTCCGTTGCCCCTACCCTTATCGCACAGTTCATCTTCGAAATCGCCAGGGTGTCTCAACTCTTTTGCCACCAGATCATATGGAACATGAAGGCCAATTTCTTCAAGGATGATGCAGCCAAGATCGTGAGTTTGATGCATGTTTTCATCTCTGCTCCACTGACATGAGTTGAGGAAGATCCTATGAAACGTGCGCTAGATCGGATGACTGATATGGTAGCGGATTCGCTGTCTGGTGGTGCCCGTGCCTTTTACAAGGTAATATTAAGCGCTTCAAAGCACCCAGGGATAAGCTTATCGTTCCCGGGACCCAACTCCTCGAGGCTGACTCGGATGATCGGGCCTATTACCTTACGATCTCTCAAGCACAATTTTAGACATTTCATACATATAGCCTCAAGGTGTGTTGGTAAACCCTTTGTTGCTGAGATTGTTACTGAGTCATTGAGTGAATGCAGGAATCGCCGAGGCTTGCCATCAAGTACGTCAAGGACTCCGCCACGTTTTCTCCGGCATGTCAGTTTTGATGAACGCCATGAGGTCGGCTTTCAATTCCTCCGCATGTTTCATGACTCAGATTGACAGAACAAAGTAAGGTTGGCTTTCAGACGTTTCATGACTCAGACTGACAGATGGGAACTGCAACAAGAAATGAATCATTTTCAGAAGGCCATGCGAGACGCTGGGCTCTGCATGGCTGTTCCTGAGGGTATCATAATCTGGAGTGCACTGCTGCAAGAAATGCGCCCTGGGGTTCAGTTGGCTGAGGCTCTTGCCACTACAACATAGTAACATAGTATTGCTCAAAGGGCGGGCACTATTCAAAGAGATCTTGTCGAGTACATCGGAGATTGTAGCGTGAAATTAATTCAATTCTCAATTTGATGGACTCCCTAGCGTCTACGAGTCATGGGCTGTAGCGTGGAAGCATGACTATATGTTGTGTTATGTTACAGAGATCCATGCAACATTTACCATGACTCATGAAACGACCCAGTCATTGTGCTAGCTGGACTGGCGATGGTTTGTTACCTTCTCAACTTTCTCATGTGCATAACATCACATCAAAAGCAAATTAGACCCGCTTCAAGATCTAGATCTCATAAGTGCAGTGGGCGTCCCGGAAGCCCACCACCTACTTGTTGCATGTAAATAGATACCATATTACATACAGTTGAATACTTGACGTCCCAATAATCAAAGTGCCCAGAAATTTCCCTCATGCTGAAGCAAGCATGACTCGGATGCCATTGGCATCACCACAATTATTTTATATAAAATGGACTTGCGCTGGAAGTTTGCACATCTCATCCCTTCCCCCTTTCATTGCGCCCTCCTTGCCATGCAGTACCCAGATGAGACCAATGATCTTGCCCAGCTCACAATGGAGCAGTTTGTCGGCCATTCCCAGCATCTGTTCAAGCAGATTAAATGTCTTTCTACTGAGGTCGACTTTATACGCTTTGTATTGGCAGGTAGGGTTGGGGGACAGGCAGCTGATGAACCCGACCAGTGCCATGTTACTTTGAATTGCCTGCAGGGTCTTCCACGTCTTCCTCAGACTCGGATCAGTCGAGACCTTGACTCGGCAATTGGAATATCTTGTACGCTGCCCTATACCAGTGCTTTGGCGGTCTGGCCCATTCCTCCATTCAAGGAGATGTTGAAGAAAGATAACCATGCCCAGAGTTACGCATACAATGCTCAGGTGAGACTAGTCAATGGTGGTAGTCAGTGGTGTGATCTGACAATGTTACCAGGGAGAGAAGATTCTCATTGCCATGCACAAAATTCCGAATGTGCCGTTGGGCAAAGTCCAGCAAAGACATGTTGTTCGAATCTTCCTTCCTCGACTCTACAGTGCAGACAGTACCACACTGATATCTCAAGAAGACTTGGCCCTCATCTATGATCTTTGCCTTCGTCCCACACTGGCAGAAGTTCTGCCTGAATTCGCTGACCGGGCGCCAACATCATATGCTGCTGCATACACACAGTCAAGGACTCGCAGCGGGGGGCTAGCCTTCAACACTCTAGACGTCCCTTGGAATAGATTGGAAGAGCTTGGCGCAACATTGCTGACCAAACTTCAAGCGCAGAAGCCGGCTTTCAGGGACGCCTATTTTGTCCATGAGTTGCGGGGAACCAAGGGCGGTACTATACACGATGGGGAGAATGATTGGGAGCGACACATGGCTTTCCAAGATATGTTTGAGCATGTCGAAATCGATGATTTAAATCCTCAGGAATGGCTAGTTGACGTCGCTCTGACCGTTGGAGTAGAGGGACATGTCACCACATGGCGTGAGTCTTGTCACCAGGACCTCCTCAGGCACCTCATGCCTCTCGCATGCCCAAGAAAAGTCGCTGCACTTACCCGGAACAAGAATAAGTTCCACTTTGACCGCACTCTGCAGATAAAAGAGCTAGCTGGCTTCCGCGCAACTACGTCCAATTTTGCAGGTGGTGATGGAATAGCATATGTGCAGGCTTATTGTACGGAGAAGAACGTGACGTACCAGCTCAATCCAGGGGTGTTTCGCCGCCGACAACCCAAAGAGCTTCTGGATAAGAAGACCGAACAGAAGATAGTGGAGGACCTGGATGTCATGAGCCAAATATTTTATGAGTGCGCTGGCGAAGGAGATGTGGAAGGACGTGATGGTTGTGCCCGCTTGGAGATTCGTGTTCCACTGGACAAGGCTCAGGACTCTTTGGTGACTCTCCCACGTGAACTGATTGAGCGCTCTGTGGTGGCCATCAATAGACGCATATGGTGGTAAGAACATACCTGGGTTAACATTCTATTGTGAGCTGATATGGTGCCCCAGGCTTTTCATTTATTACCGCCTGGCTGCGATACGCCTGGTGCTAAAAAACTTGTGCCAAGCAGATTCCAGGGTTCGGACCCTGGACCCTACTCTGGGCCTCGGAGCGGCATGTATTTACATACTGAATGCATGCTTCACACGTCCTGCTGAGGGTTTTGGGTGGGAGAATCTAATCGAGAATTGTTGCCAGCAAGTGAGAGAAGACCTTGAAGCGGATGACGAAGATGCCCCTACCATCCCCATCCTATACGACAGCGGCACATACTTCATCTGCGACATTGTCATTAATACAGGACGCACCCCTTTTCTACGACTACCACTACAGAGGACTTTTGACCAAGAGTCCTTGGCTCGCATTTACCACAAAGCGTCCATAGATGACATCAAGGCCTCGTTCGAGTGGAACAACGTTGTACGCAGCCGGCAAAAATCTAATGCTACAAGAACAAACAATCGCAATCAGAACACTAGGAATGTTGATGATATCAGGGATCCGGAACGACGGACCTTACATCTCGAGATTCGTGGCGTTGTTGTCAAACACGCAGTACGCTTGGCAGGTCGGGACGTGGACTTACATGTCTTGAATGGGGGTGATGGACAAGAACTTCGGGAGGCTGGGAATGACGAGCAGGATGACACCCCAGTTGGCCAGCGTGCTGGCAAGATCTTCGAACAGTTCATCTTTGATGTCATTGAACAAGCACCCAACAGGAAATCTAAGCGGGAGGGTTCATACCTTACCATTCCAGTCCGCAGACGCATTGATTTGGCACAGCCGGAGTTGCTACAGGTTCTTGAGCTGCCATTTGATCAAGCTCAGTACTGCATATGCACGCCAGAGCAGTGGAAGATGCATTTTGATCGGATTTTCCCACCTTCCTTGAAGGAGGCTGGAACCAGCGGTCAGAACTTTCCTAGTTGCTCCTACTACAAGAGTTACCTTGCTCTTGCTATTGATGTCGGAGACAAACCTCTGGGTAAGGTCAGAGTTGCGCTCAGGGTGGAATTCGATAAGTTGGCATGGGTTCCATGGACATTGGCGGATCGCATGTGGGGAACGGGAGCGAAGACCTCCAGAGCATGGAAAGTACTTCCTCGGGAGAAAAAGGGAGGCCCAATGATCGCCATCAACCCTCGACGCCATAACCAACGAGTCAGCCTGCGTGCATTTGATCAGGATGAGGATCATGCGACGGAATCTGAGGGGGACTCGGAGGACTGAATTTTCCTGTTGTCCATATCATTACTTCCTTTTCATTATCTCGGAGTTAGTATCAAACCCAGGATAGTCTGCGTTTTGTTGTTACGATGTTTATAAGCGCATCATGCTAGTGGCCTATAGGACTTACATGACTTTTTTCCAACCGTTCCTGCGCTTTCAATGCTCCCAATTGGTGATCCTGATCTAGGGTTCGGAACGCAAGTTGGCTGCGTTTTGAGGGTTCCGCACCAATAAGATGAAAGCTTAGATCATGGGACTCAGGCATTTTGCAGCATCCTGCCGCAACTCGCCGCACCACTAACGCATCACTGCCGCACCCGCACCAAATCAATACATTTCACTCTCAGTTTCGATAATCATCGTTGACGTGCCCAATGTCATTGACTTACCATCCAACCCATCAATTATCCGCCACATGGTCGTATCTTTGAGAGAGTCTGAACCCAGAGAACAAGTTGGGTATGTTGCGGCACAGATGCGATAGTGGTGCGGTAGCTTCAATTAACATTCAGTCTTGATATCTTACTGTATATATTGCATGAGACATTGACATTTTCAGACTGTCTAGATATCTCACCTGCCTCGCAACGACCTGTCTCGCTTATGCTCCCTCTGGCTACTACCTCATAATTGCATGAGACATGATGCGGCACGCACTATACCTCCATCGCACAGCCACTAATAACGAGGGACGATGGATGATCTTTCTTTGCAGATGGCCCGCATATCTATTGCGTGAATGCCGTTGAAGTTGTTGGAGTGATACAATCCCGGCAGGATAATGTTTTCGGTATGCCAACGTAGGTTGATCTTCGAGTTATACTGATTGCCACATTCTATCTTCTAGCTAAATCTTTTACAAAAATTATTCCGGCGCAGGACATTGGCAGGACACCATGCGAGTGTGATGCCATGCAGCTCGATACATGCAGTCAGCCCAAGGAAGGTATGTGACCACAGCAACTCACAGATCTGGCCCCCTCATGACCTCCAGCCTCCCGTTTTAGTCACACGGAAACCACCACTTCGCAACCTTACACTGGGACACCCAACGAACATGTTCGTGTTGATGGTAAGCTTTCGGCACTTCTCTTTTGCTATGCCAAGCCCTGACTCTGCATTCAGTTTCCGTCCATGTTTTTGAATCGCAAAATCAAAGACATCACTCCCAGCATCATATCTCGAATGCTCCCACTGCTCCGCCAGCCCCTCCATTTCAACACCCACTAGCACTGTCACAGCCCACTCTGCCCAGCCACCCACAACCTGAACAAAATAAAGTGCGAGCTGCTCCGCCACCAGCCCCTCCGTTTCGAAACCCACCAGCCCTATCACAGCCCGTTCTGCCCAACCACCCACAACTCGAACAAAACCAAGTGCGAGCCGCTCCGCCAGCCCCTCCATTGCAACAACCACCAGCCCTGTCACAGCCCCGCACGATCAACGATCACTGTAATTCTAACTCAAATACACTTACTATGATATTTTTGAATCAAGAATCATATTTGTGGCCTGCATGGACGACATAGAGATATTACTAATACAGATCAAGACCCTGTTGATTTCAGTCCATACTTTGGGGTCATCTTACCTGTGAGAACAGCTCAATTTTTTTTGGGACAAGAACACGTTCTTTTCATCTTCTGTGGTATTCTTAATCCAACGAATGTCGATGAGTGCTGATGGGCCACGCAATAAGAGCCACTTGTTACTCCCACCAATATCGTACTATACCTTACTAGATATACCGAATAAATGCCACCATCGTTCTTTTTCCGGACAGGTACCTTTGGATTGAAATTATCGTCATTGGTCTCTCTCCCCACTGCTGTCACCATCGATGCCCAAACGATGGACAAATTCACAGCCAACGAACTCAATCGTCTAGTCATCCGGGAAGATGAACCAGCAGCCTCGCAACCGCTGGGACATATGCTCTCCCATATCTTTCAGCCTTTTACATCACCTCTCCCTGTTCTATCCATGCTCCAGATTCCACTTAAAAACATCCTCCATCACAACAAACGTACAAGAGCAAAATTTTGCGAAAATTCACCAGATGATCTGGTGCCACTGTATGATACTGATGCGCAACTATGGAACTGGGACCTTCCAACTCTTGCTCCTACCACAGATTCCGAATCAATTGACCCTCAACAACCGGAACCAGATAAGGAGGACAATACGCAGGACGGAGGAGCCAAAAAAGCAACTCACGAAGAAATTGTCTCATCTTTTTTCAACGCTTTGGCTATCTGCTTAGCTAAGGCACAACCCAAATCACTAGCAACCTCTGTGACGGCGACGCGCACATGGACGGCAGCCCATGCGCATAAGCCATTACCTGGCAGTGACATGAAACGAAAACCCGACATCCTCTTAACCGATGACATCTCAGCCGATTGGGGCAACATTAGAGTATCCGCTGAGCTGACATGCAGTGCATATCAGCCTACAATGCAGCTTGTGAAGGCTGCTGATGCTCATGCATACCTCATGCTGAGTCAGCAGCCTTGGAGGCGTTTCGCGCTTGTATTATCACTCACCAATGCATATCGGGAGCTCAGAGTCCTTTTCTACGATCACGCCGGCGGTGTAGTGTCCCCCTCCTTCAATATTAACCAAAAACCGCACATAGTTGCCCACATCATTGCTGCTATCCATTTCGGTAGCCTTGAATGCATAGGCTATGACCTCACAATCTCCTTCACAAAACAAGTTTGCCCGCCCCATCATCATACCAAAGGGTATCGTCCGATCAAGAACCTACCCTCCAGACGGCAACTTGCAGATCATGCCATAACTGCACCCATGTCTGAGCCCCCTGATCCACCATGCGGTAACTCTGTGCACGTCGCTGCCAATGAGTCGACATTTCCTGCCACAGAGCTTGAGTCGTCTGCGTCACATATTGGCTCTGGTACACATATCTCTAACGAGAGTGTGGTGCCCCTCCCTCCTATAGTACAAGCCACTGCAATTTCCAGCGCTCCCTTACTCAACCTCACAACTCAAGCACCCCCGGAGCCCGACAGCATCTTCTCTGCTACACCCCATCCTTCCCAATTCCCTTATTCGGCTCAATCTCCCGAACCTTGTGGCAAGATTCGTGTCCGGGAGAAAATATACACCATCAAAAGGATTCTGTTTGCAAGTCGCGGGCTTGTTAGTCGAGGAACAGTCTGTTACCTGGCCACCCTGGACGATGAAGAATTCATCATCAAGGACCACTGGGTTCAGGGTAAGGAGGATCAAGTGGTCCTCAATGAAATCGAAATGTTAAGGCGGATGTCGGGCGTCCCTGGTGTTCCCACACTGGTGGATTGGTGGATAGTTGAAAGGTCCAATGGAGATACCGACATGACCAGTAAATATCGAAAACAACCGTCACCCCGCAGTATTGCAGGCACAAGTCGCTCGCATGTTAGGCTTGTCTTGACACCGTGCGCTCGCCCCCTTCACATGTTTCGAACTGTTAAAGAGTTGGTGAAAGCGCTGAGGGACATAGTCATCAGTAAGACATTTAATTTTTGATTCGCAGTTCTTGACTGACAAATCTGATTTTAGTTCAACGCCAGGCAGTGGAGGAACGCCAGGTTCTACATCGCGACTGTAGCTTGAATAATGCAATGATTGTAGATCTGTTAGGTGGTAAAAGTAGGGGGTTTCTGATAGACTGGGAGTTCGCGGTGCGCATTAACCCAGATATCAAATATGCCATGGGTGGTACGGTAAGTACTTTCCCTCAATGACAGTATGTCTGGTGTTGATGAGTTCCTTCAATATGCAGGGTACAATACCTTTCATGTCCCGCGGGCTTCTCGCCCAACTCTCAGATGCACAAAAGGTGGCATCAGGCGGAAAGAAAACGACATATGTCCCGAAAACAACTTCGAACACTATGGAGTTGCCTGTAACACAAGTTGTTCAAAGCTTTTCGGATGACCTTGAGTCACTTTTCTTCGTGTTCATCTGGATCTGCATCAAATTCTGCGGTCCTCACGGCCAGGTCCGAGAGGACTTAGGAAATTCAATACCTGATCGCTGGAACAACATGGACCTCGAATCCTGCGCCGCCTTCAAGGGTAACTTTTTTGCATCAACGAAGGAGGAACAACGTCTTGTAGATGAAATCCACCCATACTTCAACGACTTGATCCCTCTTGCCACAGAGTGGCGTGCAACTTTGAAGGACAACACGGAGAAACCGGTTTCCTTCAACGACATCCTTACCCTATTAAATTCCCATCTAGACCGCCTTCCAGATGACGAGGAGCTCGTTTCCGTTGTCAAGACACTGAAGGAATCCGCAGCAGCTCTCAATGAACGTGTCGAGAAGCGTGTTGCTTCGCAATTCTTCTCCGCGGAATTACTCAAGCGACGGAAGTCTGATGACGACTCAGACGTTTAGCACACATACAGGCTTTATCATTCCTGCTTGGCATACTCTCTCTTACTTGATGTATTAACACGACTCTCTTTGACGACTTGGAGATCTTATCGAATAAAACATTAGCCTTTCACTGTTTTTGGTTGAATTGGCACTTTCGGGCCCATTGATTAAGTGACCAGCCTGAGTGCGCCAAGTAATGTTTCGCTGAAACCTACTATTGACACGGATTCTACATGACAAAGATGTTATGGTGTAGTAGGACAATGTCATCCGGTGCCTGATAAGCTCTGAAAGGGTATTAAATCATCATACTTTCATGATCTGGAAATATGGAAAGGGACGAACAAATTAACGAGCCAAGGAGAGCTCCGGTGCACCATGTATATCCAGCTCCGAGAGCATCTGTGCGCGAACAAGGGTGCTGGACTATGTTGACACATGGAAAATTCAGGGCACAAGATCTAACTCACTTGTAAGACCGACCGTATCCTTCTCCAACAAAGGAGATCAATTCCGGGTCGAGTAACTCTCATGCTTTGCAGATCTCCTTGAGAGCCTGTGGAAACTGATTCTGATGTACAGAAAGAATGGCCTTGTAGAACGCTCTATCCAGGCCCCGGCAAAGCCAAAGTACCAGCTAATATATGTGGTATAATATGGAACAACTCCAACAGTAGCCTAGGGCGAGTGAAAAGCTGTAGTAAGCTGTGAATCCTTCGTATATCAAAGGGATTTGAATGCGCGCACCGGTCAATTGATGAAAGCAGGCTGCGCAACAACCTGTAACAACCTAGTTGTCTAGTAGGACTGTTTCTCTGTAATGTTGAACGTTGTCAAATCCGATCTGAGACTCGCCAGGCTTGACGGAGAGAAGTGATGTTAAACCTTCAGGCTGGAAGGCACGTTCAGAATGACAAGCAAATTTTAAATCTGTGGTGACGCACCATTTTCAACATACCAATGCCACAGTAGACGCGACTCTCGATGTACTGCAGTGCTCCAAGTTGCCTGTACCAATGGTCAGCATCATTATAAGAAATAGAAGCGTTTCTTACAGGGAAACAAGTCGAATTTCCAAGCTATGTTTGAGGATACGCACTTTCACGTTTTGACCACTGAATGCTATGGGTCAGGACATCAATCTGGGTTTGCTGGCTGTTGGGAATAGAGTTGAAGTAATTAAGAAGCGTGCGGACTACAAGGAGGTCGGTGAGCGTTAGATCGAAGAGTTGTGTGCAAGGATTTGATTGTGTGGCGGTGCTACAAATTTTTTCGCAGATTCTAATCGATCAAATTTGCAATCGATTGATTTAAAATTCGTATCTATGATTAACACACATGCATGTGGACTATCTTTAAGTATGGTAGTACAGATTACAGATTTTGACAGACTTCATGTGAGATAGAGTGTGGGAATGCGAGATACGGTTGCATGGTGGGGTATAGCATAGATTGATCTCTAGAACGTTTAGTGAACAATTGCAATGAGATAACTCAACTACTCACCGATGTCGTCAAGTCATTACAGCACTAGTAGAACAGGTTTATCTCTAGAACGTTTTGTTGATTTTAGTGAACTATTGCAATTAGGAGGTAACTCACCCTCCAAACCACTGATTTGATGTGATTAAACGCGCGAGTGCAAAAATCGGCACACCAGCGTATGAATATCTCGATCTGATTTGGGGCGCGAGGAGCGGCGGCGGCCTCGGTACCGAAGTCAGGCTTAGCGTCAACAATGCAGTACCAAATACATACCATGTAGTTTGCCTCTAAATACTCTCTAGAAGCTGCGTCTATTAAATGTGAGTTAGGCTCGATCTTTTAATTCACAGACTTACGAGATTTTTTCCGATTTGAGGGCCGTATATGACACAAGACATGGCTAAAGATTTGAATATTTGTTTGTGCGATCACGATTTGTGTAGTAAACTTACGTTGAAAAATCCTAATATGGCTTTTATTGGTATTGTGTAGTACATGGCTCATCGTTGATTTTGTAATTCTGATGTCCAAATTCAGACGTGTTGGCCCAATGTTTATATCACATAATACGTATGGTTTTCGGCTCGCATATGGATTATATCTGAGGTTATTATATCGTACGTACATCGTGGGGGCGTGTATGAAAAACATTGCCGGACAAAGAAAAAAATGGATAAGGGTGGAATCGAACTCAGAGCTCCCGTAGCCCTTGGCTCAAGGACAGTGATCATACCACAGCACTACAAGGTCTTTGATTTCAGGTGCTGGAAATAATATATAAGAGGTAGCCTATTATGTATGTACAATATAATGATCATATATAATCCCCATTGTACCGAAAACCATTGCTGATATATCCAGTACACATCTCTGTGCAATCTCCACAGTGTAGGTGGTATCATTTGTCATTGCTTACTTCATAATAAATGTTATATCATAGATGCCATATCAACCATATTTGAATTCACAGTTCTCGGATGCTTACAACATTTATCTTGAAATTTTATATCATGTTGATTACTGCTTGAATGAAGCACTCATGTGAAACACGCCCAATTGGTGTTTGCTAAATGCATGCTGTGCTGCTCTTACAAACTCAAAGACCAGCCACCACAAGTGATTGACTGGAAAAGATGGGTGTCTTCAACTTATGCCCTCCTCTGATTACTGGGTTGACCAAGCCGCTGTTGATAAATTCAAGGACACCGTGAGAAGATCAGAGGGTATGTCATAATACATGTATGAGCAACCATGACCAATGTGAACTTGGACAGGCAAATGCAGATGACTGGGAAAATCATGCCATGGAGCAAGCAGGACCTGAGTCAAACTTCAATTGCACTGAGTGGTGGTGAAATGCTGGACCTGAACAATGGAAAAAGATGTTTTCTGTTTTTGATGAGTCAGGTATCTTTATTGCTGCATGTCGGCACCAATTTGTACCTCTCCCATGTGATATGGTTTGGAGTGGTGAGCTGTGTGTTTGAGTTTCATTCTCTGATAGCATTTTGCTAATTTGAAATTTAGCACAAAATATCCCTTGGTTCTCATCAGTCAGCTGCTGTCTGTGTTTGGAGCTAATGGTGGCTGTGCTTATGACATTGGCTGCTCATTTTCAAAGACGCTAAGCAACAGCAGTCTTGCCCCCTTGCTGCAAACATCAGCAAACTACCAACTTTGTCTACAGAAGACTTAAATTTGCATTCTAGCTACAGCCAACCACAGAACCTCACAGTTCACACAAAGCTCACAGCATACAGTAACTACAGCACCACTTACTTCCAGTCACTCACAGAGTCACAGTTTCTTCCAGGCTTTGACTGGTAGTATACAGGACTCAATTACAGCAATCTTGGCTTCAAGTCACAAGTGCCATGATCATACCAGTAGTATATACTATATTTCGAAATTATTTACATCACTCATAGTAGCCCACTGAAAATTATGAACCAATGCAACAACATATATTTTGGACATATCAAGTAGTGACATGCTGTGCATTTTCTAAGTTGTCTGTGATGTGTTCAGACATCAGTTCATCCTGGGATACCAGCATAACAAGCTTACCTTGAGGACAACTCGCATATATTTTAGTCCAAGGTCGCATCATCCAACCTCTTCCACAGTTTCAGCTTGGATTCTCAACAAGCTTGACAAAACCTCATGTTCTCGTAGTTTCAAATCTGCGAGGGCCTTTTGGGCTTGAAAAACATTGCCCTTCACTCTTACAAGGTCCATCATCAGGTTTGCTTCACCATCAGATGGATCTCTGACCAACTGTTGAAATGCGATCCTTTTGAGACTTTACAAAAACATTTGTTGGAAATTTGCGAAACCTATTACAATGCTCTGTTGTTGAGATGACATTGAAATTCCTATTGTCATGATCATGTAAGATTGATTGCTGAGTTTAAATGTATTGCAACATGATTGCAAGGCGCTTGCAATGCATCCTTACCTGTATTCGCGCTCTCACCATCTTTATTCCTCCATTTCCTTGCTCACATCAATTCTGTAGATACCTCGGATATATCTGTTGACATTATGGGCTCCCACCGGGCCAAACTCTGTGATCTGTGCAAACAGAGCATCAAACCATGCGGCTGGTCCACTCACTGGAAAGCCTGTGAGAAGAACACCCAAAAATGAGCCCAAGATCAGTGCATTGCAGACTCAATCAGGTGCTGAAAAGGTGCATTCTTGATTACTCCAATTTAACTTTGTGTCTGGACTAACTGCCACAGGTCTTGTTGGTCCTGGATATGGTACAGCATCGATGAGTTTCCATGATGTTGATAATCCAGGCCCTTCTTTTGGTGAGTTTGATTGTTTCTTTGGCTGTTTTGTTGCATATCATTAACATGGATTTTAGAAGAGCAGCTGGCTATCAAAATAATACTTATGTGTTGGCCCACCGTCTAATATAATGTATTATATAACACCCTCGGCCCACCGTGTATATGATAACATGTACCCTTGGCATACCCATCTATTTGATACACATCCCCATCTACATAATATCCAACTACCTCGGCCCATCCGTCTATAGAATATTCATGTCCATGGGCCCACTCATCTACTCTACATATTCCCCATATGGGCCCACTTGCCTCCATCAGGAATAATATCACTTCCAGCCCATCCGTCATAGTCGAGGATATTTCTACCCTTGGCCCATGGTCTGCTGGCCTGTATCATATGAGATATTATGCACGTCCGTTCACTCGTATAATATGGAGATAGGTAACTGCAATATGTGCTTATGTGGCAGTGGAACTGTACCATATGCCTCTCATCCCCATTATTTGGGAAAAGCTCTCAAGTTCTCAGGACGATGAGCTTTTCCACTATGAACCTTATCAACTCAAATGGAACGCCCCCCATCTTCCTCATGAAGTTAATATCCACGGTGAATTGTACACTTCGTCAGCCTTTATGGATGTGCACTGTGAACTCCAGGAGTCTCCTGGAGAGGCCGGATGTAAGTTACAGCATGTGGTCGTCGCGCTCATGTTTTGGTCAGACACCATGCAGCTGACAACGTTTGGCAACGCGAGGCTATGGCCAGTATATATGTGCTTCGGAAATGAATCAAAATATCGCGTTGTAGACCATCATGCAATCTAGGTAACCATGTTGCCTACTTTCAAAAGGTACGTCAACCCTTACGAATACCACTCAGCATTAAAGTTCACGCATTCTCAGCTTTCGACTCATTTAAGGATTTCACAGGCACCTACACTGATGGCAAAGGGGTTGGCGTGATTGCACAACACATTGCCAGCGTGAGTTATTCCAGGCTCAATGGAAGGTCTTACTCAATGATGAGTTTCTAGAGGCCTGTGAGCACGGCATTGTGATTCTCTGCTGCGATGGCATCAAACACAGATTTCACCCATGAGTATTTACCTACTCTGCCGACTATCCTGAGAAGTGAGTAATAGGTGTTATCTGTTAGAAGTTGAAGCTCATCAAAGGCAGGGTTCTTGTTGCAACAATTTGGCAGATGGGAGGCTGCCCCTGCCGCGATGCCTCATACCGACCGCACGGCTCCAAAATCTGGGAATGAGCTGTGATAGGCAGCAACATTTGATGTTGGCATGGTCCGATGCATCGAGGGGTCATCTGGTGGCCACCACATGCAGCCTCATCTACGAGAAGAACCTCAGCGTGGACAGTGTAGCCGTCGGGTCACTTCTCAAGCCGAACTCCTGGGTACCAACTTCAGTGAGTATGATCCATGTAATCAATCCCACCTGCTGCCTTTACTAACCATTGATTAGAATGTTTTATCCAATGGCCTTAGTGCCTTTGGATTCAATTTGTTTGCTGCACTCGTTGTCGACCTCTTGCACGAGGTCGAACTTGGGGTTTGGCGCATGCTTTTACTTCACTTACTGAGAATCCTTTTCGCCTTGAATAAGGATCTGATCCACGAGCTTGATAAAAGGTGCGCCATGTGTGTCCACTGAATGCCCAGTATACTCACCCTCACCTCTGACAGATATAGGCAGGTCCCCCCATTTGGACCCGTGACCATTAGACGATTTTCTGCGAACACCTCCGAAATGTCACACATGGCTGCATGGAATTTTGAAGATCTTTTACAGGTATGTCTTGGGGATAATTCCCATAGGTCTTTGCATACTCACTTTTTACAAGTGCTCTATCCTGGTCTTTGAGGGCCTTCTCCCGAACCTCACAACAAGATCATTATCGATCTCCTGTTCGTTATGGCACACTGGCATGGACTTGCCAAGCTTCACATGCACTCTGACTTGAATGATGTCCTCAATGGCAACTACTGTTATGCCAGGGTTCTCAGTATTTATCATGTCAATGCGGTTTGTATGGGGAATGTGTACAAAACTCACTGAATCAAGTTTCTTTTTGTTCGTTGGTACAAAACCATACAAAGCCATACTTGGGACACCCACACTCTGGGCTGGGTTCGGTTTCTACCTCTGGAAAATCCGAATGCATTCGGTTTCATGGATCCAGGAGATGTTCTCCGAGTGTGCCACATTATCCCAGCCTTCTCTCGACGCCAATGCGATCAGAGTAATAGTATATCCCCTCTTGCTGGAGATAAACACAATTGGCATGAATATTATGTCAACAGGTGAGCTACTGTGTATTTTGGCTATCTTTACTGAGACTATAACTCTACTAGTTTCGTTGATCGCGATACCCTCATGTGGTTCCATCACGGCCTTGGTGTAGGCCACTTGTATTCCCATAGGGTGGGGGTCTTTGACCTGGAACCATGCTCTGTCAGTCGGACATCCGCCCTGACTGAAGATGAGCATGTGGAAAATATCACAGAACATCCAGTTGATGAAGAGGATGAAGATTACGTTGGCGTGGAGGAGCTGATACTGTTTGAGCAGGGACGAAATGAAAGCACGGAGACAGTCATAGCCGCGCTGGCAGAAATGTATGCCAATCACATGTTTGATTATGAGAACTAAATTACAGCAATCTACTGTAGCATCACGGGAAAGGTCATCTCACATTGATTCCTGGTTATTGCGAAGTCTTGGCCATCATTGATAAGTCCTGGCCATCAATGCTAACTCCTGGCGCATGTGAATTTATGAACCTGGCCAGCTCGTACTAACTCCTACCCATCGCTCACTCGAGTAATCACTGCTAACTCCTGGCACTCGTGTTTTATGAACCTGGCCAGCCAACGCTAACCCCTGGCCATCACCAATTCTTGGCCCTCATTAATATTCGAACTTGGCGGTCAATACTAACTCCTCTGATTCATAGGCTAGTCTCTCAATATATAATCACTTGCTGCTGCTTTTGCGATGCCTCAAATAAGTCCTCACCACCTGAGCCCATTCTGCCATTGATAGCTCTACCATATGATGTCAGACATGCACCCTACATATCTGTATGTTCCCAAGTGCAAGAAGGTCCTCCAGCTTGTCCAACTTGCAGTATGTGAACTGTGTATGGTGAACACTGCCACTGATGGTTTCTCTCTAGCACAAGGAGGTTTGGCACCACCTGTCAGCCATTGCATCAACTCATGACTAGTGGTTTCAGCACCCATTTTCTGGGTTCTCAGGCAAATCCTTTGTAGTCATTGGGTATTTGGCTGTCCACAAAAATATATACCTGATATATGTAAGGCTCCATCTTTGAAACTGTTCATTTCACATTGCTATTTCATAGGTGGACGAAACCTACAGGAAAGCCAAGCTGTGGCTGGCAGCAATAAAAAACATCGGGACCCTGGGTATCACCGACGGTATGGGCATCACCTATACTCACCCATTGTTTGAATCAGCGGTGAGAGCTTTGCAGTGCTGGAAAGTTCATTTTTGAGATGACGGACCTAGGATGCTGATGGAGAATTTATCCGGGAGTTCAAGACCTATGTGGTTGGTGAGTATCTTTCTTAGTGCTATATTTCGGTGCATTTATCGTGCTTTGGTAGCTTGCCGAGTTATTGCGCACCTCTGACGTGCAGTTCAACCCACCACTATTTCCAGATGGGTTCCCACAGCCGTCTATCCTGTTCCTACGAATAATCTAATATCTATGTACGATATACCGCATGCTGCCCTTTCAACTGCCAAAGTTGAGACACCCCTGCTGGCTCCTCTCGCATCCACCTCTGTTAACATGCCATTCACACCTCTTGAACCTCTCAAAATCTGGCACACCTCTAGTGAGTCCCTCAATGTGCAGGCCCTCAACATGCAGCCCTTTGATATGCAGTCCCTCGATATGGATATGTCCCTCATAGATCCTCTAGACTTGGGCAACCACATTTTCTGGCCACTACCCTCCGTCATCTCTGCCACCGGCATGACAGCACCTGAAGCTTTTGAGGAATCTCATTTGATTCTGGTTGGCAATCTGGCCCCCAACACTTTTGAGGAACTGAATGAGGCTCTGGTTGGCAATCCAGGCCCCGCCCATTTGGATATGGATTTGTATCCGGAGCTAGCCTGGAGAGACTCCAACAATCTATGGGGGGATTTGGCTGTTAACGACAAAAAAAGATACAAAATTGTGGTGCAAAGAATGCTCTGGGAGCGAGTCTTGAAGCTCACAAAATCCCTGTTTTTGGGCAGTCTGTGGGTCAGACTCCATGGGAATCCATTCAGGATTGTGACCTGCACCAAACTGGTCTGGTGCATGGCTGACTGACACTCTCATGCGAAGCCTGATACCCTCGAAGTTATAATCATTGAAAAATTCCCTCTATCCAAGCCAAAACGGGGCCCAGAAAAATAATTCTTTTAAAATTCAAGAAACTTGCGTTACTAGACTGAATATTTTTGGACATTTGTTTTGAATTCAGTTTCATTTCCCAAAGTTCGAGGATGACTCAGCATATACCCCGCATATGTTAGGTGGCTGTGAAAAATATTTCCTACACAAGTTACCCTGTGGGAACACGCAGGAAACCCTAAATACAACATATCGCACCAGCTCAGCCTTGACCAATAATACATAAAAAATCAAAAAAAATACATAGGCTGGTACATCATGTGATCAGAGCCCTATGCTTTGTCATGAGGAGTCACATGACTTATGACCTATGACTCATTACTCATGACTCATTGATCAGTAATCATTACTCATCAATACACTATGCTTACTCATGATGATTTCATTTGACTCATCACGAATGACTCATACCTATACTATGCCTGGCTACAGTACCCTCACTATAGACGTGGGAAAATAGTAGCACAGCCACTGATTTTGTCTATATAAGGACCCGTGTTTTTCCCTAAAATGGAAGCAGTTTTACCCAGAAGAAAAGAACAGTGTGGTGTGACCAAGACCAGCAACAGTGAGCAACTGCAAGATTGGTAGGGTACCCATCTGCGAGACTTCAGTGAAAGTGTGAGTAGACCGTGCTCCGCAACCAGCACACCTGGTTCTGTTTCATTTGTCGGTTTTCTACGTTGTTGTTTTATTTTTCCGTGTTTCTGTAGCAGACATATTCCGGTTCTTTGTGTTGTCTCTTTTGTCCATCTGAAGCTCCGTACAGCTTTAGTGGAGAGACTTTGGGAGTTGATAATTGGAGCTTGACCTTACGCATCTGAGTAGTGATACTGAGCCAGGGTTTTCTTTGCCAATCAGACTTTAGCTATTGAAAGGGGACTTGGTGCGAAACACCAAGGACGTCCGTTCCTGATCCTGTTTAATACTCATTGTGAGTTCCTTGGCAGCAGGTTCAATAGTTCGTAAAGTTCTTCGAAGCATTGATCAGTCCTGACCTTTGATCCTACCTGCTTGTGCTTTGGGAGCGGCCATTACTGCTTCACACAACTTGCTGGTGGTGTTGTTGTTGCAAGACCAGACCGTGTTCTATTTCTTTTTCTTTTCCATGTAATCTTTGATTTGCTTGCTCACCACTGATCTCACAGAAGACCCTTTCCTGACCGTAGCTTGAATATCATTGAACAGCCACCCATGAACGACCACGTTATCAGCCATTGGTATTTGTCTGAATCGCTGACCGTGGAGATACTGTGTGTAATCTGCTGACACTCGTGAGTCCTTTCTCCCTTCATCCTATCTCAGGCAATAACAAAAGTGTCAGGTATACAACATGATGCTCCTTATCTTAAAAGAATTATGCCACAAAGAAAAAGAAGCCAAAAAGGATGATTATTGTGCAAATGATGAAGACCCTAAATATGAGGCACACGAGGATATGAACAGAATCATCATGTCTGCGCTTGGCCCAATGTATGAAACCCCATTTGAGTTTGTTGACTTCATGGATGAGGTGATGCACCTGCCCTTCATAATGTCAGTGTCGTTTGTTTTCTGCTAAGGTTACTCATCATGGTCTACATTCAGGTGTGTAAATGTGCTGGGTTTTGACACGAAGAAAAAACTTCCTGGAATGGTCATGGTCAGGAAGAAAAGGGTGATGAGAACTATGGAAGACATTGTTACCACCATCAGCCTTTCTCAATCACCGTCCAGCGCCGCACTCGGTGGCCTGCCGAACAATGGAGGCTTTAGGTGTTACAGGTCATTCACGGATATTTCTTACTCCCTTGACTATTTCAAACCTGTAGCGTGATTTGAACTTCATAACAGATGGGGCTGTTCTTGTAAAATACTGCTTGGATTCTGAAATGACATTGTTTTCGAACCTTAAGAACAAATGGATAGCATCCAAAATTCTTGCATATCTGGCATTTGTACTGCAAGGGACATCATAGGGTCACACATGGTTCATAAACTAACCTGGTCATCCAGATGTGAGGCCTGAGTCAACCACCAGACAGTCTTTGAGAGTCAACTTGAAGGAGAACGTCAGAGTTTCAAGGTCATTCAGTTCTTGACTCATGGCAACTAAACCTAACAAACACCAATGATGTCGACCCGCTCAAGAACAAAATCAGTGACGGCCGCAAATAACGTCAAGTCACAGTCAAGCGAGGAAAATCTATCAGGTCGTGCGAGGACCATATGAGTGAGTTGGAAAATGAGATCAAGGTTGGTCATGGGAAGGTGAAGCCACCTGTCCCTATCAAAACTTGAAGGCAAAGCAGAGAAGTCTACCTCTGTGACTACATTCTTGACCACTCTGCAGTATTCAATGCCATCCCTAAGCGTTACCAGGGTCTTGGGCTGATGTTTTCTATGGGCTGTGATCACCAGACTGGCGGTGTTGATGTCCCCGCTTGTAAAATGAAAGAAATGTGGCATGTGTCCACCTGCCTAAATGATATTGTTTTGTTTTGTTTCAGGTTGGACTCCACTTTGTCATCCCGGAGTTGTCTGAGGGGATTGACTTCTGTACAATAAGGACCTTGGTGAGTACAAGGAGGCCAAGGAAGCCAGGGTTATCACTCGCCCAGTCGTTCTTGGCCCCATCTCTTACCTTGTCCTTGGCAAGGCCTCCAAGGAAGCACCTGCTACCTTCTGGCCTTTGTCATTGCTCCCCAAGATCCTGTCTGTTTACAAGCCTACTGGTGTCGAATCCGTCCATATTAATGAACCCATCCTTGTTCTTGACAAGGGTGCCAACCTCGACAAGCAGTATGTATTTGCTTATGCTGAACTTGCCCCTGTCGCTTCCAAAATCATTCTCACCACCTACTTCAACCGCTTAGACTCCAACATCAACTTCATCGCCAAGCTCCCTGTTGCTGGTCTCCACATTGATCTCATCTGTGCACCCTAGCAGCTCGGCAAGGTTCTTGCTGCCATCAAGTCCACCCCCATCATGATTTCTCTTGGTGTTGTTTCTGCACAGACTGTCATTGCTGCTCTCGGTGCTGACTGTGTTAGCATTGTCACCTCTTCCTCTCTCTTGCACGCTCCTGTCACTCTTGCTTCTGAGACGAAGCTCACTGAGCAGCAAAGGGCGAAGGCATCTGAGGTAGCCACCGTTGCAGCTGTTCTCTCTGGCTCTCAAGACCTCAAGGCCTGTGCTGCCCTTGAGGTTTGCATTGCCAAGTGTTGCCAGTTCGAGTCCACTTCAGATGACACTGTTCGCAAGCGTGTTGCTGACATTACCCCTGACATATGCAATCACAAGAGTCCCTTTGCCACTCGCAAGGAAGTCCAGGCCAAGCACCTCAACTTGCCCAAGCTCCCCACCACTACCATTGGTTCCTTCCCTCAGATCAAAGAGATCTGTACTGCCCATGCCAAGCTCAACAAGGGTGAGATATCTGAGGCTGAATATGATGAGTTCATCAGGAAGGAGATTGTGATGATTGTCAAGTTCCAGGAAAAGTCGACCTTGACCTTGTCCACGGCGAGCCTGAATATAATGACATGGTTCAATACTTCAGTAAGCAACTGAATGGCTTCGTCTTCACTCAAAATGCCTGGGTGCAAAGCTGTGGATCTCGGTGAGTATTGCATTGCAAGGAAACTTTGAATAATTGAGCCTCATTGTTTTACCAACAGTTGTATTTGACATCAGCTGTTCCAAGCTGATAACCATCAAGTGGAGCAGTTATGCACAGAGCATCTCCACCAAGCCCATGAAGGGTATGCTTTCTGGCCCTGTCACCATCTTGAACCGCCTTCCCTCATGATGATGTTCCAGCGATGACCTTTGGTAGAGTTGACCTCCTTCAGGCAAAACCAACTCAAAGATATCAACACCATACTTTGAATATTTGATAAAAGTACATCTTATATTTGTCCAGTCCATGCAACCACTCAATCCCACTCTCGGCACCCCAGGATCCTTCGACGCTTTTTATCTGTATGCAGGTAAGTCCATTTGTATTTTTTTTTGCTTTCAAAACGACTTACCTATAAGCGCTAACAGACACCTCTGAGTCCTAGGAGGTACTTGAGCTCCCTCATCTCCATCTCAAACATGCAGCGCTCCCTTGCGATCCACAGAACGATCATGGCCTGTTCTTCGTTTGAGCAGAGCGGAGGTGGCAGATAGGCAGCGAATGGCAAGTCTAGTTGGTATACCTGTTGGTGCGAGCCCCTTCAGTGACAAATTCCGTATTATATGGGCCACCCGACCTACATAATATCCCGTATAAGATGGGTCAGCAGACCATGGGCCCATGTTGTGTATATCCTTGATGATGATGGATGGGCCGGGAGGAATATTATTTCCGATGGAGATGGGTGGGCCCATGTATGCCAATGATATATATATCCTTGATGTTGACAGATGGGCCAGGGGAATATGATCATTCATGGAGATGGGTGGGCCCATCTGGGTAATATGTAGAGTAGGATATTATAGACAGCCGGGCTGAAGAGAGATGTAAGGCAAATATTATTATATAGATGGGTGGGCTGACGGGGGGTGTATTACATATGTGGGTGGGCCAAGGTGAGGGAATATTACATAGATGGGTGGGCCAATGTGGGGTGTATTACATATATGGGTGGGCCGACGTGGTGGAATATTACTTATATGGGTGGGCCAAGGGTGTGGTAAAATATTTATTACATAGACGGGTGGGCCAAGGTGGGGGAGTATTACATATATGGGTGGGCCGATGTAGGATGTATTACATAGATGGGTAGGCCGACGTGGGTTGTATTACATAGACGGGTGGGCCGATGTGTGGGATATTACATAGACGGGTGGGCTGACATGGGGGAATTGTACATAGACGGTACATATATGGGTGAGCCTAGATACATTTCATCAAGACATACAGCTGATGTAGTCACCAGCGAATCAAACATGTAGGATACATGCACACTATGAGTGCATATACCTACCATCGACCACCGAAATCTACACCCATAAGCACCAAAACATGAATGGACCATGTGTGCCATTCACAGATAATGGAGTACCAAAGCTGAAAATCCCACACCTGAACCCTGGTGTAAAACATATCCTATTTCTCACAAAACAAGTCACCGAGTCTCCATACACGAATGCCCTTCCACTCAGTGCCGAACCCCAAGTGCTGAGTGCCGGGTGCTGAGTCCCAAAACCCAGAACTCAAAACTCGAGATTCACAGTAGATATCAGCCGAACTCCACTCGGGACTCGATATTTGAGATGCAAAAGATAATCTTCAAAAATGTTTGAATCAACTTTTCATATATCTGTAAAGACAAAGATATCTTTGAAAAATGTGTAAATCAATTGTTTTCGATACCCCCTAATTTTCAGTGCTGAGTCCCAAACCCCAAACCCCGAGTCCCAGAACTTGGGACTTGATATTTGAGATGCAAAAGACAATTTTCAAAAATGGTTGAATCAACTTTTCACATATCTTTAAAAAATATGTAAATCAATTTCTTTTGATACCACCTAATTTTCAAAGTGCCGAGTCCCGACCCCCGAGCCCCGAGTCCCGGCAGTCAACAATGTCGGGGTTCGGGGGTCGATAAAATGTTTACTCAAATATCGAGTCCTGAGTTCCGGGTTTTGGCAATTGGGGTTTGGGGCTCGGGGCTCGGCACTTGGTGAAATTTCATGACATTTGTGCGAGTTTCGGGATTCGGGTGTCCAGACATCCGGAGTTCAGGTGATATCTACTGTGAATCTACAGTTTCGAGTTCTGGGTATCGGGAATTGGTGATTCAACAATTCAATTGTGGGATAGGTAACATTCATTGAAAAAGATCTATGTACATCTATCACTGAGCAATTATGTCGCCATTTCAACCTCCTCACCAGAAGGTTCAACCTTCACCTCAACATCCATCTCCTCATCAACAGAATTATATTCTGGCAAAAGGTTGACCGGATCATCCAGAACCACAATTTCGCTGGACGATTGTGGATCCTCAGGCTGAACTTGGCTAAGCTCAAACATGAGTCCTACCATGGTGGATTCATCCTCAACTTTCAGGCTGGTGGGTTCCATGACTCCCATGTCCAAATTAATGAGGTTAGGAAGTGCGGAGGGAAGGGGTGACATGGATGGGGTGTCAACAGATTGATCAAGCAAAAATGTTGCATTACCAGGCGAGTCCGGAAGTGGAAATGAAGGGTGCCGGTCGACCACTTTGCGCCGGAGGCTCTCATGGAGGCATTGCAGGGTATCGATCTTACCATCCTGCTCCTGCACACGAGCCTCGAGTATGGCAATGCGAGCTGCAGCATCCCGAATCGCGATTGTCATGGAATGGAGATCCGCAATGGGAACATTGAGTGCTGCACAAGGCACTGCATAGCTCAAAGATGGAACAGCTATGCAACAAATAAGGTCAGCTGGTCATTAACAATTCGGGTGACTTATGACCTGGTGCAGGTGCAGGTGCAGGTGCCTTCTTGGCAGTGATGGTCTTGCTGCGACCACGTGACTGCACCTTGGGTGTAGTCACAGCAGGGATTGCTGGAGTGCAGGACGCGCCACAAGATTGACTATGAGTTTGGGCCCTTGACTGCGTGGCAGAAGGAGCATTGGAGGGAGCTGTGGCAGGTGTCTTGGAGCACGTCCGCGGGGTGGTAGACCTCCCTTGAGCACATTTAGGCAGGGATCCAACAGATGCAGGGATACATTTGATCTTCTTGGTGGAGCAGCGGATGCAAGATAAACAGGGTTGGCCAGACCTCTTGTCCAAACGAGTTGCACAGGGCCACTCTTCCTTTACGCACAAATGGCAGGGGTTGTTCTGTGGGATCCGTTAATTGATGGACAATTTGGAAATAGATGGAGTACTCACTGGGCCAGGAATGGTAACATCGAATGTGGGAATGGCTGGAGGTCCACCATCCGAAAAGCTGGA